>JAKUCG020000192.1:0-600000 GCA_022539655.2 Ceriodaphnia dubia | reverse complement strand
GGTAAACCAAACTGTTCAATTTACCGTTTCAATCAGAGCCCATCCTTGCCACTTGCTTGTGGAATCACTCTTCTCTCTTTCCAGCTTCTCTGCTGGTGAACCAAACGGCCGAATTTACCGTTTCAGTCAGAGCCCATCCTTACCACTTGCTTGTGGAATCACTCTTCTCTCTTTCCAGCTTCTCTGCTGGTGAACCAAACGGCCGAATTTACCGTTTCAATCAGAGCCCATCCTTGCCACTTGCTTGTGGAATCACTCTTCTCTCTTTCCAGCTCCTCTGCTGGTTAACAAAACTGTCGAATGTTCCGTTTCAATCAGAGCCCATCCTTACCACTTGCTTGTGGAATCACTCTTCTCTCTTTCCAGCTCCTCTGCTGGTTGATAAATTTACCGTTTCAATCAGAGCCCATCCTTACCACTTGCTTGTGGAATCACTCTTCTCTCTTTCCAGCTCCTCTGCTGGTAAGCCAAGCTGATAAATTTACCGTTTCAATCAGAGCCCATCCTTACCACTTGCTTGTGGAATCACTCTTCTCTCTTTCCAGCTCCTCTGCTGGTTAGCCAAGCTGATAAATTTACCGTTTCAATCAGAGCCCATCCTTACCACTTGCTTGTGGAATCACTCTTCTCTCTTTCTAGCTCCTCTGCTGGTTAGCCAACCTGATAAATTTACCGTTTCAGAGCCCATCCTTACCACTTGCTTGTGGAATCACTCTTCTCTCTTTCCAGCTCCTCTGCTGGTAAACCAAACTGTTCAATTTACCGTTTCAATCAGAGCCCATCCTTACCACTTGCTTGTGGAATCACTCTTCTCTCTTTCCAGCTCCTCTGCTGGTAAACGAAACTGTTCAATTTACCGTTTCAATCAGAGCCCATCCTTACCACTTGCTTGTGGAATCACTCTTCTCTCTTTCCAGCTCCTCTGCTGGTTAGCCAACCTGATAAATTTACCGTTTCAATCAGAGCCCATCCTTACCACTTGCTTGTGAAATCACTCTTCTCTCTTTCCAGCTCCTCTGCTGGTTAGCCAACCTGATAAATTTACCGTTTCAATCAGAGCCCATCCTTACCACTTGCTTGTGGAATCACTCTTCTCTCTTTCCAGCTCCTCTGCTGGTTAGCCAACCTGATAAATTTACCGTTTCAATCAGAGCCCATCCTTACCACTTGCTTGTGGAATCACTCTTCTCTCTTTCCAGTTCCTCTGCTGGTAAGCCAAGCTGATAGATTTACCGTTTCAATCAGAGCCCATCCTTACCACTTGCTTGTGGAATCACTCTTCTCTCTTTCCAGCTCCTCTGTTGGTTAGCCAACCTGATAAATTTACCGTTTCAATCAGAGCCCATCCTTACCACTTGCTTGTGGAATCACTCTTCTCTCTTTCCAGCTCCTCTGCTGGTTAGCCAACCTGATAAATTTACCGTTTCAATCAGAGCCCATCCTTACCACTTGCTTGTGGAATCACTCTTCTCTCTTTCCAGCTCCTCTGCTGGTTAGCCAACCTGATAAATTTACCGTTTCAATCAGAGCCCATCCTTACCACTTGCTTGTGGAATCACTCTTCTCTCTTTCCAGTTCCTCTGCTGGTGAGCCAAGCTGATAGATTTACCGTTTCAATCAGAGCCCATCCTTACCACTTGTTTGTGGAATCACTCTTCTCTCTTTCCAGCTCCTCTGCTGGTTAGCCAACCTGATAAATTTACCGTTTCAATCAGAGCCCATCCTTACCACTTGCTTGTGGAACCACTCTTCTCTCTTTCCAGCTCCTCTACTGGTGAACCAAACTGTTCAATTTACCGTTTCAATCAGAGCCCATCCTTACCACTTGCTTGTGGAATCACTCTTCTCTCTTTCCAGCGCCTCTGCTGGTTAGTGTAAAGGTCGGACTTAACTAGAGTAAAAATGCTTAACACAGAGAATAACTAAAAACACAGTGTATTTAATAATTGTTAAACAGGACAACTTACAGGCTGGAAGGGCTGGACGACTCTGCCTTACAGGTCGGCAGAGCGGGGTTTAAATACTAAGGGATCGTGGGAAAAAGAAACTAAGATCCGGGTTATTACGAAGGTGAGATTTGCAAATGAGAGCATTCGCAAATCTCCTGCTGTTATCATAATTAGAAGAGGAGATTGGGTTTTGAACACGTGCTGTGTATTTTAATTAAAAGGCAAATCTCCTACTGTTATTGTAAAAAGGGAGATTGGAATTGGGACACGTGCTGTGTTTTTAATTAAGTTTTTTAATTAATATAATAATAAGTTTTAGAAGTTAAAGATTTAGGAACATTACAATTCCTTCCCCTTTACGGAAAAAGGAATTATTCCTATAATTCACGAATAGAGTTTACGGAAAAGGAAACCCAAAAACTTAAATCAAAAAAACCGTAAGGAGGGATAAAATGCAAAATAAACGGAAAATAAGAGAATTTCCGTAAAATCGAACATAGATAAGAAAAGGCAAGGAAAAAGATTACACACTCCTCCCCCCTTTTCACCGGAGGAGTTGCGTATCAGTTGAGAAGAAAACAAAAACTTATTTGAGAAACAAAAGCTTCAAAAGAAGAATCACATAAAGACAATTGCACTTAAAGATTGGCAAGAGATGCAAGATTGCATTATCTGTACCAATAATCTTGTAGGCCTGATGAGGCGAAACTACTCCAAGGCAAAGATAACAACACAAAACGTGCAAGATTGTATAATCTGCACAAATATAGGGTTGCACGAAAGTTGTAACCAATTTGTCACTACCTCCTTTACTAATAATATAGTCCCTTAACTCCTTTTCATACTTAGCTGCGGTTTCCTGACTAATTTCTTTTACGGTACCTGGTTCTAGTTTGCCCTTAGTTGCCGAAAAAACGTATTGATTGAGAGAGTTTAGGGTTTTGTTATGGGTTTCCACCCGTTTACTACGAAGTTCTTTAAGCTTATCTTCCTGCTGTCGGGTTTGTGAAATTCCTGTTGCTTCGAGATATTTTTTCTCAATAGTTACTGACGCATGCCAATTATTAAGGAATGTTCGTCTTAAAGTACGGGTCTGTTTATCTTTTTCGTCTGATATAGTATAATCAAAGGGAGGTGGTGCGAGGGATTCTGTGGATGTATCGGAAAGAGGGTAACTCGCAGTGGAGCTGTTTCTGAGGTATCTACGGGTTTAGTTGGTTCAGGTGAGTCTGCTAAACGTAGCGAAATATCACCATAGGGTGAAAAATTCGAGGCTTCTGATCTTTCAACTTCAGAAAGATCGGGATAGAGGGTAGGAGAAGGGTTGAGAGTCGTCTTATCTGTCACAGTAGGATTATTTTGCATTAGCTTACCTTAACTCGGCGATATGGTGTGCTTCCGTCGATCTCGTAGCACTCACTTATTTTACTTGTTTAAGTTTAGAAATGTTTTTAAAAAGTACAACTCTATGCTAGCATTCACAGTCAGAAAAAGTCCTTCCCTTAGGGTGTTCAACAAAACTCAAGTCTTATTGACTTTTGGTCTCGTTGGGACCTCCAAATGTAAAGGTCGGACTTAACTAGAGTAAAAATGCTTAACACAGAGAATAACTAAAAACACAGTGTATTTAATAATTGTAAAACAGGACAACTTACAGGCTGGAAGGGCTGGACGACTCTGCCTTACAGGTCGGCAGAGCGGGTTTTAAATACTAAGGGATCGTGGGAAAAAGATACTAAGATCCGGGTTATTACGAAGGTGAGATTTGCAAATGAGAGCATTCGCAAATCTCCTGCTGTTATCATAATTAGAAGAGGAGATTGGGTTTTGAACACGTGCTGTGTATTTTAATTAAAAGGCAAATCTCCTACTGTTATTGTAAAAAGGGAGATTGGAATTGGGACACATGCTGTGTTTTTAATTAAGTTTTTTAATTAATATAATAATAAGTTTTAGAAGTTAAAGAATTAGGAACATTACATTAGCCAACCTGATAAATTTACCGTTTCAATCAGAACCCATCCTTACCACTTGCTTGTGGAATCACTCTTCTCTCTTTCCAGCTCCTCTGCTGGCTAACTAAACGGACAAATTCACCGTTTCAATCAGAGCCCATCCTTGCCACTTGCTTGTGGAATCACTCTTTTCACATTCACTCTTCTCACACTGTTCTTCGTCAAGTCTGGATACAACTGGCATAGCGTTTTCTTGAATCACGGATGTTTCTTCGTGATTTTCTTCGTATGTGAAGTCCATACCTCTTAGTAGCTGTGTCAGCATGTCTTCTCTGTTGTATTCTACGGCTTTCTCCAAAGCCTCACTTTTTTCTTCGTTAGTGATCTCTCCCAGAAGAACTTCGAAACACTTGTTGGAGTTGCTTATAATGGAATACACGAGAGGCGTGTACGACTGGTACCTTTTTTTGGTCTCGCTGTGTAAGACCTCTCGTAATCCTTTCGGGTTGTCGTAAATGATGTTTATGAAGGTTGTAGATATTTCTCCTTCTGGGGCACTCCATTCGACGTCAGATGTCACACTTTTCCTCTCTTCTGTCGTAGTGCACTGCATATTGTTTCCTTGTTGGGTGTTACTTTCTTACTGATGGGTTAGTGCTACTGGTAGGGTTTTTTGTTAATTTTTAGAGGTATATGGGTAGGATATGTATATATATATGGGGTGCTTTGTCATTCTTTGTCTTTTGCTCGTTCCTTTTGCTGCGGAATGCGCTCAATCGAGCGGTATGTTGTGCTTGTAGCTCGAGTAGTCCTTCGTATTAGCTATTAGCGCTAGGCGTATTACTTCTCGCTTGTCTATTATCGTTTGCCGCTTGTGTTCTGGTGAACGTTCAGAGATGGTTAAGTCTAGTTCGTCGTCGCTGTTTCTCGGGCTGTCTACGCTACGGGAACGGTCCTTACGTTTTATTAATTTCCTCATTACTGTGTTGGCTACCATATCTTTCATTGCTGTTACTATTACGTATCGTGTCACGTACTCCATCACTACCAGCATATACCGTTTACCATTGTGTGAAGTGCGGATTTAGTTAGAGAATAAGGAACACGAACAAGATATTTAAGATTAACACATTGTATTGGATAGGCATACAAAGCAGAGAGAACTTACATGGTAGATGGAAGCTGGACGACTCTGCCTACAAACAGGCAGAGTCGGGGTTTTTATACTAAACTAAGATCCGGGAGAAAACGGATCTTAGTCATCTACAATAGTGAATAATAGAAAGAAAGAGAGTTGCTTAGTCTTTGATGAGTCCGCATTTTGGCAAAGGCGCAAAATGCCGACATCATCAAAGACGATGATAAGCATGAAGTCTGCATTTTGCAAAGGCGCAAAATGCCGACTTCATTACACAGCAAAATAGTAAAAAGGTAGAATTGAGGAACATTACAATTCCTCCCCCCTTTACAGGGAAAAGAATTGTTCCTACAATTCACTACAAAAGATCTACGGAAATAAAACCCATAAAAACTTGTACCGAAGAAGGGAACCGTATTAAATCAGAATCATCAATCATCAATGACAGGAAAAGGGGAGGCAATCAGAATTCGGCGATTCCTATCCCCTATTGAAAGAAAAATTGTTCCCACAATTCTTAAAAAACGTTAAAAAAAAAAAAAAATCGCGCGCCATCCAACGTTCGGCGGACAAGCCGGAATTGGTGGCTGGTTTGGTCAAGACGTTGCAGCAGCAGTAGCAGCAACAAATGGGGGAAATGAATGGAAAGGGAACGAAGACATGATGAATAATTGGCGAGAGCCTGAAACGGTCCGATTGGAACCGACGGATTTTCATTTAGATGAGTGCCATTGAGCACCACATAAGTTTACTCGGGTAATTAAACAAACTTGTTTCAAAATTTCTTTGCAGTATTTGTCATTACATCGACCCTCGCCATAAAAGTTTTATGCTATCGTTAGTGCAAACATGGGTAAAACAAGAAAAGAAAATAGGAAGAAGAACTTTAGGATGGAAACTGCAACCCCAGATGATGAGGTTGAAGAAGATCCTTCATGGCAATCTGTATCATGCCAATCTGCTCACACAGCTTGATGAACAAGATATTGGGATTCAATGAACCCCAGAATCCACAAATTTTCCTTACGAGCTTTATCAACCCCTCTGGACTATTTATGGGAGTGAATATCCAAAGTCAGAATGGATGACATTAAGGGAGGAGGAATTCATAGTAGCAACAACATCAACAATGACGGCACTTTTAATGGCAATTGAAAGAAGTTGAGTAAAAGCTACCTACCAAGGTAGGATACACATTTAGGCTAAGACAGGGTGAATGAAGACGGCGATTATGCCGAATCGAAGTGAAAACCTCAGATGAGGAGGGGGAAGAAGACCCTTCATAGTAATTTGTATCATGCTAAACTTCTAAAATAAGCAAATGGAACCAGCAACAACAACAACAACATCAGCGACATCGAGAATTAAGGGGGTCGATATTAGAAGACGGGACATTATCTTAGCTTTTTAGTGGTCAGATGATCCTTTGTTGTTCCCATGTGTGTTGTCGTCGTTTATGCGGCGTCGTTTCCCCGGGTTGGATGAGTTGTCTCGGAGTCTTGAAAAACATGCTCCAGCTTCGTCTTCGGACCTTCTTACGTGATGAAATAGGGCTGACAGCTCTCGGAGGCTGTCCAACTGTTGGGTAACTTGTAGAACGCGGGATTCAATGTCCTGTAGAATCTCGTCGGCTGTCAGGGCGGGCCGCAATTGTTTTTTTTCGGTAGCAAGTGAACTGACCTCGGGTTTTTCACTAATAATTTTAAAATTTTCAACGTCACCATTGTGCATACGTTCGAATATGAAACACTTCCGAGTCGATGGTACGCCAGGTTCGGTCACTGGGGTTTCCGGCAATGGCTCCGTGTCGTCAGACACTAGGTCGATTAAATCCTGGTCGTCGAAATTCATCTCGTGGTTCTTGTTAGCTTACTGGTTGAAGTGCTTTTACACCACATAGGTGCAAGGATTATGGGAATGAACGCTACTGTCCAATGGAGGTGCGTTTGGTTTACTTCCAGAAAGTGTCTGTTGCTGCGATAGCATTGTAATATTAGCTTTCATTTCTATTGATTTATCTTTGTAATTTTTCTTTTTGTAATTTTTTTTGCTTATTATAGTATAGAAAAAGATGCGATTTTTGTCAAAAAAATGAAATTCTTCAGAATCAGCGCGACTAAGTACAGTTTTTAATGCAGATTCTCGTGCTGCATTTGCATTTCTATTTTCTACTTCCGTTTTCTCTGTATTGGAGAATAAACTTGTTAAGAGAGTTCAAACTGATAGAGAGCTTCCAACTGGATAATCTGACGAACGAAGGGCGCTAGAAGGTCGTACAAAGTCTCGAAATGATCCAATTGACTCCCTCTTCAATTATCTTGTAACAGACCTTGGTTGTATTTTCGATTAAAAAAGTTATGGCCATAAGAGAACTACGGTATTTTACTTAAACTATAAGAGAGCTTCCAACTGTATAATCTGACGAACGGAGGACGCTAGAAGGTCATTCCTAAATGGGAGATTTGAAAAGGTAAAGAGTATGTTCCCATTAACAATCTCTTGTGTAGCCTATCAAGTTCAAAGTGAGAACAATCCTAAACGGGAGATTAGAAAAGGTCGAACCTGGTCCCAATTTGAAGCTCTTGATCTCCTCTACGTGTTCCAAAAATATCTTTTTAATGTTCGGCCTAGGGGGAAAGATGCAGCGATAAGAGTATAGAGTATGTTCCCATTAACGAACTCTTGTGTAGCCTATCAAGTTCCGAGTGAGAACAATCCTGAACGGGAGATTAGAAAAGGTCGAACTTGGTCCCAATTTGAAGCTCTTGATCTCTTCTACGTGTTCCAAAAATATCTTTTTAATGTTCGGCCTAGGGGGAAAGATGCAGCGATTAGAGTATAGAGTATGTTCCCATTAACGAACTCTTGTGTAGCCTATCAAGTTCCGATTGAGAACAATCTTAAACGGGAGATTAGAAAAGGTCGAACTTGGTCCCAATTTGAAGGTTTCGTTCTCTTCTACGTGTTCCAAAAATATCTTTTTAATGTTCGGCCTAGGGGGAAAGATGCAGCGATTAGAGTATAGAGTATGTTCCCATTAACGAACTCTTGTGTAGCCTATCAAGTTCCGATTGAGAACAATCTTAAACGGGAGATTAGAAAAGGTCGAACTTGGTCCCAATTTGAAGGTTTCGTTCTCTTCTACGTGTTCCAAAAATATCTTTTTAATGTTCGGCCTAGGGGGAAAGATGCAGCGATTAGAGTATAGAGTATGTTCCCATTAACGAACTCTTGTGTAGCCTATCAAGTTCCGATTGAGAACAATCTTAAACGGGAGATTAGAAAAGGTCGAACCTGGTCCCAATTTGAAGCTCTTGATCTCTTCTACGTGTTCCAAAAATATCTTTTTAATGTTCGGCCTAGGGGGAAAGATGCAGCGATTAGAGTATAGAGTATGTTCCCATTAACGAACTCTTGTGTAGCCTATCAAGTTCCGAGTGAGAACAATCCTGAACGGGAGATTAGAAAAGGTCGAACATGGTCCCAATTTGAAGGTTTCGTTTTCTTCTACGTGTTCCAAAAATATCTTTTTAATGTTCGGCCTAGGGGGAAAGATGCAGCGATTAGAGTATAGAGTATGTTCCCATTAACGAACTCTTGTGTAGCCTATCAAGTTCCGAGTGAGAACAATCCTGAACGGGAGATTAGAAAAGGTCGAACTTGGTCCCAATTTGAAGCTCTTGATCTCTTCTACGTGTTCCAAAAATATCTTTTTAATGTTCGGCCTAGGGGGAAAGATGCAGCGATTAGAGTATAGAGTATGTTCCCATTAACGAACTCTTGTGTAGCCTATCAAGTTCCGATTGAGAACAATCCTAAACGGGAGATTAGAAAAGGTCGAACCTGGTCCCAATTTGAAGGTTTCGTTCTCTTCTACGTGTTCCAAAAATATCTTTTTAATGTTCGGCCTAGGGGGAAAGATGCAGCGATTAGAGTATAGAGTATGTTCCCATTAACGAACTCTTGTGTAGCCTATCAAGTTCCGATTGAGAACAATCTTAAACGGGAGATTAGAATAGGTCGAACCTGGTCCCAATTTGAAGCTCTTGATCTCTTCTACGTGTTCAAAAAATATCTTTTTAATGTTCGGTCTAGGGGGAAAGATGCAGCGATTAGAGTATAGAGTATGTTCCCATTAACGAACTCTAGTGTAGCCTATCAAGTTCCGATTGAGAACAATCCTAAACGGGAGATTAGAAAAGGTCGAACCTGGTCCCAATTTGAAGCTCTTCATCTCTTCTATGTGTTCCAAAAATATCTTTTTAATGTTCGGCCTAGGGG
The DNA here is from genome assembly GCA_022539655.2 of Ceriodaphnia dubia. Taxonomy (NCBI): domain Eukaryota; kingdom Metazoa; phylum Arthropoda; class Branchiopoda; order Diplostraca; family Daphniidae; genus Ceriodaphnia; species Ceriodaphnia dubia. The sequence goes on along the minus strand of JAKUCG020000192.1, from coordinate 590,677 downwards.
GAAAGATGCAGCGATTAGAGTATAGAGTATGTTCCCATTAACGAACTCTTGTGTACCCTATCAAGTTCCGATTGAGAACAATCTTAAACGGGAGATTAGAATAGGTCCAACCTGGTCCCAATTTGATGGTTTCGTTCTCTTCTACGTGTTCCAAAAATATCGTTTTAATGTTCGGCCTAGGGGAAAGATGCAGCGATTAGAGTATAGATTATGTTCCCATTAACGAACTCTTGTGTAGCCTATCAAGTTCCGATTGAGAACAATCTTAAACGGGAGATTAGAATAGGTCGAACCTGGTCCCAATTTGAAGCTCTTGATCTCTTCTACGTGTTCCAAAAATATCTTTTTAATGTTCGGCCTAGGGGGAAAGATGCAGCGATTAGAGTATAGAGTATGTTTCCATTAACGAACTCTTGTGTAGCCTATCAAGTTCCGAGTGAGAACAATCTTAAACGGGAGATTAGAAAAGGTCGAACCTGGTCCCAATTTGAAGCTCTTGATCTCTTCTACGTGTTCCAAAAATATCTTTTTAATGTTCGGCCTAGGGGGAAAGATGCAGCGATTAGAGTATAGAGTATGTTCCCATTAACGAACTCTTGTGTAGCCTATCAAGTTCCGAGTGAGAACAATCCTGAACGGGAGATTAGAAAAGGTCGAACTTGGTCCCAATTTGAAGGTTTCGTTTTCTTCTACGTGTTCCAAAAATATCTTTTTAATGTTCGGCCTAGGGGGAAAGATGCAGCGATTAGAGTATAGAGTATGTTCCCATTAACGAACTCTTGTGTAGCCTATCAAGTTCCGATTGAGAACAATCTTAAACGGGAGATTAGAATAGGTCGAACTTGGTCCCAATTTGAAGGTTTCGTTCTCTTCTACGTGTTCCAAAAATATCTTTTTAATGTTCGGCCTAGGGGGAAAGATGCAGCGATTAGAGTATAGAGTATGTTCCCATTAACGAACTCTTGTGTAGCCTATCAAGTTCCGATTGAGAACAATCTTAAACGGGAGATTAGAATAGGTCGAACCTGGTCCCAATTTGAAGCTCTTGATCTCTTTACGTGTTCCAAAAATATCTTTTTAATGTTCGGTCTAGGGGGAAAGATGCAGCGATTAGAGTATAGAGTATGTTCCCATTAACGAACTCTTGTGTAGCCTATCAAGTTCCGATTGAGAACAATCTTAAACGGGAGATTAGAATAGGTCGAACCTGGTCCCAATTTGAAGCTCTTGATCTCTTCTACGTGTTCCAAAAATATCTTTTTAATGTTCGGCCTAGGGGGAAAGATGCAGCGATTAGAGTATAGAGTATGTTTCCATTAACGAACTCTTGTGTAGCCTATCAAGTTCCGAGTGAGAACAATCCTGAACGGGAGATTAGAAAAGGTCGAACTTGGTTCCAATTTGAAGGTATCGTTCTCTTCTACGTGTTCCAAAAATATCTTTTTAATGTTCGGCCTAGGGGGAAAGATGCAGCGATTAGAGTATAGAGTATGTTCCCATTAACGAACTCTTGTGTAGCCTATCATGTTCCGAGTGAGAACAATCCTGAACGGAAGATTAGAAAAGGTCGAACTTGGTCCCAATTTGAAGCTCTTGATCTCTTCTACGTGTTCCAAAAATATCTTTTTAATGTTCGGCCTAGGGGGAAAGATGCAGCGGGTATGTTCCCATTAACGAACTCTTGTGTAGCCTATCAAGTTCCGATTGAGAACAATCTTAAACGGGAGATTAGAATAGGTCGAACCTGGTCCCAATTTGAAGCTCTTGATCTCTTCTACGTGTTCCAAAAATATCTTTTTAATGTTCGGCCTAGGGGGAAAGATGCAGCGATTAGAGTATAGAGTATGTTTCCATTAACGAACTCTTGTGTAGCCTATCAAGTTCCGAGTGAGAACAATCCTGAACGGGAGATTAGAAAAGGTCGAACTTGGTTCCAATTTGAAGGTATCGTTCTCTTCTACGTGTTCCAAAAATATCTTTTTAATGTTCGGCCTAGGGGGAAAGATGCAGCGATTAGAGTATAGAGTATGTTCCCATTAACGAACTCTTGTGTAGCCTATCATGTTCCGAGTGAGAACAATCCTGAACGGAAGATTAGAAAAGGTCGAACTTGGTCCCAATTTGAAGCTCTTGATCTCTTCTACGTGTTCCAAAAATATCTTTTTAATGTTCGGCCTAGGGGGAAAGATGCAGCGGGTATGTTCCCATTAACGAACTCTTGTGTAGCCTATCAAGTTCCGATTGAGAACAATCCTAAACGGGAGATTAGAAAAGGTCGAACCTGGTCCCAATTTGAAGGTTTCGTTCTCTTCTACGTGTTCCAAAAATATCTTTTTAATGTTCGGCCTAGGGGGAAAGATGCAGCGATTAGAGTATAGAGTATGTTCCCATTAACGAACTCTTGTGTAGCCTATCAAGTTCCGATTGAGAACAATCTTAAACGGGAGATTAGAATAGGTCGAACCTGGTCCCAATTTGAAGCTCTTGATCTCTTCTACGTGTTCCAAAAATATCTTTTTAATGTTCGGCCTAGGGGGAAAGATGCAGCGATTAGAGTATAGAGTATGTTTCCATTAACGAACTCTTGTGTAGCCTATCAAGTTCCGAGTGAGAACAATCCTGAACGGGAGATTAGAAAAGGTCGAACTTGGTTCCAATTTGAAGGTATCGTTCTCTTCTACGTGTTCCAAAAATATCTTTTTAATGTTCGGCCTAGGGGGAAAGATGCAGCGATTAGAGTATAGAGTATGTTCCCATTAACGAACTCTTGTGTAGCCTATCAAGTTCCGATTGAGAACAATCTTAAACGGGAGATTAGAAAAGGTCGAACTTGGTCCCAATTTGAAGGTTTCGTTCTCTTCTACGTGTTCCAAAAATATCTTTTTAATGTTCGGCCTAGGGTGAAAGATGCAGCGATTAGAGTATAGAGTATGTTCCCATTAACGAACTCTTGTGTAGCCTATCAAGTTCCGATTGAGAACAATCTTAAACGGGAGATTAGAATAGGTCGAACCTGGTCCCAATTTGAAGCTCTTGATCTCTTCTACGTGTTCCAAAAATATCTTTTTAATGTTCGGCCTAGGGGGAAAGATGCAGCGATTAGAGTATAGAGTATGTTCCCATTAACGAACTCTTGTGTAGCCTATCAAGTTCCGATTGAGAACAATCCTAAACGGGAGATTAGAAAAGGTCGATCCTGGTCCCAATTTGAAGGTTTCGTTCTCTTCTACGTGTTCCAAAAATATCTTTTTAATGTTCGGCCTAGGGGGAAAGATGCAGCGGGTATGTTCCCATTAACGAACTCTTGTGTAGCCTATCAAGTTCCGATTGAGAACAATCTTAAACGGGAGATTAGAATAGGTCGAACCTGGTCCCAATTTGAAGCTCTTGATCTCTTCTACGTGTTCCAAAAATATCTTTTTAATGTTCGGTCTAGGGGGAAAGATGCAGCGATTAGAGTATAGAGTATGTTCCCATTAACGAACTCTAGTGTAGCCTATCAAGTTCCGATTGAGAACAATCCTAAACGGGAGATTAGAAAAGGTCGAACCTGGTCCCAATTTGAAGCTCTTTATCTCTTCTATGTGTTCCAAAAATATCTTTTTAATGTTCGGCCTAGGGGGAAAGATGCAGCGATTAGAGTATAGAGTATGTTCCCATTAACGAACTCTTGTGTACCCTATCAAGTTCCGATTGAGAACAATCTTAAACGGGAGATTAGAATAGGTCCAACCTGGTCCCAATTTGATGGTTTCGTTCTCTTCTACGTGTTCCAAAAATATCGTTTTAATGTTCGGCCTAGGGGGAAAGATGCAGCGATTAGAGTATAGATTATGTTCCCATTAACGAACTCTTGTGTAGCCTATCAAGTTCCGATTGAGAACAATCTTAAACGGGAGATTAGAATAGGTCGAACCTGGTCCCAATTTGAAGCTCTTGATCTCTTCTACGTGTTCCAAAAATATCTTTTTAATGTTCGGCCTAGGGGGAAAGATGCAGCGATTAGAGTATAGAGTATGTTTCCATTAACGAACTCTTGTGTAGCCTATCAAGTTCCGAGTGAGAACAATCCTGAACGGGAGATTAGAAAAGGTCGAACTTGGTTCCAATTTGAAGGTATCGTTCTCTTCTACGTGTTCCAAAAATATCTTTTTAATGTTCGGCCTAGGGGGAAAGATGCAGCGGGTATGTTCCCATTAACGAACTCTTGTGTAGCCTATCAAGTTCCGATTGAGAACAATCCTAAACGGGAGATTAGAAAAGGTCGAACCTGGTCCCAATTTGAAGGTTTCGTTCTCTTCTACGTGTTCCAAAAATATCTTTTTAATGTTCGGCCTAGGGGGAAAGATGCAGCGATTAGAGTATAGAGTATGTTCCCATTAACGAACTCTTGTGTAGCCTATCAAGTTCCGATTGAGAACAATCTTAAACGGGAGATTAGAATAGGTCGAACCTGGTCCCAATTTGAAGCTCTTGATCTCTTCTACGTGTTCCAAAAATATCTTTTTAATGTTCGGCCTAGGGGGAAAGATGCAGCGATTAGAGTATAGAGTATGTTTCCATTAACGAACTCTTGTGTAGCCTATCAAGTTCCGAGTGAGAACAATCCTGAACGGGAGATTAGAAAAGGTCGAACTTGGTTCCAATTTGAAGGTATCGTTCTCTTCTACGTGTTCCAAAAATATCTTTTTAATGTTCGGCCTAGGGGGAAAGATGCAGCGATTAGAGTATAGAGTATGTTCCCATTAACGAACTCTTGTGTAGCCTATCATGTTCCGAGTGAGAACAATCCTGAACGGAAGATTAGAAAAGGTCGAACTTGGTCCCAATTTGAAGCTCTTGATCTCTTCTACGTGTTCCAAAAATATCTTTTTAATGTTCGGCCTAAGGGGAAAGATGCAGCGGGTATGTTCCCATTAACGAACTCTTGTGTAGCCTATCAAGTTCCGATTGAGAACAATCCTAAACGGGAGATTAGAAAAGGTCGAACCTGGTCCCAATTTGAAGGTTTCGTTCTCTTCTACGTGTTCCAAAAATATCTTTTTAATGTTCGGCCTGGGGAAAGATGCAGCGATTAGAGTATAGAGTATGTTCCCATTAACGAACTCTTGTGTAGCCTATCAAGTTCCGATTGAGAACAATCTTAAACGGGAGATTAGAATAGGTCGAACCTGGTCCCAATTTGAAGCTCTTGATCTCTTCTACGTGTTCCAAAAATATCTTTTTAATGTTCGGCCTAGGGGGAAAGATGCAGCGATTAGAGTATAGAGTATGTTCCCATTAACGAACTCTTGTGTACCCTATCAAGTTCCGATTGAGAACAATCTTAAACGGGAGATTAGAATAGGTCCAACCTGGTCCCAATTTGAAGGTTTCGTTCTCTTCTACGTGTTCCAAAAATATCTTTTTAATGTTCGGCTTAGGGGGAAAGATGCAGCGATTAGAGTATAGAGTATGTTCCCATTAACGAACTCTTGTGTACCCTATCAAGTTCCGATTGAGAACAATCTTAAACGGGAGATTAGAATAGGTCCAACCTGGTCCCAATTTGAAGGTTTCGTTCTCTTCTACGTGTTCCAAAAATATCTTTTTAATGTTCGGCCTAGGGGGAAAGATGCAGCGATTAGAGTATAGAGTATGTTCCCATTAACGAACTCTTGTGTAGCCTATCAAGTTCCGATTGAGAACAATCTTAAACGGGAGATTAGAATAGGTCGAACCTGGTCCCAATTTGAAGCTCTTGATCTCTTCTACGTGTTCCAAAAATATCTTTTTAATGTTCGGCCTAGGGGGAAAGATGCAGCGATTAGAGTATAGAGTATGTTCCCATTAACGAACTCTTGTGTAGCCTATCAAGTTCCGATTGAGAACAATCTTAAACGGGAGATTAGAATAGGTCGAACCTGGTCCCAATTTGAAGCTCTTGATCTCTTCTACGTGTTCCAAAAATATCTTTTTAATGTTCGGCCTAGGGGGAAAGATGCAGCGATTTGAGTATAGGGTATGTTCCCATTAACGAACTCTTGTGTAGCCTATCAAGTTCCGATTGAGAACAATCCTAAACGGGAGATTAGAAAAGGTCGAACCTGGTCCCAATTTGAAGGTTTTGTTCTCTTCTACGGGTTCCAAAAATATCTTTTTAATGTTCGGCTTAGGGGGAAAGATGCAGCGATTAGAGTATAGAGTATGTTCCCATTAACGAACTCTTGTGTACCCTATCAAGTTCCGATTGAGAACAATCTTAAACGGGAGATTAGAATAGGTCGAACCTGGTCCCAATTTGAAGCTCTTGATCTCTTCTACGTGTTCCAAAAATATCTTTTTAATGTTCGGCCTAGGGGGAAAGATGCAGCGATTTGAGTATAGGGTATGTTCCCATTAACGAACTCTTGTGTAGCCTATCAAGTTCCGATTGAGAACAATCCTAAACGGGAGATTAGAAAAGGTCGAACCTGGTCCCAATTTGAAGGTTTCGTTCTCTTCTACGTGTTCCAAAAATATCTTTTTAATGTTCGGCCTAGGGGGAAAGATGCAGCGATTAGAGTACAGAGTATGTTCCCATTAACGAACTCTTGTGTAGCCTATCAAGTTCCGAGTGAGAACAATCCTGAACGGGAGATTAGAAAAGGTCGAACTTGGTCCCAATTTGAAGCTCTTGATCTCTTCTACGTGTTCCAAAAATATCTTTTTAATGTTCGGCCTAGGGGGAAAGATGCAGCGATTAGAGAATAGAGTATGTTCATATTAACGAACTCTTGTGTAGCCTATCAAGTTCCGAGTGAGAACAATCCTAAACGGGAAATTAGAAAAGGTGAAACTTGGTCCCAATTTGAAGCTCTTGATCTCTTCTTCTTGTTCCAAAAATATCTTTTTAATGTTCGGCTAGGGGGAAAGATGCAGCGATTAGCGTATAGAGTATGTTCCCATTAACGAACTCTTGTGTAGCCTATCCAGTTCCGAATGAGAACAATCCTAAACGGGAGTTTAGAAAAGGTCGAACTTGGTCCAAATTTGAAGGTTTGGTTTTCTTCTACGTGTTCAAAAAATATCTTTTTAATGTTCGGCCTAGGGGGAAAGATACAGCGATAGAGTATAGAGTATGTTCCCATTAACAATCTCTTGTGTAGCCTATCAAGTTCCGAATGAGAACTCGAACAAAGCTTCAAAATGATCCTATTGACTCCTTCTTCAGTTATATTGTAAAAGACCTTGGTGGTATTTTTGAATAAAAAAGTTATGGCCATTAGAAAAACTGTGATAGCCTATTTTTGCAAGCTACACAATTTCTCGATTTTTCACCCCGTAAAAGGCATCTCTCTTTAAAATGATGTCAATTTTCGTAATCTACGGGAAATTTTCCATCAAAATCTTGTATTTCTGGGAAAATTTTAAAAATCGACAAAATTCACAAAAATACGAAGTCTATAGTATGGATAAAAGTGCGATTTTTGTCAAAAATGAAATTCTTCAGAAACAGCACGACTAAGTACAGTTTTTAATGCAGATTCTCGTGCTGCATTTGCATTTCTATTTTCTACTTCCGTTTTTCTCTGTATTGGAGAATAAACTGGTTAAGAGAGCTCATACTGACAGAAGGCTTCCATCTGGATAATCTGACGAACCGAGGACGCTAGAAGGCCGTACAAAGTCTCCAAAGGATCCTATTGACTCCCTCTTCAATTATATTGTAACTGACCATGGTTGTATTTCCGATCAAAAAGTTATGCCCATAAGAGGACTACGGTATTTTACTTAAACTGATAGGGAGCTTCCAACTGGATAATCTGACGAGCGGAGGACGCTAGAAGGTCGTATAAAAGCTCAAAATGATCCTATTCCACGGGCTTTACATTTATGAAACAAGTAACTTTGCAATCTTTGTTGTGCGTACCACGGGCTTTACATACAAACGATATTTTGGGAGCAAATACACGAAACCAAAGGCTTCAAAATGAGACCAAGTAGGCCTTTCTATCATCTCGCCTTCTCTGTAAATCGTCGTCAGAAGTTGAAGAATGGTGTCTGTTAAACAAGTTACTTTGCATTCCTTGCTGCGCCTCCCACGAGCTAAACATCACCATGATATTTTAAGAAAACGTAGAGGAGACTAAGAGCTTTCAATTTAGACCAAGTTCGTCCTTTCTTAATCTCGCGTTCTCTCAAAAACGCCATTGGAAAATGAAGAACGATGTCTATGAATCATCGAGAATATTTCAATCCTTCCAACGTGTCTACCGTCTTTAATCACATGATATTTTAGGGGAACCTAGAGGAGACCAAGAGCTTCAAATTGAGACAATTTCTGTTTGCTTCCTTTCCATTTACCGACCAGTATGTCCTCCATCGCTTTTATATAACCCTCCCTCCTTGTTGAATAACACCCACCCCCTAATCGTCAATCTGAAGCCTCGTCTCCTGTTCCTCACTAGGCCTACTTGAGCACGCTTTTTTAAAATTAAAAAACCCTTCATCATCATTTTGATTCATGGTAAAATACATACATTGAAATATTTTTGGAAAAATACGCGAATTAAAGCCAATTCAACATCGGCAATCCAAAAATAAGTTTACTCAATTACGCTAGAATGCCCAATAGGAAACGAAGAGTTAGCCAGTGAATCATCGTGTCTTGAAATATTACTTCCAGGACAAAGTCCATCTCCTGGTGGTGTTTTAAGGAGAAAAGACAACCAGGATTTTCGACTTTCATGCCACATTCCATGATTCCCCAAGTCGTATATCTAAAATATTTAACTCGTCAAATCAGAGAAATGAAAAATGTTTAACGAGCATAGAAAAGCGTTACCTTGCTGTTGTAGATAAAGTTTCGGATGCATCCGCTAAAACCCTTGCCGTGACGTGAGAAATGATCCGTTTTGAAGGCATTGAAACCGAGTGAAAAGTGCGAAACACCGCCAATTTGCAATGGCCAATTGACGTCCAAATACTTACTAAATGCTGGCATAGTTCCATTAATTTCGCAAGCAGCTCCTACTTCAATTTTGGCAATGTTATCACAACGATCTAACACCATTCTTACGATCTGTCGGCAACAAATAATTGAAAACAACAGCTCTTGAAACATATTGTTTAAAATAGTTATATAGCTACTTCAGTGTCCCAGAAGACATCAATACGATGCCAATCACCGTCATTCAGCGTCGTCTCATTCAACTTGATGACGAGTTCCAATGTTCCGGAACCAAAATTGATCAACAACCGTGGTCTGCCCGATTCCAATTCCAAGGAGATGAAGTCAGAAATATCACCAGACTTCAGAGGCGCTATCGGTCCGTTGTAAAGCAGAGTGCCTTCTGATTTATTTTTAAGGAGGAACTCGATACTGAGGTGAGAATGGTCGCACATTTCTAAAGCCGGATACCAGCCCCAATCACTATCAAGGAAGGAACGAGTTGTCTTTTGACACCGAGGTCCGTCAAACCCACTCGGACATTTACATCTGTATATTAGACAACCGCAATAATGGATAGATCAGGGTTCAAAGAAAGATGGGAATCAACGTACCTAGTTCCATTTTCATTTTCAATGCAGCTTCCACCGTTGTAACACAAATCGCTACTACAGCTGTTATCTCGAGAAATGTTACTAAGGGCTCTGCAAGTACATTCCGGCTGAGTTTTAACATCAACTCCAACCAAGGCCGTCTTGTTAGTGTGGATCAAGTATGGCAGAGGGTTGACTTTCAAGACGTTAGTGCAGGATCCCTGGCAAACTGTGTTTTCCTTTAAGCATTCGTTGATTCCAATCATAGTGATGCTGATGCCCACGTAATCCTCGATCTCCTCTCGATGTTGAAGTGCGATTCCGTTAAGCTTGACAGACTTGAAATAGACTGATTCGTGAGCCAAAAAGTAGATGTCAGTGATGGGTGGGAGTTGTTGGCGCATTTGGATGCTGAAAATTTCTACATTTTCTTTATCGATTGCTAAAAGCTGGCCGAGTTTTTCGCGTAGTTTATTGAATTTGCTCTTGATGCCATTCTGAATCTGAAAGAAAAAGTCGATGTAAAGAAACGCAAATGTCCAATGTACTGGATGGAAAGTTCGAACAAACTACATCGTCATCCCCAGGCTGAAGGAAATTCTCGTCTGTGATGCCAACGACTCGAATTGATCCGGAATTTGCCATCACGGTTTCCTCAGGAATTTCTCTAACATGAATGGTGACCCTGGCTGGAACATCAATTTGGTTGTGTTTGAAGTCGGAAACGAGAAAGCGAAGGCGATAGCTCCCCTCTGGCGTTCCCCGGTGCATCGTCAACATGCCAGTGTCTTCGTTAAGAGAAAAATGTAAATGTTCCTCCGTGTTCCAGTAGAATTTCTTGTCCGGCAAATCCCAATCGTCAAGATCGTAGACGTAAACCCTTCCAATTTCAGTGTTTGGTGCCTGTCCCTATTCCAAAACATCAAACCGTTAAATTATAGCCTACATTAATTGTGCGTAATCTTTCGAAACACGTCTCACCAAGTAGTTGTAAACAAAGATTTCTTTGAAACCTTCTTGCATTTTGTTGTCGTTAATGTCTCCGATAACAACAGTCAATGTCGACGTGCTAGTCATGGCCGGCTTGCCAGAATCTTTGATAACGATGGGAACATGGTATTCTTTCCCCTGTTCGCGGTCGAATAAACGCAAAGACGAAACGATGGCCATTCCCGACCCGTTGTCACCCTCTGAGAAAGTATTAATTCAAATTGTTAGAGTCGTGTTGTCTTATTAAATTAGAATTGTAGCCTAGGCTATTATACTTGGAACGTGATCGATTTTGAATGAGGCTCTGATAATGTCGTCCGCTTTGGGATCCAACCGAAAATGGAATGGAGGCCCGTTACCTTTGGACCAATCATCATCGTCCATCGCCATGATTTCAGCCACCTTCCTTGGTGGCACGTGTTCCATCAGAATTGGTCGGTAATCCTTCAAATAGTGCAAAGAAGATTATTTGCCGAATACTGCCAAATGGGCAAAAATTTGGTATATATACCTTTAGGAATCTTGGTGCGTTATCGTTGACGTCCTGAACGTTGACGGTCAAACTTGCAGTCGCTGTTTTGGATTGTATATTGTCGTAGGAAGCCAAAATGTTGAGTTGGTGACGAGCAGTGTCTTCGCGGTCCAAATGCTTCTGGATAGTAACGATTCCGTTTTGGTCGATGGCAAATTGTTGGCGAAGATCTGACGTTTGGTCAATGGCGAAGACAACTTTAGTTCTGTCTCCATGGTCATCGACGACTTTGAATTTCTCGACAATCGTTCCAATTCCAGCATTTTCGTAGACAGACGTCTCAATGTTATCTTTCTCGAAGAACAGCTCCTCGTAATTACGCAACTTGACCTGGACATCGGCACAGCCCAGTTCTGTTCCTTCCTCTTTGGCAAAGACGGAAAAGCGCCAACGAGATCGACCGTTGGGTTGGTTTACATCTAAAGACTTTTCAATTTTGTAAGGGAATCAATCAAATTTTCTACATGACGAATAAATCTTTTTTTGAAAAAGGACAATAGCCTACTTTGCGAACGTAAATTTCACCGGTAGTTTGATTGATGTCAAAATTGCTATTTATTGGGTTGTCAGCATCGATTCCTTGCCCATCCAATGAATAAACTAGTTTCTTTTCGTCACCATCAGAAGTGACCGCCACCTGCAAATTTGGTTATTGAAATAGGCTAATTACTAGGCTATATTTATTGAAGACATATTTTATTATGTTTCTGAGATTTATATTATTACTCGAATCAATTTTAAAGGGAGAGACTGGGTAAGCTCATCCTTGGCGATGACGGCAGTGTACATCGTCTGATTGAATAGCGACGAGCTACGTTTTCCTAGTTCTTTGGCATCTGACCTGCATTCACAGTACACGTGCGTGTCGTTGCGGCCCACAATGTTGACGACTACAACGGCCGTGGATGTGTGAGTCGGTCCAATACGACCACAACAAGCTCCATCGTCTGTGGCCGTCACGTTCAATTCGTATCTGTCGCTGATGTATGAATAAGATTAACAGAATTTTCATTATTAAATAGAATACAAGTTGTTGTGATGGGCCAAGTTAGACTACCAATCAAGATAGATGCTTCCACCATGGAGGCGGATGGCGCCAGTCGTTTCTTCGATGACAAACTGCCCGGATCGAGTTCCTCCTCTGGCGAATGCGTAACGGACATTGTCGCCATCCATGTCCGTGGCATTGACCGTCATCACCAAAGTTTTGGGCGCGGCATTTCCGTTGACATTGGCGGTGTAGACACCTTGGGAGAATTTAGGCTCTTGATCGTTTTTGTTCTTGATGGAAACACGGACGGTCGTCATCACAGTAGCCGTCACGTTGAATTCGTAATAGTTGTTGCTATTGTCCGCGTCTAACTGCTTTGCGTTGCTAATTACTCCATTAGAGTCGACGGTAAAATGATTGTCTGACACCGAGTATTTGATTTCGGCATTAGAGACAAACTCGGAAGCTTTGACTTTTAAAATGGCCGTACCAATGGGAACATCTTCGTCAATGTCTTTCGCTTCATATTTGATGGACCCTTCGACATTCTTACCCCGACGCGCAATCCCATCACGCCGACTGTCTGCGCCTATAAAAGTTACAAATAAGTGAGAAAAAAAAGTTTAATTATTGGAGTGTTTCGTTTCACTACATCATCTAAGTCAGCTGGAACAATACGTAGGCTAAGTGACGAGTGTGGTTATAATATAGGCTATAAGTATTAGGCTATATAGCGTCAACCTTGATTCAACGGGAAACTCCCGAAAAGTGAGTAAATTAATTGGCCGTAAAATAACATCTATCGATATCCGGTGAAATGAAACCTCGAGCGTTCTTTAGGGTCTTCACATATATTATGCAATTCTAGTGCATTCAAGGTTTTCCATCAACATCTACCACAGACATCATTAACAATTTGGCTCTTCCCCTCAATGCACTCATTCATATCGAAGAAGGGGGGGGGTTCTTTTTTTCAACACATTTCCGTCTTAGCGCCAAAGACTGTGACGAGTGACCTTTCTCAAAGTCATCCAAACATTTACAATCCCCATTTTTCAAGGCTGACATTTCTGACAGTGATGAATGACGATGCACTTGAAAGGTCAAGAGCATCATTGCGGAATTAGCTGGCTTCATTTTCGGAGAAAAAAAATCAGTTAAAACCATTCGCATAGTTTTACGTGTGTTTTCAACAGAATCAAATCGAGTAAATGTAGATGCTAAATTACATTACACATTACATAACTATGATAGTTAATAGATAGGAATAGAAACAACTGATGCTTCCCTATACCTGATAATGCCGAAACGCCAAAACAAATGTAGAAAAGTGCTGAAAAGATGTACGTCTTTTGATAATTCACCATATTTTATCGCTGGGTTTTTTTAGAATAGTCGTTACAAACGCACAACAATAACGACAATAACGTAGCACCCGAAGGTGCGTCCTGCCAGACTGTCTGAAGAAGACTGAATTCAAATGTTAATAAGGGGCTTGTCAGAGTGGAAGGGCGTTTCGCCCACCCCTCTTTGGAACTTCTTAGTAGGCTACAATAGCCAACACCCCTCATATTAATGGGCATTCCCAAACATTATGTCTGACTTTAAGGAAGTATGGTTTGCATAAACAATGGTTATATTAATATTGCCTTATTAGCAGAACAAATAAAAGAGCCCTGGTCAGAGTGACAAAGGCCGAGGATCACTATAGAACTCAAAGATTTCCCCACAGAAAGTTCCTCGGGACGATTAACTGTGGTGTTATGCAACTGCTATCAGCTTTGGCGTCATCATTTACATAATGCGGGGGCATATATTTAAAAAATATGATGTAGGCTATTAATAAGTCAAACGTTTTCCTTATATGCGAAACTGTTCCTAAATTATAAGATACTGAATTACCTGATGCCTAGCCTATAAGATATATTTTATGTGAATCTCACATGCTGACTAAACGCAAGCCAATCTCCTTATTCCTGCATCTATCCCTAGCTAGTTCTTATGTCATTGTCACATACCAATAGCCATTTTTACGTGACACTGACATGTGGCAGCCACATGTCAATAATGGAAACGTAAATAGCCTATCATCGTGACGATATTAAACCTGAATGGTGGGATGGTTGGGTGTTGGCGAACTATATACAGCTCGCTACAGCTCGTCACGAGTCCTAATGACAACACTAGACGAATTTGTTGGCTATAGTCGAGAGCCAGTGCACTAACAGAGTTCGTTGAGACGAGCGATATCAAGTTACATAGACAAGATAGTACTCAGTTCGCTCTCTTTCACTCGTCATTCTATTTGCTTACAGTCAGGGCACATTTTTTTGCAGTTCAGACTAGGCTACGGCTACACAAAGGAAGTTGAGTGAGTGTTTCAATCTAGTTAAGAGACAGTTTATATACACTGCCAACGAAAAAATAAAACAATGAATAAAGACTTCGTCCCATCTATAAATTTCACCATCAACGGCAAAAAATTTGCGGGTACGTACAACTGCGAATTTCGTTATAGTTCTCTGCTAGGCTGTTCAACTTAAGTTAGGCTACAGCCCTACAGCCGGGTGTTCAATTTTTTTAACCTTTGTTCACCCTAAGAAGGGGTGTCCGTAAATACCAGACAATTTGTCGAGGGCCCAGTGGCCAGACAGCAAATGTCCGGTTTTGTTTTGGCAGTTTGCTACATTATACTAAGTTGCATTCCGAATGTTTTAGATTCAAGATTTGAACATGTGTACGATGCACAAAGTTCATTTTGAAAATTTTAAAAACATTGTCAAATGTTTACGTAAATGTAAAAAAACAGAAACGGGCGTTTACATCAAGGGCCCAGTTGCCAGACATGCCGTCGGGTATTTACGGACATCCCTTCTTAGGGTGTTTGTTATTTGTTTTCGAATCACGCTATTTCATGCAGCAATGATTTGTCGTGCCGCTTTTAGAACGGCCTTATCTAGTTAATAATACTATTGAATAGAGTGTGTCACGTTCGTTATATGATGCCTTGTCGTTATCTTTGACATCTTTGACATATAGAGAAAGAGTAAAAGAGAGCGACTGCGTTTTGTTTGTTTTTAGCAGGGGCATCGTACCACTTTTTTCTAAGGCGGAAATATTAAAAACCTCAAATGGTTTATTCTAGATTAAGGCATGAAATTGTGAAAAACAAAAAGTCTCTTGACTTCTTTCACCGAATGAGAAATAGGAAAAACAGTTTTTTTTTAAATTAGTTATAATGTCGTCTTAAATTTTTGGAATTTCTAAATTACGCCTCGAATTGCATAAAATAAATTTTTGAGGCCTCTGCTGCAGAAAAGAGTATACCACAACCAACTGAGAAATGTAAGTGTGTACTAAACAATTAAGATTAATCTAGAATGTTACATCAGCGATGTGATGCAGAATAATGAGTTTTGCAATGCCGGCTCATTTGTAATAGCCTAAACTTTGCCTACTTTAGCCTATACTATGCATGTTCTTCTTGTTTTTCTACATACAGTCGATCGAGATGTGGACCCTGATACTAAATTGGTAGATTTCCTTCGACGAACAGCTTTGTTGACTGGGACGAAATGGATGTGCAGGTTCTAATC
This sequence comes from Ceriodaphnia dubia, assembly GCA_022539655.2. NCBI lineage: Eukaryota > Metazoa > Arthropoda > Branchiopoda > Diplostraca > Daphniidae > Ceriodaphnia > Ceriodaphnia dubia. Next base: position 575,064 of record JAKUCG020000192.1, on the reverse strand, counting down.
ATGCAGAATATAAGTTGGTTTTGTTCTAAAATCTAAATAATGACGAATGTTCAATACAGGGAAGGAGGGTGCGGTGCATGTGTAGTTACTCTTTCAACGCGTGATGCTTTGACAGAACAAAAGCAGCACCGAGCTGTGAACTCGGTAAAATTCATTAAAATGACAAATGGCGAGAATTTCCATTTTTATTTACAACTTATTCATTCTTAAAATTCGGTTGTTAATTTATTTAAAAAGTGTTTGTTGCCACTGATGTCGTGTCACGGAAGTGAGATAACTACTGTTGAAGGAATCGGCAATAAACAAGATGGATATCATCCCGTGCAAGTAATTTTCGTTTAAACGATTTTTAATCTGTCTTAATCAGTCATGAAAAGCTTTCTGTTTGCTTCATAATAATAATAAAAAAAGAGTCAATTAGCGGACATGAATGGCAGTCAATGTGGTTTTTGTTCTCCGGGAATGGTCATGTCAATGTACAGCAGGTATATTGCTATATAAGAAATGAAATAACACTTGTAACCGATAACGAAGGACGGAAAAAAATTCATTCTACCGTTCTCCAAAAATAGCTTGCTACAAAAGAAAAGTGCTGGCAACCAATTGACAATGAAAGACGTCGAGTCGTCTTTGGATGGAAATATATGCCGTTGCACCGGATATCGCCCCATTATGGATGCTTTCAAGACATTTGCCAAAGATGCGCCTCCAGAACTACAATCACGTTACGTCGATTTGGAAGTATGAAATATTTAGCACAATTTTTGTAAGATAGTCTGTTACATATCCTTAACTTGTTTGCTTGTAGGATTTAGGAAACAAGATATGCTCAAAAACGGGGACCGCTTGTACAGGTCAGTGCCATCACGTAGGATCATCAAACGACGAATATACCCAGTCAGTGAACGGCAAAGTATTTCAAATGGGTAACTGGTACCGCCCTGAATCATTAGAGCAACTGGTTGATCTTTTGAAGTCTTTTGATAGCGATGTCAAGTATCGCTTAGTTTCAGGCAACACTGGAACTGGTAGGAAGCTTTACTTCGAACGAAATGTAAAACAAAATAATTTCTTATTAATCAGAGCCTTTTATATTTGCAGGAGTATTTAAAAACGATGGACCATACAATACATTCGTGGATATAAGGAAAGTTATAGAACTGCACCAAATCTCAAAAGACACACCTCTTACTGTAGGCGGCGGTGTAACTTTGACAGACTTGCAAGAGATTTTGTCTTCCATTGCATCCACTAATCCAGACTACTGGTATGGGGCGACGCTTGCTGACCACATAGGGCAGATTGGAAGCGTCCCTTTGCGAAACGTACGTCAAGATATACAACTATTTTGTGCTTTTTTGTAACTTCAGAGAAAATGTAATACTAAGAATTGATTGAATTGATAATAATTCTAGTTTGTAATTATTTCTAGCTTGGAAGCATCGCCGGAAATTTGATGTTGAAACACGCACATAGAGAGTTCCCGTCTGACCTTTTTATTGTTCTAGAGACTGTAGGAGCAAAAATTACCATAAGTAGGCCGGTTAATTTTAATTGAAAAGTTTCCGCAGCATTTGTTATTTCTTTTAACTTTGAAAATTCCAGTAAACCGTAACAGAGAAATGAAGGAGTTAAGTTTGCCACAGTTTTTGGAGACGGACATGAATGGAAAAGTTATTTTACTTATCAAATTTATCCAACTTTCAACTGATCACGTCGTCAAATCCTTCAAAATAATGCCTCGCTCGTGCAACGCGCATGCATACATCAACGCCGGATTTTGTGCCAAGATTTCTCGAGAAGACGATGTCGTTCATATTATCGGGAAACCTACTATAATCTATGGAGGGATTCGAGCATCATTGGTCAATATAGTCTATTTTTTTTATTTATTTATTCAATTGGTTCTTGTCAAACGTTAAAGTGTTATTGAAAATAGATACACGCCAACAGAACAGAAGAATTCCTAACAGATAAATTCTTAGATGAGATGATTTTCCAAAAAGCGCTTAAGGTTTTGGAAAATGAATTGTCCCCTGAAGAGCATCCCCTAAATCCCGGAAGCAGTTATTTGACTACGGTTGCACAAGGTCTTTTGTATAAGGTATATAGGCTAGATATTTTTTACATTTTAAATATAGACTTTACTAGTTCCGGAATATTTTTTATTGAAGTTTGTTATGGCAATTATGGGAGAAAATATTGCTCCTGTTTTAAGATCTGGGGCGCTAAATTTAGAACGTGGGCTTACACATGGTAAGCAGGACTATGAAACTGATTCAAAGGAATGGCCTGTTAATCAGCCAACTATTAAAGTTGATGCAAGGGCTCAATGTTCAGGTATATTTAATAAATTAGTAGAAGCGATTGAAATTTAAATGTTCGGAGTATATATGATCAAGCTGTTAATAATGTTCGATCGCGTCCGCGCGTTTCTTATATTAAAGGCGAAGCAAAATATATTGACGACATTCCATTACGAACGGATGAATTACATGGATCCTTTGTATTGAGCACCAAAGCAAACTGTTCTATCGACATTTTAGATGCGTCCGAGGCTCTGGTATTAAGACCACCACCTTACCTTATGTTATGTGTCATCTTTATTAAAAGTTACGTTAAACTTTTCCATTTTAAAATTGCAGAAAATGGAAGGCGTTGTAGCCTTTCTTAACGCCAAAACCATTAAAACTGGTAATTTATTTGTACATGGAAATTGCAGTTTTGACAACGAAAATGATGAGGAGGTACGTAGAACTAAAAATGTTTTTAGAATTGATGGTCGTATTATGAAAGGCTAGAACCAAGATAATTTTTCCTTGTTTAGGTGTTTAGTTCCGGTGTTATTTTATACGCTGGCCAATCACTTGGCCTAATTGTTGCCCATACGCAGAGCCAGGCCATCAATGCAGCTAAGCTAGTTCGAGTTACTTACAAGGACCTACAAAAACCGATATTGACGATCAAGGAAGCTTTGTTGGATTCAGGAAGAACTAAAGTTCATACGGCCTTTGGACCCCCAAACGTTTTTGATGCTGGCAATGTTGAAGGTATAATGAGAAATAGCCTATCATGCATGGTATTAGCTATTTAGGCTATTTATATATAGGCTACGCATGCGTAGCCTATACATTATACAATGCATGAACCCCTTAAAAATATATATTTATTTCAATAGAAGCCTTGGCCAATTCTGAAACAGTGATTGAGGGAGAGTTTGAAATTGGTAACCAATATCACATGTATATGGAAACGCTGATAGCAGCTTGTGTTCCTGCTGAGGACGGTATGGATGTTTATTGCGCAACGCAAGATCAAGATGCAGTTCAAACTGCTGTGGCGCGTTGCCTGAAGCTTCAAAAAGCTCAGTACGTTTAAAATGATTGTTAGATGTAGGCTATAAATGGTATCCGTATACTGCCGTCGAACGAAAAACGTAAATAAAAGCGGGGCTCCCTACACGGTGGCCATCGCGACGCTTTTACGCTTTTATTTCGTCTGCTTCCTGCAGTTCGGATATCTTCTCGAATGTTGTTCTTTTTTCAAAAAAGCTAGCCTACTAAAACTTATTTTTCGTAATCATACGTTTATTATATTTCTTAGGATTAATGTCGCAACCAGACGACTGGGGGGTTCATATGGTGGTAAGGTATCGCGCTCCACGTTAGTCGCTGTGGCTTGTGCTATAGCGGCGTTCGAATTATCTAAACCTGTTCGGATTGCCTTGGACCTAGATTCTAACATGGCTCTTGTTGGAGGACGTCTTCCTTATTATTGCCAATATAAGGTATTAACACCACTTAAAATAACCATTTGCTTCCCTATCTTTACCCAATACTTTTCAACGAAACAAAGGCGGGTGTAGATAAAGAAGGTCTCCTACAAGCAGTAGATTTGAAAATAGTTAGTGATTGTGGTGGCAACTTCAATGAAGGCACAGCTTTCATTAGTGCGTCCTTTGCTAAAAATTGCTATGCTGCGAAGTCGTGGAAGTTCACTCCTTTGTTGGCCAAAACAGACACGCCTTCTAACACTTATTGCCGAGCCCCTGGTAAATTTTTTGTATGTCCAAATTTTTATATGTTTTTATTTCCGTACAAAAATGTTTAGGAACCGCTCAGGGAATCGCAATTATTGAAAATTTGATGGAGCATCTTGCAAAAGTTCGCCAGGAGGACCCTCTAGAATTTAGGTTGAAAAATCTTGATAGCAGCAGGGGAAATGATGAAGCTAGTTCAATGCGCAAAATTATTGATGAAGTAAGACTCTCCTCTGACTACGACAAACGCCTAAACGAAGTGAGTTCTTATTGATGCATTATGTATACATAGACCTTTTCATATATAGTTGGTTTACACATGTTGATTAGATAAAAGAATTCAATCGTAACAATCGGTGGAAAAAACGCGGAATTAATCTGCTCCCGATGGTTTACCCTATTGATTATGGCGAGTATTCCTTCCGGTATAGCGTACTAGTTGCGATTAACCATGACGGTGGATCTGTAGCAGTTTCTCACGGTGGCATTGAATGTGGACAAGGCATCAATACCAAAGTAAAACCAACATTACATTTTTTTAAATCTAAAAATATATATTGCTGTCTTATAAATTTTCAAATATATCGTCAAAGGTGTCACAAGTTGTAGCGAGAGAACTTGGCATCCACCCCAGTTTGATTAATATTAAACCAACCAACACTTTGACCAACACAAATGGATCGTGTACGGGAGGCAGCATGACAAGCGAATTGAATTGCTATGTATAAATGCAACAGCTTAGCCTATAGCCTATTATGAAAGAAGAAGCCAATATTTTACGATGCACATTTTTCCATGCATAGGCTGCTATCAGGGCATGTCAAGTCTTAAGAAACAGAATGCTTCCCATTAAAGAAAAGAATCCCAATGCAAGCTGGAGTGACCTTGTTGAGAAATGTTTCAACGCCAACGTCGACTTAACTGCTCGCCATTAGTAACCTATAGTTATCTAAATTTGTAGCTATAATCTCCATATCAATATATCATCCTTTCTCATCCTGTTTATTTTTTTTAGTTACACACCTGATGATAAAGTAAAAGGATACGTCATTCATGGTGCTACTGTTTCAGAAGTTGAAATAGACGTTTTGACAGGAGAAAAATTGGTTCGTGAACATAAAAATCAAATCGTTTCTATTATATAATTCAATCGATCTATTCTATTATAAGATTCGTCGAGTAGACATATTGGAGGATGCTGGGATAAGCATTAGTCCACTGCTGGATGTCGGACAAATAGAAGGTGCTTTCATCATGGGAGTTGGATTGTGGACCAGCGAGAAGATTGTGGTTAGTTTCCCGTAAAGGTTTTTGTTTAAAGAACCAGATTGATCGTATTGTTGATTAAAGAACCAGCTGATTGTAAGGTCCATGTTTACATTTTGTTTATCTTAGTATGATCCAGTAACCGGAGAAAAGCTGAGCCGTGGAACTTGGGTAAGCATGCACTTATCGCACAACGTCAAGAAAGAAATGAATAGAGAATAAACGAAGCCTCTAAAATAGCCTATTTAGGTAGGCCTATTGATTCTTTCCTAATTATCATTTGATCGACTCTTTAAGAATTACAAGCCTCCACTAAATTGGGACATACCAATGGACTTCCGTGTCACAATGCTTAAAAACGCCGCTCATCAGTTTGGTGTTCTACGCTCTAAATGTAGGCTTTACGGTTTCTTGAAATAGCCCATTTGAATGTCTTCATTGAAGTTTTTATTTTTAAAAAATCTTCAGCTACCGGTGAGCCTCCACTGTGTATGTCCGTATCGGTTTTCTTTGCTCTACGCAATGCGGTGGACGCTGCTCGAACTTCTGCTGGCAATTCAGAGTGGTATCGGATGGGTAAGTAACAAAAAGGTGATGGGGAAGTGATAGTCTATTAGTCTATTTCAAGCAGTGATTCAATTGCATTTCCAAACTTTTTGAATACAGACGGACCAGCAACTATTGATAAACTACAAGAAATGATGCTTCCTAATGTCGAGCAATACCTCTTCTAGTAAAAAGAAACATATTATTCAAAATCTGCATGTTGTAGCCTATATTAGCGCAGCACTTAGCCTATTTGTTAAACTAAATATTAGGGTATAGATTAACAATTGGGAAAGTCGGCTAGTTTACTTTCAAAGAGCTATATGTATAGCCTCCGTTGAAGAAAATAAAGCAATACCCATTATTATTATAGATTACGTTATTTAAAAAAAATGTAGATTAGCATTCTTTTACAATTGGCAAAGAGAAATAAAATTAAAGCTCATTTTGCCGCTATATTAAGAGTGTAGTGTAATGTACGTATTAAAGACTACAGGGTCTAGATAATATTGGATTTTTTACTGGCACCAAAAAACGAGGATATTGCCTAAAAACTGTGACGACGTGCAACTGTTTGACAATTTTCGTCAAGTATTATCGGTCTCTATAGATGGCCAAAAAAGTTGAAGGATCGCGACAAGTGGCAACAGCTTCTAGAGTTACTTGTTCAACGCGCGCGTGATGATGAGAGACGGATGCTCGCTTTGAATCAAGGTCGCAACGGGATGTCATATCTAATCCCTGTTTTGCCGTCGATTGATGACGGGCGCAGCATTAGATTATAGTAGTAGCTTTTCCCGTCTTATAATGAAAGCCGTCATAAAAATGAAAAAATAAATAAAGTTAGCCGGATGGTGAATTTCATAGTCTATTCATTATATAACGATATAAGAGTTGTGTGTATGTTGAACTGCTTAAAATGTAATTTAAGGGACTAATGTCGGCACCAATTTATTAAAATTCCCTCCTCTGCCTGAAACGTTAAAATAGAGGCCTGGAAAACAGACTTTCACGCCCGCCGGTCTGAAAGGTATGGGCCGGGGCTTGAATAACGCACATCAAGAAAACGGTGACAATCAGGCCGTTAACCTTAAATTTTGCATGTATAGCTCGAAGCTATAGTACGAGACGACAAGCGCGCCAGCCTGTTTTGGTTGCGATGACCTACATTCAGTTTTATCTGATTTTGCTTCCTGATTGCGAAAGAAGCAGAGGACGGGCGCGAGGTTCACAACAGCAAGTTCTCTGAGAATTACAGTGAAAAGAGATGCTGCCATCCTAATTATTAAAGATTTGTAACTGCAACTATGGTTCATCATTTTCGCTCGCGTTTTAGGGGTTTTAGGTTAGGCTATATATCCGTTTTTTTTCGTAGCTTAATAATACCAAGAAATGCATCTATAGCAAACGTGCTGACTCAGGTGCCCTACTTTCACTGAACATATGGTGCGTTTTATCTTCCTGCTGTTGGGCATTGCGAAATGAGCAGAAGATATACCATGCACGACGGACGTTCCACAAAACGCTCGGAAGCCACCCAGTACGGTTTATAACACAGTTCTTTTGGCTAAAACAATTTCGGATTACGCTACAAGTGATATTATAGTGAATAATAGCAGGCTCTAACACCTCCATCAATTGGCCAGCACGATTACGTTGATTTTTATTTGTGATAGGGCCACATTCAACTGGATTTTTCTAGCCTTAGCCTACTTGGAATTTAACAGCACTTTTTGCGTTTTACTAGCTAGTAAAACAAATTTTTCGGCCACCGATAAGTCGAATTTGTTTGTGGATAGGCCTATGCTGGGATTAAGTGACTTCACGTAGAAGACGACTAAAGGCTACTTAATAAGTCATCTACGAAACCCTATATAAAACTACATGGGATCGTGTAACATAAAAATCGACGGAATCGGTGGGGTAAGTTTTTACACGCTTAAAAATATGCTGTGAGGTAGAAAATTAGTTTGATTGTTCGACAAGATAACCAAACTATAGTTCTTAACTTAATTATTCCTTCGATGTGTTAGTATAACGATTATAACATCAAATGAATGTCGATTCTTTTACTTAATATAGGCTAATACACTTGTTGATTTATTTCAGACTATTGAAGACGCCGATAGAATTATCGCGGAATTTGAAAGTATTAGAAAAACACATCAGAATGTGGTTGATGTCGAAATCAAAAATGTGATCGACAAGCAAATTCAAATTATTAATAGTATGTGTTGGCCTACTTTGAAAACTAAATCAGGAAACGTAAACAAGCAAGAAAGAGCACCGGAAGGTGTCACAAAGGAAATACAACTCGCAAATGATTTAGTTCTTATGGTTCTTACAAATGTTGATTCTTCAAAAATATCGGATGTAAACCAAAGAGATATTGATATTACGGTCACTGATCTCGTAAAAAATTGTAAGAAGAAGTTTTTAGAATATGCCGTTGACGGACTGAAAGAGGAATATGACACATTTTTGTGCTACTTGTTGATGTATGGAGCTAATACTATTAGCTACAATTTGTTAAAAGATAAGATCAAACAATTTGGAAAAGAAAATGATCCAATTGCTAGTGAGAAAGCTTTGTTTCTAGGAGTTTTCAAGGTGGGTATGGTGGATCCATACTATTTTAACTAACCTAGTTTATTAATTCTTACACAAGCTGTCAACTTTTCCCTTGCAGATTTGGGATTTGTTACGCAAAATTGATTATTTGAATGACGACAAACTACGTGAAATTTTCTGTTCCAATGTCATTAAAAAACTTTGTGGTATTCAGAATAGAAATAAAGCCGTTTACGAGGGCCTCAAGAGCCTTAAAGAGACAATTCAAGAGCTTATTACGACTAACAAGGTAATAAAAGTTGGTTAAAAATATTTGTGTGATAGCAGAAAGATGGTATTAACATTTCAACTATAAATATATATGGGGAGCAAGGAATTGCTAGGGTCGCAAATTAGCAGGGGTCACCTCGCCCTCAAATTTCATCTATATAAAGAAAACGGATCTATAGGCTATACATGCGTACACGATAAATTCTTTAGATGTATTTGTGAATGATCATGTGCATTCTTTGATTGAATTTTTGATTATGATGGATAGGCTATAATCACATGATGGTATAAAAATAACGAATATATAATAATCTAACTTTTCTCTCTATGCAGAGTGCTAAGAATGTGTGCTCCTATTGTGAAAATGAAGAAAATATTCAGAGAAAATTTCGCGAATGGCTCTACAGTACTTACTACGAGAAAACTAGCAATATTAACTGGCTTCGTTTTCGCATGAGTTACGCATACATCAATGATAAATTATCCACTAACGATAAGGAGGGCCTCAAGATCCGGATGAAGAAACTACAGCAGGAAATTGAAGAACTTCGAAAGTCTTTCGCTATTATTACACCAAACTGCAAGTTACCAAAAGAAAACAGTAACGAATTGAGAGAGTCGGCCGACAATTACAATAACGGGCATAATGCCTTGCAGCTAAATCACGAGCTTAAAATTGTGGAAAAAGAGGTCGTCGATATTTGGTTGAAGGAAATTAAAGGACAACACAAAAATATAGGAACAAAAGTGGAGACGGCGGCCCTTGTGCCGCCTTCTAATATTGATTTGGGTGCTGCCTTCGGATCAGTGAAGTGCCTTCAGGTTAATTTAAATCATAGCCAAATTGCATGGAAGAAACTCTTGGAGCTATATTTGACAGCACAATCCAGCGACGATTCACCTATTGCTGACATTGTTTTCATTCAAGAGCCGTACCTGGAACGGAAGTCCGATAGCAATTACATCCATTTCCCGTTGCAACCGGACAACTATAGCGTGATACACAATGTCTACCTAACAAAAGACTTTCCGAAAAACAATAAAATGGACGACTACTGGACGGCGGCGATACTAGTTCGGGATGCCGTCAATTTTCAACGCATCATGCCAGTCACCAGTAAAAACGGCCAGGACTATAATTACCAGCAACTAGTTGCCGGCATTCGATTGTCTGATATCAACGTAAACGTCTATTCGATCTACTGTCGCCCAAGTAAAAGTCTCGCGCTTGTTATGGAACCGTTCCGGTCGCCTGACGGCATCAATATGTCCCGAACGATTTTTTGTATGGACGCCAACGCCTTTCATAAAAGCTGGAGTTTTTCTGAAGTAAATATAGCATACCTATCAGGCCGTGGGGAAGATCTTGAGCATTTTCGAACCTCTTGTTCGCTTCAAGTAGCAAACAAAAAAAAAATTGAAAAAAATAAGAAAAATGATGAAGATCAGAAGGATGAAGTAGCAGCAGAAATTGTAGAAAAGCTACTGGAACAAGAACAAGAACAAGAAGAAAATGAAGAACAGGAACAAGAACAAGAACAAGCGAAAGAAAATGAGGGGCAAAAAGGGAAAGATCAGAAGGTGAAAAAAATAAACATAATGGAAAATTACATTGACGTTACATTTCATACCAGTGATGTTAGCATTCACGAGTGGCAAGTCGACCCGGAATGGAAATATTCTAATCATCCCTTAATTCGTTTCTCCATTAAAGTAGGTTACCAACAAATATACAAGCCGCTATGGCGCTATAATACATCTCTTGTAGGCCTACTTTCATTTCCGTATAGTCTATTATATTACTGTTTTATTTATTTATTATATATAGAGCGGAGATGAAAAAAAGGAAAAGATTAAATTGCTCGGAGCTTGTTGGAACGGCACAAGCGACGGCTCGGACAGATAAGCCTTCCGCGACAGGCGATTAAGAAGATGACAATAACAGCAGTTACATTATTCTCAATGTTTTATATTAATTGAAATGTATATTTTATATAGGCGCATAGCCTACATCTATTGCCTAATTTTTTCAGTTTTCACAGCAAAAAGTAAAAATATACTTCTATATTGAATTTCCGCGAAAAGGGTGAATAAATGAATAATTTTTGCATGTTACCTATATACACAGAACACGATCGAATTGATACGTTTAGATATCATCTACCTTAACTGTCAGTTAGTCATATTCAGTCTTGCTATTTATTATTCAGTCTTGCGATCAGAAGCACAATAAATCCTAGCATTTGACAAAAAAAAAACCAGGAAAACATTGACGCCTCTGACATAAGAGGGGAACAGACCAAAATTCCCCTGGTTACTAAAATCAAGAACTTTGACTTTCGACCAACAAACAACAAGCAATCGTACTGGTGCCCGTCAAGCTAAAACAAATAGTTGTTTCGTATTCTTAGTGATTTCGACCAATGAAATCTAATACAGCGGTGGGAAACCCCAATAACTTTTTTTTGTTGAACCATTTATCAGTTGCATTGGATTAATTGTGTGAGTAATGTTAGCTTTATCAGCAATGTGTCAATAATAGGACACGTTATCGCTATGGGACACTTTTCCTCATTAGAAATGATCAAACTGTCGTCAAGTCTAAATTCACATCTTAGGCTATAGCCTATATAAAGAAACACCTTACATGATGGAACGAACAGACAGCTACCAAGTTCCAATTAAACAGGTACATGTACTTCTCATAGGTATACGATGGCAGCTAGTCAAAGAAAACGAGCTATAGGCTATGTCCACTTGTGTGCTTTTATTTTGTTGATTTTTTCACAATCTTGCTACAGCAACGTTTCAGATCCAGATGAAAAGAATACTAGTAATAGTACTGTAGAATCAACTAGTTGTCCGATGGTCTCCGCATGTCAGTGTTATTGCAATCCCGTCATCACTCTGAGCTGCCCCGCACCTCCCACGCCAACTTGCCCCGATTCTCCGACAACATCAACAGAAATTCATTATTCAACAACTACATTCTCTCCAACTGATGGCTCAACATTGATGACCACTTTACTGCCTACAAGTAACCCACCAACAACCGATTCGACAATCACTTCAACGACGACCCCTTCGACAACAACTGGTTCCACAACTACTTCTCCAACTACAACAACGAGGCCTACAACAACAACAACCCCTTCGACAACATCGCCTTCTACTACTACTTCTCCAACTACAATAGCAACCCCTTCGTCAACCCCTTCTACAGTTACGACAACTATTTCGACAACTGGCCAACCAACAGATTCTTCAACGCCAACACAACCGACGTCTCCAACTTCCTCAACACCGACGTTTAGTGGGACAAGCTCCACTTCAAAAACTACAACGGTTCAACCACCAAATAATGGCACTTGGACGACTGGTTCTTCTGGACCAATGCCGTCTACGACAGGACCAATTTTAGATAGTAATTTTTTTTCCTTTTAAAAATTTGAACGGGAGTTTCTATCTTATGAGTAGAAGCCGAATGCTAAGAAGGCGTTATACTAGGTGATTGGGCGTCGTCGAGTGTCAGATATAACCATAACGCGGAGAAGAGCAAAAATTCAATCCATTTACCCGTTATGTTTTCTCCGACACTCTACAATGCCCAATCACAAATTCTTAAATTAATAAGATAATCTAATGGATGACCTTAGCTCAAATTTGTTCCCAAAAATTTTGAAGGCACCGCGGATTTATAAGAAGGCGGATTAAAAATAAAAGAACCTTTTATTTTCACTTAATTACATACTTTTTCTCAATCTAAAATGTAGATTGTGATGCTCTGCTGCAAACTGTCACGGGATCATTTAGTTCACCTTACTACCCAAACAACTATCCCAACAACGCCAATTGCAGCTGGCTCATTACATCCAGTGGTAGAATACAGCTTTTTTTTAATCAGTTCCGAACGGAATACCAAAGTGATTTCGTTAAGGTGAACCAATTAATCCTTGTACATTTATTACATCTAAAATAATACAATTAGGTTACCGTTTCTTTTAACCGGGATATAGATTAAATGGATTATTTTTCTTTAGGTTTACGATGGTCCGACTGTATCGTCTTCTCGACTTTTGAGTCACAGTGGCACATCCACCCCTTCGTCAGTCATTTCTTCCGGTTACCAGATGCTTATAACATTTTCAACAGACAGCTCCATAACGGATACAGGATTCAATGCAACATATTCAGTAAGTGCGCTTCTATATATTTTTGTCTATTGTCTTTAATTATTATTACCCCGCGACATCAGATGTGGCATAATTATGTCCGTATACCATTAATCCTTCAATTACGGATAACCAATACTTTTTTGTCAACTCTAGTTGTACGTTCCTCCTACGAATCCTCCAGAACCTCCCCCTTTCGGTATGTAAATAAGTTTCCAAAACCATTTTCCGCTGATTTGTGAATTGGCTCAATTGAACAGTGTGTGGCGAGAATATTACTCTCATCTCTGGATCCGACGTGTTCCTCACTTCACCGGGTTTTCCAAACGGCTACCCAAACAACAGTCGGTGCACTTGGTACATCTCATCCGAACCTGGCACCAAGATTCAGTTTCATTTCACTGACTTTTCCACCCGCAATGGTGACTACGTTAATGTAAGTTCTTATCATTAATTATTTAAAGAAAAGTCGAACGACATTTCTCAAACCATTTTGTTTTATTGCAACAAATTCCCGTTTCATACATCAGGTTTATGACTATGATAAAAGTACATTAGTAAAGAATTATAATGGAAATGTTTCAACGGAAACGTGTGGATTCTTAACTAACGGCAACACAATGCAGATAGTTTTTTCGTCGGGTTTCACATCCAGCATTTATCCTGGATTCCGTGCAAGATTATCCATTGATCACGGTATATATAGTCGATAATGCCCTCAACCAAGTAACATGACAGCAAGCTCTCAAGAGATCTTGTTTTTTGTTTCATCATTTTTTTTTAAGGATGTGATAGAAACTACACTGAAAATCAAGGCATTATCGAGACCCCTGGCTATCAAACCAACACAACATTCACATTTCCTTCTTGTACCTGGCGTATCCGAGTCGCTACTGGTTCTAGAGTCAATTTAACGCTAACAGATTGGATTGGTTGGAGTGACACAGACAGTGATCATTCCTTCGAGGTTTGTGAACTATAAAATTTTCGCGGAACGCACTGTAAACAGAAAGATTTGCATGATTTTGTAGGTCTATGATGGATCTGGGACTAACTGGGACAACCTGATTGCCCGAGCAATCGATTTTACATCATCACTTAATCCCTTTTTTATTATATCCAAATCGAACGAAATGACAATTTCGGTTAGAAACTACAAATATAGATCATCTAGCTCATCTAGCTCAGCATATGGATACTGCCCTTTAACGTCTAGTGAAAATAATAAACTACGTGTTTCCTACACAGCCACCCCAACTTCAAAATATGGTAATATGAAAAATATTGAACTATAGGTCGTTCTAAACATATTAGGATACTTGACAAACGAAAATCCAGGTTGCTACGGATCCATGGACACGAGTACAAGAGCCATATCGTCACCTGGCTATCCAAAAGAATATACACCTCGACTACTCACCTGTCATTGGAAAATCAGCGAGCCTGCCGGATCTAAGATTAGTTTGGCATTTCCCAATATAATTGACACCTATCCCTCGGACTATTTACACGTACGTAAACTTGGTACAAAAAATAAAGCAATAACGATGTTATATGTAGCCTATAACATGCATTTCATTTAAAAAATTGCAGGTGCATGATGGACCAGAACCGGATTCTCCAGTAATTTTCCGTGTCTCTGGAACTGTTCATCCACAACCAGTTGTTTCGTCAACCAATGAAACAACCATCAGATTTCTAACCGATAGAAGCATTGACAACGCAACCCTGTATATGGGCTGGAGCGCTACCTGGAGCCGTGTCAACTAGTTCTTTTAAAGAAGCTGCTAATTTTTAGCTTTTTCTAGAATTCTCTAGCATTCAAACATGTAGTTAAATAGGCCTATTATAGACGCAAATAGACTATAGTCATTTTGAGCCAATAGAAACTTTGGATAAATTCAAAAGAATTACTTGGGTCCTCTATAGCTATGAATAGAGTAATAAAAAACATTTGGTCTTTTCTTTTCTTCTGAACAAGAGATAATATATGGCTGAAAAACAACAAATCTCTTTCAAGAGATAATATGGTTTCGCTCTCATTCACACCATAGTAGGCCTACCTGCTGTTAACTGAAAAAGAAATGTTCTCCTAATCTTCGCTAAATATTTAACACCCGAGTTTCTTTTCAGCTCTTTGCATAAGTCTAAATGTTTTGGTCAATAATGATGTTAAAACAAACAGTAACAACAAAATCTAATCAAAGCAGCGAAAATCCCTAAGCAGCGCTTTAAAAGACTATCAAACACAACGAATTCTGGGGCGTTTATGATGATGAGCTCATTCGGTTGATAGAGTCGGGATCAAAAATTAGAAATTAGAAAAAAACAAAACAAAGTACTTGCTAGTGTCGACAAATCTGGCGCGCCGTATCAAATGCTCATCCCTACGCGTCACGTGACATGAAACACCCATCGCCATTGGTTGCCCCATTCCGCCATCGGCGATTTAAACCAAAACTTGTGTATAAAGAGAGAAAGAAAAAGGATTGTGTCTGCAGAGACGCACACTGTGGTATTTCCCACAGTTAACTTCGTCATGACAGTCGCCAAATTCGTCTTCGTCCTAACGACATGGATAGCTGTCACTCAACAGCCCGCTCGGGCAAGGTAAATAATTCGACTTACCTGATCGATTGTGTCCTTTGTTGTAACTGAAATGGAATCAGGATGATTGACATCGTCCGTAATGACGTTTCGATGACCGATTGGGATTCCCTTGTTTTCACCGTCCATTGGCCTGTCACTACCTGCATCCTCTGGAAAGATGGCAAACCGGGAAACACTTGTGTTTTGCCCGAACATCACGTCTGGACCGTTCACGGCATCTGGTATGACAAACACTACATTAGATATGCATAAAATTTAAATAAACTGTCACTTCTAGGCCAAATCAGGAAGGTGGACAGGGGCCATTCTTTTGCAACAGGACTTGGATCTTTCACCCAGAGCAAATAGATAGTCTCCGACCGCAGCTTTTGAAAGTCTGGCCAAACATTCACGGAAACGATACCGACGATTCCCTGTGGAAACACGAATGGGAAAAGCACGGTACCTGCGCTGCACGCGATCCTAAATTTGCGTCAGAAAAACTTTATTTCAACCAAGGAATCCAATGGGTAGCTGCACTTAATTTGCTTGTTATCCAATTACAAAGTTTATTTCAAAGGTTTTCTTTGTAAACAGGTCAAGAATTATCACATGACCAAAATTCTGAACCAGCACATGATTGTTCCATCCATGTCAACACGATACAATGTGACAACAATTCTAGAAGCTTTGGAAAATGTTGTTGGAGCTGCCCCAAGCATTGGATGTGAATTTGACAAAGTGAGCTATTTCTTTAAGTATCCAGAATCTTTGTGTCTCTAATAATGAGTGTTTTTCTCAACAGAAAACTGGAGATGTGTACCTGTCTGAAATCAGGCTATGCTTCCTTCGTGACTTGACTTTGGTGGACTGCAAGCACAAACAAAAACTGGTGGGTGTGGGGAGTGTCACAACGTGCCCCACACACAAACTCATTACCTATCCGGGCAAAGCTTCCTTCATAAAATCCAGCAGGCAGCATAGACGAATGTTCCACATCAAGAAGAGGAAGCACAACTTGTAAAAAGATCTACTCGTTATTTAGTACGTTGACTATACAACGTAATTCCATCGAGGCCAAACGTCTCTTTATGTAAACTTTCGTGCTTGTTCCAAAACACGTCTTCATTCTTTCATTTCAATAAAAATTTGTCATCAGATGACACTTCATATGAACATGATTTTTTCCCCATTTGTTTCAACACTGATGCTAGTTGCAAGTAATTAAAAGCCACTAGAAACGTTTGACATAGCTCACGAAAAAACAAAGACGTTGAACACGAAGATTTCAGAAAACATTCCTTCTCCATGCAGAAACCATGCAGAAACAAATTGGAGGGAAACGTTTGAAAAATAGATGTAAGCTTAGCAATCGATTTCTAGATGGCGTTGATGGCGACTCTGTTACATAACAAGATCTTTTTGCAAAAAAAGGGCTTCCAGGTTCCAGACTTTTCCATTCTTCTCACGTATATATTTTTTTAAATCAATGTATTACAAAAGATTTGTAGAATCCATATTAAGTCATAAACATGCGACGCAATTCATGTGTACCGGCAATGGATCTTCCTATCTTACGTCACTGTCATTGGTCAACATGTCCTCGAAAATTCTAACCGCGTAGTTGATAAGAAAAAAAACGTTAAAAAAAAGGACAACAAATAGCACATGCGATGCGCATAGCTCCAACAGATCGTTCGGGAGTGCCGTGCACACACGACGCTCCCATTGGCTGATGGCTTCAACGACGGTCTCGTGATTGGTGGATTGTGGAGGACCGTGTGCACGGTCTCAAAGAAGCTTTCAACACGGCACGCCAAAGTCCGACCTATAAAGAACCGACCCCAACGGAACCCACTCAACAACCTCCTACAGCCCAACTACAAACCAGCTGATAAACTTCAAACCAAGGAATCATCAAAATGACTAAAGATTGTTGCCAAGGTAACCCAAACATTTTTTCTCTTCAAATTCTGTCGTAAATGATTTTGCCCAGCTATCAAAGCTGTTGTAGTACATGCTGTTTATTGATTCCTAATCTTGTGTCGGTCGATAGGCAAGTGCTCGTGCGGTACCGACTGCAAATGCGGACCCGACTGCGCCCAATGCCCTTCTACCAACACATGCGCCTGTGCTACTGGCGGTGGTAAGAAAATCTTGACTCGTATCCCTTCGGTCCACTGCCTACAATTTCGTTTAATTCTTGTCAGAATGCAAATGCAGCGGCCAATGCCAATGCAGTAGCAGCTGCCCGTGCAAGAACGCCTGCTGCAAGTGAAGAAACAACCAACTCGATTATCTCCTAACAATGTCATTATCCTGAAATAATATTTCTACATACGCATTCGCATTCTAAAATAATACAGAAATTTTCCTGTACATCTCAGAATTTATTATTGAATTCGAACTCAATACCTTCCAAACTTGCAAAAGGGTTATCGAATCATACAAAAAAAAACTGTTGGGATCCGTGTTGTCAAACTGAAAAAAAGAGAAAAACGGTGAAAAGAAAAAGGAATTTTTTGTTTTTGTTGCCGCTCAACGACGTTCGCGTCTTCGTTCTCGGTCTCGGCTTCTGTCGCGATGCCGACTCGGTTTTTTGTCTCTTTCCGAGCCGCGGTAATCACGACGATCACGTTCCCGATCCCGGCTACTTCGATCGCGGTATCTTTCCCGGTCTCGACTTCGATCTCGGATTCTCTCTCTGTCACGTGATCGCGAACGCGTACGGTCTCGACGGGGTGGCGATCGGGCGGGAGGTTCTTCTCGGCGCCAATCGCGTTCTCTGGCAACAGCCGCGGGCGGCTCGACAGCTCTCTGTTGCTGCACTGGAGGGAAACTCTTGGCCAATTCCCGATCGATGTGCATCTATAATGCACACAACATCGAATAAGTATCATCATCATCCAAAAGACACGATGCCAAAACAAGAGAAATACCTGAATAGGCACGGGAATTCGGGGGAAAAGACTATCATACCAATCCAATTTTGTCAGCAGCTGGCGGACCATCGTACCAATCGTCATGGGATGACCACCGCCCGCTTTTGGATCGATTTCCTGTTAAGAGACAGGACAAGAAAAAGAACAAAGAAAAAAAGATGTCGTTAAGTTGATTCGAGATGCAATAGAATGACAAGACACAGCAACAAAAAACCACTGAAACTGGTTGTTCTGTTTGGGTATTTTTACTTGTCAATTTTGGTCAATTAGCGGGTGAGACTGAGAGATCCGCGTTTTCATACGACAACCTTCTGAAGAAGAACAACAATATCAGTTGCATTCGAACGGTTATTGGCCAACGATACACACAGCTGGATAAAAATGCAAACTCACCAGCTTGCAGGTTTCTTAAGGACAATCGTCAGACCCGCACTCACCCCCTCGAAACAAAAACTAAGCGCGGGATGTTCATTTGAAACCTGAAATGCTTACCTCTTCATCTTCCAAGTAGGGCTGAAACCAACCCCAGAGATCAGCAGGAGGTTGAGTGTATCTATTAAGACAAGGATTCTAAAATCACCACATAGTAGTAATCATCAGAAATATTACCTGATGTGCATGAAACCCAGACCTCGAATGTAAGGGGAATCACAGTGAGTGATCAATCCAATAAGTTGTTTTCTGGTTAACTTTAATGTAAATAACTTGTAGAGTAGGCAGTAAGGTGTGGAAACAATTCCTCCAGCTCCAACCCCACGAACCTGATATTAGACATGATACTAAATAGAAGGGCCCATTTCTAAGGTGGACATTTCAAACTTACCCCACCACACATTCCAGTTTGTCCCGATGTTTTTCGACTACCTTTCTCCCATGGCTCTAAATGCTGGACTTTGTAGTAAATTTCATCCACTACTTCGTGATAAGTTTTAAGCTCAGAGAGATTTGCTGTAGATTTGCCAAAAATCCATGAAATTAACACATGAATGACACCAATATAGGAGCAAATAATACTTTTGAAATAGTGAGACGTTTGAATGTTGGTCAGGATGAGGGGGTTTAAATTCATTGTCCTTTCATTTCCCCAGATTGGCAGCGTGTTGGATCTTCTTTCATGTCCTGGAAAATGAGGAACTCCTCTAGGATGAACATATTCCGAATCCGATCCGTCGTCATTACTTGACGCCATCACGCACTAAAAATTATAAACACATGAAAAAAATAATATATTTTATGCACATAATAAAGGAAGAGAAAAGCCCGGGAAGATCGAGAGTTAGTGATGGGCAGCATTGAAAACAGATGGGAATCACTTACACACGCTAGAGAAGGTTTTCAACGATTCGTAGTGCCAACCGATTAATACTTTTATCGAGTTCCAAACCTGACCGATCATTAAATTTATGAGAATTAAGATGATTACGAACCTTGAATATTCACAGCCAGTTACAAGACTCTAGAAAGATAGATAGGGGGAGGAGCCAATGTGCGACATCAGTTCGTCAATACTAAACAGAAACTTTTTGAAATTGGATCATTTTCCAAACACCGATGAACATTTTATTGAAATTTTCCCTTTATTATTAGAAAATATGTCTTCAACATCAAAATATTTTTAAATCAAAGTAAAGAAATAAAAACTATATATTTGAGCCATTTATATTATTCGAATGTTTAAATCTCAACGTAGCTTCAGAAGCAGACGATTATTATGACCTTGTGTTTCCACATTTCGCATGGATTGATTTTTCACGTGTTTGTAAATATTTCCGAATTAGAAAATGGGGAAAATTAATGTTTCTCTCCTCCGTTACTTGAACACTGAAGATTACCGCGTGTTGACAGCCGTAAGATTAAAATTTGCATGCTGTTGTGATAAAATTATTTCTAAAATTCCTCCTTGTTGAAAATCTGACAGGTTGAAATGGGCATGAAAAATCACGAGCTCGTCAATACCAAGTTGATTGCTATGATTGCCCAGCTAGCTGGAGGTGGAGCTCACAAAATTCTCATGAGACTCTCCAAAGAACGCTTGGTTGCCTATGAGCGGGGAAAGCATTGTAAGACAAATTCCATTTTCTTGCAATGGTGTTTATTCATTTGTCTCACTTCCTTTCAGATGATGGTTACCGGCTAACCAATCTTGGCTATGACTTTTTGGCCCTCAAAACTTTTGTAAAGAGGAATGTCCTAAAGTCTTTTGGCAATCAGATTGGTGTAGGAAAAGAATCAGATGTCTATGTTGTAGGTGATGAAGAAGAAAAACAACTTTGTATGAAAATTCACAGGTGTGTCAGGTGTTCATATCTTTACTTCAGAGATCTGATTGTAATTTTTCTTCAGATTGGGAAGAACTTCTTTCCGCAAAATCAAAGAGAAGCGCGATTACCATCAGCACCGCAACAATGCTTCATGGATTTATCTTTCCCGGCTGTCCGCTACTCGAGAATTCGCTTATATGAAGGCTCTTTACGAGCGAGAGTTTCCCGTTCCCAAACCAGTGGATTTCAATCGTCACTGTGTTCTGATGGAACTGGTTAACGGCGTCCCTCTGTAATTAATTTTTAACTTGTTTTCAGCGGAACTAGTTTAAATATTCTTTTGTTTTAGTTGCCAGTTAAGAGAACTGAACGACGCAGGCGCTTTGTTTGAAGAATTGATGAACTTGTTGCTGAAATTGGCCAACTACGGTGTTATCCACAGCGATTTTAATGAATTCAACATCATGATCGACGATAACGAGAAACCGATTTTAATCGATTTCCCACAAATGATTTCCACCAGTCATTGCGAAGCAGAAGAGTAAGTCGGACCACGTTTGTAAGCTGCAAATAGCAATTCCAATGTTGTTTTCTCTGTTTTTTAGATATTTCAACCGAGACGTCAAATGTCTGAAAGATTTCTTCAAGCGGCGTTTTAATTTCGAAGGAGAAGCCTATCCCGTCTTCAGCGATGTAGTGTAAGTTACAAGTTATTAAGAATCTTCTGCTTCACATAATTTTAATTCAATCTTATTAGGCGGGAGGCTAATATAGATGTGGAAGTTTCGGCCAGTGGTTATATCAAAGAGCTCCATGAGGACTTTGAACAACTTTCAGATGACGAGTCGGAATCGAAACAAGAACTCGATACCTCGAACGATCCAGAAGAAAAGATCTCTGAAGAAACATCACCCCTAGAAGCAGTTGAAGAAAAGACGATAGATCACATCGAAGTCGAGACTACAAAACCTTTGCGAGATGAACCGCTACCAGAAAAGGTTCCAGAGCCCGTTCGTGAGCCACTACCTCTCAACAGTGCAGAAGAAACAGAAAACCTTACCGAGCTAAAGGCAGAACATGATCCAGAATTAATTCAAGAACCATTTTTGGAAGGCGAAGATGTCGCGGAACTGTCCGAAATGTTGACGGATTGGTCCGGCATCAAAGCGAAGAGTCGCGGTGCAGCCAGTGTTGCTTCGATGTCAACCATTCACCCAGATGTCATCAAACAAAGAGTGAAGAAAACTATTACCAAACGACAGAACGTCCAGGCAGTGCAGAGGATACGCGCCAAGGGTGAAGCGAGTGCCGCCACCCGCAAGAAGAGAGAAAATAAAGAATTAATCAGGGCTGATGGTATCTGGGGTTGGGACAATTGATTCGAAAATATACTTTACGTTCAGTTGAAAAAATACTTGTCCCATTTTCCCTTAATTTGTTTACGTTTAAGAAACAGAGTGACAAAACAAAAGACTAACTGAAAAATATCTATTTACGGCTATAATTACACCGGTGCGTCCATCGGTAGATTCAAATTGAATGCACTACAGATATACTGAAAGTAAGGAGGAGGTTCCGCCTTCAGAACCAAATGAGAATCTCGACTAGCGAAGTTGGCAAGCGTCAACTGATTCAAATGGAGACAGCTGGGTACTAGGGCACTTTCAGTTACATCCAGGCGTTTAAGAATGTCGGCCGGAATCTTTTGAAAAGATGAAAAGTGATCGGCTTGAAGAGGGCTGATGGCTAAACGTTTGCCCATGATGTCCTGAACGCGATTTCCAAAGACGTGGTCGCCAAGGATGGGTGCGATAAGGTGGCCAAGGTAGACTCGCAGGAAATGGCTTTTGACAGAGGAAACATCTAGTTCCACCAAACTGCAAGGCTCGACACCATGGGACAAAGTTTTGTAATTCACTTTCACCTCTTGAACTAACCCAGAAGCCACCTTTTGCTTGCTGTATCCATTCATTATAATTGGCTGTGAAAAGAAAAGAACAATTAGAAGAAATTGCAGATTATGATTTTACAATTAATGTACCAATTTCCTTGCCACATCCTTGTGCTCAAACAAACCAATTCCAACAGTTTCCCTGGAGGCTGAAGGTTTTGGTTCTCCAATTGTGACAGCCAGGTATTTGAATGTGTGAATTTTGTTTGCCTTGTTGATGTTGTAGGTTCGTCTGATTTTCTCAATCACCTTTTCCTCACTAGCAAACAGTGATACTCCACTGGAAAACCGTTCAGTCATTTTGGCTGGTAATATCTTTTCAACTTGGAGTAAAGAGGCTAGAGGGGTCAAGGCTTCTTCAATTGAAAACAAACTTTCATTTGGCCCTGCAACTCCGTTTAATTTCTGTAGCGGTACCCCAAAAGGTTTGTTTATGGCTATGAGTCCATCTGAAACCAAAGATTTGTATTATTTTAAAGGCTGAAAAGTGACATGTTATTAGGCTAATGGGCACCTTTGTTGTAGATGACGTTTTCTGCTAAATGTTCAACAAATTCCTGTTTGGTTTTCCAGGGGTATAAACTTTGAAGGACAGATTTGGGCTTTTCTTGACGAATTTGCTCATCATTATTTTCTAACCGGATTTTCGGCTTAGTTCTTCTTGTTGATATGAAACGCCTGTTTGATGTGTATAAAGCACTAAAAAATCGAAGAGAAAACGGCATGTTTGACATGTGTGCGTTGAATAATAACAAGCAGACGACGATTTAGGAAGCCATCTGGCGATCTAACAAATAGTTCCTTTGATAACGAGAGGGAAAATCAAAGTCGGTTTGGAAACGGACTTGCGAAAAAAGTAAAAGTCATTGATATTTACTATCAATGGAAAGAATCAACACCATGTAGCCAATCGTTTAGCTAAATAAATTTATATAATACAACCGTATAGCAGATAGACAAGAAATACGTACACCGGAAAAGGTATTTTATTGTTACGCTTTAAATATGAGTTGGAAATGACTAGGAAACAAACAGATTTTGGAAGTCTGTTTGTATTCATCCTTTCCCTTGGATGGGATTGAGAGTCGTCGCCTTTTTCCATTTCGTCTTATTTCGGGCTGATGGTGCGTGGCGTCGCCAAAATAAGCCATAAAAAGCTGTTAGCCTCCAGCTACGACAAGAGCAAGACGCGACTGTTGCTGGAACTCGTCTGTCGGCTGTCGCTATAAGTAAAATGACGCCGTCCCATCGAGCAATAAAAACGAGAAGGCGAGTAAACAGCCGTCAGCACGGCGACGGGCTTGCGTTTGTTTGGAACCCGACCCCATTTCAGGCAGTTGGTTTTCCCGCAGTTGAGCAACCGGACGCGTTGCGGCGCAGACATCAGCTGTGAATTGAGATATTTCGATTCGATTGAAAATTGTATAGCAACATTTCAAATCAGTTTGATTGAAGTGTTTTTCATTTAACCCGTTCTTGTGGTGGTGCTTGGTGTTAAATTGTCTTTTGACTCTTTTCCAGTCGACAAATCGGCTCTGCTGTTACAGCCTTTCTTATCAATATCAAACGCAACTCGTTTGAGTCTTGGGTTGGCCACTCCTTGTTTAGTGATGCGCTAAAAGAACCTTGGTGAAATCGCGTAGCGACACGATGGACACTGGTGCTGACCGCAAGTGCTGACACCTAAAACCGAAACAGAGTTGAACGTCGGATGTAGATGGAGTCAGTTGCCGCGCAGGAGATGCTGCAGAGAAGGAACGAAATGTCAGCTGTTGTTGCGCCATTATTGTGACTTCACCAGACCACATGTGCTTCTCTCCTTATTCGTGTGGCTATTTTCAAGTTAATTTCTGTTTCGTTTCGTCTCGTGCATTCTACAGCCGATCGACTTGTATCATTGGCCTATTATTGGCTTCAGCAGCAAAAAAGAAATCCTTAACTTTATCGTGCGTGTTGAGACTATTCCACAGCATGTTTTGTGAGAGGAGCCTGTCCTCTACCAGTCTACCAGCCATCTAAACCGCCACACCCAATAGCAAGAAGTGTTGCTATGAATCGGCATGCTGTGAAGTATTCAATCAACACTCATTATTTTATCAAAAGTAAATTGCGGAGTTATATTAGGTTACATGTTAAACTCAAGACACCATCAATATAACTTGATTCGGATTCTAAATTTCAGAATATATATTGTTGCATTTATTGAATATCTGCGTTCTGTTCGACTAGCCTATTCATTTTTGTTTTGCAGTGATTGCGCCATAGGCCTAGATATTCGTCTTTCACAGTCTGCCGAGACAACGACGCTCACGCCAGTCAGTGCCTTATGTGATTGCAGTTCAGTCAATTTTAAAAGCCAAGGTACATTGACGAGACACGACGCGAGTTGGCCGATATTAGCTGCATTATTCCAATTGTTAACTATGATACAATAATCTAAACAGTGCAATGGCGGACCAAGAAAGTTTATCGGGACAAATGAGACCACAAGACCAAGCAGCAGCAACGGCATCAGCACCTGTAATAAAGATTCCTACCGTCAGTCGCACAAATCCACCCGACAACGATCACGGTAACAGGTTCCAGTCCAAACTCTTGTTCCTCTTCTTCATGCGAGCCATCAACAATGGCTACAAATTCCACTTGGGCACCGAATTAGAAAAATTTGGCGGGAAATTCGACGATTTAATTTTCCTCAAAGATTACGGCCAATCCAACCAAAGTTTTCTCTATCTCCAGGCCAAGCACAAGATGCACGAGAAACCTCATCCTAAAGCCAAGAATATTTCGACAATGGATTTATTGTGTAATGAAAAGAATAGGGACGAGTTTTATTTGATCAAGTACTTTCATTCGTACCGCGATAGTGTCTTGAAGGCAGAAGGAGGACCAAAACAAGAAGACACAGTGGATTGCGTCATTTGCACCAACATCGACTTTGACGTCAAAGATCTTGCTCAAAATAAAATCAAGTTGGTGAAGCTGAGCCAAGAGGAGCTCAACGAACTTTTATGCGAAATGCTTGTATTTAAAGGGCAGCAGTCGCCAAGGAAACTTCAGACTTTTTACCGTCTTAAACCAATCCGTTGGCTGGAAATGCATTTCGTGGCTAACGAGTTGCGCGACTGCGCTAAAAATTCAAAGAAAAAACTAGACGAACTGTCTAAACAATTCAAAAGCTATCATGTTGCTCTAGTCAAGGAAAAGGTGATCGTTCTTAGGACGACAAAGACATTCCATCAAGACTTTATTGAAGGCGACGTGAAAATATCAGACTTTGCTCAAAAATTAAGGAACATTATTTTCAAGCAATTTCCAGACGACAGTTGGAAAAAATGGGTATTTACCTGCTGCGCCGATGATGACGATGATGGAGCGAGTTGCGCCAAACGATTCAAAAGTTCTGTCGGTGCTAATGCAGGACAAGACATGGAAACAGAGCTCAATATTTTTGCCAGTCATTTACACAATTTCGCTAACAATACGACGAAACTATTGAACCAAAAAGGAAATTCGTTAGTTGAGAGCTATTATGATGTTTTGGTCAGGGAAAGTATTTTAGTTTCCGATACGGAAAAAAAGGAATCGATGACCATGCATCCAGATTTCATCAACGGCACAGTTTTGTCAACTGGAGCTAAGGCACTGAAGAAGATTATTGACAAACTAGTTAAGGATGGGAGTTGGATTCAATGGACATTTTCATTTAATTGTATCAACTCATTCAGAGAGCAGCAGGGAGTTCACAAACACCTCGAAGATGCTGACACGAATAAAGAAATTGAAGATTTCTTTAATAACAAGCTCCTCTTTGCCGTCAACACACCAAACGAACAAGAATTGGACTCAATACTGAAAGAAGAGGTGGGTAAAAATAAGAAAATCAACTTGAGAGATACGGAACTGCAATCGTCTTATATCTTGAGCGAGATGAACAAATGGTTCAAGAAGGGAGAGAACGAGTGGTTGTCGGCGAAAGAGGGTGAAAAGATTCTCGTAGATAAAACGAAAGAGAAAATGAATTCTCTACGTGCGACTAGTCTCTCGCTCGACTACCAAGAGGAACTCACTAACGTTATGTCATTCAACGAAGCAGCGGTGAACAAAATGGCGAAGAAACTGGAACCGGTGTTGCTGCGTCATTCCGTATCGGAAGAATTCAAAGTGACGCACATCACGACAGCGTCCCCGAAACTGACGGCCGTCAAAGTCATTGCGGCGCTCAGACATCAAATCATTTCGGAATCGATGAAGCCGAATTTCGATCGAGACGACAGTTATTTGTTGACGTCATCGAAGCGCTTGGATAAAAGGCGTGATAGCGAGAGGATAAGAAATGCGTTGCTGAAAGATGGAAATCCTCAACAACTTTTGATCGTCGTTTGCGACGACGGCGACACTCGAATTCCAATCGTCGAAACCGACGATGACAGCGACAGCGAGGATGCTCTTTTCAGTCGCTACGAAAAAGCCCAATCATTAAAGGGAAAAGGAGTCCTAGTAATTGGCAAAGAAGAGAAAGCCAGTTCACTGAGAGATACGATCAACTACGAGCAATTGAGTCAACACACGATCGACACCTTGCTCTCCAAAACGGTTTCGTTCCAGAGGAATTTCTTTGAGATGGAAAACGAAGGTGAAAATGAAAAAAATAATGTATCTGTCGCCGAATTGATTGGAACCGATGAACAACGCGGAAAGGTTCTCGATGCGTCTTCCATCGAGGAGTTAATGTTGCAAGGAGAACAAACGAATATCAAAATCCCATCGTACAGCGCAACTTCATTCGAACGTTCTCTCTACATCAAAAGGGGAATGCGATTTTGGGGCGATTTCGACGACACATTCTGGCAAGAATTGGCTGACTCCATCAACAAAAATAAAAAGAAAGAAGAATCGAAAACAACAGTGGATAAACTCCGAAATCAATGCCAATTCGATTCAAAAACGGGAAGCATCGAATGGAGCAAAGACATCGAAAAAGAACTCAAAGAGAAGATATGGGGGAAAATAATTGAAAAGACCAAAAATTCGTCAGAAAATAAAATCTCCGAGGACGAATTGCTCATTGGAGAAAATTGGGAGAGACGGGCAGTGATCATATCAGGTGTGGCCGGGACGGGCAAGTCCACTTTACTGTCCCATTTCTACGAAGAAATCAAAAAGAAGGATTCGTCTACTTGGGTGATTCGAATTAATTTGACGGATCACCAAAAATTTCTTAAAGATTTCGACATTGATAAATCGGAAGACGGCCTAGTCATTTTCGATTTTCTCGTCCATCTACCAACCGTGTTGATCGGGAACAGTCCGTTTGCTCGTTCGCTTTTGAGGCACCGACTGAAAACGGGTGACCGCATCGTCCTCATGATGGACGGATTCGACGAAATCGACAGAAACTGTCAAGAGAAAACGATTCAACTCATCAAATCCATCGTGGCAGACAAGACGAGATCCATTGGTTTATTTGTTACGACTCGATCTCACATGGTGGACGAGCTGCAATTCGAGCTGGGTCAGTTGGCTCATAGTTTAGACAACTTCAGTCGGCAAGATCAAATCAACTGTTTGACTTCGTTTTGGAAAGCTCATTCAGACGAAAGCAAATCAGGTGATGAAGAAAAAGAGAAAATTGACAGAGAACGGATAGCAGGGAAATTAGTCGATAAGGTGACAAAGTCTTTGAAAGACAAGGAAAGATCCTTCATCGGTGTTCCCCTGCAGTGCCGAATGGTGGCCGAATGTTTCCCATGGCAGCATCGGCCGGTAGAAAAGCAAGGACCGGCTACCTCTGATGAAGCCGACGAGAAATCGACTTTTGAGCTGAACATCGACAAGCAACTGGAGAATTTCAGTCTAGTTAAACTGTACCGTTTATTGGTGCAAAAGAAACGCGACATTTACCTGGAAGAAAAGGCAAAACCACAAAAAGGTGAGAGTCATTACGTAGACAAACACCTTGATCAAGCCATGGTCAGATTGGAGAGGGATCTGATTCAATTGGCGATCGAGACGATCGTTTCGGACCCCGAAGATGCGAACGCGTTGCTTGAACAGAAAAAGTTTCAGTCCGAAGCCGATCGGGAAAATGAAAAAATGGAGAGAGACGACGGTGGGATCCGATTCGGATTGTTGGACGTGAGAAGAGAAGGCGGGGACGAAACGACGAACCAGCAAAAAAAGAAAGTAGTGTTTCTGCACCGAACGTACGCCGAGTATTTTGTGGCCGATTTCCTGTACAAGGGTTTCCTTTTGGACGAGAATCAACCCAATAAATTACTGGACGATGAACCAGTTCGCTATTCCATCATAAGGAAAATGTTTACGGAAATTGCTAACTATGACAATGAGTACAATGGCGTCCGAATCTTTTTCCATTCCATGTTGGGGGAATTGATCGTCACGAAAGAATGGCGTGGACGAGTAAAAGAAAGAAACCTACCCTGCAGATTCTTTCAATTCACCAAAGAAGTTATATTATTTTTCGGAGTCTACGCTCTCCGTTCCTCTGTCGTGTGTAAGAGAGAGAAGACGTTCCTGTTCTTGTGCGATTGTCTCGATGCAACGTGCGATAGACCACAAGTCCAGCAGGCCATGAAGGAAGTCGTAAGATATGAATATTATGTTCTTGAATTCTTCAGCAAACCGAGTGAGAACGGGGATGCCTCGGCTAAAGTGTTTCAGCGATATTTGAGTTATTTTGACCAGGAGGAGGAGATTAAGAAACTGATGACAAAATTGTCTTCAACTGAAATATACTGTGAAGAGAGTTACTGGGATGGAGATGAGCAGGTAGAAATAGTCAGATCCCTTCTAGAGTTTTACGAAAAGAATCGCATTTCATTCAATCACATTTTGGGACAAAAAGACAGTCCATTGCACATTCTGCCTCTTGTCGTTTGGAACCAAAACTACCATGACAGTATGACAGCCATAAAAAACGACCAACGTGATGACGACCTTCTAAAATCTTATTTAAAACTACTATCTGAAACGAATCAATACAAGGAAAATCCTTCCGCGTTCGCTGAAGCAATAAAAGAGTTTAATGGCTATGGTTCTTATGGTAACCCAAAAGTATCAGTATGGATCGATGGCCGAATCGAAAAGACGCTGATTGTCTTACGTGACCTGAACCGACTCGACGTCGTCATCAAATTGTGGCCTTATGTCTTGGTATTGGAACCAGAAGCGTGTCGGAAGTATTACATCCATCAGCAGGAGACGAACAATGATAAGCCAGCGACGAGCACTGGTGAGGCCGATTTGAGGAGTTGTCTGAAGTGGCTCTTGGATCACGACGAGGTTCAAATGACTCGGCTGCACCGAGCTATCTTGTTCGATAAGACAGAGACTGTCAAGGAAATACTAGACAAAGTTGCACTAAATGTATTGTCTTATTCCCAAGGAGAAACTCGTCTATTAGCTGATGCTGATGACAATAGGAGTTTGGCGCGGCAAGTGGTCAGTTTAATGTTTGGAATTAAAGAAGAAGATAAAAAAGTTGAGGAAGATGCTGTGATGGAAATTAAGGAGGAAGAGGAAGAGGAAGAGGAAGAGGAAGAGGAAGAAGAAGTGGAAGTGGAAGAGGAAGATTGTTGGGATTGGAGTTGTTTTACTCCGTTCCATTTGGCCATCGTATGTGAATACGAGGAAATCTGCGATGCCATGCTGTCCTTCCTACAACGAGTTGCGAAACGAGCTGCTCGAGATCAACTGAAGAAACAACTGATCAAAAAGGAAGGAATGCTTTACCTAACACTGCTGAGATATTTAAATCTATACGGAGACGGAAGAAGGACGAAAAAATTGGAATGGATTTTGAAGTTTATCAAGGGGCGCTTTGGCCAAGGCTGTCTACTCGATTTTCTCAAATTAATTTGGACTCAACTGAAACCATTTGACGAAGTCTTGGGCTTACATTTCCCTGCCATTCGAGACATAGTCGTTTCAACGGGCCCTGTTGGTGATGCTCTGAAACTATATGACTACAGAATCAATGAGGATTATTACAAGGATTTGAACGATCTCGTCTTTCACAACAAAGAACACACGTGGTATCTAGTAGAGAACGTCATAGATTCCGCCACTCTACGTGGAATGTTGTCCGCTAAAGGAGTGGGCGATTGGACTAAACAGTACTTGGATTCTGTGACAACCTGCAAAGATGACGGTTATTGTCATCCATTAATGGATGACAATGACGGACACGTACTCCGATTTATTTTGTCAAGTGAATTCCTCGGGATATTGACTAATAGGGACGAACTGCATCAGCTTATCAAGCCGATTACCGAGATGAGACAGATAGAGAGAGAAACCGGAGAAACACCACAACTTATTAGCTATTGGCAACATTTCTTAAATAATCTGAAAAAAATCTCCGACGATTACGAAGACCTATTAAGCATATTTTTGGATCGAAACTACCATTTCTTGTTCCCTTCAAACAAAAATATTGATTGGGCGGAATGGTTCAGTCAACTGGTGTGGGCAATAGATGTCGATCATTTCAAGTGCTGCAAAGACGACGATGAAATCATCGTCAACTTAATAGAATTAATGAATCCTATGACTGATGATTTTGGCGAAGACGATGCCAAGAGCGATGCCGAGAGCGATGCCGAAAGCGATGCCGAAAGCGATGCCGAGAGCGATGCCGAAAGCGATGCCGAGAGCGATGCCGAAAGCGATGCCGAAAGCGATGCCGAAAGCGATGCCGAGAGCGATACCATACGCGAAGCTTTTCGAAAATTTAAAAATGATTTCATACGATTATCGAAAGATCGCGCGCAGAAAATGTTCCGAGACGTGTTTTCCCCATCTTCGTCGAATCCCGAATCCAACGACATAGTATACTTTGATTCATTGGGCAATTATTACTTGCTGAAATTGTTTCACTTTTATTTGGACTACGGTAGCGATGAGCAGCTCAAGGAATTCCTCAATTTCGTCACTGTCGACCGCCATTGGAAGAATGAGGAAAGACAATGCAGTTTCTGGGCTAGATGGTGGCCTCATAGATCCAACAAAAAAGAAACAGTAATAGAACTTTTTCAAAAGTTGTCGTCGGAAAAGACGGAAATTTGCGGCCCAGACGTCATCGTCAAAACGCTTCTCCTTTACGACATCGACGGAATCCCCTTTGTGGTGAGAATTTTGTTCATGGAAGAGAAAGTCCAAGCCTCTATCTTCTCCCATTTGCCCAAAAAGACACAAGAAGAGGTAGAAGAGTATCTCCGAGAGAACATGCCGAAACTCATCGACAATTTCTTCCTCCATCCTGAAACTTATTTTGATAAAAACACCGAATTTGTGAATCGTTTGAATTTTTTGCGGGGTTGTCTCGTTTACGCCGACGACAATCAACAGGAAAATTTCATCAAGAACATCACGAAATCTGGCGCTGATGAAAATAACATTTGGGTTGATGTCCTGATGGATATATATTGGTATTCGTCTTGGAGGGACTGTAGGAAATCAATGGACCGATTTATGCGATGCGTCAAGGAGAAACTGGGCCAAGAGGCTGTGAGACAATTAGCAATGCACAATTATAGGGGCCAAGGTCCATACATCGGTTACTTACTGAGAAACGAAGAGGATCGTACGGTCAAGGCGATGATCGGCTGCTTGGACGAAGAATTACAGCAACAAATCCTTCTTCAATTTCAAGAGGAATTAGAAGAGAGAGGAACGAAAGTCTCGACCTTCCTCTCCTTCCTAAAAACACCTATAGGTGTTTTTAGAAAGAAGTGTTCAAAAGAATGAAAGATGTTATATATAACATCTTTTCAAGTTCAATTATGTCACATTCATCAGGTGGGGACGACTATAATGAATGAAGGTCTCAATTTGGCCGGAAGTGAATAACAATACTAAAGAGTATAAGCCAGCGAATATTCTTCGGCCATAAAACAGAAATATTGAAGTGCTTAATTGTGTATTATTGGGCTTATAGTACTGCCAATAGGGAAGTGACAGCCGTTTGTCCGTATGTGTTGCAGATGTATACTGTTGTTTTCTGCACCATGCACAATGCGCGCTGGAATTGTCCGTTTTCTCCTGCATGTTCTTTTCACCATCATGGAATTTACCCTGACTCGTTACTCTATACGTTCATCAATGTACATGATGCCCTAGCTACTGTTGTAATAAAAGAAGAATAAAAGAAGAATAAAAGTCCTTTTTAATCGTGTTGACATATCTTATACTCTTTGTCACAGTAATTCTATATTATTGGATAAATGAATTGCTGGTAAACTGATAGCAGCAATAACTTTCAACATTCCGTATTGCATTCACGTCACATCGTCGTCGTCGGTTATATTACAGTGTTTTATACACAGCACAGATGTCTGGAACATGTCGTCGATTCATCGGTTTTGACATTTCCTCCGTGAGCTCATTGGAAACGGAATAACGAAAAAGAGACGAATAACAAATATAACAAAAACAGAACTGGTTATGTTTTTCATTGGAAAGGCCACTCTTGATAGAATTGGATCAAGGTCAGTATTTAATTAGCCTATTATCAGAGCCGTTGTTGACTCATCGCCAGAGTCTCTTGATTGTTCCAGTCGGAATGCTGTTGGTTCTGGTGGTGGTACTGATGATGGTGATGATTGTGCAGATGGCGTGGATGATATTGCTGCTGCTGCCCTGGCAAAGTGTTGTTGTGGCCGGCAGGGATGATGGGCATGAAAACGGAAGATTTCGGCGGATGCTGTCGACTGGATTTT
The DNA here is from genome assembly GCA_022539655.2 of Ceriodaphnia dubia. Lineage (NCBI taxonomy): Eukaryota > Metazoa > Arthropoda > Branchiopoda > Diplostraca > Daphniidae > Ceriodaphnia > Ceriodaphnia dubia. Next base: position 541,715 of record JAKUCG020000192.1, on the reverse strand, counting down.
TCATCCTTCTGGCGGATGAAAATTGCGATGTGGTGGATCCCATCAAACTGGGGAAAACGGCGTAGGGTGAAACGTCGTAGAGCGGATCGGCCGGTGGCGGCCGTTTTCATCCCAAAGTGCTGTCCCCGTTGTAATCGCCATCCGCCGTCCGCTCTCACCAGAGCGCAGCCAAACTAAAATCGGATGCGCCGCCGGAAGAGCCGCCGCTGGGATCCAAAGACGAGAGAAGCGGCAAAGTGCGGACGGAATAGTCGCGCTGGGTCGATCCGGCCGCGTTGACGATGACCGTCACTCGCACGGCGTAGTCCTTGGCCGGAATTAATCCGCCGAGGAGGAACGTCGATTGAGGAGGCGATTCGGCTCCGGCGATGATCCACTCGCTCGAATCGCCCGTCCGGAAACGAAGGACGTACTGCTGGATCGGGCAGCCTCTATCCCGCCACCGACTCAGGTCCAGGGTGCACGAAGTGGCCGTCAACGCCACATCGGCCGTTTCGTCTGCGGCAGTGGCGTATTCGGGCGGAGATCCTTTGGTTCTGGCCGTGACGACGTTGCTGGACGAGCTGTTGCCCACTCGACTGGCGGCCATTAGGGAAAACTCGTATTCGGTGCCGCAGACACTTGGTTTGATGGAAACGAATTTGCGAATCAAAAGTAAATCTTTCGTTTGTTTTCTTTTCATTTTTATCACAATAGAAGAAAATTGTTTTATAATATGTGTGGCGATCAGTGTACGGACACTTTACGTGCCGATTGGATGTTTCTCTTTTCATTTTGTCCTTCATTATTGTCATACAACTGATTTAATTGCATAAAGGGGTGACGGCCCGCTGCCGTGAATGATATGACTACAAATTATAGCGCACACGTGGCAAAACCAAGAGCGGGGCGGGAAACCGCGGAAAACTAAATCGGGGAGGAGCGAACTGTTTACCAAAGGCCACATACTATAGCCTACATCCTCACCATGCCTAATATTTACAAGAATCGCCAACAACACCATATTAGGCAATCGCTTATCTAATTAACTTGAATAGAACCGTAGGAATGAATAAATAGACAAGAAATACGTTCACACCGGAAAGATATTTTGATATTTTATTTTTACGCTAATGTGATTTGGAAATAACTAGGAAACGAATGCGTCATCGAATCAATTTGTCTTCCATCAGTCGCGTATTTAGTTGCAAGCCTTCAACTCTCGCTGCCCTCTGAAGCCAGTTGGGTAAAAAGTCATCATAGGCTATAACACATGCATTGTAGAAGTCTGCTTAGGTTTATGCGTGCTGGCTCCGTGGCACCATCAGCCCTATAGTAGCTGATATGCGAGCTGATATGTCTCGTTAGCCTCCAGCTACGACAAGAGCGAGACGCAACTGTTGCTATAAATCGGCGAAGTGAAATGACACCGTTCTGTCGAGTCATAAAAACGAGAAGGCGCGTCCAGCAGCCAGTTGCATCCATTTCGGCAGTTGGTTTCCCCGCAGTTGAGCAACCGGACGCGTTGCGGCGCAGTCGTCTTGTCAGCTAAATTAAGATAGCCTATCGATTCGATTTAAAATTCCACAGAATTCAAACCAATTTTTGTTTAAGTGTTCACAACCCGTTCTTGTGATGGTGGTGATTGGTGTTGTCTTTTCCAGTCAACAAATTGGCCCCGCCATTGTAGTCTTTTTGATCAATTACCAAATCCAACACGTTTCGGTCCTGGATTGGCCACTCCTTCTTGTTTGGTGCTAAACAGAACTTTGGTCGTCGGTGCGGGTTTCGAGTGCCTTTCGTGCATATAAGGATACGCTGAATAAAAAGAACGTGCAGCTGCCAGCTAGTGTTGCGCTATTGTAAATTTACCAAACGTATTTTTTTCTTTCGTCTCGTGTCGCGTTTTCAACAGTCGACTCAACAGACCGTCTCGTAGGCCAGGCCACCAGTCCGGGCAATTATTGTCTTCAGCAGCAAATAAGAATAAACCCTAACATGTTCGTGTGTGTTTGACACTATTCCGTACAGCAAATTGTGTGTAGGAAGCATTCTCAGCATCAGTTTGTTCTATCGGCAATTTCAATCACCACACCCTTATAGCAAGCAATGATGTTATAAATTGGTGAGCATTCTGTAACGCATTCTGATGGGCCTTTTTTTCATTTTTGTCTTTCAAGAGCAAATGCATACCTAAAATAGCCTATGTATTTCAAACAAAAGGATTCTAAATTTCAAAATATTTATCGTCCCATTGAAAATCTGCGTTCTGCTGCCACTATTAGTCCTAAGTTATTCATTTTTTTAAGTCGTTTTTTTTATTTGCACGCATTGCGCCATACGGATATTCGTCTTTCACAGTCTGCCGCGACATCGACGCTCACGCCAATCAGTGGCCTATATTTTTAGTTCAGGAAATTTTAAAAGCCAAGGTACATTGACGAGACACGACGCGAGTTGGCCGATATTAGTAAACATCCCAATATTAATTATACAATTATCTAAACAGTGCAATGATGGATCAAGCAGCAAGTTTATCGGGACAAATGAGAGTAATAACACATTCCATAAAAAGCATTGTTGTGGGTGGCAGGGATGATGGGCATGAAAAAAAGGGAATCTTCCGTCCGTCCGCCAGGCGTAGCTCTGATTGGAGCGGCGTAGTTGCTCATCTCTAATGGCAACGTCGCTGCCGATCCGTCCACCATCAACGTCTTCATCCTCCTATTAGAGGATGAAAACTGCGATTTGTTGGAACCCATCAAACTGGGGAAAACGGCGTAGGGAGAAACGTCGTAGAGCGGATCGACCGGCGGCGGCCGTTTCCGTCCCAAAGTGCTGTCCCCATTGTAATCGCATCCACCACCACCGCTCTCATCGGCATAAGTTCTGATGGTATTTCCGACCGACTGGGACGCTGAATCGGGTCGGACGTATATGTCTTCTTCTCTCTACGAAATATGTCCACTTTTTTATTGGACATATTTGTCCGTCGACTTTTAGGGCAAATTGTCCGAAAAAAATGGTCATACATGTATAGATTTTCAAACAAAGAATGGACTTTCAGATTCAGTAATGGTCTTCTTTGTCTTATTTAAATTGTGGACAATATCTCCAGTATAGAAGATGGTAGTTCGAAAAAATTGAAGGTCACGCCTAAAATCACTCCCACTTTGAGTATATGTCCCTTTTCCCTCTTATGCACTCGCATGTCTGGATACGCCCCCGATTTTTTTTACTTTGACTGAATTGAAATTTAAAGAGATATTATCACGCACTTTGGTTTCTTCGTTAAGAAAATAATTATGTTAATACTATGTTGCCTACAAAGCTAATAATGTAGTGGAATTGGGATCTTGTACCTGGCCCATATCCGTTAGAATCTATTACTGCAATATTGGTTAGGTATGGACAAAAATTTTTCTAAGTCCGATATCCTGTAGGGTAAATTTTATATATACTATGACTGTGTAAGAGTATTATTATATTGTGGCATAGCCAAGTGGTTAAGGTGTTGGTCTCAGGAAGCCGAGGTCCCGTGTTCAAACCTCGGTGAAGTAATTTTCACAATTATTTGGCGACATTAAATTAAAACTACTAAATGATTTGAAACTAATCTCATTAACGCGGATGGGTAATCGAAATTTTTAATTAAACTTTTTCCACAAAACCAAATATTAAAAAATGGACATAAAGTTTACTTTCATTGGGCATTTAAGTTTTGAAAAAGCGTACATTATATTGCCGCAAATAAAACGGACAATTATTGTCTTGACGCCCGTTTCGGACAAATTGCCCGTTTAAAAACGGACATATTTCGTAGAGAGTTTGACAGTCACCGATTCCAAACGACAGCAAAAGGGAAAACGGGACGAGTATAGACGGCAAAATCCCAATTCGTGAATAATAACAAGCAGCCGACGATTTAGGAAGCCATCTGGCGATCTAACAAACAGCTCCTTAGGTAACGAGAGGGAAAATCAAAGTGCGCTGAAGTCGAGGCGCAGAACAAAAAGTTTCTTCCTGACGAAACATTTCCCCGCGACCGATTATTGGAATTGGTAGGCTAACCAATCGATGATTATTCCGAGAGACTGGACGACTTCAGACTGGTGGCGCAAGTTTTGGGGGAAAAAAGGTGTACGGTATTAAAATAGAGTGAATATATGGACGGGCCTATTATAGTTGATAGGCTAGGCAAAACGCCAAATGCATGCCCGACTAAGATGTTATTTATTATGATAATGAAACTGATTCTGCGAAACAAGGTGCGTCTTCGCAATGTCAGTTGGATAGTAAATCCTCTATAAAGATACAACACATTTTGGAAGTCTGTTTGTATTCATCCGGCCTTTCCCTTGGATGGGATTGAGAGTCGTCGCCTTTTTCCATTTCGTCTTATCTCGGACTGGTGCTGTAGCATATAGCCAAAATAGGCCACGAAAAGATGTCGGACGTGTTGCGACACAGAATTGAGACATATCGACTCGCTTGAAAATTCCACAGCAAAATTCAAATCAGTTTGATTGAAGTGTTTTTCATTTAACCCGTTCTTGTGGTGGTGCTTGGTGTTATTGTCTTTTGACTCTTTTCCAGTCGACAAATCGGCTCCGCTGTCATAGCCTTTCTTATCAATATCAATCGCAACTCGTTTGAGTCTTGGGTTGGCCACTCCTTGTTTAGTGATGCGCTAAAAGAAATTTGGTGATTGCGTAGCGACACGATCGACACTGGTGACCGCAAGTGCTGACACCTAACAGAGTTGAACGTCGGACGGACAGTAGATGGAGTCAGTTGCCGCGCAAAGGATGCTGCAGAGAAAGAACGAAATGCTTTCAGCTGTTGTTGCGTCATTATTGTGACTTCACCAGACCACATGTGCTTAATCGTGTGGCTATTTTGAGTATTTTCAAGTCGAGTTATTTGTTTCGTGTCGGTGTTCTTAACAGCCGACTTGTATCGTTGATCTATTATTGGCTTCAGCAGCAAAAAAGAAATCCTTAACTTTATCGTGCGTGTTGAGACTATTCCACAGCCTGTTTTGTGAGAGGAGCCTGTCCTCTACCAGTCTACCAGCCATCTAAACCGCCACACCCAACAGCAAGAAGTGTTGCTATGAATCGGCGAGCGCATGCTGTGAAGTATTCAATAGGCTACTCGTTATCCCTGAGGGTAGTATACGTAGTATACTCCAGAAGGCTCTAAAGTAATAATAGGGCTGTGTACGGGTGTTGTCTGCTACTGCTACCCCTCCCTCTCCACTGCTTTGAACTGGGTTCTCAGAACCTTTAATTCCAGTTTCGTTTTAATTTATAGAAAACTAAACTACTGCATCATTTTTCCTGAAATTTTTTGTAGACACTTTTTGTTATTTGTCGGAGCGTTTAGGCTAGTTTCGGTTCGATTGGTACTACTTTATTTTTATTGGTTTTGTGCGGATTTAATTAATAGTCGCTGGGCACTTAGGACAACCACAACAAAAGTAGTAAGAGACATTTTGTGATTGTTGTCATTTTGCGTCAAAGGGAAATTGAATCTTTGTTTGGAGTGTAGAATGAGGCCATGTAAGTCAGAATCTTACACGGAAATGGGCAATCAAATACTTTGTAATGTTTTAGTTTCTTTCAGGTGACCGTTCACTACTTATTTGAATATTTGAATAGAACACATTATACCTGGAGTGGTTTCACATTCTTTTTTCAAAATTAATGTGTTTGTTTCTTTTCAGGTGACCGTTCACTACTTATTTGATTTTGTTGGACACATTATAGCTGGAGTGGTTAATTCGCATTCCTTTTTCCAAGTTTATGTGCTAAGTTTCTTTTCTGGTGACCGTTCACTACCAATTAGATTTTGTTGGACACATTATAGCTGGAGTGGTTAATTCACATTCTTTTTTCTAAGTTTATGTGCTAAGTTTCTTTTCTGGTGACCGTTCACTACCTATTAGATTTTGTTGGACACATTATAGCTGGAGTGGTTAATTCGCATTCCTTTTTCTAAATTTATGTGCTAAGTTTCTTTTCAGGTGACCGTTCACTACTTATTTGATTTTGTTGGACACACTATAGCTGGAGTGGTTTCGCATCCCTTTTTCTAAATTTATGTGTTAGTTTCTTTATCAGGTGACCATTCACTACTTATTTGATTTTGTTGGACACTTGATCAGCAACCCTTATAATGGAATGAAATCACACATTTTTAGTTCTATAATACACAAATTGATTTATGGTCGAATCAATCGCCGCGTGCGGCAGGTCCCTCTTGGTTTCCTTTTTTTTAAAGCATAGAAATGGAAACGGGTAGGTAAGAATAGAAGACTGGATGTGGGTAGCAGTGGCTGTAGTGTAGTGATTGACGGGGTAAAATGTATGAATTCACGTGTAGAAGATATTTAAGGGAAGTATTTGGTCTTATCGCTAAGAAAATAGGAGGTAGGAAATATTTACGTGAAGTTATAGCTGTGGTGAAATGGGAAACTAAACTTTCATCAGTATTTGTAAGGGGAAACGCAATCAAAGGGGAAAAGAAGTTTATAGATAGGCAATGTAGAGGATGTGCAAATGTAGGCATACTACGGATAGGATAGTCCTAGTGCAGTGCGCGTACCCTGGCTCGCGCTTGCCGTTTTACGAACGCACTCTTCCCTCCGAAGCCCTTTCTCACCCCGAAGCCCCCTAGCGAGACTGTAATTCCCGTATGTTTTAACACGGAAAACAAGTTAAAACAAGTTTCTAATTTTTGTGTGACCCTGTAGGGATTAAACTACCCTCCCACGCTATGCGTCATATCGAAAGCTATGTTTTGGTACCAAATTTGTTTATGTTTCATCGTTTTAAGTGTGATAATTTTCAATTTGAAATTCTGATTGCCACTTTTTTCGTCACAAAACATGCTAATTTCGAACTAAACAAGCATTGTTTTCTGTTTTTATAGTTTTATTTACATAATCAATGCCTTTTATTAACAATTGGCACACTAAAAATGCAATTATATATTTCGAAATTAGCATTACCTTCCACGTTTGAAGGCCAAAAAGTGGAAACAGAATTGGAAATGAAATTTACCACACTTAAAATGATCTAACCCAAACAAATTATGAACCAAAACATACCTCTTTTAACGGCGGATATCGTGATTAGAAAATTAAACTTCTTCCAGGTCACACTAAAATTACAAAGTTGTTTGAATGTGAAAACCGGGATGTTTAACACGGAAGAGATACAAAAAATACTGCCCCGCTAGGTGGCAGAGTGCGGGGTGCGTTCGTAAAACAGCAAGCGCGAGCCAGGGTACGCGCACTGCACTAGGACTATAGGGTTTCAATAGTTTTTAAGTGAAATCGAACACGGGTGGCGCTAGTGTACCCGTACTATCAGCTGATCGGCGTTGGGATCTGTGTAATGTGGAGCTAAGCTCCGCCCATTTTTTTTAGAAAACACGAAAAGGCACGATGTTCCCGAAAATTATAATATAAAATTTTTGCATGACAATTAGAAGACACACCAAACGCTAATTACTAGCCTACTAGCATTAAGATCTATAATGCCGTTTAGGAGATATAAGCGCTAAGGGAGGACAGAACAGAAAAGGGGAAGGGAAATAAAGGGTCTGTAGACCCCCTTGGTAAACCAAGAGGGAATTATGTAGAATGTGTATGATTCTGTAACTTGAGGTAACTTGTGTCCTATGTTATTGTCCACATAAATCGAATTAATTAGTCTTAATCTCGAGTTTTAACAGTTTAAGTTCCTTAATCAACCTAAACAGCCAAATTCTTTTTTTGGTTTGAGTACTATCCAAAGAATGTATTTTGAGGGTATAAATGTCGATGATTTAGGACGGTACACTTAGGACACGCAAAAAAGACTTGATATTAAGTTAGAATATGTTGTTTCTAACTCAATTTACATCATATAGATGATAATTACGATATTTCCAGTCGTTTAAATTTTTGGTTTTGGCCATTTATTTTGTTTTTGGCTTGCTGGAAAGTAGCCTCTTGCCGGCCGGCTCTCCCCTTTCTTCCACCGCTGAGGTATCCCCCTTTTTCCGTACCAAGTTCGCATCTTGCTTCCCGGAAACAAGTTTAGATTCAAAGGCCCTTTATTGCTATCTTATGTTTTGATTAGAATTACATTGTCTTAGACGACATAATTTGCCTGAAAGAGACGCATCGAACGGCGTTCAATTCTCCAAAATTAGAATAAGTGTGGTAACGTTAAACTCCAAGAATCTTTTTCTTATTACGTTACATGCACTTTTTTGCAGAGCGCTCTTTTTTAGAGAGGTTTTGCGCTCGTCATCAATTTTAAAAAAACTCAGAGCGTGTTGTTGACACATCGAATCATATTAAACCCTTTTTATAAGAAAGAAAGGCGCGGAATGGATCTTCGGCAAATATTTAATTTTGCGGATGGCGAGAAAAGAGCTTACATGAAGTAAAAAGGATCGTTGCAGTTTCACTTGATACACCTAGTTCGATTTCAAAAAACAAAACGTCGATCGATGCGTCATGTTCAGGCGAATCGTTTCGTGTAAGACAATTTCATTTTAATTAAAACGAAAGACAGCAAAAGGGCCTTAAAACAGAAGAACAGCCAAAATAGAATTTATAAATCCATTAAATACCATAATTTTCATCTGGTTGATGGAAATTGAGTTAGCAATGGTATAAACTAACTCAGAACCAAGTTTTGATTTTAGCTTTCCTAAATGTACCGATCTAAACTGTTGGGTCATTTAGGACGCGTCCTTAATGTACTGTCCTTAAGGCTAAATGACCGGCATTTTATACGAGGTCGCAGTTTAAAATCATAAAAATATTAAAAATTATAAATCAAACACACACAGTATTTGAATAAAGGCGCCGCTGCGCGGCGGGTCCCTCTTGGTTTACAATGGGAAACGTAAATGAAGGCCTAGGTATTTGTAAAGCGTTGTATAATGAAGGTTTTATAGGAATGGTGTAGCTTTTGGGTTGGGTATTCGTTATAGGGTTGGTTTATTGGTGGTAGGTTTTGGAGAATGTGGTATAAATTGGGCACAATGGCGAAAATAAATGAAGTGGGAGTGAAGAAATTATATGAAAGGATGTAAAGTGGGAAAAATTATGTTTGTAGGATTAGCGGGGTGAGAATGGTGAGAAGTGAAGTATATAGATTGGCAACAGGGGTATATTGAAGAAAGGCGTACTGTAAACTGGTTGGCAATAGCTTTTAAGCTGTAGTAAATTTTGGTGGCGCTAGTGTAGCAATAACTATCAGCTGGCGAGCGTTGGAAAGTGAGGGGATCTGTATAATGTGGAGAGAAGCTCCGCCCATTGTTTGAGAAAACACGAAATTGCACGGTGTTCCCGAAAATAATAAATATAAAATTTTACATGACAATTAGTAGAGCCACGAGACGCTAATTACTGGGTTGGCAGCACCAAAATCTAAAATGCCGTTTAGGAGGTAGAAGGGGGAAACGGTAGCAACTCAGAAAAGGGGAAGGGGGGTCTAGACCCCTTTGGTAAACCAAGAGGGAATTAAATTTTCAAATACCAAACATGGAAATAGTTCCGTAACCAAAATACCCGAAGGAGCACCGGAACGGGTCTTGTTTTATCAAAAGTCAAATGCGCAGTTATTATAGTAGGCTAGGCTACATGTTAAACTCAAGACACCATCAATATAAGTTGATTCGGATTCTAAATTTCAGAATATATATTGTTGCATTTATTGAATTTGTATTCAATTTTTAAAATTGCCTTTTCTTGCAGTGATTGAGCGATAGATATCTGCTGTCTTTCACAGTTTCACAGTCTGCCGAGACAACGACGCTCACGCCAGCTAGTGGCCCATATATTTTCAGTTTAACTGCAAATATTATTAAAAGCCAAGGTATGTAATACATTGACGAGACACGACGCGAGTTGGCCGATGTTAGTAAACATTCCAATTAATTACGCAATTATCCAAACAGGACAATGGCGGACCAAGAAAGTTTATCGGGTTTAATGAGGCCAGAAGACGACCAAGCAGCAGCAACGGCATCAGCACCTGTAATAAGGCCTCCTACCATCATTCGCACCGAATCACCCGATAACGATCACGGCAACAGGTTCCAATCCAAACTCTTGCTTAACTTTTTCATGCGAGCCATCAACAAAGGTTACAAATTCCACTTGGGCACCGAATTGAAGGAGTATGGCGGGAAATTCGACGATTTGATTTTCCTCAAAGATTACGGCCAGTCCATCCAGAGTTTTCTCTATCTCCAGGCCAAACACAGGAAGGAGGAGACTGAGGCTAAAAACATCACCACAGCTAGTCTACTCGGCAATAAAAAGGGCGATTTCAGTCTAATTAAATACTTTCATTCCTACTACCATTATGTGATGAAGGCAAAAGGAGTACCAAAACCAAAAGATAAAGTGGATTGCGTCATTTGCACCAACATCGACTTTGACGTCAATGATCTTGCTCAAAATGGAATCAAGTTGGTGAAGCTTAGCCAAGAGGAGCTCAGTATGGCCCCTCGTGAATTGATCGCCTTCCAACCGATTCAAAGAAAACCAACAATAAATAAAACCGGAAAGAATTTAAAACCAAAGGACACGAATAATTTAAAGTACGTAGCCAACTATTTGCACAAGTGGGCTCACAACCCAGAAAAAATTCCACCTTGTTTGCCAAACAGCTCGTTTCAAAAATACTTTGACGAGTTGCTGAAGAACAATCGAATCGTTTCACCTTTCCCTCCTGTCGAGACGGAGCCGATGACATTTCATCGAGATTTCATTGACGATGCACCATCGCTCTCAACAGATGCAAGGGAATTGCGCGATTACATTGTCAAAAGAGCAAAAAATGAAGGAGTCAAGACGGGGAACGAGGACGGCTGGAAGAATTGGAAATTTCACGTCGCCATAAAAACACCAACTTGTTACCGATTGGAACCAATCCGCTGGCTAGACATGCATTACGTGGCCAACGTGCTGCGCGACTATGCCGATAACCCGAAGAAAGCGTTGGACTGCGATGAACAGGAAGAGAACTTTAAAAGCTACCAAGCAGCTTTGGTCGACGAAAAAGTAATTGTTCACAGAACGATTAAGACATTCCGTCCGAGTTTTATCGACACCGACGTAAGTTATCATCAGTATTTGCTGAAAAGTTTAGGGACATTATTGTCAAACAAGTTCCTGACGGAAGTTGGAAAAATTGGATGTTTCTATGCTCGACAGATGGGGCGAATAGAGAGACTGGAGAATGCCAAAGTCTCGCTAGCGAGAATGCGACAACGGATGATGATGACTTCAACAAACTAGCAAAACATTTACACGAGTTAGCTACAAATAACCCGACGAAACGGTTACTAGATGAACAAGGAGACTCGGAAATTGAGAATTATTATAATGTTTTGGTGAAAGAAAGTGTTTTGGTCTCCGGTAAGGAGAAGATGACAATGCACCCAGATTTCATCAACGGCACGGGCCTGTCAACTGGGGCTAAGGCGCTAAAGAACATTATCGACAAACTAGTTACTCCAAGTGGAAGTTGGACTAAATGGACGTTTTCGTTTAATAAAATCGACTCATTCAAAGACCAGCTAGGGCCTCACAAATCACTCGACGATCCTGACACGAAAAACAAAATTGAAGAATTTTTTAAGAATAAGCTCATATTTGCCGTCAACACGCCCAACGAGGAAGAACTGGATTCAATACTGAAAGAGGAGGAGGGCGAGTATCTCAGTTTGAGGGACACAGACTTGCAATCGGCTTATATCTTAAGTGAAATGGTCAATTGGTTCAAGAGGAAAAAGAACGTGTGGCTGTCGGCCAAAGAGGGCAAAAAGATTCTCTTGGAGAAAACGAAAGAGAAAATGGATTCCCTGCGTGCGACTAGTCTCTCGCTCAACTACAAAGAAGAACTCGGTGACATCTTGTCATTCAACGAAACAGCGAGGGAAGAAATGGCAGAGAAATTGAAACATTTGTTGCCGCGCAGTTCCGAACTGGAGAAATTCAAAGTGCACATCACGACACCGTTACCGACGTTCACGGCCGTCAAAGTTATTGCGGCGCTCAGACACCCAATCATTTCGGAATCGATTAAGCCAAATTTCGATCGAGACGACAGTTATTTGGTGACGTCATCGAGTCGCTTGAAAAAAGGCAGAGAAAAGGAGTGGATAAGAGAGGCGTTGCTTAATGATGGAAATCCTCAACGGCTTTTGATTGCCATTTGCGACGACGGCGACACGGTAGATGTAGATGCCCTTTTCGATCAATACGACATTAAATTTTTGAGAGGAAAACGAGTGCTAGTTATAGGCAAAGAAGAGAAAGCCAATTCACCAAGAGATACGATCACCTACCAGCACTTGAGCGAACCCTCGATCGACACCTTGCTCTCCAGGAAAGTTTCGTTTCAGACGAATTCCTTTGAGATGAAAACAGAAGGTGAAAATGAAAAAAATTTGACTGTCGCTGATTTGATTGGATCCGATGAACAACAACGTGCAAATGCTCTCGACGCGGCTTCTATTGAGGAATTATTACAAGAAGAAGAAACGAATATCGAAATACCCTCGTACAGCGCAACTGCATTCGAACGTTCTCTCTACATCAAAAGGGGAATGCGATTTTGGGGGGATTTTGACGACGCATTCTGGCAAGAATTGGCTGACTCCATCAACAAAAATAAAAGGAAAGAAGAACAGAAAACAAGTGTGGACGAACTCCAAAAACAATGCAAAATCGATTCAAAAACGGGAATCATCGAATGGAGCAAAGACATTGACAAAGAACTCAAAGGGGAGATATGGGGAAGGATAATTGAAAGGACTAGAAATTCGTCACAAAAGAAAATCGCCGAGGACGAATTGCTCATTGGAGAAAATTGGGAAAGACGGGCAGTAATCATATCGGGTGTGGCCGGAACGGGCAAGTCCACTTTACTCTCCCATTTCTACGAAGAAATCAAAAAGAAGGATTCATCTACTTGGGTGATTCGAATCAATTTGACGGATCACCAAAAAGCTCTCGAGGATTTCGACTTTGATAAAAGGAGAAACGGCCAAGTCATTTTCGATTTTCTCGTCCAGCTCCCGACCGTATTGGTTGGAAACAGTCCGTTTGCTCGTTCGCTGTTAGAGCACCGGCTGAAAACGGGCGACCGCATCGTCCTCATGTTGGACGGATATGACGAAATTGACAGCCATTGTCAAGGGAAAACGATTCAACTCGTCAAATCCATCGCGGCAGACAAGACGAGATCAATTGGTTTGTACGTGACGACTCGAACTCACATGGTGGACGCTCTGCAATTCGAACTGGGCCAGTTGGCGTACAGTTTAGACAACTTCGATAGAGAAGATCAAATCAACTGTTTGACTTCTTTTTGGGAGGCTAATTCAGACGAAAGCAAATCAAGCGATGAAGAAAAAGAGAAAAGTGACAGAGAACGGATAGCAGGGATATTAGTCGATAAAGTGACAAAGTCTTTGAAAGACAACGAAAGATCCTTCATCGGTGTCCCCCTGCAGTGCCGGATGGTGGCCGAATGTTTCCCATGGCAGCATCGGCCGGTAGAAAAGAATGGACCGGCTACCTCTGATGAAGCCGACGAGAAATCGACTTTTGAGCTGAACATCGACAAGAAACTGGAGAATTTCAGTCTAGTTAAACTGTACCGTTTATTGGTGCAAAAGAAACGCGACATTTACCTGGAAGAAAAGGCAAAACCACAAAAAGGTAAGAGTCATTACGTAGACAAACACCTTGATCAAGCCATGGTCAGATTGGAGAGGGATCTGATTCAATTGGCGATCGAGACGATCGTTTCGAACCCCGAAGATGCCAATGCTTTGCTTGAACAGAAAAAGTTTCAGTCCGAAGCCGATGGGGAAAATGAAAAAGTGGAGAGAGACGTCGGTGGGATCCGATTCGGATTGTTGGACGTGAGAAGAGAAGGCGGTGACGAAACGACGACTCAGCAAGAAAAGAAAGTAGTGTTCCTTCATCGAACGTACGCCGAGTATTTTGTGGCCGATTTCCTGTACAAGGGTTTCCATTTGGACGACAAAAAACCCAACAAATTGCTGGACGATAAATCAGTTCGCCATTTCATCATTAAGAAAATGTTTGCGAAAAATAACGAGTACAATGGCGTCCGAATCTTTTTCGATTCCATGTTGGGGGAATTGATGGACACGGAGGAATGGTGGAATCGAATCAAACAAAGAAACCTACCCAGCCGATTTTCTCAATTCACCCAAGAAGTATCATCTCCCAAAGTCAACCCTCTCCGTTCCGCTGCCAAGTGTAGGAGAGAGAAGACGTTCTTGTTCTTGTGCGATTGTCTCGATGCAACGTGTGATAGATCACAAGTCCAGCAGGCCATGCAGGAAGTCTTGATAAGAAATGATAAAGTCTTAATAAGAAATGATAAAGTTCTTGAATTCTTCAGCAAACCGAATGAGTACGGGGACGCCTCGGCTAAAGTGTTTCAGCGATATTTGAGTTATTTCGACCATGAGAAGGAGGTTATGAAACTGATGGTAAAATTGTGTTTAACTAAAATAGACTATCTTATAGAAGAAGAGAGTTACTGGGATGGGGAGGAGCAGATACAAATAATCAGACACCTTCTGGAGTTTTACAAAAAGAATCGCCTTTTATTCAATCTCATTTTTGGACGAACAGACAGGCCATTGTACCTTCTGCCTCTTCTCGTTTGGAACCAAAATTACCATGACAGTATGACAGCCATCAAAAACGACCAACGTGATGACGACCTTCTAAAATCTTATTTAAAGCTACTATCTGAAACGGAAAAATACAAGGAAAATCATGCCGCTTTCGCTAAAGCAATAAGACAGTCTAATCGTTATTATGAAACTGATGATTTTGTTGAGGAAATATGGATCGACGGCCGAATCGACAAGACGCTGATTGCCTTACGTGACCTGAACCGACTCGACGTCGTCATCCACTTGTGGCCTCATGTCTTGGGAATAGAACCGGAAGCGTGTAGGAGGTTCTATCCGGCTGAGACGAGCAATGATGTGCAGATAATAAACGAAGGCGCTGCTGCTGATGTGGCCGATTGGCTGAATGGTCTCTTGGATCGCGACGAGTTTCAAATGACTCGGCTGCACCGAGCTGCCTTTTACAATCAGGTGGAGACTGTCGAGAAAATACTAAACATGGTTGAAATAAATGTCTCAAAATTATCTGATTCTGGTAACGACATTAGCAGTCTGGTTAAGCAAGTGGTCGACTTAATGTCAGGAATCAAGGAAGAAGAAAATGTTCAAAGGGATGAAAAAGTTGAGGAAGATGCTATGAAAGAAAATATGGAGGAAGAGGAAAAGAAAGTGGAAATAGAAGAGGAAGAGGAAGAGGAAGAGGAAGATTGTTGGGATGTGAGTTGTTTTACTCCGCTCCATGTGGCCATCGTTTGTGAGCACGAGGAAATCTGCGATGCTATGCTGTCCTTCCTGAAACGGGTTGGGATTGATCAAGATCAGCTAAAGAAACAACTCATCAAAAAGGGCGGAATGTTATACCTAATACTGTGGAGATGTCTGAATCGATACAGATACGAAATAAGGAAGAAAAAAGTGGAATGGATTTTGAAGTTAATCAAGGGGCGCTTTGGCCAAGGTTGTCTACTCGATTTTCTCAAATTAATTTTTACTAAACTGGAACCATTTACCAGAGTCTTAGACTTATATTTTCCTGTCATTCGAGACATCGTCGTTTCAACGGGCCCTGTTGTTGATGCTCTGAAACTATATGACAACAGAATCAATGAGGATTATTACAAGGATTTGAACGATCTCGTCTTTCACAACAAATCACTCACGAGGTATCTAGTAGAGACGGACGAATATAACGGAGAAGTTTGTCTAATAGATTCCACCACTCTACGTGGAATGTTGTCAATTAAAGGAGTGGGCGATTGGACTAGACAGTACTTGGATTCCGTGACGACCTACGAAGAATACGAAGAAGATAACTACATAAAAAGAGCGTATGACGATTACGAATCCGTACTGGAATTTATTATCTCAAGTGAATTCCTCGGGATGTTGACTAAGGAAGAAGTGGATCAGCTTATAGAACCGATTACCGAGAAGAGACAGATAGAAAGAAAAATATCTAGCTATTGGCAACATTTCTTTAGCAAAGTGAACGACGATGGCAGAAGCCCATTTTGTGATCAATGCTTCAAATTTTTTCCCTCTTCCAACGAAAACATTGATTGGTTGGAATGGTTCAGTCAACTGGTGTGGTCAATAGATGCCGATCATTTCAAAAGCTGCAAAGACGACGATAGCATCATCGTCAACTTAATACATTTAATGAATTCTATGGCTAAAGGTGATGCCAACGGCGATGCTTTTCGAGAATTCAAAAATGACTTCATACAATTATCGAAAGAACGCGCTCAGGAAATGATCCGAGACGTCTTTTTCTCATCCAGCGACATCATGTACTCTCATCGGCTGGAGATACATTTGCTGGAATTGCTTCACTTTTATTTGGATTACGGTACCGATGAACAGCTCAAGGAATTTGTCAATTTTGTTACTGCCGAGCGCAATTGGAAGAATGAGGAAAGACCAGAGACCAGACGAGCCAGTTTCTGGGCTAAATGGTGGCCTCATACAGGCGACAAAAAGGAGAAAGTAATAGAACTTTTTCAAAAGTTGTCTTCGGAAAAGGCGGAAATCTGCGGCACAGACGCCGTCAAAAAGCTTCTCATTCACGACGTCAACGGAATCCCCTTTGTGGTGAGAATTTTGTCCATGCTGGAAGAGGACGTCCAATCCGATGTCTTTTCCCATTTGCCCAAAGAGACACGGGAAGTGGTAGAAGAGTATCTCCGAGAGAACATGCCGAAACTCATCGACAATTTCTTCCTCCCTCCTGAAACTTATTTCGATGAAAACACCGATTTGAAGAAACGTTTGAATGTCTTGCGTTTTTTTCTCGATTATGCCGACGACAATCAACGAGAAAATTTCATCAAGAACATCACGAAATCTGGCGCTGAAAATAACATTTGGGTTGGTGTCCTGGATCAATTTTGTAACTATATTTTATCGCGTGACGATGGGAAATCAATGAGCCGATTTATGCGATGCGTCAAGGAGAAACTGGGCCAAGGGGCTGTGAGACAATTAGCGATGCACGATTACAAGGACAAAGGTCCAATCATCGGTTACCTACTGAGAAAGGGAAAAGATGGTGATGTCAAGGTGATGATCGACTGCTTGGACGAAGAATCACAGCAACAAATCATTCTTCAATTTCAAGAGGAATTAGAAGAGAGAAGAAAGAATGTCTTCTCCTTCTCCTCCTCCTCCTCCTCCTCCTTCTCGTCCATGTAATATGGGCTGTAGATGTCTAATGTTTTCTGCACCACAATGCGCGTTGGCATTGTCCGTTTTCGCGTTTTGTCCTGTACTTTTCATCAGAGGAATTTCTATCGATTCGCTGCTGTATATACCTCTATGAATGTGCATGCACTGTTGTTGTAATATATCAGAATAAAAGTCCTTTTTATACATCACATGCTGTAGACATAGCCTATGCTTTTCGTCAAAATAGTTTTATAATGGAATGGACAAATTAAACTGGCGGACAAGGAATCGCCCAGCAGCCAATAAAAGCAACATCAACTTTTTACAATTCGTAGCCTATATTTTTGTCACATCGTCGTCGGTAGGCTTAGCCTATAGCCTACACAGCACACATCGTCGATTCGTGTTTGATTTATTAGACATGTCGTCCTCGATGGAATCTCGATCTTCAATTAGGATAAGGGAGCGACGGACCGGCCGCTGTAAAACAAATAATAGAGCACATGTGGGAAACAAAGAAAAGAAACGGATATTATTATTGACGATAGAAACAGAAATGAGATGAGTTTTATGGATGGCTGGTGGTTCTGCTGATGGTGATTGCTGTGAAGATGTCGTGGATGATGCTGTTGCTGCCCGGGCAAGGTGCTGTTGTGGCCGGCAGGGATGATGGGCATAAAAACGGAAGACTTTGGCGGATGTCGACTCGATTCGCCGATGAGATCCGTCGTCGTCGTCGTCGTGTCCCTGCACGGAGCGATGTAGTCGTAAACGGGCTCTTCCGTCCGTTCAGCACCGGGAGTGGCTCTGATTGGAGCTGCGTAGTTGCTCATCTCTAATGGCAACGTCGCCGCCGATCCGTCCACCATAAACATTTCATCCGCCTAGAGGATGAAAACTGCGATTTGGTGGAACCCATCAAACTGGGGAAAACGGCGTAGGGAGAAACGTCGTAGAGCGGATCGGCCGGTGGCGGCCGTTTCCGTCCCAAAGTGCTATCCCCGTTGTAGTCGCACCCGCCACCACCGC
Source organism: Ceriodaphnia dubia (assembly GCA_022539655.2). Taxonomy (NCBI): domain Eukaryota; kingdom Metazoa; phylum Arthropoda; class Branchiopoda; order Diplostraca; family Daphniidae; genus Ceriodaphnia; species Ceriodaphnia dubia. The sequence goes on along the minus strand of JAKUCG020000192.1, from coordinate 523,343 downwards.
TCTCATCGGCATAAGTTCGGATGGTGTTTCCGACCGACTGGGACGCTGAATCGGGACGGACGTAGTCGCCGGATCGGTAGCGATAGCGAAGCAGGAGAGTAACGACCGTCAATAAAATGGCCAGTGAAGAAACGGCCATGGGAACGGCGATTCGCAGATCGGAGAAGAGCGGAGCCAAACTGAAATCGGATGCGCCGCCGGAAGAGCCGCCGCTGGGATCCAAAGACGAGAGAAGCGGCAAAGTGCGGACGGAATAGTCGCGTTGGGTCGATCCGGCCGCGTTGACGACCGTCACTCGCACGGCGTAGTCCTTGGCCGGAATTAATCCGCCGAGGAGGAACGTCGATTGAGGAGGCGATTCGGCTCCGGCGATGATCCATTCACTGGAATCGGCCGTCCGGAATCTCAAGACGTACTGCTGGATCGGGCAGCCTCGATCCCGCCACCGACTCAGGTCCAGGGTGCACGAAGTGGCCGTCAAGGCCACATCGGCCGTTTCATCTGTGGCAGCGGCGTATTCGGGCGGAGATCCTTTGGTTCTGGCCGTCACAACGTTGCTGGACGAGCTGTTGCCCACTCGACTGGCGGCCGTTAGGACAAACTCGTATTCGGTGCCGCAGACGAGGTCGTCGACGGCGACGGACCTCCAACCGGCCGGCAGCGTCTTGTGTCGCCATTCGACTCCTCTCGGTCGAAATTTCAGGGCGAAAGAGCGGACGGGCGAGACTCGAGTGCGATTATCCCCTCCGATAGGAGAGACGGACCACTGGAGAGTGACGGACGACCAATTGGATGCGGCGAAACGGAGTTGCGGCGCCGTCGGCGGAGTGACGACGCCCAGGAAATAATCGACGCGATCCTGTCCGTGTCGATTTCTCGTCTGACAACTGTAATTATATGTAAACTGCTTATACATACGGTTCGCGTTATCTTTTTGCAAGGGGTCCGCAACTCAAATTTACTTTTTCCCCGAAAAGTGAGAAAGGGTAAGGGGGAAGGGGTCTAAGGTAGGGTATAAGCCGTTAATGCGTTTTTGTCCTCCTTATTTACTTTTGTTCACTTTTACGGGTCCATATACTAATACCGTCAGTAAACTTACTTTTTTTAATTTTTTTCCGTCATTAAATTTGAGTTGCGGACCCCTTGTCTTTTTGTGACCAGTCACTAATCAAAAATCATGTATGATATTGGAATCCCTTTTAAATCATGTATTCCTTACTTTTAACAAACAAATCTGGTCACAACCATGGAATCGGTAACGTTCCAAACCCTAACCAGATAATAGATATCAAAGATAAGCATTTGGCCCCTAAGTACGCCAATTATAGAAATTAACCAAATAGATAAACTTCAGCCCAAACCGGGATCAATAAAAGAAACTTGGCTACTTGAAATTGTTTCCAAATTAATTGAAATTCATTTGAAAATTGCCCATGTTATTTGCATGTTCTGACCACGCAGCAAATTGAGCGCCATCCATTTCGCCTGCAACGCGATTGTTCGATAAAAGTCTATGACTCCCTCCGCCAATTCGTGCACCACATTCGTTACACACGGATTGCTGCATCGCTCCCCCGCATTCACCAATCGCGTAAATGTGACCATTTGGACACTTGAACCAATGGCCCTGACGAAGACCTAAGGCTATGACAATCTCCCGTCGTTCCCTTTCAGAAATGCCTAATCCAGTATTCAGTTTCTTTCCCATCTTCTCCAAAATATCTTTAATAGTGGCCGTTTCTTGCTCTGTTAAAGGCTTCCCATTCTGCATCAACATTTCTTCCACTTGCTTGCTTTCTTGGGTAATTAACAATTTCCTATTGTAATTTGACGAAGCGCTCTTTAACAAGAAAAACGCCCGGATCAAATCTAAACGACCAACTTCAGCAATGAAACATTCGTGTTCTTGCTGGGCAAAACGATTTCGGTTAAAAAGAGACTGAACAATTCCCTTTGCTCGGTTCAGAATGTCATCCAGCAAATGGAGACTCGTTGGACCACTTGAAGTTTGTGAAGTTGACGATGAGCTTAATATTTTCGGAGTATTTTTCAGCAAGCTCAAAATCCTTTCAATTATGTCGACTTGAACTTCAAACATAAAACGCGTATCACCATCGAGACTTTTAATTTGAGGTTTCTTCCGGGCTAAAGTTGGTTTCAATTTGCCCAGAATTCGGTTTAATCCGGTAGCAATGGCATCAGTTACGCCATTTTCCCGCTCACCTGTCAGTCTACTGTTCAGCAATAAGGATTCGTCAATTTTTGTCGTGAGCCTTTCGGAGAAATCTTTTTCACTGATATGCGAACGCAAAATCATTTTCTTGACTTCTGCGAGTCTTGAAAATTCCGCTTGATTACATCGCCATAGCGACAAGACGAACGAATGATGGTTTTGCCAAGTGGACAACATTTCATTTGGATTTCTTTAGTCTCATCCTCTTTCATCTCCATCCAGCGATCCATCCCTTCAACCTCAATTGTGTGTCCGCAATCTTCCAAATAAATGAATCTACAGCAAACAAGAACAAGAAGGTATTTTACTTGTAATAATTTCTTCAATACTAATTAAAGGTTTTACCCTGCATTTTCTTCGTCTTCGTTTCCAGAAAGGATAAATTCTGTCAGTTGGTCTTTGTCGCATATGCGGCAAAGCGGAGGACATTGTTCCCCGCACCTGTTAATTGACGAAAAAAAAGAAATTAAGATTCACCAGTTTACATTAGCTATATAATATGTCAAAAATGGAGACAATAAATAAATTACAGTCCAATGCAAGGATGCAGTCCATTGCCACACGTGAGAAGTTTTTGGCAAGGCTCATCACAGCGAGGACGATTACACAGTTCATGACACTTGAGTGAACATGCGTAATGTTGGCATATTTCCAACCACATGGTTCCTATTAAACACAAATTCAATCAAATATGTGGCTCAAGTAATGAAAGTCAATAATAATCATGTGCTATTGGCATACAACGCAATCGACGCAAGGCTCGCAGCATATCTTGGGGCATTTGCTGTGTTGACAACGATATTTGCAGTCCTCCTTGCACGGAGGGCATGAAGCGGCACAATTGACACCGCAGCTGTTAATTTTTGAAATGTTTAAGTATTATGGTATTTCGTACGGAGAATTACGTACTTGTGTCCACACACAAGGGTCCGTCCACATTTCTCTTCGCAGGCTTTGTGCAGACGACCGTTGAAACAATTGCCGCAGTTGCCTTTACAAGGATGTTCACAAGATAAAGAAGCGCGACAATTTTCAGGGCATTCTTGCATGAACTGTGCCACTTGCATTATTTCGGTCACCTCGCGAGCTATATAAATATTTGATTTGTAAATTAAAGGCTAATTCTCTTGAAATTGTAAGTTTCAAATTACATTTGCGGGTTTCACTGCAACGCCTCATCAATGGGTGTCCACAAGGGCTTACTTTGGTGGTTTCAATAAGTTCCTGACAATCTATTGACGTACAAGGTTCGCAGCATTGTTTCTTGCACCGATGTCCACAATTTATTAAATACGAAACGCAAGGCTGTTTGCACAACTGACGGCTCGCTGGCTCCCAACATTCAACACGAACTGTATGTCCACACTCTACGATGTCTTTGTTGACCGTTTCCCTTGAATAACCATGATTAATTAAAAGAAGAAAAGAAAAACGAAAAAAAGAACTTACTTGCATTTGATGTCACCATCATTTAAATAGCATTCAGCAACTTGGGAGTGACCGCACGGTAATCTTCGCTCGACTTTAATTTTACATGGATCACATTCTTCGTGACATTTCTTTCCGCATTTGTGATCGAGTTTACAGTCGAGTTTTTTGCGATTACAAGATTTCTTGCAAAGGTAATTTTCGTGGTTAGGATCTTTCTTGACGTGATTGCACGCTTCAGTGCACTGATGGCCACAATCGAGACGGATATCGCATGGTGTAGGACAATGAGCCTCTTCAGGATTTTCGCTACAAGCGATTTCAACTTTGTGTCCGCAGCTCGGTAAAACGACTTGTTTAGGATCCTTGCATTTAATTGAAAGGGGATCTTTGCAGCAAGCTGTTGGTATAACGTGACCACATGGTAGTGTGCGTTTAACACGTTTGTTACACGGTCCACACGGCTCCCAACATTTCTTGTGGCAATCCTGTCCATCATTACATAATAGTTTGCCGCATTTATGGGTGCATCTGTACCCATCGCTAAATTGACTACAATCCAACACAGCCGTATGTTGACAATCGGATAAAATTCTTTCCACTTTGACTGTACAGAAAGCATCCTTAGGTAGAATCCAGCATTTAATATTTGTCTATTAAAACAATTTGCGTTAGATATTTATCGCGGAAAAGATTTGAAAAAAAGTATACCTCGTGACCACATGGCAATTTCTTAACCACATCAATCATACAATTTCCGCACTCCTCAAAACATTGTTTCGGGCAAGGATGCTTCTCCGGACACGTACGGCGACATGGCTGGGTACATTCCATTTTTGCATGGGAGCGCTTCTTATGGCAAATCTGTTTGCAGATATGTTCGCAATCTAGATGCATTCCACATTGTTCCGGACAATTTACTTCTGAAACGGGTTTGCTACAATCGAGCTCTATAATGTGGCGGCAATCTGGTAATTCCTACAAATAAGCATCAAGACAGGCCTCATAAGGAAGAGAGTATAAACCAGAAAACCAGTTAATCGTTCTTTACCTTCATGATTTTGGTGACGCACTATTCTTTCTCCGGGTCTTTGTGGCATTCGGTTATTTGCGTATGCTTACAAGGCAATATCTTTGGAACTTTGATTAGGCAAGGATGGCAATCTTGGTAGCTTTTTTTAGGATTTTACATTCAGGCGTTTTAGAATGTCGGCCGGAATCTTTTGAAAAGATGACAAGTGATCGGCTTGAAGAGGGCTGATGGCTAAACGTTTGCCCATGATGTCTTGAACGCGATTTCCAAAAACGTGGTCGCCCAGGACGGGTGCGATAAGGTGGCCGAGGTAGACTCGCAGAAAATGGCTTTTGACAGAGGAAACATCTAGTTCCACCAAGCTGCAAGGCTCGACACCATGGGACAAAGTTTTGTAATTCACTTTCACCTCTTGAACTAACCCAGCAACCACCTTCTGCTTGCTGTATCCATTCATTATTATTGGCTGTGAAAAGAAAAGAACAATTAGAAGATATGGCAAATTATGATTTTACACTAATGTACCAATTTCCTTGCCACATCCTTGTGCTCAAATGAACCAATTCCAACAGTTTCCCTGGAGGCTGAAGGTTTTGGTTCTCCAATTGTGACGGCCAGGTATTTGAATGTGTGAATTTTGTTTGCCTTGTTGATGTTGTAAGTTCGTCTGATTTTTTCAATCACCTTTCCCTCACTAGCAAACAGTGATACTCCACTGGAGAACCGTTCAGTCATTTTGGCTGGTAGTATTCTTTCAACTTGGAGTAAAGAGGCTAAAGGGATCAAGGCTTCTTCAATTGAAAACAAACTTTCGTTTGGCCCTGCAACTCCGTTCAATTTCTGTAGCGGTACCCCAAAAGGTTTGTTTATGGCTATGAGTCCATCTGTAACCAAAGATTTTTCTTATTTTAAAGGCTGAAAAGTGACATGATGTAGAGTAATGGGCACCTTTGTTGTAGATGACGTTTTCTGCTAAATGTTCAACAAATTCCTGTTTGGTTTTCAGGGGTATAAACTTTGAAGGACAGATTTGGGCTTTTCTTGACGAATTTGCTCATCATTATTTTCCAACCGGATTTTCGGCTTAGTTCTTCTGGTGGATATCAAATGCCTGTTAGATGTGTATTAAGCACTATAAAATCGAAGAGAAAACGACATGTTTACATGTGCGTTTGAATAATAACAAGCAGACGACGATTTACGAAGCCATCTGGCGATCTAACAAATAGGTCCTTAGGTAACGAGAGGGAAAATCAAATTTGGTTTGGAAACGAATCTGCGAATAAAAAGTAAAAGTCATTGATATTTACTATCAATTGAAAGAATCAACACCATGTAGCCAATCGTTTAGCTAAATAAATTTATATATTACAACCGTATAGCAGATAGACAAGAAATACGTACACCGGAAAAGGTATTTTATTTGGTCAAGCGACTTACGTCGCCAAGTTCCCGGAGGGTATGGTCGGTATGGGAATGAAAGTAGAAGTTTTATGTTACGCGATCTAACAGAAATATGCTACGGAATGCAACACGGCAGATGATGCTTGAAAAATTTTAGCAAAAGTGCGGAATTTGCAAAGTAAACGATAAAGAAGTATATTATCATAACAAATTGTGGAAGTATGGGGTTAAATGCCTAGAGGTTTATAAATTAAATAATTTGGAAAATCTAAGATGCAACTACAAATATGTACTAATTAGATAAGAATTGCGTTAATTCACGGGGACCTCGTGGGTCGTCCGGTGGGGGCTCCGCCCCCCGCCGGCCACCCCACTCGCTCCCCGTGTGAATGTGTTACAATGTACGGTGAAAGATGTACATATGTATAAAAACGAACTAAGTTACCTTAAGTCCTTATTACATTTGAACAAAAAATAGCCACATTGTATTGACTATTTAGGTAGCACATCAAATTAAAAAATCGGAATAAATCGCTTCATATTAAAGATTGTGTACCGTGCTGCTGGCGGCGCTAAGTGGGAGGAAATTAGACTTTTCCATTGGTAGCGTATCTATCTATCCTACCAACTTGATAGCAATAATAACTAGTGTTATTTGCAATAAAAAAATCAAAAGTCACTTTATAAAAGGTATTTCTAATTTACTACTAGCGCCTCTATCAGCAAAAAACGTAAACTTTTTCTGCAATCAAGTAATCGTCTAAGCAACGTCAGCTACGTCTTATTTTTTGTCAGTTGAAGTCGGCCCAAAATCGACATTTCTAGCCAGTATTTCAATAAAAAAAATTAATTCTAAACATTCATTTTAAGATCCTATGCAGTGTAAGAGATTTTTTCGCAAACTATGGTAACAATAGAAACGCAAGTTAAGTCTTGGTCTTTTCATTTTGTGCTCAGAACTGGGAATATTTCAAACGTATGGCGCGAAAAGCGACCTCCGTTTTTCGCGCATAGAATCCCTCCGGGAAATTGTTACGCTAATATGAGTTGGAATGGAAATGACTAGGAAACAAACACATTTTGGAATTCTGTTTGTATTCATCCCTTCCCTTGGATGGGATTGAGAGTCGTCGATTTTTTCTTTCGTCTTATCTCGGGCTGATGGTGCGTGGCATCGCAAAAATAAGCCATAAAACGCTGTTAGCCTCCGGCCACGACGACGAGCGAGACGCGACTGTTGCTGGAACTCGTCTGTCGCTAAGTGAAATAACGCCGCCCCATCGAGTTTCGAGTAATAAAAACGAGAATGCGAGTTCAAGAGCCATCAGCACAGCGACGGGCTCGCGCTTGTTGGAACCCGACCCCATTTCAGGCAGTTGGGTTTCCCGCAGTTGAGTAACCGGACGTGTTGCGGCGCAGAAATCAGCTGTGAATTGAGACATATCTATTCGCTTGAAAACTCTACAGCAAAATTCAAATCAGTTTGATTGATTGTTGTTTGAAGTGTTATTCATTTAACCCGTTCTTGTGGTGGTGCTTGGTGTTATTGTCTTTTGACTCTTTTCCAGTCGACAAATCGGCCCCGCTGTCATAGCCTTTTTTATTAATATCAAACACAACTCGTTTGAGCCTTGGGTTGGCCACTCCTTGTTTGGTGATGCACTAAAAGAACTTTGGTGATTGCGTAGCGACACGATGGACACTGGTGATCGCAAGGGCTGACACGTAAAACCGAAACAGAGTTGAACGTCGAATGTAGATGGAGTCAGTTGCCGCTCAAAGGATGCTGTATAAGAGAAAGAACGAAATGCCAGCTGTTGTTGCGCTATTGTGACTTCACCAGACCACATGTGCTTAACTCCTTATTCGTGTGGCTATTTTCAAGTCGAATTATTTGTTTCGTCTCGTGTTTTCTCAACAGCCGACGTGTACCGTTGGCCTATTACTGGTTTCAGCAGCAGAAAAGAAAAAAATCCCTAACTTTATCGTGCGTGTCGACACTATTCCATGTGTGAGAAGCCTGCCCTCTACCAGCCATCTAAATCGCTACACCCAATAGCAAGCAGGTGAATTGGCGAGCATGCTGTATTCAATACTCATGTTATTTTTTCAAAAGTAAAATGCGCAGTTATATTATGTATTTAACTCAAGACACCACAAATGTAACTTGATTCGGATTCTAAATTTCAGAATAGGCTACATATTGTTTACATTGTCCGACTATTCATTTTTCCTTCATATTTCTTTTTAAATTCACTTTTTTTTTGCAGGGATTGCGCGAATAGCGCGATAGGCGCGATAGTTATTCGTCCTTCACAGTCTGCCGAGTTAACGACGATCACGCCAGTCAGTGCCTTATATGATTGCAGTTCAGTCAATTTTAAAAGCCAAGGTAGCCTATATAATAGCCTACATTGACGAGACACGACGCAAGTTGGCCGATATTAGTAAACATTCCAATTATTATTCATACAATTATCTCAACAGTGCAATGATGGACCAAGCAAGTTTACCGGGACAAATGAGACCAGAAGACCAAGCAGCAGCAACGGCATCAGCACCTGTAAGGCTTCCTACCATCAGTCGCACAAATTCGCCCGATAACGATCACGGCAACAGGTTCCAAAACAAACTCTTGTTCCTCTTTTTCACGCGAGCCATCAACAATGGCTACAAATTCCACTTGGGCACCGAACTGGAAATCTTTGGCGGGAAATTCGACGATTTGGTTTTCCTCAAAGATTATGGCCAGCGCATCCAGAGTTTCCTCTACCTTCAGGCCAAGCACAGGCAGGACGAAACTAAAGCCAAAAATAAGATCACGGAAGATAATTTACTCGACAATAACAAGGGCGATTTTAGTTTAATCAAATACTTTCATTCGTACGTCAATAATGTAATTAAGGCAGAAGGAGGACCAAAACGACAAGACAAAGTGGATTGCGTCATTTGCACCAACATCGGCTTTGATAAGAAGAACCTTTCTGACAATGGAATAAAGTTGGTGAAGCTAAGCCCTAGTGAATTGCTCGCCTTCCAACCGATTCAAAGACAACCAACAATAAATAAAACCGGAAAGAATTTAAAACCAAAGGACACGAATAATTTGAAGTACGTAGCCAACTATTTGCACATATGGGCTCACAACCCAGCAAACACTCCACCTTGTCTACCAAACAAATCATTTCAAAAATATTTAAATGAAACGCTTTCGAAAAATGCCATCGTTTCACCTTTCCCTCCTGCAGTAACGGAGCCGATGAGATTTCATCGAGATTTCATTGACGATGCACCGTCGCTCTCAACAGATGCAAAGAAGTTGCGCGATTTCATTGTCAAAAGGTCAATAAATGAAGGAATCAAGACGGGCAAAGGGGACAGCTGGAACGAATGGAAATTTCAAGTCGCCATAAAAATACCAACTTGTTACCGATTGGAACCGATCCGTTTGCTTGAATTACATTTCGTGGCCAATGTGTTGCACAACTGTGCCGGAACTGAAAGTGAGCTGTTAGACCGACAGAGCAACGAATTTAAATGCTATCAGGCTGCCCTATTCAACGAAAGGGTGTTGATCGTCTCAGAAACGAATAAGGTAATAACCATGCACCCAGATTTCATCAACGGCGCAGGTCTGTCATCTGGGGCTAAGGCTCTGAAGAACATTATCGATAAGCTAGTTCCGGATGGGAGTTGGACTAAATGGACGTTTTCGTTTAATAAAATCGACTCATTCAGAGAGCAGCAAGGGGTTCACAAACACCTCGACGATGCTGACACGAAAAACGAAATTGAAGATTTCTTTAATAAAAAGCTCCTCTTTGCCGTCAACACGCCTAACGAAGAAGAACTAAATTCAATACTTAAAGAAGAGGTGGGTAAAAATAAGAAAATCAACTTGAGAGATACGGATCTGCTGTCGCCTTATATCTTGAGCGAAATGAATAATTGGTTCAAGAGCGAAAAGAACGTGTGGTTGTCGGCCGAAGAGGGTGAAAAGATTTTAATAAAGAAAACGAAAGAGAAAATGGATTCCCTGCGTGCAACTAGTCGATCGCTCGACTACCAAGAAGAACTTAATAACATTATTTCATTCAACAAAGAAGCAGTGAAAGAAATGTCAGAGAAATTGAAACACTTATTGCTGCATCGTTCCGAATCGGTGGAATTCAAAGTGACGCACATCACGGCTGCGTCTCCGAAACTGACGGCCGTCAAAGTCATTGCGGCGCTAAGACATCAAATCATTTCGGAATCGATGAAGCCGAATTTCGATCGAGACGACAGTTATTTGGTGACGTCATCGAAGCGCTTGGATAAAAGGCACGAAAGCGAATGGATAAGAAATGCGTTGCTGAAAGAAGGAAATCCTCAACAACTTTTGATCGTCGTTTATGACGACGACGGTGGTACTCGAATTCAAATCGTCGGAACCGACAATGACAGCGACAGTGAGGATGCTCTTTTCAATCAAGACGAAAAAGTCCAATCATTAAAGGGAAAAGGAGTCCTAGTAATTGGCAAAGAAGAGAAAGCCAGTTCACTGAGAGATACGATCAACTACGAGCAATTGAGTCAACACACGATCGACACCTTGCTCTCCAAAACGGTTTCGTTCCAGAGGAATTTCTTTGAGATGGAAACAGAAGGTGAAAATGAACAGCATGTGTCTGTCACTGAATTGATTGGACCCGACGAGGAACAACGCGAAATGGTTCTCGATACGTCTTCCATAGAGGAACTGATGATGTCACAAGGAGAACAAACGAATATCGAAATACCCTCGTACAGCGCAACTGCATTCCAACGTTCTCTTTACATCAAAAGGGGAATGCGATTTTGGGGGGATTTCGACGACACATTTTGGAGAGAATTGGCTGAATTTATTAACGAAAATAAAGGCGAAAAGGAACAGAAAACAACTGTGAATGAACTCCAAAAGCAATGCCAAATCAATTCAAAAACGGGAAGCATCGAATGGGGTGAAGACATCGAAAAGGGAATCAAAGGGAAGATCTGGGAAAGAATAATTGAAAGGGCCAGAAATTCGTCAGAAAAGAAAATCTCCGAGAACGAATTGCTCATTGAAGAAAATTGGGAGAGACGGGCAGTGATCATATCTGGTATGGCCGGGACGGGCAAGTCCACTTTACTGTCCCATTTCTACGAAGAAATCAAAAAGAAAGATTCATCTACGTGGGTGATCAGAATCAATTTGACGGATCACCAAAAAGCTCTCGAGGATTTCGACTTTGATAAATCGGGAGACGTTCTAGTCATTTTCGATTTTCTCGTCCATCTACCAACCGTGTTGATCGGGAACAGTCCGTTTGCTCGTTCGCTTTTGAAGCATAGACTGGAATCGGGTGACCGCATCGTCCTCATGTTTGACGGATTCGACGAAATCGACAGGCAATGTCAGGAGAAAACGATTCATCTCGTCAAATCCATCGTGGCTGACAGGACGACATCAATTATTGGTTTATTTGTGACGACTCGATCGCACATGGTGGACGATCTGCAACTTGAGCCAGTTGGCGTACAGTTTAGAAAATTTCGATAGAGAAGATCAAATCAACTGTGTGACTTCGTTTTGGAAAGCAGATGAAAGCAGATCAGGCGATGAAGAAAAAGAGAAAATTGACAGAGAACGGACAGCAGGGAAATTAGTCGATAAAGTGACGGCCGCTTTGAAAGACAAGGAAAGATCTTTTATCGGTGTCCCTCTCCAGTGCCGGATGGTGGCCGAATGTTTCCCATGGCAGCATCGACCGGTAGAAAAGCAAGGAACGGCTACGACTGATGAGGCCGACGAGAAATCGTCGTTTGAGCTGAACATAGACAAGCAACTGAAGAATTTCAGTCTAGTTCAGCTGTACCGTTTATTGGTGCAAAAGAAGGACGACATTTACCTAGAAGAAAAGGCAAAACCACAAAAAGCTGGGAGCCATTATGTGAATTCAGACGTCGATGAAGCGAAGGTCCAATTGGAGAAGTATTTGATTCAATTGGCGATCAAGACGATCGTTTCAAACCCAGAAGATGCGAACACGTTGCTTGGACAGACAAATAAGTTTCAGTCCGAAGCCGAACTAGAAGAGAAAGAATCGAAGAGAGGCGACAAAGGGATCCGATACGGATTGTTGGACGTGAGAAGAGAAGGTGGGGACGAAACGATGACCCGCCAGCAAAAAAAGAAAGTGGTGTTTCTACACAGAACGTACGCCGAGTATTTTGTGGCCGATTACCTGTACAAGGGATTCCACCTTGAAGAAAAACAGCACAACAAATTGCTAGAGAGAGAACCTGTTCGGCGTTTCATCATAGAGAAAATGTTTGCGGAAAATGACGAGTACAATGGCGTCCGAATCTTTTTCGATTCCATGTTGGGGGAATTGATCGACACGGAGGAATGGCGGGATTGCATTCAAAAAAGAGACCTACCCAGCAGATTTGCTCAATTCACCAAAGAAGTATCATCTCCCGATATCCTCGTTCTCCGTTCCTCTGTCGGGTGTAGGAGAGAGAAGACGTTCCTGTTCTTGTGCGATTGTATCGATGCAACGTGCGATAAACCACTAGTCCAGCCGGCCATACAGGAAGTCTTAAGACTAGGTATTGGAGATCTTGAATTCTTCAGCAAACCGAATGAGTACGGGGATGCCTCGGCCAAAGTGTTTCAGCGATTTTTGAGTTATTTTGACCAGGAGGAGAAGATAAAGGAACTGATGGCAAAATTGTGTTCAACTAAAATAGATTATCCACAAAAGAGTTACTGGGATGGGGAGGAACAGATAGAAATAGTCAGATCACTTTTGGAGTTTTACGAAAAGAATCGCCTTTCATTCAATCACATTTTCACAAAAATAAGTAATAGTCGATTGCACATTTTACCTCTTGTCGTTTGGAACAGAAACTATCCTGACGGTCTTCTAAATACTTATTTGAAGCTACTCTCCGGAACAGACGAATACTCAGAAAATGATGCCGCATTCGCTAGAGCAATTAAAAACTCTAATGGCTATCCTATTAGTAAGGGGTTAGGTGAAAATGAAGTATGGATCGACGGCCGAATCGACAAAACGCTGATTGCCTTACGTGACCTGAACCGACTCAACGTCATCAACGAATTGTGGGCACATGTTTTGATATTGGAACCGGAAGCGTGTGAGAGGTTTTACATCCATTATCAGCAGACGAGCAATGACAAGCCAGCGACGAGCACTGATGTTGTGCCGATAAACGAAGAAAATGGGATGGAGGAATATGTGCGCAAGTGGCTGAAAGGGCTCTTGGTTCCCGACCATTTCCAAATGACTCAACTGCACCGAGAAGCATTTTTCAATCAGAAAGAGAATGTCAAGGAAATACTAGACAAAGTTGCACAAATTGTAATGTCACCCGGAGGAGAAACTCTGGCTGAAGATGATGGCACTAGGAGTCTGGCGCAGCAAGTGGCCAATTTAATATCTGGAATTAAAGAAGAAGATGATTTAAGTAATGAAAATGATGACGAGAATGCTGCGATGGAAATTAAGGAGGAAGAGGAAGAGGAGGAGGAAGAGAAAGATTGTTGGGATGGGAGTTGTTTTACTCCGCTCCATGTGGCCATCGTATGTGGTCACGAGGAAATCTGCGATGCCATGCTATCCTTCCTGAAACGAGTTGGGATTGATCAAGACAAACTGAAGAAACAATTGATCAAAAGGGACGGAATGCTTTACCTAACACTGCGCAGAAATATGAGACTAGTCGGAGACGGAAGGAAGAAAAAAGTGGAATGGATTTTGAAGTTTATCAAGGGGCGCTTTGGTCAACGTTGTCTACTCGATTTACTCAAATCAATTTTTAATATAATAAGAGATTGTCATGGTACCCAAAATCAAAAATATTTTCCTGTTATTAAAGACATAGTCGTTTCAATTGGCCTTGTTGGCGATGCTCTGAATTTATATGACTACAGAATCAATGAGGATTATTACAAAGATTTGAACGACCTCGTCTTTCACAACAAAGAACTCACGAGGAAACTAGTAGAGCCGAACCCCAAAAAGAACAAAGAAAGAATGATAGATTCCGCCACTCTACGTGGAATGTTGTCCGCTAAAGGAGTGGGCGATTGGACTAGACAGTACTTGGATAACGATATAAGGGATCTTGACAAACACGTACTTAGTTTTATTTTGTCAAGTCAATTCCTCGGGATATTGACTAGGGACGAAATGCATCAGCAGCTTATCGAGCCGATCACCGAAAAGAGAGAAATAATAATGGGGGAAACAGCACTTAGCTATTGGCAACATTTCTTAAGCTACAGTTGCAATTCTTATGATTTCGACGATTGCTTCAATTCCATCTCCACAAACAAAAATGTTGATGTGGAATGGTTCAGTCAGCTGGTTTGGTCAATAGATGCCGATCATTTCAAATGCTGCAAACACGAAGATGTTGACACCTTCGCCGGCTTGATAAGGGTGATCCATCACATGTCTGCTTCAGATAATGTTTCTCAAGAATTCAAAAGTGAATTTAAAAGATTGTCGAAGGAACGCGCTCTGGAAATGATCCGAGACGTCTTTTTTTCATCCAGCGACATGGTGTACTCTCGTGGGTTGGAGATGCGTCTGCTGGAATTGTTTCACTTTTATTTGGATTACGGTACCGATGGGCAGCTCAAGGAATTTCTCAATTTCGCCACTGCCGAGCGCAATTGGAAGGGCGAGGAAAGACAATTCAGTTTCTGGGCTAAATGGTGGCCTCATAGATCCAAAGAAGAAGAAACAGTAGAACTTTTTCAAAAGTTGTCGTCGGAAAAGGAGGAAATCTGTGGCACAGACACCGTCAAAACGCTTCTCGTTTACGACGTCAACGGAATTCCCTTTGTGGTGAGAATTTTGTTCATGGAAGAGGACGTCCACGCCGATATCCTTGCCCATTTGCCCAAAGAAACACGTGACGTAATGGAAGAGTATTTCCAACAGAACGTACCACAACTCATTGACGATTTCTTCCTCCATCCGGAAACTTATTTCAATGATAATATTTCCAATGGTCATGGTTGCTGTCTGAATGTTTTGCGGTTTTTTCTCGATTACGCCGACGACAATCGACTGACACATTTCATCAAAAACATTACGACTCGTCCCATCCAAGATTCTGGCATTGAAAATACCATCTGGGGTTACGTACTGAACAAAAAATTTCGTTATAGGAACAAACGAGAAAGGGAAATGACGGACTGCGGCCGGTTCATGCGATGCGTCAAGGAGAAACTGGGCCAAGAGGCTGTGAAACAATTAGCAATGAACGATTGTTATAAGGGCCAAGGGCGATCCGCTAAACGTCATTTCATAGCTGTCCAGGCGATAATCGGCTGCTTGGACGAAGAATTACAGAGTCAAATCCTTCAAGAGAAAATGTTAAGCATGAAAAAGGAGACGATAAGGAGCTGCCGTATTCTATAAAGGAATTAGCATTGATCTGCCACTGCACATCACCTTCATGAATGTAGCCTATACATAAACTGTTCTTGTTGCAACGTTTAAGAATTAAAGTCCTTTTTACGTCTGTTAGACATAGCCTAATAATGTACTCTTCCCCACAGTAGACCTAATTCTATAATTGGATGAATTGTCGGTACAGTAAAGCACTAATAACGTTCAAACATTTTGTATATTATGTCACATTGTCGTCGTCGGTTTATTTATATACACAGCACAGATGGGACATGTTGTCGATCTCTATGCAATCTCGATTGCCAAATAAATGAATCAATTAAGTATTAACGGCGAGCGACAGATTGGCCGCTGTGAATACGTATAGCCTACTTATATAAAAGCACACGAGGGAAATGGAATAAATAAAAAGAAACGGTTAACAAATAACAAAAACAGAACTTAAATGGGATGGGATTTGTGTTTTATGGCCACTCTTGAAAGAATAGGATTAAGAACATAATTATATGATTAGCCTATTATCAGAGCCGTTGACTCATCGCCAGAGTCTCTTGATTGTTCCAATCGGAATGCTGTTGTTGGTGTTGGTGGTACTGATGGTGATGATTGTGTAGATGGCGTGGATGATGATGCTGCTGTCCAAGTAAAGTGTTGTTCTGGCCAGCTGGGATGATGGGCATGAAAACGGAAGATTTTGGCGGATGCTGTCGACTGGATTCGCCGATGAGATCCGTCGTCGTCGTTGTGTCTATGCACGGAGCGATGTAATCGTAGACGGGTTCTTCCGTCCGTGGTGCTCTGATTGGGGCGGCGTAGTTGCTCATCTCTAATGGCAACGTCGCAGCCGATCCGTCCACCATAAACGTTTTCATCCTCCTGGAGGATGAAAATTCCGATTTGGTTGATTTCATCAAACTGGGGAAAACGTCGCAGAGCGGATTGGCCGACGGCGGCCGTTTCCGTCCCAAAGTGCTGCAGTCCCCGTTGTAGTCGCATCCGCCGCCGCTCGCCGTGACGACGTTGCTGGACGAACTGTTGCCCACTCGACTGGCGGATCTCGAGAGATTGCGAATGTCCAGTCGACTCCCAGTGGCCGTCCACTTTTGGGGATTGACGTCTTGTCCGCGTTCCACTTCTTTGCTGTAGACGGTGTAATGGGTGACGCGGCCGGACGGACGCGGATGCGGCAACCAACTGACGCAGACGCTCTCCGGTCCACTTTGGACCACTTTTAACTTGCTGGGCATTTCCGGTATGTCTTCTTTGGTGGTGCACGTCAACGGGAGACTTCTCGTTCCGTCTCCGACGGCCGTAAAGGCCAAGACCTGAACGGTGTAATTGGCGAATTTCTGCAAATTGGAGAGGAACAAAGTCAATTCCGTCGTCGTTTGGGACGAGCCTCCGTTATTGGCCGTCTGATCCGTCGAATCGGCTCAGTCCGTCTGCAGTCTGGCGAATGGAACTCGCGCGCTTTTGGCCCTTAATTCGAGTCGATAGTTGTCGATTGTTGGATAGAGGAGTGACGGCCCGCCGCGCTGTGAACGATACTACTACAAATTAAGAGCGCAACACACATGGCAAAACCAAGAGCGAGAAACCGCGGAAAACCACAACGGAGAGGAGCGAACTGTTTACCAAAGCCATTTACTACATCCTCCCCATGCACAATATTTACTAGAAATGGAAAGAATCGCCAACAACACCATATTAGGCAATCGCTTAGCTAAATAACTTGAATAGTTGAATATAACCGTAGGAAAAGATATTTTGATATTTTATTTTTACGCCAATGTGATTTGGAAATAACTAGGAAACGAATGCGTTATCGAATCAATTTGTCTTCCATCAGTCGCGTATTTAACTGCAAGCCTTCAACTCTCGCTGCCCTCTAAAGCCAGTTGGGTAAAAAGTCATCATAGGCTATAAAACAGCATGCATTGTAGAAGTCTGCTTAGGCTTATGCGTGTTGGCTCCGTGGCACCATCAGCCCTAGCTGATATGTAAGCAGATATGTATCGTTAGCCTCCAGCTACGACAACGAACGAGACGCGGCTGTTGCTATAAATCGGCTGTCGCTAAGGGAAATGGCGCCGTCCTGTCGAGTAATAAAAACGAGAAGGCGAGTCCAACAGCCAGCACAACGACGGGCTTGCGTTTGTTTGGAATCCGAATCCGTTTCGGCAGTTGGTTTCCCCTCAGTTGAGCAACCGGACACGTTGTGGCGCAGTCGTCTTGTCAGCTAAATTAAGATAGCCTATCGATTCGATTTAAAATTCCACAGAATTCAAACCAGTTTTTGTTTAAGTGTTCACACAACCCGTTCTTAATTGTGGTGGTGATTGGTGTTGTCTTTTCCAGTCAACAAATTGGCTCCGCCATTGTAGTCTTTTTGATCAATCACCAAACCCAACACGTTTTGGTCCTGGATTGGCCACTCCTTCTTGTTTGGTGCTAAACAGAACTTTTGGCTTTTGCGTTTAGTTGGTATTGAGTGTGCTGAACGTAGCGAAATAAGAGGCTCAACTCGTCGGTGCAGGTTTCGAGTGCCTTTCGCGCAAATAAGGATACACTGAATAAAAAGAACGTGCAGCTGCCAGCTGGTGTTGCGTTATTGTAACTTTACCAGACGTGTTATTTGTTTCGTCTCGTGTCGCGTTTTCAACAGTCGACTCAACAGACCGTCTTGTAGGCCGCCAGTCCGGGCCATTATTGACTTCAGCAGCAGATAAAACACCCTAACATTTTCGTGTGTGTTGACACTATTCCGTACAGCAAATTGTGTGTAGGAATCATTCTCAGCATCAGTTTGTTCTATCGACAGTTTCAATCACCACACCCTATTAGCAAGCAATGATGTTATAAATTGATGGTGAGCATTCTGTAACGCATTCTGATGCACCTTTTTTTCATTTTTGTCTTTCAAGAGCAAATGCGTAACTAAAGTAGCCTATGTATTTCAAACAAAAGGATTCTAAATTTCAAAATATTTATCGTCCGATTGAAAATCTTCGTTCTGTTGCCACTATTAGTCCTAAGTTATTCATTTTTTAAGTCGTTTTTTTAATATTTGCACGCATTGCGCCATACGGATATTCGTCTTTCACAGTCTGCCGCGACATCGACGCTCACGCCAATCAGTGGCCTATATTTTTAGTTCAGGAAATTTTAAAAGCCAAGGTAGGATATATAATACATTGACGAGACACGACGCGAGTTGGCCGATATTAGTAAACATCCCAATATTAATTATACAATTATCTAAACAGTGCAATGATGGATCAAGCAGCAAGTTTATCGGGACAAATGAGAGTAATAACACATTCCATAAAAAGCATTGTTGTGGGTGGCAGGGATGATGGGCATGAAAGAAAGGGAATCTTCCGTCCGTCCGCCGGGCGTAGCTCTGATTGGAGCGGCGTAGTTGCTCATCTCTAATGGCAACGCCGCGGCCGATCCGTCCACCATAAACGTCTTCATCCTCCTATTAGAGGATGAAAATTGCGATTTGATGGAACCCATCAAACTGGCGAAAACGACGTAAGGATCGAGAAACGTCGTAGAGCGGATCGGCCGGTGGCGGCCGTTTCCGTCCCAAAGTGCTGTCCCCGTTGTAGTCGCATTCGCCTCCACGCCCTCATCGGCATAAGTTCTGATGGTATTTCCGACCGACTGGGACGGGTCGGACGTATATGTCTTCTTTGACAGTCACCGATTCTAAACGACAGTAAAAGGGAAAACGGGACGAGTATAGACGGCAAAATCCCAATTCGTGAATAATAACAAGCAGACGACAATTTCGGAAGCCAGCTGGTGATCTAACAAACAGCTCCTTAGATATAAACGAAAGGGAAAATCAAAGTGCGCTGAAGCCGAGGCGCAGAACCAATAAAAAGTTTCTTCCTGACGAATCATTTCCCAGCGACCGATTGAAATTGGTATGCTAACCAATCGATGATTATTCCGAGAGACTGGATGACTTCAGACCGGTGGCGCAAGTTTTTGGGGAAAAAAAGGTGTACGGTATTAAAATAGAGTGAATATGGACGGGCCTATTATAGTTGATAGGCTAGGCAAAACGCCAAATGCATGCCCGACTAAGATGCTATTTCTTATGATAATGAAACTGATTCTGCGAAAGAAGGTGCGTCTTCGCAATGTCAGTTGGATAGTAAAACCTCTATAAAGATACAACACATTTTGGAAGTCTGTTTGTATTCATCCGGCCTTTCCCTTGGATGGGATTGAGAGTCGTCGACTTTTTCGTTTTTCCATTTCGTCTTATCTCGTCGGGATGATGGTGCTGCGTAGCATCGCCAAAATGGGCCACGAAAAGCTGTTAGCCTCTGGCCACGACGACAAGAACGAGACGCGACGGATGCTGGAACTCGTCTGTCGCTAAATGAAATGGCGCCGTTCTGTCGAGTAATAAAAACGAGAAGGCGCGTCCAACCGCCATCAACACAACGACGGGCTCGCGCTGGTTTGGAACCCGAACCCACTTCGACAGTTGGTTCCCCCGCAGTTGAGCAATCGGACATGTTGTTGCGCTTCAGACATCAGCTGAATTGATAGAATAATAATATCGAACCGTTTGAACACTCCGCAAAATTCAAATCAGTTTTATATTATTGAAGTATTCGCAACCCGTTATTCTCGCATCTCGCGTTGGAGCTTTGTAGTGTCTTTTCATCTATCAAAACACAACTCGTTTTAGTTTTGAGTTTGCCACTCCTTTTTTGGTGGCATGCATCAACAAAACGTTGGCGATATATAAATAGCCTAGCGTATAGAGACGAAGGACTCTTGAAACCGCAATCTGCTGATATAGTCTAAAATCAAAACAGTGTTGATCGAACGTCGGATGTAGATAAAGGCAGTTGCCGCCGCATCAAAGGATGCTGAAGAACAACAACAAGCTGCCAGCTGTTGTTGCGCCATTGTGAGTTCATGCAGCAGACCACTTGTGTCTCTTCATGTGGGTTTTCAAGTTAATTTCTGTTTCGTCTCGTGTCGTGTATTCAACCGAACAGCCGATCGACTTGTATATCATTGGCCTTCTATTGCCTTCAGCAGGAAAAATCCCTAACTTGATTGTTGAGACTATTCTTCCGCAAGTTTTGTGAGGGAAGCCTGCCCTCTACCAGTCTACCAGCCATCTAAACCACCACACCCAATAGCAAGCATTGTTGCTATGAATCGGCGAGCATGCTGTGAAGTATTCAATAGGCTACTCATTATTTTAACAAAAGTCAAATGCGCAGTTATAGTAGGCTACATGTTAAACTCAAGACACCATCACTATAAGTTGATTCGGATTCTAAATTTCAGAATATATATTGTTGCATTTATTGAATTTGTATTCAATTTTTAAAATTACTTTTTCTTTCAGTGATTTGAGCGATAGATATTTGCGGTCTTTCACAGTTTCACAGTCTGCCGAGACAACGACGCGCACGCCAGCTAATGGCCCATATATTTTCAGTTTAACGGCAAATATTATTAAAAGCCAAGGTATATAATACATTGACGAGACACGACGCGAGTTGGCCGATGTTAGTAAACACTCCAATTAATTACGCAATTATCTAAACAGGACAATGGCGGACCAAGAAAGTTTATCGCGTTTAATGAGGCCAGAAGACGACCAAGCAGCAGCAACGGCATCAGCACCTGTAATAAGTCCTCCTACCGTCACTCGCACCAAATCACCCGATAACGATCACGGCAACAGGTTCCAATCCAAACTCTTGCTTAACTTTTCTATGCGAGCCATCAACAAAGGCTACAATTTCCACTTGGGCACCGAACTGGAGAACTTTGGCGGGAAATTCGACGATTTAATTTTCCTCAAAGATTATGGCCAGACGGCAGATGATGAGCAGAATTTTCAGAGTTTTCTCTATCTTCAGGCCAAACACAGGCAGGAGGAGACTAAAGCCAAAAAAATCAAGGCAGTTGATCTACTCAACAATAACCAGGCCGATTTCAGTTTAACCAAGTACTTTCATTCCTACCGCGATTATGTAATGGAAGCAAAAGGGCTGATACCAAAACCACAAGATACAGTCGATTGCGTCATTTGCACCAACATTGACTTTGACGAGGATGATCTCGTTAACAATAGAATCAAGTTGGTGAAGCTGAGCCAAAAGGAGCTCAGTATGGCCCCTCGTGAATTGATCGCCTTCCAACCGATTAAAAAAACAACAACAATGAATGAAACCAATTTTGTTCAATTCTTTCCATTACTTCCGGACGGAAGTAAAAGTAGTTCAACCACAAAAACCAATAATTTGAAGGACGTAGCCAACTATTTGTACAAGTGGGCTCACAGCAAGCCAGAAAAAGCTCCGCCTTGTCTGCCAAACAACTCGTTTCAAAAATACTTTGACGAATTGCTGAAGAACAATCGAATCGTTTCACCTTTCTCTCCTGTCGAGACGGAGCCGATGACATTTCATCGAGATTTCATTGACGATGCACCATCGCTCTCAACAGATGCAAAGGAATTGCGCGATTTCATTGTCAAAAGGTCAAAGAGTAAGGGCAACGAGGACAGTTGGCAGAATTGGGAATTTCATTTATTAATAATCATTCAAAAAATCCCAACTTGTTACCGATTGGAACCAATTCCTTGGCTAGACATGCATTACGTGGCCAACGTGCTGCGCGACTATGCCGATAACCCGAAGAAACAGTTGGACTACGACAAACAGGAAGAGAACTTTAAAAGCTACCAAGCAGCTTTGGTCAAAGAAAAAGTAATTGTTCACAGAACGATTAAGACATTCCGTCCGAGTTTTATTGACACCGACGTAAAGTTATCATCAGTATTTGCTGAAAAGTTTAGAAACATTATTGTCGGACTAGTTCCTGACGGAAGTTGGAAAAACTGGATGTTTATATGCTCGACAGATGGGGCGAATAGAGCGACTGGAGAATGCCAAAGTCTTGCTAGCACGAATACAATAACGGACGGCAATAATGATGATGACTTAAAGGAATTGGCAAAACATTTACAGGGGTTAGCTGAAAATTCGAAAAAACTACTAGATGAAAGAGGAGATTCGAAAACTGAGCATTATTATAATGTTTTAATGAAAGAAAATGTTTTGGTCTCCGGTAAGGAGAAGATGATGACCATGCACCCAGATTTCATCAACGGCACGGGCCTGTCAACTGGGGCTAAGGCGCTGAAGAATATTATCGACAAACTAGTTACTCCAAGCGGAAGTTGGACTAAATGGAAATTTTCGTTTAATAAAATCGACTCATTCAAAGACCATCAGCTAGGAGTTCACAAATCACTCGACGATGCTGACACGAAAAACAAAATTGAAGATTTTTTTAAGAATAAGCTCATATTTGCCGTCAACACGCCAAACGAGAAAGAATTGGATTCAATACTGAAAGAGGAGGAGGGCGAGTATCTCAATTTGAGGGACACAGACTTGCAATCGGCTTATATCTTAAGTGAAATGGTCAATTGGTTCAAATGGGGAGAGAACGTGTGGCTGTCGGCAGAGAAGGACAAAAAGATTCTCTTGGAGAAAACGAAAGAGAAAATGGATTCTCTGCGTGCAACTAGTCTCTCGCTCGACTACCAAGAGGAACTCAATAGCGTTCTTTCATTCAATGAACTTGCGGTGAAAAAAATGGCGGAGGATTTGAAAAACTCGTGGTCATCGGAGGAGATCGAAGTGACGCACATCTCGACACCGTTGCCGACATTCACGGCCGTCAAAGTCATTGCGGCACTCAAACACGATATCATTTCGGAATCTATTAAGCCAAATTTCAAACGAGAGCTGGACAGTTACTTGGTGACGTCATCGAGGCGCTTGGATAAAAGGCACGAAAGCGAGTGGGTAAGAAATGCATTTACGAAAAAGGGGAGCCCACAACAACTGTTGATTGTCATTTGCGACGACGGCGGCAATGGATTCCAAATTTTCGAATCCAACGGCGGCAGCAACAGCAAGAATGCTCTTTTCAGTCGAGAAGAAGAGAAATTTTTAAAAGGAAAACGAGTCGTGATTATTGACAAAGATGAGACGAAAGGGAATTCTTCACTGAGAGACACGATCGCCTTTGGCCAACTGAGCCAACCCTCGATCGACACCTTGCTCTCCAGGACAGTTTCATTCCAGAGGAATTCTTTTGAGATGAAAACAGAAGGTGAAAATGAAAACAATGTGACTGTCGCTGAATTGATTGGAACCGATGACGAACTACGCGGAATGGTTGTCGATGCGTCTTCCATCGAGGAATTGATGTCACAAGGAGAAGAAACGAGTATCGAAATCCCCTCGTACAGCGCAACTGCATTCGAATGTTCTCTCTACATCAAAAGGGGAATGATGCGATTTTGGGGGGATTTCGACGACGCATTTTGGAAAGAATTGGCTGAATTCATCAACAAAAATAAAGGAAAAGAAGAACAGAAAACAAATGGGGATGAACTCCAAAAACAATGCAAAATCGATTCAAAAACGGGAAACATCGAATGGAGCAAAGACATCAACGAAAATCTCAAAAATAAGATATGGGGCAAAATAATTGAAAGATCCAGAAATTCGTCACAAAAAAAAATCTCCGAGGACGAATTGCTCATTGGAGAAAATTGGGAAAGACGGGCAGTCATTATATCAGGTGTAGCCGGAACGGGCAAGTCTACTTTGCTCTCTCATTTCTACGAAGAAATCAAAAAGAAGGATCCATCTACGTGGGTAATACGAATCAATTTGACCGATCACCAAAAAGCTCTCGAGGATTTCGACTTTAATAAATCGAGAGACGGCCTAGCCATTTTCGATTTTCTCGCCCAACTACCGACCGTATTGGTCGGGGGCAGCCCGTTTGCTCGTTCACTTTTGAGGCAACGGCTGAAAACGGGCGACCGCATCGTCCTCATGTTTGACGGATTCGATGAAATCAACAAGGAATGGCAAGGGAAAACGATTCAATTCATCAAATCAATTATGGCCGACAAGACGAGATCGATAGGTTTATTTGTAACGACTCGATCTCACACGGTGGACGGTCTGCAATTCGAACTGGACCAGTTGGCGTACAGTTTAGAAAATTTCAGTCGGCAAGACCAAGTCGATTGTTTAACTTCGTTTTGGAAAGCTCATTCAGGAGAAAGCAGATCAGGCGACGAAGAAAAAGAGAAAAATGAGAGAGATAGGATAATAGCAGGGAAATTAGTCGATAAGGTGACAAAGTCTTTGAAAGACAAAGAAAGATCTTTCATCGGTGTCCCCCTGCAGTGCCGGATGTTGGCCGAATGTTTCCTTTGGCAGCGGCCGGTGGAAAAGCAAGGACCGGCTACCTCTGATGAGGCCGACGAGAAATCGACGTTAGAGCTGAACATAGAAAAGGAACTGGAGAATTTCAGTCTTGTAAAGCTGTACCGTTTATTGGTGCAAAAGAAGAACGATATTTACCTAAAAGAAAAGGCAAAACCACAAAAAGCTGAGAGCCATTGCGTGAATTCAGACGTCGATGAAGCGAAGGTCCAATTGGACGAGTATTTGATTCAATTGGCGATCAAGACGATCGTTTCGAACTCCAAAGATGCGAACACGTTGCTTGAATGGAAAAAGTTTCAGTCCGATGCCAATCGGGAAGAGGCAGAATCGACAACAGGTGACAGAGGGATCCGATACGGATTGTTGGACGGGAGAAGAGACGATGCCGGAACGACGAGCCGACAAAAAAAGGAAGTGATGTTCTTGCACCGGACGTACGCCGAGTATTTTGTGGCCGATTACCTCTACAATGGATTCCACTTGGACGAGAAACAGCACAACAAATTACTGGACAACAAAACTGTTCGCCATTTCATCATAGAGAAAATGTTTGCGAAAAATGATGACGAGTACAATGGCGTCCGAATCTTTTTCGATTCCATGTTGGGGGAATTGATCGACACGAAGGAATGGCGGGATATAATTGAAAAAAGAAACCTACCCAGCAGATTCGCTCAATTCACGAAAGAAGTGTCATCTCCCGGAGTCAACGCTCTCCGTTGCTCTGTCGTGCGTAAGAGAGAGAAGACGTTCTTGTTCTTGTGCGATTGTCTCGATGGAACATGTGATAGATCACAAGTCCAGATGACTATGAAGGAAGTCTTAATAAGAGATGATAATATCATTAATGATACAGTTCTTGAATTCTTCAGCGAACCGAAAGAGTACGGAAATGCCTCGGCCAAAGTCTTTCAGCGATTTTTGAATTATTTTGACCAGGAGGAGGAGATAAAGGAACTGATGGCAAAATTATGTTCAACTAAAATAGATTATCCACAAGAGAGTTACTGGGATGGGGAGGAGCAGATAGAAATAGTCAGATCTCTTCTGGAGTTTTACGAAAAGAATCGCCTTTCATTCAATCAAATTAATACAAAAAAAGACAGTCCATTGCACATTCTGTCTCTTCTCGTTTGGAACGAAAATTACCACCACAACGGTCTTCTAAAAACTTATTTGAAGCTACTCTCTGAAACAGACAAATACAAGAAAGATGACGCCGCGTTCGCTAAAGCAATAAGGCAGTCTGATCGTTATTTTGGTGATGACGATGATGACGATGATGACGATGATGACGATGATGACGATGATGATGAATTGTGGATCGACGGCCGAATCGACAAGACGCTGATTGCCTTACGTGACCTGAATCGACTCGACGTCGTCATCAAATTGTGGCCCCATGTCTTGGTACGTGAACCGGAAGCGTGTAGGAGATTTTACATCCATTATCAGCAGACGAGCAATGAGCCAACGGCGAATATCGTTGATGTGCCGATAAACGAAGAAAATGTGCGCAAGTGGCTGAAAGGGCTCTTGGATTGCGACGAGTTTCAAATGACACGGCTGCACCGAGCTGCTTTGTACAACCAGAAGGAGAATGTCGAGGAAATACTAGACAAAGTTGCACAAATTGTAACGCCATCTGACTCAGGAGAAATTCAAGGCGACGCTGATGACATTAGGAATCTGGCGCATCAACTGGTCAATTTAATGTCTAGAATTAGAGAAGAAGATGATTTAAATAATGAAAATGATGAAAAAAATGAAGCAATGGGAGATAAAAATGATGACGAAATGGAAAAGGAAGAGGAAGATTGTTGGGATTATTGGAGTTGTTTTACTCCGCTTCATGTGGCCATCGTTTGTGAGCACGAGGAAATTTGCGATGCTATAATATCCTTCCTGAAACGAGTTGGAATTGATGAAGACAAACTGAAGAAACAACTGATCAAAAAGGACGGAATGCTTTACCTTGCACTGTGGAGAAATATGAAACTAGTCGGAGACGGAAGAAAGAAAAGATTGGAATGGATTTTGAAGTTTATCAAGGGGCGCTTTGGCCAAGGTTGTCTACTTGATTTACTCAAATTAATTTTTACTAAACTGAATCCATTAGATGAAGCAGCAACAATAGCAAAATATTTCCCAGTTATGAGAGACATAGTCGTTTCAATGGACCTTGTTGGAGCTGTTGACTACAGAATCAATGAGGATTATTACAAGGATTTGAACGATCTCGTCTTTCACAACAGATGTTTCACGAGGTATCTAGTAAAGCACGTAGTAGATTCCGCCACTCTACGTGGAATGTTGTCCGCTAATGGAGTGGCCGATTGGACTAGACAGTACCTGGAGTGGTACGCATTTGCTAGACCCGGCGAATTAGGACTCGAATTTATTTTCTCAAGTAAATTCCTCGGGATATTGACTAGGGACGAACTGCAGCAGCTTATCGAGCCGATCACCGAAAAGAGAGAAATAAAGGGAAGAATAACTAGCTATTGGCAAGTTGTCTTAAGCTTGAGTTGCAATTCTTGGTATCTTTTCCACAATTGCTTCAGTTCCATCCCTACAAACAAAAATGTTGACGTTAAATGGTTCATGAAATTGGTGTGGTCAATAGATGGCGATCATTTCAAATGCTGCAAAGACGACGATAGCATCATCGTCGGCTTGATAAGGGTGATCAATGTCATTTCTGCTTCAGTTAATGTTTCTCAAGAATTCAAGAATGAATTTAGACGTTTGTCGAAGGAACGCGCTCAGCAAATGATCCAAGACGTCTTTTTCTCATCTTCGTCGAATCTTGAATCCAACGACATCACATACTTTTATCTATTAAAGTATCATTTGTTGGATTTGTTTCACTTTTATTTGGATTACGGTAGCGATGAACAGCTCAAGGAATTCCTCAATTTCGCCACTGCCGAGCGCAATTGGAAGGGCGAGGAAAGACAATGCAGTTTTTGGGCTAAATTCTGGCCTAAGAATAACGACAAGACAGTAGAACTTTTCCAAAAGTTGTCATCGGAAAAAGCGGAAATGTGTGGCACAGAGGCCCTCAAAACGCTTCTCCTTCACGACGTCGGCGGAATCCCTTTTGTGGTTAAAGTTCTATCCATGGAAGAGAACGTCCAATCCGATGTCTTTTCCCATTTACCCAAAGAGACACGGGAAGTGGTAGAAGAGTACCTTCGAGAGAACATGCCGAAACTCATCGACAATTTCTTTCTCCATCCTGAAACTTATTTCGATAAAGACACCTATTACGATTGTGCAAATCGTTTGAATTTCTTGCGGGTTTTTCTCGATTACGCCGACGACAATCAACGAGAAAATTTCATCAATAACATCACGAAATCTGGCGCTGAAAATAACATTTGGGTTAGTATCTTGGGTCAATTTGATAGATATTCGTCTTGGAGTGACGATAGGAAATCAATGGACCGATTTATGCGATGCGTCAAGGAGAAACTGGGCCAAGAGGCTGTGAGACAATTAGCGATGCACGATTACAAGGACAAAGGTCCATACATCGGTTACCTACTGACAGAGGGAAAGGATGATGTGGTCAAGGCGATGATCGGCTGCTTGGACGAAGAATTACAGCAACAAATCATTCTTCAATTTCAAGAGGAATTAAAAAAGAGAAGAAAGAATGTCTTCTCCTTCTCCTCCTTCTCGTCCATGTAATATGGGCTGTAGATGTCTAATGTTGTCCGCACCCCACAATGCGCGTTGGAATTGTCCGTTTTCGCGTTTTGTCCTGTACTTTTCATCAGAGGAATTTCTATCGATTCGCTGCTGTATATACCTCTATGATTGTACATGCACTGTTGTTGTCATATATCAGAATAAAAGTCCTTTTTATACATCACATGCTGTAGACATAGCCTATGCTTTTCGTTAAAATAGTTTTATAATGGAATGGACAAATTAAACTGGCGGACAAGGAATCGCCCAGCAGCCAATAAAAGCAACAACAACGTTTAACAATTCGTATATTCATGTCACATCGTCGTCGGTAGGCTTAGCCTATAGCATACACAGCACACATCGTCGATTCGTGTTTGGTTTAGACATGTCGTCCTCGATGGAATCTCGATCTTCAAGTAGGATCATGAGGCGACGGACCAGCCTCTGTGTAACAAATAATAGAGCACATGTGGGAAACAAAGAAAAGAAACGAATATTATTATTGACGATAGAAACAGAAATTGGATGAGTTTTATGGATGGCTGGTGGTTCTGCTGATGATGGTGATTGTGGAGATGGCGTGCATGGATGATTCTGCTGTTTCTGCCAGGGCAAGGTGTTGTTGGGCCACTGGGATCCAAAGAGGAGAGAAGGGGCAAAGTGCGGACGGAATAGTCGCGCTATGTCGATCCGGCCGCGTTGACGACCGTCACTCGCACGGCGTAGTCCTTGGCCGGAATTAATCCGCCGAGGAGGAACGTCGATTGAGGAGGCGATTCGGCTCCGGCAATGATCCATTCACTGGAATCGGCCGTCCGGAATCTCAAGACGTACTGCTGGATCGGACAGCCTTGATCCCGCCACCGGCTCAGGTCCAGGGTGCACGAAGTGGCCGTCAACGCCACATCGGCCGTTTCATCTGCGGCAGCGGCGTATTCCGGCGGAGATCCTTTGGTTCTGGCCGTCACAACATTGCTGGACGAACTGTTGCCCACTCGACTGGCCGCCATTAAGGCAAACTCGTATTCGGTGCCGCAGACGAGGTCGTCGACGGCGACGGACCTCCAACCGGCCGGCAGCGTCTTGTGGCGCCATTCGACTCCTCTCGGCCGATATTTCAGGGCGAAAGAGCGGACGGGCGAGACTCGAGTGCGATTGTCCCCTCCGCTAGGAGAGACGGACCACTGGAGAGTGACGGAAGACCAATTGGACGCGGCGAAACGGAGTTGCGGCGCCGTCGGCGGAGTGACGACGCCAAGGAAATAATCGACGCGATCCTGTCCGTGTCGATTTCTCGCCTGACAACTGTAATTTGAGTTGCGGACCCCTAGTCTTTTTGTGACTAGTCACTAATCAAAAATCATGTATAGAATATTGGAATCCCTTTTAAATCGTGTATTTCTTACTTTTAACAAAATTCGGTCACAACCATGGAAATTGGTAACGTTCCAAACTCTAGCCAGAAAATAGATATCAAATATAAGCATTTGGCCCCTAAGTACGCCAATTAAAGAAATTAACCAAATAGATAAACTTCAGCCCAAACCGGGATCAATAAAAAAGAAACTTCGTTAGTTAGAAAATATTGCCAAATTAATTGAAATTCATTTGAAAATTGCCCATGTTATTTGCATGTTCTGACCACGCAGCAAATCGAGCGCCATCCATTTCGCCTGCAACGCGATTGTTCGATAAAAGTCTATGACTCCCTCCGCCAATTTGTGCACCACATTCGTTACACGCGGATTGCTGCATCGCTCCCCCGCACTCACCAATCGCGTAAATGTGACCATTTGGACTCTTGAACCAATGGCCCTGACGAAGACCTAAGGCTTTGACAATCTCCTTTCGTTCCCTGTCAGAAATGCCTAATCCAGTATTCAGTTTCTTTCCCATCTTCTCCAAAATATTTTTAATAGTGGCCGTCTCTTGCTCTGTTAAAGGCTTCCCATTCTGCATCAACATTTCTTCCACTTGCTTGCTTTCTTGGGTAATTAACAAATTCCTATTGTAATTTGACGAAGCGCTCTTCAACAAGAAAAACGCCCGGATCAAATCTAAACGACCAACTTCAGCAATGAAGCATTCGTGTTCCTGTTGGGCAAAACGATCTCGGTTAAAAAGAGACTGAACAATTCTCTTTGCTCGGTTCAGAATGTCATCCATCAAATGGAGACTCGTTGGACCACTTGAAGTTTGTGAATAAGTTGACGATGAGCTTAATATTTTCGGAGCATTTTTCAGCAAGCTCAAAATCCTTTCAATTACGTCGACTTGAACTTCAAACATAAAACGCGTATCACCATCGAGGCCTTTAATATGAGGTTTCTTTCGGGCTAAAGTTGGTTTCAATTTGCCCAGAATTCGGTTTAATCCGATGGCAATGCTAACAGTTACGCCATTTTTCAGCTCACCTGTTAGTCTACTGTTCAGCAATAAGGATTCGTCAATTTTTTTCGTGAGCCTTTCGGAGAAATCTTTTTCACTGATATGCGAGCGCAAAAGCATTTTCTTGACTTCTGCGATATCTTGAAAATTCCGCTTGATTACATCGCCATAGCGATAAGACGAACGAATGATGGTTTTGCAAAGTGGACAACATTTCATTTGGATTTCTTTCGTCTCATCCTCTTTCATCTCCATCCAGCGATCCATCCCTTCAACCTCAATTGTGTGTCCGCAATCTTCCAAATAAATGAATCTACAGCAAACAAGAACAAGAAGGTATTTTACTTGTAATAATTGCTTCAATACTAATTAAAGGTTTTACCTTGCATTTTCTTCGTCTTCGTTTCCAGAAAGGATAAATTCTGTCAGTTGGTCTTTGTTGCATACGCGGCAAAGCGGAGGACATTGTTCCCCGCAGCTGTTAATTGAAAAAAAAAGAATTTGAAATTCATCAGTTTACATTAGCTATATAATATGTCAAAAATGGAGACAATAAATAAATTACAGTCCAATGCAAGGATCGCCACACGGGAGAAGTTTTTGGCAAGGCTCATCACAGCGAGGGCGATTACACAGTTCATGACACTTGAGTGAACATGCGTAATGTTGGCATTTCCAACCACACGGTTCCTAGTAAACAAAAATTCAATCAAATATGTGGCTCAAGTAATGAAAGTCAATACTAATAATGTGCTATTGACATACAACGCAATCGACGCAAGGCTCGCAGCATATCTTAGGGCATTTGCTGTGTTGACAACGATATTTGCAGTCCTCCTTACACGGAGGGCATGAAGCGGCACAATTGACGCCGCAGCTGTTAATTTTTTTAAATGTTTAAGTCTTATGGTATTTCGTACGGAGAATTACGTACTTGTGTCCACAAACAAGGGTCCGTCCACATTTCTCTTCGCAGGCTTTGTGCAGACGACCGTTGAAACATTCGCCACAGTTGCCTTTACAAGGATGTTCACAAGATAAAGAAGCGCGACAATTTTCAGGGCATTCTTGCATGAACTGTGCCACTTGCATTTCGGTCACCTCGCGAGCTATATAAATATTTGATTTGTAAATTAAAGGCTAATTCTCTTGAAATTGTAAGTTTCAAATTATATTTGCGGGTTTCACTGCAACGCCTCATCAATGGGTGTCCACAGGGGCTTACTTTGGTGGTTCCAATAAGTTCCTGACAATCCATTGACGTACAAGGTTCGAAGCATTGTTTCTTGCATCGATGTCCACAATTTATTAAATACGAATTGCAAGGCTTTTTGCACAACCGACGGCTCGCTGGCACCCAACATTCAACAAGAATTTCATGTCCACACTCTTCGATTGTCTTGTTGACCACTTCCCTTGAATAACCATGATTAATTAAAAGAAGAAAAGAAAAACGAAAAAAAGAACTTACTTGCATTTGATGTCACCATCATTTAAATAGCATTCAGCAACTTGGTAGTGACCGCACGGTAATCTTCGCTCGACTTTAATTTTACATGGATCACATTCTTCGTGACATTTCTTTCCGCATTTGTGATCGAGTTTACAGTCGAGTTTTTTGCGATTACAAGATTTCTTGCAAAGGTAATTTTCGTGGTTAGGATCTTTCTTGACGTGGTTGCACTGTTCAGTGCATTGATGGCCACAATCGAGACGGATATCGCATGGTGTAGGACAATGAGCCTCTTCAGGATTTTCGCTACAAGCGATTTGAACTTTGTGACCGCAGCTCGGTAGAATGACTTGTTTAGGAATCTTGCATTTAATTGAAAGGGGATCTATGCAGCAAGCTGTTTTTGTAACGTGACCACATGGTAGTGTGCGTACAACACGTTTGTTACACGGTCCACACGGCTCCCAACATTTCTTGTGGCAATCATGTCCATCATTACATAAAAGTTTGCCGCATTTATGGGTGCATCTGTACCCATCGCTAGATTGACTACAATCCAACACAGCCGTATGTTAACAATCGGATAAAATTCTTTCCACTTTGACTGTACAGAAAGCATCCATAGGGAGAATCCAGCATTTAATATTTGCCTATTAAAACAGTTTGCGTTAGATATTTATCGCGGAAAACACTTGAAAAATAAAGTATACCTCGTGACCACATGGCAATTTCTTGACCACATCAACCATACAATTTCCGCATTCCTCAAAACATTGTTTCGGGCAAGGATGCTTCTCCAGACACTTACGGCGACATGGTTGGGTACATTCTATTTTTGCATGGGAGCGTGTGAGAAATTTCTCTCCCCCAATAGACTAGTCGCCCGCAATATATTATGTTCTCGTGTGTACCTCAAAGCCGTACAAAATCTATACTGTTCACCCAAATCATTCTAAGTCCAAACGTTCCTGAAATGGCAAAATTCTCTGGACTCGAACCCCGGACCTTCATCTCATCGGTACCGGAGTCCAAGCCTCTTCCACCACGCCATAGAACCACTGGAATCAGTCGGTAATGTTTTTGTGTAGTTTTAATTATTTATTTATTCTTTTAGTCCAATGCCGGGATCGAACCACGGACCTCTGAGTTTCCTAATCAGATTTGAAATCGGCGCTCATGGAATTGGATCGGATCGAACCCAAATACCCTTTCGCACGGCGGATCGAACCCAATGGATTGCCATCGGGCTCTCCAATTATCGCCTATGTTTTATTGACCAATCAGCATCTCCCTTTTATTGCTAATTGTGCCCCTTATTGTAAACGAGGTTACCTCACGTGTCTGAACTCGTTCACAAATACATTCTCACCTGAGCATTAATCGAGACACCATCTCTCTCTCGCTTTATTTCGGAATCATCAATTAAACCAGTTCCAACTCTGGTGTTTATAAGTATACATTCCTACTGTACTTTTATTTGTGTTGTGCCGCTGACATCATTGACTGTAAATCAATTGTGCTATCAGTTTATTGCTGATTAAACGATTGATTTTGACTTAGTCAATTTGTATGCAAATTCTCCTGTTTCCGGTATTGTGGTTGATTTGCTATCGGGTATTCCCGTTGTCGGCGTGCTATCCAGCACTTTCCATTTTTGATTCCTGCCCAATCCTGGGACTTTTGTAGCTCGGTCAAGAATTGGGAACGCCGCGAACTGTTTTCAGTCGCTTGCGAACCCTCGGCTCTTCCGACTACTTCACCGCTTGTAAACTCCTTCGCCGCGAGCCTTCGGGTTAGCCTGCGTCGGTAGAATACCGCGAGTGATTTGGTGTAGCCTACCGCGAACCTTCGAGTCGCTTGTAGGCCGAGTCAACTGGCCCTTGAGCCGTTTACTCGCTCGCCATTGCCGAGGGACCGCCGAGATTATAATCTTGGCTTGTCTATCGTGCGCTCAGCCTGCAAAAAACAGCTCTGCTTACAACAGAGCTGGGCTAGGCCGTTTGCTCATTCATAATAGCGTGAATCAGTATACGAGCCCGCAAGAGCTTAGTCTTGCTATAAATTTCCTTCCACTCTTCGAAAGGAGAACGAAGAAATTTACATGGTCCTTCGCGGTTAACCGCTTAAGTTGACTGAGAAATTGCTTAGCTTTGCTAATGAGAATTTTCTTTTATTCTTTTCTATTGCAGTGGTCAATAAGAACAAGAATTCTTCATCCGGACGCGTCCATCAACGTGGTAGACCTGGCTCTAAGTCGGATGATCTAACCATCAAAGACGCCATCCGTATTGTGCGTGAGCACCTCCGCTCCATCACTGCTCGTGATCGGCCTAAGAACATCGTTACAGCGATCAACGAGGAGCTAGCCAAGATCTTGCCCGGTCAAGTCTGTGACTGGCTTGGTATCCCGGATTTCGTGGACGCCTCCCGGAATCCAGACACTCCATCTTCCTCAAGGCGCTCATCGGGTAGTTCCCTCTTTTGCCGCCAGCCGGAAAAGGAAAAGGACTCAAGCGTCCCAGACCAGACCCGACTGACGACACGGACTACGAGCCTGAAGACTGCAATTTTACTGCGTCTCAGCTCAGCACCTACCGTACATACGCGTCGGAGCTGAAAAACAAGGAGGAGGAGAAGAGGATTATCAAGCAGAAGCGCAAGCTGTGGCTCGATCTTCAAGTCAGCAGCAGGAAGCTAGCTGAATCGGCTGCTGAGACTAAGCGCTTAGCCGAACTGTGCGGAAATTCCCAGTTCCCTGCTGTCATCCCCAACGTCGTGCAGCACATCAACCAGTCGGTGCTGAATCTATTTCCGGATCTTGGCAACGTCTTGGAGCAGCGGCAGAAGGATCAAGGACTTCTCGTTATTGATCCGCACGACCCAGAAGGAGTTGACCAACTAGGCGCACTCTACACGGAAGCACGGAAGTTGCAGACCAAAGGAGTAGGCCTACCTCTTGCCATCACCGCCGGGCTCTATTCGCACGAACTTGCTTCTGTGGAGGAGGTAACCGGCAATCCGGTGCTGCCCGTCACTGATTTGTTTGATTTCGTCTTGGAGCTGTTATCAAGAGAACTAGACGAGCAGCTGCCGAACCCCTGCTACATCCCATCAAGGCGATTTCATCGAGAGCAGGTTCGAG
This sequence comes from Ceriodaphnia dubia, assembly GCA_022539655.2. NCBI lineage: Eukaryota > Metazoa > Arthropoda > Branchiopoda > Diplostraca > Daphniidae > Ceriodaphnia > Ceriodaphnia dubia. Next base: position 487,794 of record JAKUCG020000192.1, on the reverse strand, counting down.
TCTGGCTAACGGAGCAGCTTAAGCAGGTTGAACAGACTGGAGGTACATTGAGATCCGGGCTTGTATATTTTGCCCAGTTGAAACCTCGTCGACACAACCTTAAGCCCTGGTCAAATCCCTCGAACGAGTTACCTCGTTCGGAGACCAACGTCGAGGCCGAGCAGTCCAGTCCAGCTATCCAGCCAGTAGATCCTACTACATCAGCAATCCAGGGAGCAGCAGTAGCAGAGCCCGAGCAGCTTCATCCCTCTAATTCTCTGTCTCTTGAATTGTATGCCGCCCATCCGCTTGCAATGGAACAATAATAAAACTGTTCTAACAATTCAAAATCCTGTATTGTCTCAATTAATGTCGAGGCGGACCGAGAAGCTACCAGACTTATTTAAAGAAGGTAGTAGTCTATTAGTAGACGAAAGGGAGTTGAACAAACAGGCTAAGGAAAGGCGTCAGTTGCTTAAGGAAATGGGGATAAACGATACTTCCGCATCTGGATCGAATCAAGCTAGCAACTTGGTTCCTGGCGTGGTTCAGCCCATTGGATCGTCAAATGAAATTGGTCAGGCAACGCACCAGAAAGCATTAGACGATATGAAAAAAGCTGAAGACAAGGTCAAAGCTCTTGAAGCGCAATTAAATGCCGTCAGACAAAGAGCGAAAGCGGAGATCGATGCCAAAGAACAGGCCCTTCGTGACAAGGAAGCCGAGCTTCAGCGGGTGCTACAGCAGCAAGCAGTGGTGGCTCAACCACAGACTGCTCAGCCAAATCAGCAACAACAGGTTATTGATTATGCTGCAATGGGAGCAGCCATTGCGATGGCCCTCCATCAGAATGCTCCGGCTTCAGTTTCACAACCAGCGGATAATCTAGCGATTCTCAAAATCCACTGGGAAACAGAATGGAGAATAGTGTCCGATGCAACGGAAGAGTTAGAAACAGCCACGGATGAGCAAGATAAAGAGGCCATAATCATCAGGTTGGAGACGGGCCCTACGTTGATGCGGTCTTTTAAAGAAATCCACAGTAAAGCCATGGCCAGGCTAGACTTGGATGATGTAACAGACTGCGCCGGAAAGGCAGTTGATCTTCAAGGAAGGTTCGACCTCGCTAGAATCAAAGCACTCCGTGTTAAAACGTTGCTGGACAACCAGAACGCCATAACGCGCTCGGGGAAACTACCTGAGATTAAGTATCAGACATTCACTGGGAAACCAACTGAATGGTCTAACTTTTGGGATAGCTTTCGTATTGGAGTCCATGATCGAAAAGATCTTTCAACAGTTGCTAAATTCCAGTATTTGCAATCATGGGTTGGAGGCGATGCAAAGAACGCAATTAAAGGATATGATTATTCTGAAGCCAACTACGATTTAGCGATTCAATCGCTTACAGAGAGGTTCGGCAAGCCAGAAATCATTATCGAAGCCCACAAAGCAGCACTGAGGAACATTCCAACGACAACAGCAAGCTTCCACGATCTAAAGAAGCTTTTGGATCTTGTGGAGTATCATCGGCGTTGTGCAGAAAAACTTGGAGTAGCAAGAACGGACTACGAGAGTACGCTACAAAGCGAACTACTTACCAAAATTCCAAAACCAATAATCTTCAGGTGGAAAGAACGTTGGCCCGTCCCTCGGCCACCAGTTGACATCATTCTCAAAAGCCTGAGACATGAGGTTGATACACTGGAGGATATGCACAGGACGGAACACCCCAACGATACTTCGACTCCGCAAGCGCATGTACTGTTTACTCCGTACCAATCGGCACATGTTCCGGCAGAAGACTCAATGCCTCCCAACAAGGCTACACAGCCGAAAGAAGAAAAGGAGGATCGAGGCAAAGGTCGGCAAAGGAAGGGCTGCGTATTTTGCAAGGGGCGACATAGTTCGCACAATTGCAAGGTAGATACCGCAGCCAAACGCAAGGCCAAAGCAATCGAGCTTCATTTGTGCTTCAGATGCCTTAACAGTGGACACATTACACCCAAGTGTACATCCAAATACGCTTGTCTTAACTGTAAGAAAGAGGGTCACAGCACAGCTCTTTGCAATCAGTCTAGCAAACCAGCAGCAGGAGCGTCAAAGGATACGTTATCAGGATTCACCGGAATCGATCACAGCAAAGACTCGCTAGCCTTGTCTGTTGCATCGGACAACAAAATCCTGCTACCAACCTTCACAGCTCTTGTGAAAGGAAAGGATGGATTATACCATCGAGCACTCGGTCTTGTGGATACAGGCAGTCACCGGAGCTTCATTCGCACCGGATTCGCCCAACAGCTTGGATGGGGACCAACTGGAGAAGAGGAAATGTATATACACTCCTTTGGTGTCCGAGCCACCGATCCCACTAAGTACCAGACGTATAAAATTGTCGTGGAGAGTACCAGCAAGGACCTTAAGGAAAAGGTTCACTTGCAAGTGTTAAGTCAGACGACAATCAGTCATATGTCATTATATGAGCCTACAGAGTATGCGTACCAACTAATAAAGGAAAACAAGATTCTCGCCGACGACCGGATCCACACGGGTCAAACGTTCGAAGGGATTGACATATTGGTTGGTTGCGATCAATACTGGAGCTTAATGCATAGGAAAGCACCGGGATCGGGACCTCACGGGCTGGCATCGGTCAGCAGCCGGATAGGATGGACCATCCATGGATCTTACACGAATTCGGGGAGTGGCCAGCACGTACTCGCGAGTACAGCTGTGGAAACAACCCAAGATGAACTCTGGAATGATCTAGAAATGGATCACAGAGAGTTTTGGAAAGTAGAACACATCGGAATTCTAGAAACCGAGGAGAGTTCACCAGATTTCCAAACCAGATACGAGGATTTCATCACTCGTCAAGCCGATGGACGTTATACAGCACAACTCCCATGGAAAGAGTTTTGGACCAAGCTGAAAGACAACCGGGCGGTATCAGAAGCTAGATTGAGCGGACTCATGACCCGTCTCAGGAAGCATGAAGAAGAATTGCAAGTTTACCACCAGCAGTTCGAAGAATACCGCAAGCTAGGATTCATAGCTAAAGCAGATCCAGACTACAAAGGAGTTAAATTCATCACGCCTCATCGTCCTGTAATAAGAAAAGATGCTACGTCAACCAAATGTCGTCCGGTATTCGACGGATCATCCCATCACAAGGGATCGCCTAGTCTGAACAACGTCCTGGAGGTTGGACCAAATTTGAATCCGGAATTACTGGCATGTCATTTAAGGTTTAGGCTATTCAAGTATGCTTGGACCGCTGACATTGCAAAGGCGTTTCTTCAAATCCGCCTCCATGAGGGCGATTCAGAGGCAATCCGCTTCTTATGGTACGAGGACCCAACGAAACCAGATACATTGACGGAGTATAAATGGACACGAGTGCCATTTGGGCTTACGTGTAGCCCATTTATCCTAAGGGCTGTCATTTTAAAACATCTGAAGCTGTATGAAGATCGCTTTCCGGAAACAGTCGCTCAACTACGCTTGCAGCTTTACGTGGACGACTGGTTAGGAGGAGCAGACACCCTGGAGGAAGCAGTACAGCGCATTAAAGAAGCTCAAATTATCTTTGATGATGCAAAAATGGAGCTAACAAAGTGGACGACCAATAGCTCAGAGCTGGAGGCCGCTCTACCGGAAATTAAGTTCCATAAAACGCCGACAGTCATTGGAACATCATCCCTCAGTACCGACACTGCCAAAGCCCTTGGAGTATACTGGAATCAGGAATCTGATCAATTCGTGTTCCAGCCTCAAGCTCTAGTGGAGCAGGCAGCACAGATGGGGAAACAGCCTACTAAACGACAAGTGTTCAGTTTGGCTTTAAGACTGTTCGACCCGCTCGGATTGCTTTCACCAGTAATCTTAGTAGCGAAAATGATCATGCAAAAGCTGTGGGAAACAGGCATAAAGTGGGACGATCGAATCCCTCTCAATATTGCTGAGGAATGGAGAGTCTTCTTGGAAGGACTACAAGGGTTAGATAAAGTGCGAGTAGACCGTTGGTTGAAAACAGATAAATCAAAGCCCATAGAACTCCACGTATTCTGCGATGCCAGTGAAGACGCTTACAGTGCCGTAGCCTACGTACGGCAGGAAGGCGATGTCACAACTTCGAGAATCCTCTGTAGCAAGACCAGGGTAGCACCAACACCCAAGAAGTCGATGTCTATCCCACGATTGGAGTTGCTGAGCAATCTACTCGCAGCAAAAATCGCTACTTATGCCATCAAAGCGTTTGAGCCAAGAACCACAGACGCTAGTGCATGGACAGATTCAATGATAGCCTTGTGCTGGATCCAAGGGGAGTCAGGAAGGTGGAAGACATTCGTACACAACCGAGTCGAGAAAATCAAGCAGGTCTTTCCACCAAACAAGATTCGACATTGCCCTGGACTGCAAAATCCGGCCGATCTAGCCTCGAGAGGCACTTCCACCAGTAACCTTCTACGAACGAATTGCTGGTGGCACGGTCCGGAGTGGCTTGTCCGGAAGAAGAAGTTCTGGCCGCCTCTGCAAGTACTGAAAGCGAACATGGAAAAGGAAGCGCTTAAAGAAGCCGCCAAAAACGAATTCGCAATCATGTTAAGACCAGTACAACCTCCATATAAGTTTGAAGAACGGTTCAGTGAATACCAACGCCTGGTCCGTATAGTAGCCTGGATTAAACGGTATTTTCGCCGTCTTAAGAAAAAGCCTATTCCCAGCTGGAGATCGGGTAAAGGTAATCAACGGCTCACGGCAGGATTGAAAAAACCAAAACTGGTTGCAGCACTTACCCAAGAGGAACTTCGAGAAGCGAAACTTGCATGTATTGGCATCGCTCAGCGAGACGCCTGGCCCAATGAGTGGTCAAGTCTTAGACTAGGCAAAAACATGCCAAAACATTCCGTCATCGATCTCCTCCGCCCAGTATGGGACAAAACGGATAATGTTATTCGTGGAACAGGTAGGACAGAAGAGGCATACGATGGATCGAAATTGCCTATCATGCTGCCTCCCTACCATCACATAACGTCGCTGATTATCTGGCAAGCACACAAAGATCGGATGCATGCTGGAGTAAATTATATCAACAGCTACCTCAGAAAGACTTACTGGGTAGTTAAGGCGCACCAACGGATCAAGTTCATCATCGGCAGATGTATTAAATGCAAGCTGGTGAATAGCAGGAACTTTAATGCACCTGTAACAGTGCTACCCAAGGATCGAGTTACACAGAGAAGGGCTTTTGACGTCTGTGGAGTAGACTTCGCAGGACCTTTTGAGGTATACGAGCATGAACTCACCGACGTAAAGAAGCCCCCTCCCGTCCTTAAAGCACATGCATGCATCATAACTTGCGCCGCGACGAGAGCCATTCACATCGAGCCCATGCCTGATCAAAATGGCACGTCCTTTATCTTTGCGTTGCGTAGATTCATATCATTCAGAGGAATCCCAGCAAAGTTTTATTCGGACAACAGCAAAACTTTTAATTATGCTCATCGGATGCTGAAGTATTTACACAAAGAAAAGAGAGTATGTGACTACTTAGCAACCAATGGCATCGAATGGACGTTCTCCCCTAGCCCAGCACCCTGGTGGGGTGGCTTTTGGGAACGTATGGTGAAGACAATGAAGAATCACATCAACACAACAGTTGGAGTCTTGTATCTAGACTACCAGCAGTTCGACACCATACTAAAGGAGACGGCCTTTTTAATGAACAACAGACCAATAACTAGATTTAATCACGAAGATGGACGGACTCTTACACCGTTCCAGCTCATCTCAGCCGAAGACGGATGTGATAACGAGTTTCGTGGTGTGGACGGTCTCAAACCTATCGCCCACAAAGACGATTCAGCGCCGTCCGAACTTCGAGAGCGTGAGATGAAGCGACAACTTCGTTTGGCTGATTGGTGGGAAGAATGGCAGAAAGACTACCTAGCAGAAGTCCGCAAATTTCATTACGGACCTCGTAGAAACGTCAAAGCACCTGGCGTAGGACACGTCGTGCTAGTTCACGACCAAGTTCGGCCAAGAATGAAATGGGTCACAGCAAGAGTTAAGGAAATCCTGCCCAGTAGAGATGATGCAGCTAGACAGGTGGTTTTAGTGAATTCGAAACAAGAAACAATCACTCGACCCGTGAGCTGCCTCTATCCGTTAGAAACTCACGCTGGAACCATCGACTTAGAGCCTGATGACGTAGGTCAACTGCCCAAGGAACCTTGGAGAAAAAGATTTGATGCACTGGAGCGACGAAGAGCCAAAGCCCGTCGCATTATAGAACAGAAGAATCTGAGTAGCATAGATGAGGAATAGTCTATTGGGTATTCTGTGGAACAGAGTCCCACGGGGGGATTGTGAGAAATTTCTCTCCCCCAATAGACTAGTCGCCCGCAATATATTATGTTCTCGTGTGTACCTCAAAGCCGTACAAAATCTATACTGTTCACCCAAATCATTCTAAGTCCAAACGTTCCTGAAATGGCAAAATTCTCTGGACTCGAACCCCGGACCTTCATCTCATCGGTACCGGAGTCCAAGCCTCTTCCACCACGCCATAGAACCACTGGAATCATTCGGTAATGTTTTTGTGTAGTTTTAATTCTTTATTTATTCTTTTAGTCCAATGCCGGGATCGAACCACGGACCTCTGAGTTTCCTAATCAGATTTGAAATCGGCGCTCATGGAATTGGATCGGATCGAACCCAAATACCCTTTCGCACGGCGGATCGAACCCAATGGATTGCCATCGGGCTCTCCAATTATCGCCTATGTTTTATTGACCAATCAGCATCTCCCTTTTATTGCTAATTGTGCCCCTTATTGTAAACGAGGTTACCTCACGTGTCTGAACTCGTTCACAAATACATTCTCACCTGAGCATTAATCGAGACACCATCTCTCTCTCGCTTTATTTCGGAATCATCAATTAAACCAGTTCCAACTCTGGTGTTTATAAGTATACATTCCTACTGTACTTTTATTTGTGTTGTGCCGCTGACATCATTGACTGTAAATCAATTGTGCTATCAGTTTATTGCTGATTGAACGATTGATTTTGACTTAGTCAATTTGTATGCAAATTCTCCTGTTTCCGGTATTGTGGTTGATTTGCTATCGGGTATTCCCGTTGTCGGCGTGCTATCCAGCACTTTCCATTTTTGATTCCTGCCCAATCCTGGGACTTTTGTAGCTCGGTCAAGAATTGGGAACGCCGCGAACTGTTTAAGTTAAGCTTGCGAACCCTCGGCTCTTCCGACTACTTCACCGCTTGTAAACTCCTTCGCCGCGAGCCTTCGGGTTAGCCTGCGTCGGTAGAATACCGCGAGTGATTTGGTGTAGCCTACCGCGAACCTTCGAGTCGCTTGTAGGCCGAGTCAACTGGCCCTTGAGCCGTTTACTCGCTCGCCATTGCCGAGGGACCGCCGAGATTATAATCTTGGCTTGTCTATCGTGCGCTCAGCCTGCAAAAAACAGCTCTGCTTACAACAGAGCTGGGCTAGGCCGTTTGCTCATTCATAATAGCGTGAATCAGTATACGAGCCCGCAAGAGCTTAGTCTTGCTATAAATTTCCTTCCACTCTTCGAAAGGAGAACGAAGAAATTTACAGAGCGCTTCTTATGGCAAATCTGTTTGCAGATATGTTCGCAATCTAGATGCATTCCACATTGTTCCGGACATTTTACTTCTGAAACGGGTTGGCTACAATCGAGTTCCACATTGTGGCGGCAATCTGGTAATTCCTACAAATAAGCATCAAGACAGGCCTCATAAGGAAAGAGAGTATAAACCAGTAAACGAGTTAATTGTTCTTTACCTTCGTGATTTTGGTGACGCAGTATTCCTTCTCCGGGTCTTTGTGGCATTCGGTTATTTGCGTATGCTTACAAGGCAATATCTTTGGAACTTTGGTTAGGCAAGGATGGCAATCTTGGTAGCTTTTTTTTAGGGCAAGAGTGTCCAACTGAACAGGTGCGTTGGCAAGCTTCCTGACATTTTTGTTTAATGTGTTCACGATCTTCAGCATGACAAATTTTGGGGCAAACATGCCCGCACGGCATCTTTGTCTGGCACATCGAAGAACATCCACCCTCCGGTGGGAAATGAGACACTTTGTTTGCCTAAAAGATAATAGTACTTCCATATAACTTTCAATCATTGTGAATATTAATAATCTATAATATTACTTTTAAAACCTTTTGATGAACTTCACACCGTAGACCGAAACTTGAATCGATCTGCTTGTTTGAAATCAAGGCTCTATTTATTTCCCGCCAAAGTTTACTACAATCTTCAAATTTCCCATATTTCCAATGATGTAAAATCCTTGCTTCGCACGAGACAAAGCTACGCAGACGCGATTTTCTGTCTTCAAAAATCCAATTTTAGCTTCGTCGTTGCTTTACACCAACGACAGGATATGATAATGTCGTTTTCTTCGCCTTGAAAATTGTCGACCACCGTAATGCGCACCCCTTGAAGGATGGCGTGAGTTTTGCGCTCTTTTCTTAAATGCAACAGTTGACCGGAGTAGGTGGTCAAAATGGTATAATTTGACTCTCTTTGAGTTAAAGCCTTGCATCAACAAGTGTCTCGCAAGAGCCAACGCCATCTCCGCTTCGTAAGGATTTAAATGACTGCGGCTTTCTTGATCGGATTCGTTTTCATTCTCTCCTCAGGTGGACAAAGTACGCAATGTGTTATCTTTTTGAATACGCTAGTCACTATCTAATCACCGATCACCGCTCTATTAATTTGGCTCACAAGCTCGAACGACTGAACACTACAGATAGTATATATAGCCTAAATATTGCTATTCGGCGTTCGTTGAGGTTTCAGGTAGCCATAACGTTTAAATATTACATAACACTGCTTAAAATTAACTGCGCTATAAAATTCATTGGTCCCTAATTATTGTCTTCAACAGCAAATAAGAATAAACCCTAACATTTTCGTGTGTGTTTGACACTATTCCGTACAGCAAGTTGTGGGTAGGAAGCATTCTCATCAGTTTGTTCTATCGGCAGTTTCAATCGCCACACCCTAATAGCAAGCAGTGATGTTATAAATTGGTGAGCATTTTGTAACGCATTCTGATGCGCCTTTTTTTCGTTTTTGTCTTTCAAGAGCAAATGCGTACCTAAAATAGCCTATGTATAACAACAGGATTCTAAATTTCAAAATATTTATTGTCCCATTGAAAATATGCGTTCTGTTGCCACTATTAGTCCTATATTATTCAATTTTTTTTTTCAAATTCACTTTTTTTGCAGTGATTGCGCGATAGCACCTAGATATTCGTCTTTTACAGTCTGCCGAGACATCGACGCTCACGCCTTTGACTCAGTGCATGCCCTATGATTGCATCAGTTCAGTAAGTTTTAGAAGCCAAGGTAGGCTATATAATACATTGACGAAACACGACGCTAGTTGGCCTATATTAGTAAACACTCCAATTAATTATATAATTATCTAAGCAGTGCAATGGCGGACCAAGAAAGTTTACCGGGACAAAGGAGACCAGAAGACCAAGCAGCAGCAACGGCATCAGCACATGTAATAAAACCTCCTACCGTCAGTCGCACAAATCCACCCGACAACGATCACGGCAACAGGTTCCAATCCAAACTTTTGTTCCTCTTTTTCATGCGAGCCATCAACAATGGCTACAAATTCCACTTGGGCACCGAACTGGAAAAATTTGCCGGGAAATTTGACGATATTATTTTCCTCAAAGATTATGGCCAGACGAAACAGAGTTTTCTCTATCTCCAGGCTAAACACAGGCAGGAGGAGACTGAGGCTAAAAATATCACCACAGCTAGTCTGCTCGACAATAACAAGGGCGATTTCAGTCTTATCAAGTACTTTCATTCCTACGTCAATAATGTAATGAAGGCAGAAGGAAGACCAAAACAACAAGATACAGTGGATTGCGTCGTTTGCACCAATATTGACTTTGACGAGGATGATCTCGTTAACAATAGAATCAAGTTGGTGAAGCTGAGCCAAGAGGAGCTCAGTACGGCCCCTCGTGAATTGATCGCCTTCAACCCAATTCAAAGAAAACCAACAACAATGAATGAAACCAATTTTATTCAATTCTTTCCATTACTTCCGGCCGGAAGTAAAGGTAGTTCAACCACAAAGAAAACGAATAATTTGAATTACGTAGCCAACTATTTGCACGAGTGGGCTCACAGCAAGCCAGAAAAAGCTCCGCCTTGTCTGCCACGCAAATCGTTTCAAAAATACTTTGACGAATTGCTGAAGAACAATCGAATCGTTTCACCTTTCTCTCCTGTCGAGACGGAGCCGATGACATTTCATCAAGATTTCATTGACGATGCACCATCGCTCTCAACAGATGCAAAGGAATTGCGCGATTTCATTGTCAAAAGGTCAAAGAATGAAGGAGTCAAGACGGGCAACGAGGAAAGTTGGCAGAACTGGGAATTTCATTTATCACCCAGTCAAAAAATCCCAACTTGTTACCGATTGGAACCGATCTCTTGGCTTGAAATGCATTTCGTGGCCAACGTATTGCGCTTCTGTGCCGGAAACGAAAATGAGCCGTTAGACAAACAGAGCAACGAATTCAAATGCTATCAGGCTGCCCTGTTCAATGAAAGGGTGTTGATTGTCTCTGATGAAACGAATAAGGTAATAACCATGCACCCATATTTTATCAACGGCACGGGCCTGTCAACTGATGGGGCTAAGGCGCTGAAGAAAATTATCGACAAGCTAGTTACTCCAAGCGGAAGTTGGACTAAATGGACGTTTTCATTTGATTGTGTTGACTCATTCAAAGACCAGCTAGGGCCTCACAAATCACTCGATGATGCTGACACGAAAAACGAAATTGAAGATTTCTTTAATAATAAGCTGCTCTTTGCCGTCAACACGCCCAACGAAGAAGAATTAAATCCAATACTGAAAGAGGAGGTGGGTAAGAATAACAAAATCAACTTGAGTGATACTGATTTGCTATCACCTTACATCTTGAGCGAAATGAACAAATGGTTCAAGAAGGACAAAAATGTATGGTTGACGGCTGAGGAAGGAAAAAATAATTTTATAGAGGAAATGAACGAGAAGATTAATTCTCTACGTGCAACTAGTCTGTCGCTCGACTACCAAGAGGAACTCAAAAGTGTCCTGTCATTCAACGAAGCAGCGGTGAAAGAAATAGCAGAGAAACTGGAAAAGTTGTGGCTGCCCCGTTCCGAATCGGAGGAGGTCGAAGTGACGCACATCTTGACACCGTTACCGACATTCACGGCCGTCAAAGTCATTGCGGCGCTCAGACACCAAATCATTTCGGAATCGATGAAGCTGAATTTCGATCGAGACGACAGTTATTTGGTGACGTCATCGAGGCGCATGAAAAGAAGGAGCGAAAGCAAGTGGATAAGAAAATCGTTGCTAAAAGAAGGAAATCCTCAAAAACTATTGATCGTCGTTTGTGATGACAGTTGCACTGGATTTCAAGTTTTTGAAACCGACGACGGTAGCGACAGCAAGAATGCTCTTTTCATTCAGGAAGAAATGAAATCTTTAAAAGGAAAACGAGTCGTGATTATTGACAAAGATGAGACGAAAGGGAATTCTTCACTGAGAGACACGATCGCCTATGGCCAACTGAGTCCAGACTCGATCAAAATCTTGCTCTCCAAGACAGTTTCGTTCCAGAGGAATTCCTTTGAGATGAAAATAGAAGGTGAAAATGAAAACAATGTGACTGTCGCTGAATTGATCGGACCTGATGAAGAGCGACGCGCAAGTGCTCTCGATGCGTCTTCCATTGAGGAATTGATGTCACAAGTAGAGCAAACGAATATCAAAATACCCTCGTACAGCGCAACTGCATTCGAACGTTCTCTCTACATCAAAAGGGGAATGCGATTTTTGAGGGGGAATTTCGATGACACATTTTGGAAAGAATTGGCTGACTCCATCAAAAAAAATAAAACGATAGAGGAACAGAAAACAGCAGTGGATGAGCTCCGAAAGAAATGCAAAATCGATTCAAAAACGGGAAGCATCGAATGGAGCAAAGACATTGACACAAATCTCAAACGGAAGATATGGAGCAAAATAGTGGAAAGGACCAGAAATTCATCGCCAAAAAATATTCCCGAGGACGATCTACTTATTGACGAAAACTGGGGGAAACGGGCAGTGATCATATCTGGTGTGGCCGGGACGGGCAAGTCCACTGTACTCTCCTATTTCTACGAAGAAATCAAAAAGAAAGATCCATCTACGTGGGTGATCAGAATCAATTTGACCGAACACCAAACAGCGCTCAAGGAGTTCGAGAAACTCTCTAATATTTTCGAGTTCCTTGTCCAGCATATAAAAGTAGTCGGTGCTAGTCCGTTTGCTCGTTCGCTTTTGAAGCACCGACTGGAATGGGGTGATCGCATCGTCCTCATGTTGGACGGATACGACGAAATCGACACCGAATGCCAAAAGAATACGAATCAACTCGTCAAATCTATCATGGCCGACAAGACGACATTGGGTTTGTACATGACGACCCGATCGCACATGGTGGACGATTTACAATCCAAGCTGGGCCAGTTAGCGTACAATTTACACAACTTCGACGAAGAAGACCAAATTAAATGTTTGATTTCTATTTGGACAAAAAAATTAAAAATTGAACACGATGGACAAAACAAGGAACAAGTACTAAGAGATAGAGCAGTGGAATTAGTCAATAAGGTGACGGCCTCTTTGAATGACAACGAAAGATCTTTCATCGGTGTCCCCCTCCAGTGCCGAATGTTGGCCGAGGTTTTCCCGCCGCAAGGATTGTCATCTGCTTCTGATGAAGGGGCCGACGAGAAATGGCGAAATTTCAGTCTTGCAAAGCTGTACTATTTATTGGTTCAAAAGAAACGCGAAATTTACAGAAAAGAAAAAGTCAAAGCGCACAAAGCTGAGAGCCAAGACGCGAACCTACTCGTTGAACGTGCCATGGATCAATTGGAGAAGGATTTGGTCCAATTGGCAATCGAGACGATCGTTTCGGACCCAGAAGAGGCGAATGCGTTGCTTGAACAGAAAAGGTTTCATTCGAAAGTCGAACTGGAAGAGGGAGAATCAAAGAGAGGCGACGATGGAATTCGATACGGATTGTTGGACGTAAGAAGAGACGGTGGTGACGAAACGACGACCCAGAAAAAAAAGAAAATAGTGTTCCTTCACCGGACGTACGCCGAGTATTTTGTGGCCGATTACCTGTACAAGGGATTCCACTTGGACGACAATCAACACAATCAATTGCTGAACAACGAACCAGTTCGCCTTTTCATCATAGAGAAAATGTTTGTGGAAAAGGACGAGTACAATGGCGTCCGAATCTTTTTCGATTCCATGTTAGGGGAAATGATCGACACGGAGGGATGGCGGGATATAAATGAAAAAAGAACCCTGTTACCCGAACGATTAAAACAATTCACCAAAAAAGTTAAATCATCCACCGGAGTCGACGCTCTCCGTACCTCTGTCAAGTGTAGGAGAGAGAAGACGTTCTTGTTCTTGTGCGATTGTCTCGATGCAACATGTGATAGACCACAAGTCCAGACGGACATGCAGGAAGTCTTCAGATATCATCTTCATGAAATTCTTGAATTCTTCAGCAAACCGAATGAGTACGGGGATGCCTCGACCAAAGTGTTTCAGCGATTTTTGAGTTATTTCGACGAGGAGGAGGGGATAAAGAAACTGATGGCACAACTTTGTTTTATTCCTATAAGATATGCTGATATAGAAAAAAGTTACTGGGATGGGAAGGAGCAGATAGAGATAGTCAGATCCCTTCTGGAGTTTTACGAAAAGAAACGCCTTTCATTCAATCACACTTTTGGACAAACATACGAACGATTGCACATTCTGCCTCTTCTCATTTGGAACGAAAACTACCACCATGACGATCTTCTAAAAACTTATTTGAAGCTACTCTCCAAAACAGACAAATACAAGGAAGATAGTGCCGCGTTCGCTAAATTAATAAGGCAGTCTTTTGTAGGATGGATCGACGGCCGAATCGACAAGACGCTGATTGCCTTACGTGACCTGAACCGACTCGACGTCGTCATCAAATTGTGGCCTCGCGTCTTTATATCAGAACCGGAAGCGTGTAGGAGGTACTATATTCATCAGCAGGAGACGAGCAATGATAAGCCAGCGACGAGCACTGTCGTGTCGATAAACGAAGACGTGTGCGATTGCGAATGGCTGAAGGAGCTCTTGAATCGCGACGAGGTGCAAATGTCTCGGCTACACCGAGCTGCCTTGTACAATCAGACAGAGACTGTCAAGGAAATACTAGACAATGTTGCACAAATTGTAATGCCATCCAAAGGAGAAATTCTGGCTGACGCTGATGACATTAATAGGAGTCTGGCGCAGCAAGTGGTCGATTTAATGTCAGGAATCAAGCAAAAAGATGATGAAAACGACGAAAAAGTTGAGAAAGATGCTGCAATAGAAATTAAGGAGAAAGAGGAAAAGAAAGTGGAAGTGGAAGAGGAAGATTGTTGGGATTGGAGTTGTTTTACTCCGTTCCATGTGGCCATCGTATGTGGACAGGAGGAAATCTGCGATGCCATGCTGTCCTTCCTGAAACGAGTTGGGATTAATCAAAATCAACTGAAGAAACAACTGACGGAAGGGAATGGACTGCTAAATAGTACACTGCGGAAATATATGAAAATAGTCGGAGACGAAATAAGGGAGAAAAAATTGGAATGGATTTTGAAGTTTATCAAGGGGCGATTGGGCCAAGGTTGTCTTCTCGATTTTCTCAAATTAATTTTTACTCAATCAAGTGGTTTCAAAATACGAAAATATTTCCCTGTCTTTCGAGACATCGTCGTTTCAACGGGCCCTGTTGGTGATGCTCTGAATCTACATGACTACAGCAGAATCAATGAGGATTATTACAAGGATTTGAACGATCTCGTCTTTCACAACAAAAAACTCACGAGGAAACTAGTAGAGCCGAAGCCAAAGAGCGGAGAAAGATTAATAGATTCCGCCACTCTACGTGGAATGTTGTCCGCTAAAGGAGTGGCCGATTGGACTAGACAGTACTTGGATAACAACATAAGGATATCACGGAACCGACACGTACTCGAATTTATTTTCTCAAGCGAATTCCTCGGGATATTGACTAAGGACGAACTGCATCAGCTTATCGAGCCGATCACCGAAAAGAGAGAAATAAAGGGAAGAACAACTAGCTATTGGCAAGTTGACTTGAGCTGCAGTGACAAATATTGGCATCTTTTCGACGATTGCTTCAGTTCCATCTGTACAAACGAAAATGTTGATGTGGAATGGTTCAGTCAACTGGTGTGGTCAATAGATGCCGATCATTTCAAATGCTGCAAAGACGACGATAGAATCATCGTCGGCTTGATAAGGGTGATCAATGTCATTTCTGCTTCAGTTAATGTTTCTCAAGAATTCAAGAATAAATTTAGAAGTTTGTCGAAGGAACGCGCTCAGAAAATGATCCAAGACGTTTTTTTCTCATCCAACGACATCATATACTCTCGTGGGTTGGTGATGCGTCTGCTGGAATTGTTTCAGAAAAAGATCCGAGACGTGTTTTTCTCATCCAGCGACGACACACGCATACGCTTTCATTCATTGAACGATCACTTACCGGGATTGTTTCACTTTTATTTGGATTACGGTAGCGATGAGCAGCTCAAGGAATTCGTCAATTTCGTCACTGCCGATCGCCATTGGAAGAATACGAAAAGACAATCCAGTTTCTGGGATAACTGTTGGCCTTATAGATACGGCATAAAAAAGATGACAAAACTTTTTCAAAAGTTGTCGTCGGAAAAAGCGGAAATCTGCGGCACAGAGGCCGTCAAAACGCTTCTCATTCACAACGTCGACGGAATCCCCTTTATGGTGAGAATTTTGTTCTTGAAAGAGAGAGTCCAATTCGATATTCTTTCCCCTGTGCCTAAAGAGACACGTGAAGTGGTAGAAGAGTATCTCCGCGAGAACATGCCGAAACTCATCGACAATTTCTTTCTCCATCCTGAAACTTATTTCGATGAAGACACCGATTGTGCAAATAGTTTGAATTTCTTGCGGGTTTTTCTCGATTACGCCGACGACAACCAACGAGAAAAATTCATCGATAACATCACGAAATCTGGCGTTGAAAATACGAGGGGTTGGTCACTTCTCAAAAAGGTGTACGAATTCTGCCGTCATGTGCTGTCATTTTCTATGGGGTCTTATGGGGTGATTCTTGGGAAAGTGTACGAGATTCTCATGATTCTGCCGTCAATTTGCTGTCAGTGTCCAACCCCTCGTGAAAATAGCATTTGGGTTGGGGTTCTGGATGTATTTTATAGGTATTCGTATTTGAGTGACGATAGTGAAGCAATGGACCGATTTATGCGATGTGTCAAGGAGAAACTGGGTCAAGAGGCTGTGAGACAATTAGCGATGCACGATTATGAGGACGAAGGTCCATTCATCGGTTACCTAGTGAGATACGGAGACTATAAAGTCGAGGCGTTGATCGGCTGCTTGGACGAAACATCACAACAAGAAATCATTCTTCAATTTCAAGAGGAATTAGAAGAGGGGGAGATGAATGTCTCTTCCTCCTCCTCCTCCTCCTCTTCCTAAAAAGATAAATAGGCCTAGATAATTTTTTCAAGTTCAATTGTCACACTCAGATGGGGATGACAATAACGAATAAAGGGCTCAATTTGTAAGTGAATAACAATACTAAAAAGTAGACTAGCGAACATTTGTCGGCCTCCAGAAGTGACAGCCGTTCGTCCGTATATGTTGCAGATGTATACTGTTTTCTACACAATGCGCACTGGAATTGTCCGTTTTCTCCTGCATGTCCTTTTCACCATAGAAATTTGCCCTGACTCGTTATTGTATACCTTCATGTATGTACATGCCCTGCTGTTGTAATACGTATAGCAGAATAAAAGTTCTTTCTACACGTGTTAGACATAGGACATTCACACAGGACTGAAAAGTAAGTAAACTGAAAGCAGCAACAACGTTCAACCAGTTCAACATTTCGTGTATATTCATGTCACACCGTCGTCGTCGTCGTCGTCGTATTATTATACATAGCACAGTCGTCGATTCATTGGTTTTGACATTTATTCTTACATGGAATCTCGATTGCTAAGTAAATGAGTCATTATTAACGGTGAGCGACTTATTGGCCGCTGGAAATAAACATCACTATAAGACATAAAATAAGATGAATAATAAGTTAATAAGATAAGAACAAAATAAGACTAATATTAATTAGAGAACTCATTGGAAACGGAATAAATAGGAAGAGACGAATAACAAATAACAAAAACAAAACTGAAATGTGTTTCATAGATTGGAAAGGCCACTCTTGACAATAATAGAATCAAGGTCAGTATTTAATTAGCCTATTATCAGAGCCGTTGACTCATCGCCAGAGACTCTTGATTGTTCCAGTCGGAATGTTGTTGTTGTTGTTGTTGGTGGTGGTGGTACTGCTGATGGAGATGGCGTGGATGATGCTGTTGCTGTCCAGGTAAAGTGTTGTTGTGGCCGGCAGGAATGATGGGCATGAAAACGGAAGACTTTGGTGGATGCTGTCGACTAGATTCGCCAATGAGATCCGTCGTCGTCGTGACGTCCCTGCACGGAGCGATGTAGTCGTAAACGGGCTCTTCCGTCCGCCCAGCACCGGCAGTGGCTCTGATTGGAGCGGCGTAGTTGCTCATCTCTAATGGCAACGTCGCGGCCGATCCGTCTACCATAAACGTCTTCATCCTCCTAGAGGATGAAAACTGCGATTTGGTCGAACCCATCAAACTGGGGAAAACAGCGTAGGGAGAAACGTCGTAGAGCGGATCGGCCGGTGGCGGCCGTTTCCGTCCCAAAGTGTTGTCCCCGTTGTAGTCGCATCCACCGCCGCTCTCATCGGCATAAGTTCTGATGGTATTTCCGACCGACTGGGACGCTGGATCGGGACGGACGTAGTCGCCGGATCGGTAGCGATAGCGGAGCAGGAGGGTAACGACCGTCAATAAAATGGCCAGTGAAGAAACGGCCATGGGAACGGCCACTCGCAGATCGGAGAAGAGCGGAGCCAAACTGAAATCGGATGCGCCGGAAGAACCACTAGCATCCAAAGACGAGAGAAGCGGCAAAGTGCGGACGGAATAGTCGCGCTGGGTCGATCCGGCCGCGTTGACGACCGTCACTCGCACGGCGTAGTCTTTGGCCGGAATTAATCCGCCGAGGAGGAACGTCGATTGAGGAGGCGATTCGGCTCCGGCAATGATCCACTCGCTCGAATCGGCCGTCCGGAATCTCAAGACGTACTGCTGGATCGGGCAGCCTCGATCCCGCCACCGGCTCAGGTCCAGGGTGCACGAAGTGGCCGTCAGCGCCACATCGGCCGTTTCATCTGTGGCAGCGGCGTATTCCGGCGGAGATCCTTTGGTTCTGGCCGTCACAACGTTGCTGGACGAGCTGTTGCCCACTCGACTGGCGGCTGTTAGGACAAACTCGTATTCGGTGCCGCAGACGAGGTCGTCGACAGCGACGGACCTCCAACCGGCCGGCAGCGTCTTGTGGCGCCACTCGACTCCTCTCGGCCGATATTTCAGGGCGAAGGAGCGGACGGGCGAAACTCGAGTGCGATTGTCCCCTCCGCTAGGAGAGACGGACCATTGGAGAGTGACGGACGACCAATTGGATGCGGCGAAACGGAGTTGTGGCGCCGTCGGCGGAGTGACGACGCCCAGGAAATAATCGACGCGATCCTGTCCGTGTCGATTTCTCGCCTGACAACTGTAATTGCCTCCGCCGTCGTCGCCCAGTCGTCCGATGGACAACGACCCGTTGGCCAGCACGTGATGGGCAGGCAGAGCTCCATCGTCCTGGTCGCCATCTACCGACGGATGTTGAATCCACGGCTGTTGCAGCTGTTCGCCCGCTTTCGACGGGTTCAAATTGAACCAATCACCCAGCTGTCGCCCGTCGTGGAACCAACCGATCTGCAATGGAGTGTCGCCCAGAGCGGCGCAAGGCAAAATCAGCCTGGACCATCTGGGCACCAAATAGTCCGTCCCTATCGAGACGACGGCCGCTGGAATTTTATTGGTCGGATTAAAAGTGAAACTGAGGATGGAACTGCGCGGACCTTCGCCGGCCTGTCCGCTGACGGCCGCCACTTGGAAATAAAAGACGTTGCTCCCACCTCGTCTGGCGGATCTCGAGAGATTGCGAATGTCCAGTCGACTGCCAGTGGCCGTCCACTTTTGGGGATTGACGTCCTGTCCGCGCTCCACTTCTTTGCTGTAGACGGTGTAGTGGGTGACGCGGCCGGACGGGCGCGGATGCGGCAACCAACTGAAGCAGACTCTCGCTCTCCGGTGGCCCGCTTTATTCGATCATTTTCCATTTGCTGGGCATTTCCGGTATGTTTTCTTTGACAGTCACCAATTCCACACGCCAGTAATGAGAAAACGGGCCGAGTGTATAGACGGGAACGTCACGACTTGTGAATAATAGCAAGCAGACGACGATTTAGGAAGCCCTCTGACGATGATCTAACAAACAGCTCCTTAGGTAACGAGAGGGAAAATCCAAGTCGGTTTGGAAACAAATTTTCGAATTAAAAGTAAATCTTTCATTTGCTTCTTTTCATTTTTATCATAATAGATATATATGTTTATTCATCCATGCCACTGGACGTGGTTACGTGACCACCAGGTTTATGTGAACTGCTTATATATACGCCTTATCTTTTTGTAGGCTAGTCACTATCTAATCGCCACTCTGTTTATTTGGCTTGACTCTCAAACTGTATCGACTATAAATTTACAACACTAGTTACAGATAGGTGATGCATATTTCTACCCAGTGTTCGTTGAGGTTTCAGGTAAGATGAATACTTGCTACATTACGTTTGAATGTTACATAATATTATTTCAAATTAATCGCGGTAAAAAAATCATTGGTCCCTAACTGTGTGTAGATTTGACGACAGAAAATACAGCAACCTAAAATGCCAGAGAAATTGGATTACGTAACGACCCTGCGACCTGAAATCCTCGAGCAAGCAGAGAAAGAACTGGGAGAAGACGAGCACTTGAGAACTGAAAGTGTAATAGCTCTTCGCGAATGGATCAAGAAACAACCGCATTTAAAAGCATTACCTACAGGTATAGACTAAATCTTATCGCCGTTGGCTTAAATGTGCTTACTCATCACTCTGGATATCATTTTAGATGCCGCATTTCTGTTGAAATATTTACGCGGCTGCAAGTACAGCATGGAGAAGACGAAAAAGAAGATTGACATGACTTTAACTTTACGCACCGCTCTGCCGGAATTCTTTAGTGAGTGGGATCCCATGTCGCCGGAAAACCAAGCTGCCCTTTCCATAGGGTGCGATTATATAAAGCTAGTAGACGATATGTAGAGTTAAATTACGTAATTATTATGTAAACAATACAGAGGGTCTCTTCCGCTCCCCGGATATGATCACTTGGGTCGTAAGGTCGTGTTGATCCGAATTGGCGCAAGCGATCCGGCAAAGATTAAGGTGATATCGAACAAAGCTGTTCCAATTTCTCTCTCTAATTAATGGGCAAATTGAATCAGATGGAGCACATTCAACGGGCGAGTTTCATGGTTTGGGAGATTATGGGCGCCGAAGAAGAGCAAATGTTTATCACAGGAATGCACTTGATCTTCGATATGAAAGACTACACCATGAATCATTTCACCAGCATGCCGATTTCCATGATCAAGAAGCTCAAACCCTGTTGGGAGGTAATTATCCAAGTTGCTGTTATAAAACTATATTTATTTTATTTTAAATGATGCGTTATTGCAGGACGCTTCACCGATTCGCCCTAAAACCATGAATTACATTCACACTCCATCCATCTTCAACACTGTCAACAATTTTTTCAAGAGCATAAGCAAAGAGAAAATGAAACAGAGGGTAAATAAATATTTCCACAATTTCAAATTCATGATTAACTAAACGAACTTGGTGGTGTAACAGATGCGCGTACACGGAGATGACTACGAATCGCTCTACAAAGAGATTTCCAAGGAAGTTCTTCCGAGAGACTATGGTGGCGAAAACATGTCCATAGCCGAACTTACCGGTAACATCATTCGCCCTAAATATTAGGCTACTTGAATAAACATTTCTTTGTATGTAGCCTACTGGAAAAAGAAATGCGAGGATAATCGCGACTTCCTCATCGCCCAATCGAAAATGAAGTCGGACGAGTCTAAACGGCCCGGCCGGCCGAAAACTTCCGACGAACTATTCGGCATAGAGGGATCCTTTCGAAAACTGAACGTTGACTAAAGGACATTTTCCAATAAAACAAATAGACTAAACTTGATGGCTTTCAGTCAATTTATGAAAAGAAATAATTCAATTGGTTCTATAAATTTTGATTCTTCAAAAGGCACTGTGTTATAAGCAGATAGGCTATACTTGTGCGTAACAAAAGCGGCGTGAATTATTATGTAAATATACTATGGATAAACTAAAGATTTGAATTGCTCTAAAATTTATAAAAAGAAAGAATCAAAAGGCTTAATAAAATCATTCCGACTTGAGAAATCTGGTTGACCTGCATCATAACTCCGGCAGAGTGAGAGTGAGGTGCCAATGCTGCAACAGAAAGATAATTCCGTGGTAAAAAGGGAATGAAAACAATGCTGGGTATTGATTTTTGTCGGCACTTACCATTCGTTACAGAAACTTGAAATTTTCTTTCTTGTTTGCCTGCCCAGTTACTGATTCGGCATTTGTAAACAGCGTCGGAAGTGGCGTAGTGAATGGCCAACACACTGGAACGTCCGTCATCCGCCGTGCTAATAGCGTAATATTTCGGCCTGTCATTTTTCAATTCTTCCGCTTGATCACCCTGAAAAATTGAAATCAGATTTCAGAGTGAATAGCCTATACTTTTTACCAGAAACTTACAACCAGTTTAAACCACTGGATAGTTGGTTGGGGTAGGGCATTAGTGTCGCGACAAATGAGCGAGACATCCTGACCTCTTTCCACGCTCAACTCTGCGTCTTCCGTGTTATCGAGAAGCGGCGGCCTGGCAGCTAATGATGGAAAGAGGAATTGTCGTGAGCTATTCAGGTCACTTAATTATCAGTTTTACTTTGAATGCTCAATACGATGCTGCTGACTGGAATGTTTGCATTTAAACTATCGTAGCACAGATAAATCCCATTTGCTTTGAGGGGTATGTGTTGCCAGCGAAGTCGGTGAACTTGATAGGTGCCAAGAGGCGCGTGATATTCCTGGGAGCTAGTTTCGTTTTCAAACGGGAGCATGTAACCTTCTCCATCTGTATAGCGATATAAACGATTAGATTAGAGTAAACAGAAAAACTCCAAATCATAATTTATAAATGACCTCCTGGAAGTTGGGATTCGTTTATATCTAACCAAAGATCTCCTCGATAAAACGGATTCAAAGGAAGCCATCGCCAAGCCAATTCCATCATATCTTTGTTTTTACTTCGACACGTCAAAGTCAACGGATCGCCTTCCACTATCGGGACCGATTCATCGATCGGGGTCACTTCCAATCCTTATCACGAATGTTGTTTAATAAATAATCAAATTGCCGAGGACCTGGACGATTTCACAAACCTTGAATTTTGATTTTAAATTTGGACGAGCGACTTTTAACGGAAGGCTTCCGCGTCCTTTCTGCCTCGCATTCATGTTGTCCTTTCATTTCCCAAGAATCGACACGTTTAATTTTGAATCCTTCAAACGGATCGTAAGTGAAATCGCTGTCAGAAGTATCAAGATCCGTCGAAGACGCAATCACCTAACGCGGAAATGAACCTTTAATTATACAAACCGAATGACGGAAATGTAAACAGACAAACTTTGGCTCCTTCGTCGGCGTATTTTTTAAGGACAACTTTAACATCCGGATGAGTTGGTCCACAGCCGATTGGGACATTAGTTTCGGAATAATGACCAATAACACGAAGATCCTGGTTTGGACCAACTCGTCGCAGCGCTGGTGGAAGGATCAGGTTCCTGGGATCTAAAAATTGAAGTATTATTAAAGGTAATAACTTTAATCAGTTTTACGGAAGTCTGACCCTCGACGTAGACGAACTGGCGGTGTATGATATGTTTGACATCACCCGCACGATGACAGCTGTAATAGCCCGTGTCCAAATAACTTGCGTCGTTTACGGTCAACGTCGACCAAGAACTATAGTGCTGGCCGAAACCCGTACTAGTAGTCGATCGCTGACTCAGAGGTTTCATCTGTCACAAATCCATTCGAGTATTGGGTATAACATTATTAGTTTTGATAAAGAGTTGGGTCATCACTTTACCCGATTAAATACGTAGAACTCATCTTCGTCAGCCGTGAGTCTTCGGGGTCTCAGCCATTCAAGTTTGGATTCCTCGTTACCGCTTTCATAACATGTCAGATTAAAAGTTGATCCAGCCGAAAATATTTGATACGGTCGCGTCGAGTTGGACATAGGAGATTGGCTCATCGACTCTAATCACGGTAAAATTTTATCTCTTTAATTTATCATTACTTAGCCTACCGTACAAGATATAGAAATTGCAGCTTACCTTGAGGGTAACTAAATGAAACACGACATTTGCACAGCACAGACAATATTAGCAGTCCGAGAGTAAGCCGATGAAACATGATGGGGATATCCGTGGCGATGTGTTGAGACTACACGTCTTGTAATAAACTGAATTCTTTATGCGCAAGTCTGGCTTAACTTTAACCACCCTGATGTCGCTAAGACATGTTAGTAGGATGTTTAGAGTTTGACGTCCCAGTCTCGATTGGCCTTACGGATTTCGTCTAGTCAGGGCGTTGTTGGAAAATAGCAACGAATGTAAACAGATATAGATATATGCCATGACGACCCACTTTTAGTCTGTTGGGATCCAACTGACCGAATCCATCTCGAGTCCAGCTATACTGCGCGATATACGCAGACCGCCCTGTCTATTTTTGTGTGCAGCTGCACGGCAAATTGGAAACCGCAACAGTTGGAGCTCCATCGCCAGAGCTAAATTTAATGTATATATGCACATTGGAAAACAAGAATGTATGGACGCGTGTAACCGGAAATCGTAGGCTATGCTATTATAGATTTTAGTTTCTCATCAAATTTACAAAATATAAGGAATTATAGTAGCCTAATAACACATTATGCCAACAGAAAGGGAAACAAACAATTTAAAATTAATGCAATTTTAATTAGTTGATGAGGTTCCGCTGCTATTGCGAGGGAATTCTTACGCCCAGAAACTGAAAGTTAAACAAATATTTTCAAAATTGGATTGCAAAGTATTGAAGTTGAAAGATGGCGTTACTCGAGATGTCGAAACTGATTCTGCCAGCGGGTATACGACCGTCAGTCGAATCGTAGCACTCGTAGATTCCCATAGCTTCAACTGGAACTTTATTCCATTTGATCTCATTGTAACGGCGGGTTACGCAGAAGAAAGAAGATCAAGCCCTTGCTGGTTCTGAACCGTTTTGTATTGCGTAGTTGCACTCTTTAGACTAGGTGTAATACCTATATAATAGGGAAGGAATTAGTTAGGGATTGACACGGGACACAAGACTATCAGTTTTACCTTGGGGGTGGGAACTGGAGATAACCCACAAGGCAAGATCACACAGAATAGTGCACGCACACTTGAACATACACCTATAGAGGGGGAAAGAGACAAAGATTAAGTACGAGCAAGAAAGCAGTTACAATCTCTGCTTTACCCAATGGTGTGGTGAGAGAAGCTCGTGACAAGACCGAGCAGTCTGTGACAAGTGACAAAGATAGAATCTGAAAGGACATAAAGGGTCAGGTACCGACACAGCAATGCACATAACAAATAAATATACCTCTGACACAAATTCCAACGAGTCGAAATCAAATACACGACAAAAGCCTGAGATCGGGGTGGTCACCAGACCACAAGAAGGACCACGTCCAACTTAAACAATGAACCGATCTAAACGGGGGGAAGAACACGATGGAATAAGGAGGGATTCAATTAAATGCAATTCTGTGACGCAAATACCTGTTGCTCGAAGAGCAGAAATAGAAAAGAGAGGGATACAACGTAACGTCCGATCCACGAAACATGTGGTTCGAGCGTAGCAGACAACATTAGGGAAAGACAGGTGACGACAGCGCCACCGACGGGGAAAACAGAGAGGGAAATATAAACTAGGTGGCCTTCGCCGGAACATTCTCCCCCGAAGCCGTGCTGTCCGGAACGGGCGAGTCGGCTGAGATCGGTTCAAGAAGGCAAAGCTTGTGGATTCCCCGGCGGAAGATTCCGGAAGGAAGTTGAACGTCGACTACGCGAACGAGTCCGTCAGCGCCGGGAAATACCTCGACGACGTGTCCGGTGCTCCACTGTCCACGTCCAAGTCCCGTTTCCAGCGTCATTACGATGTCTCCTACCGCGAAGTTGCGCCGCGGCGATTTCCACTTCTTCCTCGCCACCAAAGATTGCAGGAATACCGCCTTCCAAAGATCCCAGAATAAGTTCAACATCCGCTGTAAATAACGGTAGCATTCCCGCGGATCGGCATCTTCGAAATTCCCAGCGGGTGTATCAGCAACGGGCGGCTTATTCAGGAAATCGTTGGGGCACAGCGGACGAAAATCCGCAGGGTCGGAGCTGACGTATGTAAGCGGCCTTGAGTTCAACAGCCCCGACACCTCAAAGAGGAAGGTGCGGAGTAAGTCTTCGGACGGGTATTTCCACTTCCCTTTCTCCGTGTCTAAGGCTTGGTACAGGGCCCGTTTGGTAGAGCGGACGAGAGACTCGTGAGAACCCCCAAAGTGGGGCGTCCGTGGCGGCTGAAAGGTCCAGATGATCTTTTTATCCTTGAAGTACTGCGTGATGGCCTCGGATGCGTAAAGGACCTCGGCGTCTTCTCTCAGTTGCCGCTCGGCGCCGACAAAATTCGTACCGTTGTCGGAGTGAATTCGATGAGGGGTGCCGTAGACTCCAATAAATCTCCGGAAAGCCAGGAGAAAGTCGTCGGCCGACAATGATGGCACGAGTTCGTTGAAGACGGCCCTGGTGACGAGACACGTAAATAAGACGCCCCATCGTTTCGCCGTCCGATTCCGAGGGAAGCCCACTTCTAACGGTCCAAAGAGGTCGATGGCCGTGTTCCGGAACGGCGTCGTTCCGAATTCTAGTCGGGAGTCGGGCAGGTCGCCCATCATCTGCTCTCCTGGCTTCGCTCTCTCCTGTCGGCAGACTGGACACTCTCGCCGGATCTTCTTGACTGCCTCTCTGCCAGCCACGATCCAAAAATAGTATTGAAGATAAGAGAGGAGCAGCTCGGTACCGGCGTGTTTCAAATTTTGATGAAAGGCGAGGATCAGGAGCTTGGTTAACGGGTGGTCGCTGGGTAGAAGCGGCTGATGGAGTCGATCGAAGCGGAGCTTGGCCCGTTTCGCCCGGTTACCCAGTCGAATGAGTCCGTCTTCTCCCAAAAAAGGCGAAAGGGACAGCAAGCTGGAAGATGGACTGAGGTTGTAGCCCTTTTTCAAACGCTGAAGGTCTTCGGGATATGACTCGGCTTGGCAACGGAGGATGAGGTCAAAGAACGGCCCTTCCAGTCGAGTGACGGCTGGAATATCCTCCGGCGTGATGGTGACCGTCGTCCAGTCGAAGGGCGGCAGGACGTTGGTGACGTTGACGCGAGCAGGCTTGAGATCCTCCGTCACTACCATCCAAGGGAGATCCTTCGGCCAGAGTTCTTCCACCTCTTCGAGAAAGGCCGGCCCCGTGAACCAGTCGGCCGGAATGGCCTGCTCTGCAAATGTGGAGCGCGTCGCTGCGTCGGCCGGGTTCAGCTTACCCGGAACGAAGCGCCATTCTGTTGCTTCGGACAGCGACTGTATTTCTCCGATCCGGTTCCCAACGAAGGTCTGGTAGGAAGTAGCGCTGGCCCGAATCCAGTTGCGGACGGTACTGCTGTCGGTCCAGAAGAAGCGACGGTTGATCTTACGTGTGAGGTATTGTCCAACTGCACCCGCCAGACGGGCACTGAGGACGGCTGCATTAAGTTCGAGCTTTGGCACGGACACGACCTTTTTCGGTGACAACTTCGTGGCCGCTTTCACCTGCCGGACGACCACTCGCCCACCGTGATAGATGTTCCGCACGTAAGTGACAGCGGCGAACGCTTCTTCGGAGGCGTCTCCGAAGGTATGTAGCTCGGATGACGCAATCTGGTCTTCGTCTGGGAACAAGCAGCGCGGGAAGCGGTAGTCGTTGAGCTGTCGAAGGGTGAGAAACCATTGTTCCCACCAGAGTCGGTCCTCCCCGTCGACCGGATCACTCCATCGGACGCCTTTGATGCTGAGGAGACGAAGTCGAATCTTCCCCTTGACGATAAGCGGAGCGGCTGCTCCCAGAGGATCGAAGACGCTGGCAAGTTGGCTTAGCAGACCGACGTGGGTGTATTTCACCTCCCTTTCTCCGATCTGGAAGCCGAAGGTATCCGACTGCGGACGCCAGAAGACGCCCAAGACTTTCTCCGTATCATCGTCGGCCAGGACGACGCCATCTGGGTTGGAGTCGGGGCTGACTGGGTCTCCCACTGCTCGTAAAAGTTCTTCGGAGTTGGATATCCACCCTTGCAGATGCATATCCCCGTGGGCGAGGGCGGCCTTCACTCCAGTTGCCTCGGCGACGCCTTGTCTGATTGTTTTGGAGGAGCCCAGATAGTCGTCCACATACATCTTGTTAAGAATAGCGTATAAGACGTCTTCGTTTGCGCCGTAGTCGGCCGCGGCTCGCCTGGTGGTATGGATAGCTATAAACGGCGAACAGGTGGCACCGAAAGGTAGACGACGCATCTCACAGACGACGGGCTCCGGATCTCCCTTCCGTTGCCAGAGGAACCGGAAGTAGCGGGCGTCCTTGTCGGCGAGACGAATCCGGCTGAACATCGCCTCTACATCTGCTGCCCAGGCGTATTTTCCTTCTCTGAATTTGGTAATCACCGACGGCAGGGATGTCTGAAGAGGCGGACCGCGAAGCACGCTGTCATTCAGGCATTTTCCTTGGAAGCGGGCAGCTGCGTCGAAGACCACACGAACCTTTTCTCCCTTAGTAACGCCATGATGCGGATGTAAGTATCCGTCGGATTCCGCCGACGACTCGTTGAGAACCACCGCATATCCTTTCTGGAAGTTCTTCTCCATTGCGAGGCGATAAGCTTGCTCGAACTCTGGCTCCTTTCCGAAACGTTTCAACAGGCTTTCGAATCTTCTCTGAGCCAGGGGTAGATTATTTGGTAGCTGAGGCTCGCCTTTCTTCCAGGGGATAGATATCTCATAACCAGTTTCCAGTTTCCGCGTGCCGGCGTCCAGGATCTCGATGGCCTTCCTATCGTCGGGTGAGAGAGCTGGAGCTGCATATTCAGTCCCGAAATCCTCGGTGTTGCAGAAGCGGTTGACTGCTAGGGCCAGCAATACTTCCTCATCGGTTGACCCGAAGACGGCGTGGATCCGTGCGGTGAGTGGCTTGGCGTCCGTCTCGACGACTCCTCTGACTATCCAGCCGAGCTTCGTCCGGGAGGCGAATGGTTCGTCCTCTCCCCCGTTACGGGCTTCGAGGACGGCCATGAGATGCGCCTGGTCCAAGCCAAGGAGGATATCGATGTGACCTCCACTGTTGCGAAGAGGTAGATCGGCCAGGTGACGCCAGCGATGACGGAGTTGCTCCCATTCGACGAGTGGTACTGGTCTTGTGACGACAGGCATCGTGGATCCTTCCACAAACACGGTCTCGCCGAAGGCGGAGTGAAGGCGCAGCTGGACACGGAATGATGGGACGCTGGTTCGAGAGAGACCGACGCCGTCGACGTCGAGATCCTTGTAATCTCCAGTCAGCTTCAGTCGACGTGCGAAGGCCTCACGAACGAGAGTAGTGTCGCTCCCCTCGTCGATCATCACGTTGGCAGGCACGGTCGTGCCGTCGGCGGCTACAGCGTCGAGTCGAATCACTCCAAGGGCCACCTTTCGGGTTTGCCCGCGGGCCGTATGAGCGCGAAACGGACCGGTCGGTTGATCTGGTGCTGGGCTAGGCGATGCGTCGTGGAGTAGCTCATGATGACGTTGAGTACAACCCGAGATCCCGCATTGCGTAGCTCGTCGACATTCTCTGGCGGTATGGCGGACGCCGAAACATCCGAAACACAGTCGACGTTGGGAGCTGAAGGCGATCCGGTCGGAAGTGGACAGCGCCTTGAAGTCAGGGCAGTCCACGAGACGATGCGACTTTTCACACTTGAAGCAGAACGGGGTAGAGGCTGGCTTCCCGTCCTTTCCTTTGTTGTTGGGTCGAGTAGAGGATTGGTTGGTTCTCGCTTGCTGTCGATCCCTCGAACGTTGTTGCTGACCGGGTGGATGGCTGAGTTGTTCGGCAGCAATAGTATAAGCGTTTTGGTAAGTGGCGGCCCTGTTGCACAGCCACGTACCGAACTCGTTCATGCTCCGTGTCTCCATCCCGAATCCACGTTCGGAGTTCCATGCCTGTCGATCCGACAGCTGCAGCTTCTGACATACTTGTTCAATAATGTCGGTGGCGGAGGCCTCACCGATACGAGTGAGATCGAACAGGTGGGTCCTCACCTTTTCGGCAAATCGCTTGAAGGAGGCTGCGTCATTCTTCCCGACCTCCAGTCGTTCTAAAGCTTGAATATGTGCAGCCCGCATCACATCCCGACGGCCGAAGGATTGTTTCAGGCGGATGAGTGCCTCGATGTAGGCCGATTCTCCTCCGCCGAGTCCGTATATTACGCTCAGACAGTCACCGCGAAGATTTCTCTTGAGGATGGCTAACTTCTCCCCGGGCGCCTTGCCCGTATCGTGGACGAGGGCGCGGAAGAGGTCGATCCAACCGAACCAGTCCAGGGCTTTGCCCGAGAAGACTTCCAGCTCGGCACGGACTGATGAGCGCGGCCCCTGTTCGGTCCAAGTGGAGGGGGCCAGCTGGCCGGTCCGGTACAAGTCGATCCACTCGTCGGGTGATTCGCCAATAGGGCCAGACGACGCGTCGTGATCCGGATGATACGGATCGATGCACCAGCGACCGGCGCGCTTGATGGGAGACGAGTGTCGAGATCGGCTACTGGATCCGCCGACCCGCGTGTTGCGTAGGAGGCGCCGTGCGGCCTCGAGGTCGTCGTCGACATCCGGCTGCTGGCTCGGATGCGACGGTCGGCTACTACCAGCCGAAACGACGGAGGCTGCTGGTGAATGCGCCCGAGATGAAGGTGGAGCCTGGTTGTTGGTAGCCGGCGTCGGTCGAGTTGAAGTAATGGCGAAAACTGACCCCTCAAGGTGCTCGCCCAGGTAGGCTTCGACGTCGGCTCGGGTCTGGCCCACCAGCTGAGTGTATGTAAGATGGGTTTCGTGCTGCTTCTCGAAGTCGGGCTCGGTGGCAAGTTTCTCCTCCAGAACCGCAGCGCGGTGATAGTTGACACAAACGTCCATCAAGAGAGCCTTGACACCCCCTCGGGCAGCATCGTGATGAATGGCGTTGCCGATGCTCTTGCACGTAATGGTGATCTTTCGTCTCACCACCGTGCGTTGTTTCTTCAGTTCTTCGGCCGCCTCTGTTATCGGAGGAGTGCCGGTGTTGTCCCCATCGTCATCGGGGGGCTGGCTAGAGACTGAACCAGGCATGACTTGAAGGCTCCGGTTCGAAGGACCAATGTAACGGCGGGTTACGCAGAAGAAAGAAGATCAAGCCCTTGCTGGTTCTGAACCGTTTTGTATTGCGTAGTTGCACTCTTTAGACTAGGTGTAATACCTATATAATAGGGAAGGAATTAGTTAGGGATTGACACGGGACACAAGACTATCAGTTTTACCTTGGGGGTGGGAACTGGAGATAACCCACAAGGCAAGATCACACAGAATAGTGCACGCACACTTGAACATACACCTATAGAGGGGGAAAGAGACAAAGATTAAGTACGAGCAAGAAAGCAGTTACAATCTCTGCTTTACCCAATGGTGTGGTGAGAGAAGCTCGTGACAAGACCGAGCAGTCTGTGACAAGTGACAAAGATAGAATCTGAAAGGACATAAAGGGTCAGGTACCGACACAGCAATGCACATAACAAATAAATATACCTCTGACACAAATTCCAACGAGTCGAAATCAAATACACGACAAAAGCCTGAGATCGGGGTGGTCACCAGACCACAAGAAGGACCACGTCCAACTTAAACAATGAACCGATCTAAACGGGGGGAAGAACACGATGGAATAAGGAGGGATTCAATTAAATGCAATTCTGTGACGCAAATACCTGTTGCTCGAAGAGCAGAAATAGAAAAGAGAGGGATACAACGTAACGTCCGATCCACGAAACATGTGGTTCGAGCGTAGCAGACAACATTAGGGAAAGACAGGTGACGACAGCGCCACCGACGGGGAAAACAGAGAGGGAAATATAAACTAGGTGGCCTTCGCCGGAACACTCATTGACTGAAAATGAGCCGATTTTAGAATAGGGAACGATATTAGTGGTCATCACTTCCGCTCCTATTAAACAAGAGATAAGTTGGCTATTCGGCATTTAAGAGCATGGAAATTAAAAATGAGCTACCTGGAGGAAGCCGAGTTTGGTTGAGATGAAACACTGAACCGTTGGTGGCTGTCCATCGCCAAGACAGAGTCATTGCATCTTTCTTCTTGCCCCGACAAGTGATGTTAAGCGGATGGTCTTCAATAACTGGAACACTTAATGGCATTACTTCCACACCTGTGGGTTAAACTTTAAAAATTAAGTGATCTGCAAATAATAAAACCAAATAAAAACAAATTAGATTCATATGAAATAGCCTACCATAAATTTCAAGTTTAAATAGCTCGGAAGAGGACTGATCGTCTGACGTTTTGTTCGTTTCAGGATCGATCCCTGAACATTGGTAGTGCCCTTGAATATTCCATGAATTGACACGGTTGAGGATAAAGCCTCTAAATGGACTAAATAACCAGTCTCCGTTGGAACCGCTTGAGTTGGCGACCTGTATATAGTAAATTTACAAATTTAATACAAATAATCTTTCATGAAAGGTTATATAATCATGCCGTACTAATATTTCATCTAACAAAGTGTGAGGACAATTTATGTTATAACTTACAATATCGAAACGACCACTTGAGGTCAATTTTCGCAAGTAGACTTGAACCGAAGGATAAGTTGGAGCGCATCCGATGACCAAGTCCGACTTGGAATAATAACCAACGACTTTTGGACTTGCATTTAGATTGTAATTCTCCAAAGATGGTGGCAAGAGTAAATTTCTGTGATCTATGAAATTCAATCAACCCCTTATCATCTGGTAAAACTATAGCCTATATCTTTTCTTAATGAAAATAGGAAACACATACCTTTAACAAAAATGAATTCCCTATGAAAAAGGTTGCTGTTTTTATTATGGCAGCTGTAATAACCAGTGTCTAAATAACAGACATGTTCGGCAACTACCTTACGAAATTCGTTAGCATTTCTCTTATCGATTGAAACTTTAAAACGTTTCGCTGTTGGAGTTGAACAATACTAGATCCAACAGAAAACCGAAATAAAAATAAAGACTTGTCTACATATTAGTAGCCTATATCACAGTGAATTTATATATGAAAAATTTATACTTCGCTAGGGTATACAAAATTTGTATCATTGGTAATTGTTGGAAAATACCACTGAATATCAATGTTCTTTCCAGTTAAGGAACAGTTAAAAGTCAAACTGGATCCAGCTTCAACGATTCGATAAGGAATGTCGGGACCGAGACGACTTGCAGCACCGCCTGAATTTGAAAACAAAAATTGTTAAAATAAATTAGAAGAAAAGAAGCTTTTCAAAATCTCAAAGTTTGTTTAGCTTACTAATTTACCTGCATTCAGAAGTTGGAGAAAGGAAACCTTGCAGTGCCACAGGAAAAATATTAACCTGAGAATCTGTCGAAAAAACATTGTTGATTTTGTCGTTTGTCTAGTGCGGCGAAATTGAACTTTCTTATAACAACATTGCTCATAAAATAAAAATAATGAATGTACATCCCCTCAAACCTTTAAAGGAAAACAGAACCGAGGATTTCAGCCCCGTTACTAGCTCTGGCCACGAGAGCTGATGAAATTGACCGCAAATCTGGTTGTGTGATTCCCGCAGGAAGTCGTCAGAAGGTAGGCTATATCCGAAAGATTAGATCATCCTATTTAAACACTAACGGAATGAAATTTTGAATTTAAGTCATCGAATCATCGTCACTCATTATCAGTCGTTTTAGTCGAACGGATAACAGTTTTATGCAAAAATCGTTTTCAAGCGCTCGAACATACACAATTTTTAGATCTCGGAATAAGAAACTTTGGAAAAAATCTCATGACCTATGCAGTTAATATAAAGTGAAATAAACTCTGCAACAAAAATGACTGACTGACTATTTCGCGGTTTAGATTTTGCTCGATGATAACAATATTACATTTGACAGAGGTTAATACGGTTTCCTTTTCCTTCTGAAGATAATTTTGTAAAGAGGTCGGTGGGATCCAACGATAGGAAGAATATTAGCACTATAGACTGTTGTGACTTGTATTGCAATACAAGAATACTAGTAATTAAATAATTCATAAAAAACGGATGGGAAGTGTCAGGAAAGAAACTAAAATAAAAGCAAGGATGCCTACAAAATAACTCCTCTGATGAGTCGATGTGAGCTTGGCACTTGCAGCCTTATGCACTCTTATGTAGGCGAATTCATTGGAAGGTAATTGGTACTAGCAAGTGTAGGCGTCGGTAGCATGAGTGAATTAGGGTTTCTGTTAAAAAAAGAAACAAAGCAATTATACACAGAAATTTATTCTCCTGCATTAAAGCAACTTTTTTACTTTATTTGACTGAGATTTCCGAATGGCGACTGAGGAGGTGATGCAGCTTCTATGCTGCTACTATTGCTGCTGAAGCTGACGCTTGACTGCTTGGTCAGTTTAGGGGGCCTAATTGGAGCACGATTTACTAGAAACTGATGATTGAAATGTGCCTCGTCATCATTTTCCTGAATTGAATGATTGTAACTGAGGCTCGATTGCTTAGAAAGTTTGGGTGGTCTTACTGGAGGGCAATTTTCAGAAATTTCAGAACCGGGTTGGGTCGCATTTTCAAAACTTGATTGATTGACCGGTTTTGGTGGCCTGCTTGGAACAAATTTACCGAGTTCCTCATCAAAATTTTGGGCATCTTCTTCCGAGCTAATAATTGTTAAATAATCCGATTTTATAGAGGTCGTCGACATGTTCATGAAATCTTTGTCGCCAAACTTGGAAATTGTTGGCGACTGAAATGGTGGCGTCGCGTTAGGATTTATGAATTGCAGACTCAGTTGCGTAAGAAGCTTATTGGGAGTCTTCTTAGGAACAACAGTTACTTCCATACTGTTGTTCATGTCCAAATAATCTGTCATGGGCTCTTCCGTATTCATGTCAATGTAATTAAGCCCGCCTTCATCGTCTTCAGCCTCTTCAGCGTTTTTGTCTTGTGTTTCAGGGAAATTAATTCCCGCAAATTGTTCTTGGATCGAAGGATCAACCATTTCGCCCAAGGTCTGCTCCAATTGGTCGAAGGCGATTCGCTCATCTGGATTTTGCATCCAACACTTGATGAGAATTTCACCGATGGCTTTGGGTGCGCACTCTGGCTTGTCCATACGATAGCCAGTCGACAGCATGCGAATCAAATCACTAATTTGTTCCAGTTCTGTACACAGAAGAAACGTGCAGACTTAAAGAAAGTGGTCACGATTTTTATCAGACTGTAGGCTACTGTACCTGGATAAGGTAATTTGCCGAGAGAGAAAATTTCCCAGATGGTAATGCCGTAGGACCAGACATCCGATTTAGTAGAAAACGCGCGATCGACCAGCGATTCGATTGCCATCCATTTAACAGGCAGAGCTTCGTTTCCTTGTTTCTGATAGTTTGAATCCTTGTAGACTTGACGCGATAGACCAAAGTCGGCGATTTTAACAACGTCGTCATCGGCGAGTAAAACATTACGAGCCGCCAAATCTCCGTGTAAAACCTTTCAAGGATAGAAATTTAAAAATAAATGCGCAGTTGGAGAAGAATAATAAGTCACCTTTCTCTTGGTCAAATAGTTCATTCCACAAGCAATTTGGAATGCCCAGCTCATTAGATCATGCGTACAGACAAACGGACTACGAGTTTTAGACTCTTTCCTGGCGAGCCAGGATCGGTTGCTTTCAGAATCTTCTTCTGGTTTATTATTAGATGAATCGTCATTGTCGAAACTCGAAGACTGTTGGAAAAGTTTTAAAGACGACGGGTTTTCCCTGTGCGAAAAAGTGAAATGGATATTCAATCGGAAAAATGAAAACAAGTCGCTGGCATACTTTTCGCAAACATTTTTTGGGTTACCCTCGTCGTCAAGTTCACTAACAAAACAAGAACGATGGGCCAACAAAAAATCGTGTAGATTTCCGTAACGACAAAACTCGACGATAACCAACAATTCACCTATGCAATTTCAGATAGACTTTTAGGCTACAAATCTTATATAGCCTACATGACTATGAAAACCACCAACCTTTAACAAGATCTTTTGTACAGGCTCCGAGTAGGTTGACTACATTGAAATGTTTACCCAAATGGATCAGAATTTTGAGTTCCGATGCTAATGAAGACAATGCCGTGTCGTCGACCTGAGATTTGACCATTTTGACGGCCACAGTAGAGTTAACCATTCCGGAAGCTTTGGCCTGGACCACTCGGCCAAACTGACCGGCACCCAACTGTTTCCCTATGATTTGAAACCATCCAATTGTATTGTAAGGAATTATTGATTGAGGTAAAAATAGGCTATACGTACCAAGTTCGAGTTGACCTATGGGAAATTCGTATTTCGAATCATATGGCAAAAGTTCTAGTTGGTCCTCAATGGGCGCATCAGGATTGATTCTCTCCGAGTTTCCCTCCAACAACTTTAAGCGGTTATTGATCAATTTCTGCAATATTTTCTGGAAAAATCAGGAGTTTTACACATCTTCAATAAATATAGCTAAAAGAAAAAAAGTTCAAAAACTAATACTTTTTGTTTGTAGGTGGTTTTAATGAACACTCCAAAAAGGACGAGTAAAACGATGACAATCAAAGTCGCCACTATAATGGCAGCTATAATTCCTCCGCTCACACCACGCACAGTTAAGGAAAAAAACTGTTGATCTTCTCCTCCCCAATTGCTAAAATTACATTTGAAAATGGCGTTGGAGCTGGCCCAGTTAATTGTTAGAACACTAGTCAGTGATGTATTGTCAGCCGTCGTGTTAATGAGGTAATGCTTTTTCTGGTCGTGTGTAATTTCTTCTTGATTTTTTTCCTAAGTAAGAACGCGTTTACACTGTTAATCTTCGTTCCGATTTTTTCGGGGTCCATACCCCTTAGATCTGAGTAAACTAGAAACGGGGTTAAAACTGTAAATTTTGGGGTTTTGACCCCACAAAAAATATTTTCTGGGGTTTTGGCCCCGAAATTTACAGAGTTTTAACCCCGTTTCTAGTTTACTCAGATCTATGGAGTATAAACCCCGAAAAAATTGGAACGAAGATTAACAGTGTAGAGTTTCGAAGACCAACAAAAGATCAATAGAGCGATTACAATTGTTCTAAACCATTGAACTTTTGGTTTCGGTAAGCCAACAGTGTCGCGACACGTCAGGAAAACTTCATCTCCACGCTGCGCAACAACTTCGTCCGTTGTTTGAGATCGATCGAGGATTGGAGCCGTAGAATCTGTTAAAGTTGTGCGGTTATAATTCGTAGATTAACCTACACAGAACATCGTATAAAAAGGAGGCGCATACTTAAAATCTTCACGATAACGTAACTCGCTGGGCTCTTTGGATTCTTTGCATCATAGCACTGATACGTCCCCGATGCCTCTATCGGTATGTGTTCCCAATGAAGACGATGTACTTCAAATGTGCCTAAAGGTGGATATTCCTGTGGACTAGTATCGTTTTCAAAGGGGAACATGTATCCTTTGCCATCTGTGTGATGTATAGTTGAACTTCAAATGTTAAATTAATTCAACGAAACTGTCCATTTCATAGCCTACCAACTGGAAGTCGGGTTTCGTTAATATCTAACCAGTCGTTTGTTGTGATTTTCGGATGAAGAGGAAGCCAGCGCCAGGAATATTGTACCATGTCTTTAGTTTTACTCCGACAAGTCAAAATCACCTCATCCCCTTCCACAATCGGAGTTGTTTCATCCAAAGGCACAATTTGGACACCTAAAAAAAGCAGAAGCTTTCATCCATATATGTGCTCTACGTGCCTATTATGTAACAGTGTCGGTAACAGTATATAAGAACTGACCTTGAATATCAATTTTAAATTTCTGGGTTCGATAACTCGCTTTAGTTATCTTGGAAGTAGCTTCGCATTCGTGTTGTTCTTTCATTTCCCAAGAGTCTACGCTCTTAATTTTGAATCCTTCGAACGGGTCGTAGGTCCAGTCACTGTCAGGAGTGTCTATATCAGTCGACGAAGCTATAACTAGGGCCTATTGTTTTGAAACACTTTTTATTATTATGTTGGTTAATATATAATAGGACGATATTATATACGGACTCGGGTTCCTTCTTCGACGTATTTCTTGAGCACAACTGTAACGTTAGGGTTAGTTGATCCGCATCCAATT
Source organism: Ceriodaphnia dubia (assembly GCA_022539655.2). Taxonomy (NCBI): domain Eukaryota; kingdom Metazoa; phylum Arthropoda; class Branchiopoda; order Diplostraca; family Daphniidae; genus Ceriodaphnia; species Ceriodaphnia dubia. The sequence goes on along the minus strand of JAKUCG020000192.1, from coordinate 449,963 downwards.
GAAACATTGGCTTCAGAATAATAGCCAACAACACGAAGATCAAAGTTCGGAGGAACAGGTTGCATCGCGGGTGGTAAAATTAAGTAGTGTGGGTCTGTTTAAGAGATAGTATAACAACGTTCTCATTTATTAGACAAGTCGGCCAGAGTTAATAGGCTTTATACAACACTGTAGGCTATTAAGCCTATCTTTATACCTTCAACAAAGAGAAACTGTCGACGAAGGATTTTCACATCACCAACTCGACGACAGCTATAAAACCCCGTGTCCAAATAACTCATTTGATTGATTGCCAAGTAAGACCACGAGTTCTTGCCGTCGAAAGAACTAGAACTGTATATACGTTGACTTATAGGAATAACCTGCCACGCACAGTATGAAAGGAAAAATTTCAAATCGACATTAATAAAAACTATACATGCAGCTCAGCAATATATATATATATAGCCTACCTTTCTTCTTGTGTAATATTCATCTTCATCGGGTGTAGGCCTAGGTGGTCTCACCCACTCGAGTTTCGTTGTTTCGTTGTTGGCTAAACAAGTTGAATTGAAAGATGATCCACTAGATCTAACTATTATTTTGAACGGGGATTTAGCGATAAATCGGCTCGACGTCGGTTCTGATAAATTAAATTAATGTGACAAAAAGTTGAAATTTAGGGGATAATGGATATAAAATATGCTATCAGCCTATAGTTGTAACAGAGTATAGGCTAATTTGAAGAATGAGCTACTCCAAGTGATTGAATTCGTAGAAGTTAATAAGTAATAGAAAAAACGACTATAATATATATTTTAATGGAGAGACTTCTAAAAACTAATATATCTTAGGATAAAACTATTTTATTATAAGACATTTTAACATGAATGGAGCTCACTACACAATCAAGCTTATATTCTGTACGTAGACTACCTAAATACTTTCGTTCCCTGTTTTTAGTTAACTTTACAAATAGCAAATTCTATAAAGATTTAAATTATGTGTATATTAGGCTACTGTAGCATAGGCTATTCTACCTAGTTGTTGATGGAGCGAAACCCGACATTGCCATGTGAAAAGCAGTAACAATATCCACCGACGAAACTGATTGAGAAATGACATATCTGCATCACACGGACAAAGTCTTGTTTGGACTGCACTCGTAAATTTTACTTTTCTTATTAACCCATAAATAATGTTTCAACCTTATATCCAGTTACTTTTGAGATTATTTTGTGGCATTTCGACCACAAAGCTAGTTGGATAGGGCCTATCACATAACCGGATGTCGTCAACACCATCATCTCAAGTCGTTGATTCATGATTAAACATTTGCTTTTTTGTTGTTGTAGCGGTCATCGGCCTGTAATATCACAAAATTTAGCGATAATGGCGATCAACAAGGCTGCTGATAGTGTTATTGTAAATTAAGACTTGCCTTATTTGTGTCGAGCGATTATTTCGTTTCCTTTTTAACTCATCATAGGCTATTTGCGGTAACATGAATAGGCTATAGAAACTATTTTTTTAGTCCTGTACTATTTTGCTATTTAGCCATCAAATAGCAGAACTTATTATGTTATCTGAGCTAGTTTTTCTCCGAGATGTAGAGTCTGGAAGATGTACCACCGAAAACTCAATGGAAAAGGAAGGGCTTCAAGGACAGTTGCATCGTCATGAAAACGAGTACTACGTTATCCATAGATTGAATTTGGAACCATTTCATTTATGTGCTTTCACCCTAAGAAGAGGTGTCTGCAAATACCAGACATATTGTCCGGCAACTGGGGCCTCCAGGATCGATGTCAGGTATCCATTTTGCCATTTTCTAGTAAATGCTAAGCTGAATTTTAAGTGCCTTTTTTATAAAATGTGGCCAAAAGAAGGGAGCACAATGTTCATTCTACCAATATTTGATTTGAAAACAGTTAGGGCATAAAGTGGCAAAAACATAAACGGACTTTATTGTCAAGGCCTCAGTTGCCAGACTTTCTGTCTGGTATTTGCGTACACCTCTTTTTAGGGTGGTTCGGAAAAAGCTTTACTAACTGACAGTAATAAAAAACTTGTTTTCTTCTGAACAAAATGTTTAGCCCCTGTCTGATTTTTTTTAAAATTAATTGTATTGTATTGTATTGTATTGGTAAATTTGTATAGCGCATTATCCATGATGACAGTTCTAATGACGCTTTCGGGTATGCTCAAGTTTAAATTGTGAATAGGGGTACATAAATTACACAGAATTGAACAGACAACGTTTAAGACCCTTTCTGAACGATAGGAGCTCTGTTTCAGTCCTCAGTTCAACCGGAAGTTTGTTCCACACTTCGGGAGCCGCACTATAGAAGGCGCGCCCACTTAGTCGGATGTTTTTGACAGGGGGAGAAATAAGAGTGCCGACCTGCGAAGGCCTGATACGGAGATTGCCCGGGGGTACATAGGGATGCACAAGACGCGACAGGTACACTGGGGCAAGCCCGTTGAGGCAACGAAATATCTGCAAGGCTATCTTGAAGTCAAGCCTCTTGTCGATTGTCAACCAATGGAGATCTCTACGGAGGACACTTATGTTCTCTTCTTTTCCCATGCCGTAAATAAGCCGCACAGCCGCATTCTGGATCCGCTGGAGTTTGTCGAGAGCTGACTGAGGCAAACCGTACAGGAGGGAGTAAGCATAGTAATTTAGAGAAGAATGGAGTCGGAAGAAGATTGCGTTGGATACCTTGAGGGGTTTCGAAAAGATATGTGTTTAAAAAGGAATAATTTTTTGAATATTCTGGAATAAGAGCGCATGATTCGGAATCTTTTGGTTAGCACTCCGAAATATGATTATTGAGATTCTGTGATCAGCTTCGTTATTCTTTTTTCAAATAAAGCATGTACTGTTATCTCATAGAAAAGGTCAAATTGGTGTTTTTGTCATAGCTGAATGATGATACGACTAAAGGTTCTTTTGAAAGAAGCAGCCGAGCATTTTACGGAACTTACAACTACGTTATATACTCAATACGACTTATAACATACTTAAACTCTGAAGTATTCGAAGTGTTTGTATGATTGGACAAAGGGAAACGTTGTATGATCAATCCGGAATCATAAGGCTGGTTTCCCGAATCTACGAGATCATGTCATGTTATAGGAGTACGCTGGTCTAAGAGCCTATTAGTGTTCACTTCAGAAGCTCTTATCTTGCGGACCATGTCATTTTACACAGATACAGAAAAACTAAAACAAATTGGATGTTGCACAAGCACCATTGCGACATACACGTGGTCGAAAAAGAGCGAGGACACTGGAGAAGTGACGAACAGAGGAGGCAGAGTAAGCAATTTTAACAGTTGCACCGTCTTGAAAACGAGTATTACGCCATAAATTGAATTAAGAATAATTTCATTTATGTGCTTCTCGGAAAAAGCTTTAACTGACTGACAGTAATAAGAAAACTTGTTTTCTTACAAACAAAATGTGTCGCCCCTGTCTGATTTTTTTTTGAAATTTAGAGAAGTCAGTCGGAAGAAGATTGCGTAGGATACACTGAGAGGTTTCGAAAAGATATATGTTTAATAAGGAATCATTTTTTGAATATTCCGGAATGAGAGCACATAATCCGAAATCTCTTAGTTAGCATTCCGAAGTATGATTATTGAGATTTTGCGATCACCTTCGTTTTTTTCAAATAAAGCATGCATTGTTATCTTCTATAAAAGGTCTAATTGGAGTTTTCGTCATACTGAATGATGAGACGACTAAAGGCTCTTTTGAAAGAAGTAGCCGAGCATTTTACGGAACATACAACTAAGTAATATTTCTGACGTGTTCGAAGTATTTGTTTAATTATATTAGGGGAACGTTTTATGATCAATCCGGAATCATATTGATGGTTTCCCGAATCTACGAGATCATGTCATGTTATAGGAGTACGCAGTACGCTGGTCTAAGAGCCTATTAGTGTTCACTTCAGAAGCTCTTATCGTGTATTTTGCGGACAATGTCATTTCATACAGATACAGAAAAACAAAAACAAACTGGATGTTGTACAAGCACCATTGCGACATACACGTGGTCGAAAAAGAGCGAGTACACTAGAGAGGTGACGAACAGAGGAGGCAGAGTAAGCAATTTTAACGTGGCAGGAACGTAGGTCGCGTGGTCGAAGAAAACTGAAAAATTGCCCTAAATCGGAGGTGGGGTGACGACTGGTGGATTCAAAAAAGCAAAAACAAACCAGATGCTGCACAAGCGCCATTGCGACGCACGTGGTCAAAAAAGAGGAGGGGGGGGGGAATTGAGAGGTGACAAACAGAGGAGGCAGAGTAAGCAAAATATCTCGCCCGGGGGGTCGACGGAATGGGTAAATGTAAATCGTCACCGAACAGGCAAAAAACGCAAAAAGACAGCTTTGGAACTCAAAACATGGCTACACGAGGAAACAAACTACATTTTCGGATTCGTTTTAAAATTCTGAACAATAACTTACTAATAAATTTTACCGTAGCAGGAACGTGAGTCGTGTGCGCGAAGAAAACTCATCGCCCGAAATTGGAGGTAGGGTTACGACGTTTCGTTGAAGGTCGAATCATCACCCGACATCGGAGGTAGGGTTACGACGTTTCGTTGAAGGATAGTTGAAGGTCGAGGTCGGTAGGGGGCGCAAACTATTAGTTTAAGAAAAACCAGTTGTGTCTTGTTCAGAGCAGCAGAGCAGCAGAGCAGTAGACGGCAGTTGAGAAGAAAGAGAAGAAACGCCACTTACCGACATCAGTCCGCCATGGCTGGAAGCAAAGTGGATCACGTTGCTCGCTCGGGCGAACCGAAACGTAAGAAAGGTGAAGTCTACGCAAGGAAAAAGGTTTTAAAGATACCTGTAAGTACCATTTCCTAAATTTGTCTTCCTTATCTGTGTGTTTGTGTGTGTGTGTTAGGTGTTTTTTTTTCATTTGTCTTGCTTGTTATGGTTGTTAAGACTGTAAGAAGTTATGTATGACTATGTGTGTAATGTGCCTGGCAGGAGGTTTTCCTGTTGGTGCAGGGTTAAAATGTGTGACTGTTTACGGAGCCGCTGTAAAGAAGCCTTTGGAATCATTATAAGTGGTTATCATTTTCTAGAGTCCTCACATTTTCTTACTCTTTGTTGTATATTTTTTTAATGTCTCTTATTTTTTCAAATCTCGTTATGGCAGAACCATCTTTTCCCATATGATATGTTGTGTTCCAAACCCTGGATAAATGCCACAATGAAAGTTGCCTTCGAGTATGGGCTTCGGATCTACGTTCATGTCAAACCGAGGCGATGGCGATCCGATGGGGTCTTCGGATCACCAAATATCAGTACCCCGACTCTACCAGTAAAGAAGTGTGGGACCACTTCCGCCAATTCTGGCCGTTCAAACTTAAACGTAATCCCAAGTTTATCATGTTGTGCATTCCACACAACCAGCACGAGATAAATTTGTGTGGGGACCGCGGGTTCGATCTCTTTCAACAATTCATTAAGGCTCTGCAAAATGAAAATGGGTATTTTGAGTACATGGATGAGCCAGAATATGGTAATCTTTTTTTCTGGAAAATATTGATCTTCAGATTCTGGAATAACCTTGTTTCTTGAATCCTTAGAAGAGACGCAGCCTCTTTGGGTCGATTTGATACCGTCGACGTATTGCTGCTTGGATAAAAAGTTTAAGCCGGACGCCGAAATTCCAGATAGCAACGATCCTGATTCTGAAAATGAATCGTTCATCTCAATTGCCAAGAAGAAAATCATGACAGATATTTCTAAACGCAAAAAGGAAGATTTAGTCGACGAAGATTCTGAGGACGACGAATCCGGGGTTTTTCCTGTTATATTCAATCGTGAGTTTTTATGGAGCCGACAAGTTACTTACAATAGAAAAACTGATGATTTGTTTTCCTTAGCCGACGATGACAGTGATTCGGATGACGATGGTGTGTCATGTTCCGAAAGCAATGAGACTAGCGAAGAGTCCGATTCAGACGATGGTAATCAGAGGCCGTCAAAGGGAACTCCCAATTTTCCCGATGCGTGGAAAATTGATTTTGATCGCATGGAGACCTTGCCCTTCTTACATCTGGTCAAATTAACACAAGAATATGGTTAGTTGCTTCTTATTCTGGAAACTATATGGAACGTGTTGCGGAACACATAATTCAATCCTCATTCAAGCCTTTTAATTATATTTAGGTTTTTGTTTGCCTTTTTTTGCAGGGGCAGTATACCGCCATTTGTTGGATATTGTGGATCGGCGTAAACCTGCCGAAGTTTTCAATTCGAAAGAGAAGAACGATTCCCCTACTCAGAAGAAGCGCTTTTCAAAAGAGGAGCTTTCTTCGGAGGAAGAACGCGATTTCGAGTCTCGAGAACCTTCAAAAAAGAAGAATCGGAAGGAGGTTCCGAAAAATTCTACGGAAAATTCTAATAAGGAAAATAAGACCAAGAAAAAGACGGCCAAGGACGCTGAAACGCCGGCTACGGAATTCGCTCGGGCAAAAATTTCTCTAAATTCTTCGAGCAAAGGGAAGGCCCTCAAGAACGGAAGCGTGAAACCCAGTAAGCCGGTACCGAAGTCGAAACAGACTAACAAGACGTCTTTACTAAAAACTAAGGATCTTTCGGACAAGAACGATGACGAAGAGTTGGGTCCAGAAACATCATCGAAAAAGATTCGAAAAGAAGCCACACAGTGGATTGTACACACAGATTGTAACGAAAGAAAATCGTCGGCCAACGATGGTTCGGACAACGAGGAGATGTCGGGTACGGAGAACACCCCGAGCAAAGGGAAGGCCGTGAAGAATCATCGCACCGAAACGACATCGAGTTCAACGGTCAAGAAGACTAAATTGACTACAAAAAGGCCTGTAACACAAGACAAGCAAGTAAAGAAGGACAAGGGATATGTGATTCCTAAAAAATCTTCGAAAAATCTTCAAAAAGAGGCGACTCAGCTTGTTCAGGATAACTACGACACAGAGTCTTCTAGTTCCAGTGTTTCGGAAGACGACGAGATGCCGAGTCCAGAAAATGTTCGTTAAAAATATGTCTCGCACCGTATCGAAATCAACTGCGCCGGTGTATACATGTACACGGTCATACCGTAATACAAAACTTGTATTCAAAACGAAACATGCCGCCTTTATATTTATTTAATGGAAAATATGTGTCGTGTTCGGATGACGATTGTGTAGTATACTCTGAAAGACTTGAAGTACTTGAGTGTTTGGTAACTTGGCAAGAAAGTCGCAACCAGTATGCTTCTTGCCAAATTTCTTATTTTTTCAGGAATATATAAATGGGGTATTTGATCCATTATGGTCGTTTTTCTCATAAAAGCATGGTTTTGTATATTCTCCGAAAAAATGAAGACCTTTTAATTCCAGAAAACAAAATTTAGAGATGGCAATAATAAGTTTGAAAAAAGCATTTAGCAACCATGCTCACAATACATTTGACTGGAGAACGATTGTTGTTTGCGAGTATGACCAGTTGACCACGAGTATTATCCGACATTTAGGGGAGACCGGACCCATATTGGACAGGTTTTCTAACATTGGACAGATTGAATAAAAAGGCAAATATTAGATAATATAAAATTCTAATCAATGAACTTCATCAATCTGCTGGTTACAGACAAAGTTCATTGATTATAATTTTATCCCTGAGGGTAGTATACGTAGTATACTATTGAAGGCTCTAAAGTAAAAATAGGGCTGTACGGGTGATAATGCAGACTGCTACCCCTCCTCCTTCACTGCTCTGACTGGGGTTCGCTGAGCCTTTAATTCCGTTTCACCATAAATAAGTAAACGGCCAAACTACTGGCCCGATTTTGTTGAAATTTTTTGTAACAACTTGAAGCTATTTGTTCTAGCGGTTAGGCAAGTTTCGTTTTAATCGGTAACATTTTTAAAATTTCATTTTTGTGCGGATTTTAGAGTTTGGACACTCGACTCAATTAGGGCAGCCACCACAACAAGGTGCATTGGTCTCTGTGCATGTTTATTTTGACGGTTTCTACTGCTAACCAGTAGAAAATGCTAACGAGTCTTGTCCTTGTGAATACTATAGGGTGTGTTAATTTGTATCTAAATTGGCTTTCCAATTCACTTTTCCATATTATATTTGACAGAAAACTGGTGCATGATATCTTTTGTTCTTTGAGTGCAAATGCTAGGTAGTCTCTATTAGAATGTTGTTTAATAATGTGTTCTTGTTAGATTACTGTTTGATCCCATTCTGGATATATTGTCCGGACAAGTCATGTTAATCTGAGCAGATGATGCCTTAATCAGTCTCAAATCTCTCAATTGTTTTTATGAGCTGCTCTTTGAAGCCATAATCTGTTTGGGTATGGACTGACGTAAACTTGCTAAGCAATCTCTTAAATATAAATGGATAGGGAACGTAGACCACATAGGATTTGGTTGATATATTATTAATAAAGTGAAACCCCGTTGAACACATCTATTGCAGGACAGCATTATGGCCGGACAAGTCATGTTAATGACTGTTTGGGTATAGACTGACGTAAACTTGCAACCTCTTAAATGTAAATAGATGGGGAACATAGTACATAGACCACAGTGTACCATTTGGTTGTTATATTATAGAACACATCTATTGCATATCAAATTCCCTTACAACCCTAGGGGAGGTATGGTATAAATGTAACAGTTCGAGATTTTTATTTTGCAGCGCCACCACTACGCAATATTTTGAGAAACAAAAAATATTTTTAAAGAGCCAATTATGTTGGCTACCTTCAATAAAATTTTCATTCTTATTCAAAATATTTAAATACAGCCAATAAAATAGAAAGTAAAATCACTTTTTTTGTTACTTTTAATCAACTGGGTTGAATAGAAGCAACACAGTGCATTCTCCATAAGAGAAGCCGAAAGCCGGCGGAAACGGTTTTTTACACTTAAAACGAAAACTATTAGGATAAAGGGGCATTAAAGGGTATCAAATTGAAGAAAACAAGTAGATAAACACATTTTAGTACATGAAATACTTATTTGATACGATTTTACACTTTTTACAAGCCTTGTTACATCTACACAGCCGCAGTGGTTGACTTTACAATTACACTTAAACCACTTTAAACTTTCGATTTGGCACATTTCATTGGTTACAGACCAATCGAAAGAAGAGATGTTCGCATTTCAAAAAAGTGAAAGGCTGGAATTGTTACACTAAAATTACATTCAGCACAAACTAAACAACGGGACACCGTGAAAAAAATTTGGGGGTAGAAAATCACTTTTTCTTAAATAGCAGACGAAGTTTTGTTGCCATAGCAACGAACGTTGCCAAATATGAAAGGGCCTTAAAAAGCGCATATTGTGTAATTATTTCATAATTTTAAAGTTATTTTTACTATTTTTAAAGCCATTTGTTACATTCATCAAATGTTACATTTATCCCATACCTCCCCTACTGTACATATGTATATCATGCGTATCTTAAGTAACACTACTGTAAGATATTTTTGAACGTTCTTATAATGTGTTACTTTCTTTCTTTACCCAGTCTCATCCTAAGCAGGATAAATTAGTTCAACTCTTTAAAAACTAAAATTTATTCTTTGATAATACATAGCCGATTATAATGCGACTATTGTCACCAATAAATGACAATACTGTCTTTTCAATGTCATTATCAGCTGTTTATTTTGAAAAAGGCAAGTAATTGATGGGCTAACTCATTTTTGTGGTTGTATTCTAAAACTTAAAAGCCAGAGAAGCTCAATGATTCGTCGTACATATAGCTCCAACGCCCTCTGAGAACCATGCATAATTTTATTCTTCGACTGAATTTTATTTTTTAAACCCTTAATTGTGATTATTTTTTACACGGATACCCACCGTGGCTTAATTCATAATTCTCCCTAGTTATTCACTCCTCTTCTCTACCCAACAGTATATTGACACTGAAAAGCCCCAGGCACTTTGACAAATACATTGTTCATAAGGCACTGTGATGGTTTTTAAGATGGTAAATGTAAATTGATTAGTTAATTAGTTGATTCTGAACATTTTAAGACCAATATTGTCGAAATTAAACAAGGTTTAGTACCAGAAAAAACAGTATATTGACACTGAAAAGCCCCAGGCACTTTGACAAATACATTGTTCATAAGGCACTGTGATGGTTTTTAAGATGGTAAATGTAAATTGATTAGTTAATTAGTTGATTCTGAACATTTTAAGACCAATATTGTCGAAATTAAACAAGGTTTAGTACCAGAAAAATGTTTTGGAAATTTTGACTTTCTGCGGGGGGAAACATTCGGCGCACGGGGATGATGCACGTGACGTCACAACGGGGAAGATAGGGCAAGATAACTCTTCTTCTTTTACGCTACACTCAGCAAAAAGTTTTTTCCAACGTCAGTGATACAGGATCTTGCGTGTTTTTAATTTGTGTTGTTTTGTTTTCCCCCGATTTGCACCCAACAATATATTTTTTCTCAAACAAGGAGATGCAATACTTAACGTTTCTCCATTTAATGTGTCTTTGTCATTGTATTGACGCGTTTTTAATTTTAATTATACGTACAAAAAACTAAAACAGCTAAAAGGTATGTTTTGAAGGTATTTTGAGCGCATCAACTGCAACTTCTGAAAGGATCTTATAATGACTCAAATTCCTGAAAATATAATGCAAAATAACTTTCAGGCCAAACAATTTTCAGTATCTTATTTGTTCCCTCTTTCAGCTTTTCAGGCCAAATCTCCTTCAGTTTCTTCTTCGTTCTCTCTTTCAGCTTTTTAGGCAAAAACTCTTTCAGTTTCTTCTACGTTCCCTCCTTCTGCTTCTACAGGCAAAAACTCTTTCAGTTTCTTCTTTGTTCCCCTTTTCTGCTTCTATAGGCCAAATCACCTTCATCGTTCCCTCTTTCCTTTTTTTCAGACCAAATTTCTTTGACACTCTTCTACACTCTCCCCCCATGTTCTCTGGCCCAGTTACCTTAAGATTCAACTCTGCTCTCCTCTATTCATGTAAAACTAATATTTAGCTATTCTATAACTAAAATATCCGAAAGAAAAAGAAAATTCAATTGTTTACTTTCTAAGCGACAATATTTAAACTTCCGTTTCATTCTGATAAGTCAATGGAGTTTTGAATTCGGCACGGAAAATCACGCCTAATTCTTAGTCCATTACTTTGAATTAATTTAAAATCATATAAGGGAATCTTCATTATCATTTAGTGCAATGTGCTAAGCTAATTTATGCAAAAAATTTTATTTGGATAGTCATAGTGAACAATTTTGACAGTGTTTTTTAGAGTCTTACGTGAATGGCATTGATAAATAGTTTTAAGAATGGCTGCTAAAGAACTTTGCGTGATATGCCAAAAGGAGAAACCAGGAGAGGCATTTAGTATTCTAACGGAAAAGGGCGTTTTAAACTTAAATAGCATAATAGCTTTCAGAAATGATACGATTGAAAATGTGTCAGTCGGACAAAAAGTGCATGTATCTTGCAGAAAAGATTATTTAAATCAATAAAGACCAACAAAGTCAAAAAATGAAGAGCTGCTTTTAACGATACAGTCTAAAAGACAACTTCGAGGATCGAATACTTTTTCGTTTGCCGATCACTGCTTGTTTTGCGGTGTCAAAATTATCCTTTCTTCGGCTAAGAAAACCGAAGCCAAAGAAGACTTTTCTTACGTGAGAACACAAGACTTTGATAAATCAATAAAGGAAATATGCGCTAAGCGAAATGACGGCTCGGCACTACAAGTACTTGGAAGAATTTCGTATGTGTCAGATCTTCATGCAGCCGATGCTGTGTACCACCGTCAATGCGGCATTAATTTTCGAAATTTCAAATCTGTACCCACGATTTATGTTGATCAAAATGAATCATTGTCGGGCGTCAAAAGATCGACTGGCGCTACTACGGACGAAGATAGGATGCTGGAAGCATTTCTGGCAGCCATGACTTATTTATTTATAACGGGATTGAATGTTCTGCCGCTTGCAAAAATTGTAAGGGTGTCAGTTGCTTAAATATTCATTCAATTAAAAGATGAGGATGTGAATGAATACATTGTGATTGAAACTACAAACTTGACTTCGTTCGCTATTTGACTATTGCCGTCATTTGAAAATGCCGGCCGAATGCTCGTTCCCAACTGGCGGAGAGCTCGGCAGCCATTTCCAAAGTAGGTTTGTAAATTTTGTATTTGTTTTTCTTAAATAAAGATAACTTCCGGCGGTGAGATTTTGTGAGATTTTTTAGGGTGACCAATTGCAACAAGGCGAACAATGCTCATGTAAAAGACCTTTTGTTACAATTATTTCCCCCCAAAAAATGTATTTTCCGTATCTTGACTATACTATATCGACATTAATCGATTAAAAATAATGATTTAGAAAATGTACAGGCATTTCATTCCGTTTTCCGTTGGCAGATTTTTAATATTTCAAAATGATTTTTCTCCTAAACAGCAATCAGTAGGGCCTATTTAAATTATTTTCGTTTTAGTAAATACACCTTAAAAGATGTACGTATTCAATTTTACAAAAATAGTTTAAATACTGTTTGGTTTATTAAGGAGAAAAAACCCTTTGAAAAAATAAAAATCTGCCAATGGAAAACGGCATAATTACCCTTTCATGAAAGAGAGAGACGACGGTTTTCGAGATATACAAATATTGAAAACACACACACTTGGCCAAAAACTAAGACTAATTTGCGGGATGGAATTGGGACGGGGTTCTTGTATTATCTTATCGTATGAGATGACAAAATGACCATTTATATCTCGATGCATTCATGTTTTTTCTCAAATTCGTCCATTATATATTACTCTGAATGGTAAAAAAATGAACGGTGTTTGGATATAACATACAGTACCCGTCAAAAGTGACGGAACTTTTTGAAAACGCCGTAAGCGCGCAGCAAGAGACGACTGAGCGCGGAAAATCTCCCCGATAATAATACTAGAGGTAGAATTTTTTAATAATTTCTATGGGTAGAAATTATTTAATGCTATTTATTAAAAAATCGTCGAGTTTGAACTAGCTTCCGCCGAAGCTCTATGGCACTTGCCGCAATTGACGGAACTTTTGTTGCCGCCAATGCATTCTTATGGGTTTTTCGGAATGCTCCTTCAGCTGTAAGGGCGCTGACGGCCGATAATTTCCAAGGGTAGGTTTCGATCAGCGAAAAAAAAAAAAAATAGCCGCCATTGTCATGGAACTGGAGAAGAAAGAACAATAGAATGGAATGGAAAAGAAAGAACAATAGTAGGCGTGAAAAAATTTCCTAACTTGAGACAATTTTAAATTTTCACGTTATCTAAAAAAGCCAAATTTAACATCCGACGGTACATCCAAATGTGTCAGTCTATTGCGCTGATGCATGAAATAGGTATCAAACTATCGATGTGAACAAAACCCTCTCCCCTATCGCGTGTAATCTGGAATTTGGTACGCTGTTTTGGGGGTTAAAATTTGTAATCGTGAAAGGTGAAGAATTTGCATTTGGCATTCGGAGGGCGATTTCCGTCTAGCTTATAAAAATGTGTGAAAAGGTTGATGAGTTAAGAGGGGAAACAAGAGAAGGAGTGGGAATAAGTGCGGTGTAGACCCCCTTGGTAAACTAAGTTGGAATTAGTGCGGTGAGGACCCCCTCGGTAAACCAAGAGGGAATAAGAAAAATAGATCTAGTCTGTGATTACATCTAGTTATGATCTAGTTAAATTGAATTTATATTGTTATTATGCGATTGATGAAATTTATTTAAAAAATTACGACGCGTCAACATAAATCAAGGGGCTTTATTTTTTAACCAAACATCAGTATACAATTTCACATTGATAAAGAAATGTTCAAATGTAGATCTTACAAATCATTTCTCTAGTTAACAAATATGAATTGCTGATTTCGATTACCTTGAACACACGTTTTCTCATAAAGCATTGGTGGTTTCCTATTAGTTTGAGGCACACTTGTAAGGCAGAGACCATTGGCATTAATCAACACGTAAGGTTCGTAAGTCGGAATTGCCCATTTTTCCCCTCGGCTACCGGTTAGAACGGTCCTATAAGACAGACAAGCGTCTTGATCGCCAGTGGAAGTAAGTGGGCTAATGCAACCAGTTTTGCCGGCGCAAATGTTTGATCCAACTAGTTGGAAATTGCTGCCTCGAGAACATGGGACCATGTATACAGGTGCGTTTGAAGCAGTAGCACTGATCGAAGCACACAAATCAGCTGATTTCAATTTTAACTTCCCTTCTGTTCTTGGAAAAATAAAAGCGCCAAAGATGCAGCATATAACGGAAAATTTCTACAAAAGTAAGGAATTTCAGAAAATTTATAACAAGTAATTGAGAAAAAAGTTAACGAATACATTTTGAAAGTTTCGAAAATTATACTAAAACACATTGTAATATGTAGGCTAATTCATTTAATCTTTTCAACCATTTTTTTTACATATATTTTTACATACCAACAGCATTCTGAAATTAGTAGGTCTACAGTGTCGTTCTTCTCTGTCGTTTCGAGCTGCGTCATAAAGAAATAATGAATTTTAAAATTTCCGATCCGATATTAAATAGCCCCTGAATAGGGAAGTTGAAAACGAGAACGATTCCCATGCAGCAACAGTGCAATAACAGTATGGTGCAAGATTGTTTCTTAGAGGAAAATCCGAATGCATTTCTATGATAAGGAAAACCTCTGTTGCTTCCTGTTACTACATATGCGAACGTCCAAACAGACAGTTGCTTGCAGCCAGGTGTTGGCGCTTAAATGAGCCTGAAGTGGCATTAACCTAAACGGCTGTTTGAGGCACGCATCTGGCAAACCAAATTTTCTGTATTTTTTTTATACTGGTAAATTCTTATCCATTTAAAAGATTGGTGATTTTTCTGGCAAATTCCCGCAAACTGACTGGTAGAAGGCTTCAAACTCGATTATCTGACGAACGCAGGACGCTAAAAGGTCGTACAAACTCTCAATATGATCCTATTATTTCCTTCTTCAATAATATTGTTACAGACGTTGTGGTTCTTTGCGATTTAAAGAACTGTAGTAGCCTATTTTGGACAAACTACACAATTCTCGCTTTATAACCCAGTAAAAGGCATCTCTCATTAAAATGATGGTGATTTTCTTAATCTACGGATCACTTTCCATCAAAATCTTCTATTTCTGGGAAAATTTCAAAAATCGCTAAAATTCGCAAAAATAGGAAGTCTTTAAAAAAGTATTGAAAAAAGTGCGATTTTCGTCAAAAAATGAAATTCTTTAGAAACACCACCACTAAGTTGAGTTTTTAATGCAGATTCTCGTGCTGCATTCTTATTTCCGTTTTCTACTATCGTTTCCTCTGTAATTGAGAAAAAAACTGGTTAAGAGAGTTTAAACTGATAGAGACCTTCCACTTTGTTAATCTGACGAACGAAACGAACGATGCTAGAAGATCAAACTTAGTCTCAAAATGATCCTATGAACTCATCCTTCAATAATATTGTAACAGACTTTGGGGGTCTTTGCGATTTAAAAAGTTATGTCCATAAGAAGGACAACGGAATTTTTCTAAAACTGATAGATAGCTTCCAACTGCATAATCTGACGAACGAAGGACGCTAGAAGGTCGTACAAACTCTCAATATGATCCTATTAACTCATCCTTCAATAATATTGTAACAGATGTTGGGGGTCTTTGCGATTTACAAAGTAATGTCCATTTGAAGAACTGAAATAGCCTATTTTCGATAAACTACACAATTTTTCGTTTTTCATCTTGTAAAAGGTATCTCTCATTCAAATGATTCTTTAAACTTAATCTTCAATAATATTCCCATCAAAATCTTGAATTTTCTGGAAAATTTCAAAAATCGCCAAAATTCGCAAAAATAGGAAGTCTATATATGGAAAAAAGTGCGATTTTCATCAAAAAAATTAATTTTTTAGAAAAAGCACGACTAAAAGGTCGTTTTATTTATGATTCTCATAAACTCATCCCTTCAATAATATTCTCCACAGACGTTGGGGGTCCTCTGTTTAAAAAGTTATTCCATAATAAAACTGGACTACGCAATTTTTCTAAAACTGATAGATAGCTTCCAACTGCATAATCTGACGAACGAAAGATTATAGAAGGTCGTGCTTAGTCTCAAAATGATTCCTTGAACTCCCTCTTCAATAATATGGTAAGAGACTTGTTTGGTATTGGCTATTTTAGTACCAATGGCCACAAGAATCACTTGGATGTATTCGAAAATTTGATAGAGAGCTTCCAACTTGAAAATCTGACGAACGAAGGACACTAGAAGGTCGTAAAAACTCTCAATATGATCCTATTATTTTCTTCTTCAATAATATTGTAAGAGACTTGTTATGTATTTCCGATTTCAGAACCAATGACCCTAAGAACTACTATGATCTATTCGAAAAAAATGATAGAGAGCTTCCAACTTGATAATCTGACGAACGAAAGATACTAGAAGGTCCTACTTAGTCTCAAAATGATCCTTTTAACTCCCTCTTCAATAATCTGGTAAGAAATTCTTTTTGTATTTCCGATTTCAGATAGCTCAAACTAGAAGAGAACTTCCATAGATATTTTCGAATCAAACTACATAATAGTCTCAAAATGATCCTTTTAACTCCCTCTTATTGATCTTCTGACATTGAACACCAAATTATTGTATTTCTGTGAAAATTTTTAAAATCGAGGAAAATCGCGAAAATAGGAAGTCATAAGGTATAGTATGAGAAAAGTGCGATTAGAAAAATATCTCCTTTTCAACAAATGATGCTTTCTTTATCTCCTTTATCAACCGTAACAATTCCATTTTGTGTTCCTTCAGGGATAATGACTAGTAGGATAAAATGTATATTATTCTTGTTTTCAACTCAGAAACTTGTCATGCAGAATGAATCACAAAATCTATTAGGTTTAATTCATGAACAATAGGTGTGGTAATGAAATTTAAATTGGAATTCATACAAACGGAGTGATGATGATTAAGTTTTTACGTGATACTTACACGTACAATACGCAGATGCGAGCGAATTGTGCCTATATCTTTCCTTTTTGAATCACAAATATTAAAGAAACGATTACAAAGAGGCTAGAAGTGAACTACTAACTAAATTGACATATATTAGTACGTAGCCAAGTATACAGTATTGCCAACTGCATAATAATAATAATACAAAACAAGGTAAAAGATGTCTAATAGTCCTCATAATTACTAGCCTACATTTTTGCGTTTGTGAAGAAGGAAGAAGGGAGAGGTGGAATATTTTATGCGCTTTAAACAACCAGCATTTACAAAGATGTAGCTGGCTGCATAGTTAAATAATTTGTGGTGGCAAGATGTGGCGACTCAGACAACGGTTTATGATCACTATCGTTAGTTTGAACATTTTCTTCAGCTCCTTCTGGAATGCCTCTGTTGAAAGAATGTGAATACGCAATCAATAATATATACTAATGTTAGCCTACCATGTTTAGAAAAAATCACCTTTCTTTCAGTCTTGCCGAGCTTAAAGGCGACGTGGGAGTCGAGGTCATGTCTATGCTTGTATTGATGTAGGTGACGCTTAGTTGTGTAGCGAGCTTGGGTGGCTTTTTGGGGCTAATAAGGTTAAGATTTTGGTAATTGGATGGTGTGTTGGCAGTTTCTTCGGCGTTTGTCATGTGCAAATAGTTATCCATTTTCGGAGCTTGATCAATTGTCATCTGCATGTAATTTACAGCCGACCCTTCAGGCTCAGGTACCGCGGCAAACCGTTGTCGGGTAGAAGGATCAACCATCTCGCCTAAGGTTCGCTCCAGTTCGGGAAAAGAGATTCTCTCATCTTGATTATGCTTCCAACATTCCATCATGATTTCACCGATGGCAATAGGGGCGTATTCCGGTTTCTCCATGCGGTGGCCACCTTGCAACATGCGAATCAAATCAACTAACTCGCCAATCTCTGTTCAATAATACAATGTATACAATTATTATCCCATCAAATGTATCAAATGAAAGTTTAGTTTATAAGTTTTACCAGGGTAAGGTTGTTTGCTGAGTGAAAATATTTCCCAGATGGTAATTCCGTAGGACCAAACATCTGATTTAGTAGAAAATACACGATCAACGAGCGATTCGATAGCCATCCATTTAACTGGCAGCGCTTCGTTTCCTTGTTTCTGGTAATCGCAGTTTTTGTAGACTTGGCGAGACAACCCAAAATCGGCAATTTTAACTATGTCGTCATCGGCAAGCAGAACGTTGCGCGCCGCCAAATCTCCGTGCAAGACCTAAAGTTCATTAGATATACATTTAGATGACCTGCATCAGTCTAAAAAAAAGAATAGGCCTGGCCTAACACGTAACCTTTCGTTTTGTCAGATAATTCATCCCACATGCAATTTGGAAGGCCCAACCGATCAGATCGTGCGTGCAGACTGTGGGACTTCGGGCTGTAGATTCTTTTCTGGGGAACCAGTAACGGGTGTACTCGGATTCTTCTTTGGCTTTTTGTGCGGCTTCTTCTTGGCTAGGTTTCAGGATAGGGGACTTTGGTGACAACGAATCTACCCTGTTGTCATGGAGCATTCATTTAATTGTTAGAAAACCGGACTGACCGCATGAGCTATACTGTTATTCTGATTGAAGTAAAAATTTCAAATCAACGTAGCCTATCGTACTTTTCGCAGGTTAAATTCAGATTGCAGTCGCTATCAAGTTCGTTGACGAAATGGCGGCGGTTGGCCAACAAATAGTCTTGAAGGTTGCCGTACCGGCAAAACTCGACGATAACAAGAAGTTCGCCTGTTGTAGATCAATAGTAATTCATCACGGGTCAGTTATTTGTAGACAAACCCAAAATTCAATAGCGTGCCTTTGATTAGATTTTTCGTGCAGGCACCGAGAAGATTGACTACGTTCAAATGGTTTCCCAAGTGAATCAAAATTTTGAGCTCCGATGCCAGGGAGGACAATCCTGTAGTATCCACCTGAGACTTGACCATCTTGACGGCCACAGTCGAGTTACCTGGGCCCATTCCGACCGCTTTTGCTTGAAGAACTCGACCAAATTGACCCGCACCCAGCTGTTTCCCTAAAGTATACGCGATTCAATGTCGGTTGGCCCTGTTTGTTGTAATAAAAAATTATACAAAATTACCGAGTACTAAATGGTTAATGGGAAATTCGTATTTGACATCGTAAGGTATCAGATCTAGTTGGTCTTCAATCGGAGCATCAGGATTCATTCTGTCCAGGTTTCCATCCAGCAGCTTCAGACGATTGTTAATCAACTCTTGATACACTTGCTATAAAAAATTGGCACACAATTAAATAAGTGACCTCGGATCATGGCGTCGACCCAAAATATTTACTTTTTGTTTGTAAGTACTTTTCAGGAACACCACAATAAGGAAGATAAAGATGATGATGATAATGCTGACGATAATAATGACGGCTAATATACCTCCACTTATACCATGAACATTCACAATGAACGTTCTCTCTTTAGTACCCCCCCAGTTAGCTAACTGACATTTAAATACGGCATCGGAACTGGCCGAGTGAATGACTAGCACACTGGTCAGCGAAGTCTGGTCATACATCGTGTTAATGGCGAAATACTTTTGTTGGTCATTCGTGATTTCTTCTTCTTTCATTCCCTACGAAGAATTTATTGAATACTATTAGTGCCTCAAGTTGTTTGCAGCTGCACAAGGAGGTCTGTTACAATTGTTCTAAACCACCGAACTTGCGGATGTGGAACGCCAGCAATGTCACGACATGTCAGCGAAAGCTCTGTTCCCTGGTTAACATCAATTTCTTCATCATTCGCATTTTCTAATTTTGGAGCATTGGGGCCTGATTAACATAATTATTAAATCTAGAGATGTAGGCTAATCGAACTTAATAAAAAAGTAGATGGTCGTCGTAATACTCAAAACGTTGACAGTGATGTTGCTCACTGGGATCATTAAATTGTACTTGTCGTAGCACTGATAGATTCCAGCGGCGGCAATTGGAATATTTATCCAACGAAGTCGATGTACTTGGTATGTCCCGAGAGGTGCCGGATATTCCTGTGAACTGGTGTCATTTTCAAACGGAAGCCAGTAGCCTTTGCCGTCTGTGCCGCATTTTCGTTCAAATAACAAACGAGTTTCGATTCAGTTTTACAAATTACATGTACACTAACTACCTGCTGGGAGTCGATTCTCGTTTAGATCTATCATCATGTCATTCGTTGTGTTCGCTTGGTTCCTTAGAGGAAGCCAACGCCAAGCCAATTCCATAAAGTCTTTGTTTTTACTTCGACACGTCAAAGTCACTGGATCCCCTTCAACAATCGGATCATTCTCATCCAATGGAGTCACTTCCACTCCTTGATTTCAAAAACAATGAATTGAAAATGTAAGATAGCCTACTATTTAAGGTCAATAATGACTCATACCTTGAATTTCAATTTTGAATTGAGGGGAACGAATTTTAACGCTCGATTTTGGCCAAGTGGCCTCGCATTCATGTTGTCCTTTCATTTCCCACGAGTCAACAATCTTGATTTTGAATCCTTCGTAAGGATCGAAGTAAAAATCGCTGTCAGGTTGGTCAGGTTCTGTGGAAGACGCTACTACCTGAAATGTTAACATTTTATTAGTTGGGCACAGACTAAAATTGACTTCTTCCCCAGCTAACTTTGCTTCCTTCGTCAATCTTTTTTCTAAGGATGACGTTCACTGATGGATGCGTAGGTCCACATCCAATTGAAACATTAGTTTCTGAATAGTGGCCGATGACTCGGAGATCCTGATTGGGACCAACTTGCCGCTGTGCCGGTGGAAGAATGAGTTGCTTGGGGTCTAGCCAAACATATGAGATAAACAGTATTTAGCTATTGGATTTGGTGGCATATATATTTGTTATTATCTTACCTTCGATGTAGATAAATTGGCGAAACACAACATCACTCTCGTCGCCAACACGAAAGCACGAATAGTAGCCCGTGTCCAAATAGCTAGCGTTTCTGATCGTCAGTAGCGACCACGAAATAAGTCCGTCGACACCCATGGTACTGGACGATCGCTGACTTAGTGGTGTCACTCTTCTCAATATGTAGTAAGGATCTTCTTCCCCAGTCGGTCTTTTGGGCCTTGCCCATTCAAGATGGCAATCTTCACATGTGATTTTACATGTTAAATTAAAATTTGATCCAGCGTTCTCGATTTTGTATGGGTGAGTTATGCTTTCGAGCGATCGACCTTTTGGGACTGCAATATCAATAAGGTTGCAAATGAATCATGAATCCTAAATACATTTATAAGTAAAATATTTACTTGGGACAATCAAACTGATGTTGCTCCTGGGTAAACTAGCGTCCGACGAGTCGTAGCACTGATACAGACCCGACGCTTCGACAGGGACCTTGTCCCATTTGATGCTTCTGACGACAAACGGGTTGAGGTCGGCATAGTATGGAACGCTATCGGGGAGAATCTCCACTGCCCCTATATACAAAGTCTGAAGTCAAGCCCAGTTTTATTATAGACTACATTGGATTGCTACCTGGTGGGAGGACGTCAATCTCCTCATCGGCTTGATCTTTTACAACACCGTTGACTATCCATCGCCATAACAGGTTCACGTTATCTTTATGGGGACTGCGGCACCTAATTTCTAGTGAACTACCTGTCGTCACTGGATCCTCCAAAGGTACAACTTCCACTCCTGTACGTTGGTATTATTAGCCATAAAGTCACTTACGAGAATACAAATAACAAGAAGAGAAAGACAACTAGTAGCTTCAATTTTACCTAGAATTTCCAATTTGAAAGCGTGTGATTTTCTCGTTCCTAAATGATCTATTCCGACGCAAAGGTACTTCCCTTCGATTTCCCATGAATTGACGTTATTGAGCGTGAAGCCTTTAAATGGACTAAAAGACCAAATGTTATTGGTCTCGTTTTTAGTTGAAGAAGCAACCTACAGATATTTTACACAATTATAAATTGACCAGACCATAACATTCAAGTTTATAATTAATGAATTACGATGGTGTTGACTCCGCTCGATTCCAACTTCTGCAATTGAACCTGAACCGTCGGTTGAGTTGGCGCACATCCGATTGGTAAATTTGTTTGTGAGAAATGTCCAATAATCTTCGGATTTGGGATTTTCGGATCCATGTTTGCCAATAATGGTGGCAATATTAAATTCTTGGGATCTAATACGAGCAAACCATCAAATTATTTTAAAAAGAAAAATTTGTTATTATCGTTTAGTTCTTAGCCTATATACCTTTAACAAAAATGTATTCCCCATCGACAATCGCGTTATCTTTATTGCGGCATGTGTAGTACCCTGTGTCTAAATAAGAAGATCCAGAGACTTGTTGAATCAAAAGTTTTGAGGACGAGGTTGCAGGTATGGTTACTCGTTCAATTATCGGCTTCACCTGTTAATTTTGTATTTTTTGAATCACTTAAATTCTGCTATTCATTTAGATAGTTTTTTTTGTATGTTTATTGAGTGAACTTACGCCTTCCCAACGATAGTGATCTGTGGCGCTCGAATGTGTAGGAAAAATTAGATTAATGGAATTGATGATGTTTGCCGGAATGGTGCAGTTGACATTAAAAGTAGATCCAGCCTCGATGATTCGGTACGGCAGCGTGTCATTTTTTACGTTGGTGGTTGTAATCGCTGATATTTGGGTCAAATAATTCAAACATTATCTTATAATCACCAACAACAGTAGTTTTTTTTTCTTTCTTTTAATGAGAATTAGCTAGATTGCAAACTGCTGTTGTAGGCTCAAATTCAACAGTAAACAGTAAAAATTTAAGCTATTTAAATGGTCAAAAAGCGATGGAGAAATTCAATTTAAAACTGGATTTACCCATAACTAAATGGGTCAACCAACAAAAATTCCACAACAAAAGTAACATTTTTACAAGATGCACTCGTATACACATTTTCAGTTTTGGGGGGGAATCAAGTTATAGCCCGAGACAGTTGGAACTAATGCCTTCAATCTGATGCAGGATTATTGGGCTAAAATGGCGGTTTTGCCATTCAACACTCCGAGTTGCTACGAGGTAACTAACCTTATTTTCAGTTTGTAAACTTGAACAACTATTTAAGCAAAACCACACCTCGACGTTTTGAATTTCCCGATTGACTGATGTCATTTTGTGGTTTTCCCCTTTAACCACAAACTTTCCAGACAACCAAACTGAGTCGTCAATCAGGCAGGAAGTAACCAGCTTCATATCCGTAACCCGTTTCTTCATGCTCTCTTAGAGTTCCTTTGCCGACGTACACTACAAGTATCAAAAGTCTGTTTTAATTTGTTCCAATGTTTTATCATATGATGAATTTTTATCAATTAGCGCTTTTTTCGTTGATTTAGTCATTCTCACCCACTTTGAACCCGTCTAGGCTGCAACTACAATTACAACGAAGAACGTGAGGCGGTAAAAAAGAATTTGAATGCGGAATTGATCTAATAAAGATAACGAAGCGCGCGAACTACTACTGAAAAATACTAATTACTCTGAAAAATACAAAAAATACATGTATTTTCCGATTTTAAAAATGTGTTTGTATTATTAATTTACTCATTTAACTGAGTGCTTGCTTGATGGCATTCAACAGGAAATTAGGTAACCCTTTTTATTCGAATTGAAGATGTAAATTGATCGATGACTTAAAATTAAGCAGTCCTTTACTAAACTGTTCATCAAGCCAAATAATTCAAACAGACGCGATTTGCGCCGGATATTATTCTATATAGCCTATATTTAAAAATGAAGCCAAATTTAATGCACTTTCACTTGCGCTTTGTCAATGAATTCATTCCATCAATTTAATAGAGTTGATTGCATAGGGAAAAATACTTTATTTGCAACATGAATGAGAACAATACATATTCATTCAAGTATATTCATTAAATGAGCAAAATATCTATTCATTTATTCTTATGAAATTAACAAGAGAGACTATATACCAATGGATTCTACTAGATAGTAACCTATATATACTTCCCAATTGAGTCATCCACTGATCATAGCAATTGTAGTGGTCATTACCATAGCCTATCTCTTATAGGCTATATATACATTTTTCAGATAGCGATTCAAATCAAAGGAATAAGTAATCGATAATAGCATCGATCACATCCGTAATATTCATATCTTGATGCTTGATTATATAAATTTGAAATAGTCAAAGTTTAAAGTTATTAAACTTAAACTTGAACAAGTTTTCCCCCTTGTTGGAGTCGAGAGGGCCGCAACTAACTGCAAATTGAGTGCAGAATATCACGAGAATTCTCAAACACCCCAGAAGAGAGTTGCGACCCTCTCGATTGGAGCCATCTAGCAAGCATTTCTGTAACTATGTGAACAAAGGGAAAGTTGGTGATGTTTTTTTTGTTCTGTCAAAAAAAAAGACGAGAAGGAAGAAGAAAAAAGCGGATCGAAGAGATTGAGCACCTTGAGCACGAGTTGACGTGAGCTAATTACATGCATCGTGTGGTTAAAAATCAGGGCGTTTCTGAATCTCGGATGATTAGGCATTTTGCCAAAATCGTGGACGATTGAAACAATTCGAGGCCGGACCTCGGCTTCAAACGAAAAAATGGTGAAATGCTAAACAAGACTTGCTCGGCGCGTATATACCTGTTGAAAACCCATTGGCGACCGCACAAAATTGCGCAGCCAAAATTTCGTGGCGTTAATATATGCATCGGCTAGTCATTCGATCAGGTAATCCTCCATCTCCAACCAGCATAAGCCAACACAAGCGAAGAAAAAAAAGAGAAGATGGTTTAAAGGATGATGTCATATCTTGGCTTGAAACCCGACGTTTTGGCTCCATCCAATCGTCCCGTTTCCCGAAGAAAACTCGTTTGTTTCTTTGCATATTGAGAATGAAGCTAAGCGCATCCTGTTGGCGTAGGCGCGACTGCTGTTTCAATGTAGTCGAGTCGAGTCTAATAGACGCTGTTGGAATGCACGTGGTTGCGCGTCCAACGACGACAAGAGTACAACTCTGCGAGATGCTGTGTGTGTTTTACGTCCGTGGAAAAAGGATGAGGAAGTAGAGAAGGTGGCCTTCATCCATTTAAGGCGAGCGCATGGCGTCAAGAAAGAGAGAGCGACGCGTTACGAGAGAGAAACGGAATCTGGCCGTAGTACATAGCCTTCAGCTAAGACGTCCTTGCATATTTCTTCTCATTGGAATCAAAACCAATAACTGTGGTCGTCCTTTTGCTTCATTGCCTTTTCCCTCCGCATATTTTGACGACCGTCCATTTATTCAATTTCTGGAGGGTGATGGAAATCTCATCTACTCTCTCTCCCTCAGCTGCACGTAGCTACGCTCTTTCGCCAGCCCAGATTGACCAATTTGGAAGTGGCATCTACTCGGCTGGGCGCTATCTTTGGCACTGGCAGCTGAGGAGGGGAGGGGGACTGGGCCAATGGGACGAAGAGCCTGCGAGAGTCGACTGCTGCTGCCGCAGTTGCGCCAGTCATCAGTCTCGTTCTCGCCGTGTTCCGCGTGTGCTGCGCGCGCTGCGAGAAAAACGTGTCGCCTCTTTTCACATGCAAATTATTCCGCCAGTTTATTCCATTCTTATTGCTTCGCTTGCTTCGCTGCTGCTGCTGAGCAAAGTGTCGCTTGTCGCCCGGTTCTCTCATTGTTGCGCTTCACCCCCATAAAAGGACCAACATGTCTTCTTCAGCCGGGTCGAGCAGCAGCAGCAACGGACAATTGGGAGCGCGACCTAAAACCGGCCGAGAACCGGTCAACCGGCCCAACAACAAACAACCAGCAACGTCGCATCATCAATCGAACAAGGAATGGAACTCTAACTGGAATTCGATTCTTTCAGCCCAGGTCAGTCTCTTTATATTATATTTCGAGTCGATTTTTGGAATCGCACATTTTTCGCTTCCGTATTGAATATCAACTCCATTTCGGGATACGGCCGCCATCATATACCGGTTATTAAGTCGTCGTAGTTGCCCGAAAACGGAGATTGTAGTCGAATGCACTAATGTAGGCTATTACGCATTCACCTGCTGAAGAAGACGCAGCTAATTCCGCGGCCGAGGTAAAGAAACACGTTTCCAGCCACAGGCCAAACGCAAAGAAACAATCTGTCGCTTTATACATGACGACGAGTTCTATATAGCAGAGCTTATATAAATATAATAGTCTGCTTGTTTTGGGTTATCGCTACTGATGCGGCTGATGCTGCTGTCGAGTTTCCCTTTTGGTCGATGATGATGATGACATGGAGGTCAAGCGAAATCGGAATAAGAGCCGGCCATTATCTGCCGACAAATCTGACGAATCAGCACAAGTGAAAGCTAGCGCGTTAAATAAAAAAAGGAAACGGGAACACGCGCGTCTTTTGCGTCACTTTTGATTCATAATGATGATAAAAGAGGAAAAAGCGAAACGAGCAGAGAGAGAGAGAATGATGAGGGAGGCTGACCCCAAGCGAAACCGCGTAGCTGATCTCTTGATTTGTCGCCAATCCGAATTTTGCAGGCACACGGCAATAGCAACGGGCAGCCTCCCTCCAGCAGCGCCCAAGCATCATTCCATCGACCCACAACAGCGACGGGATGGATGACAGGGGCGGCATCCATCAGCCGAGGCGTCTCCGATCCCAGTTTGGCAATCGCTCAGCAGCAAAGGCCATTCCAGCAACTGCAGCAGCAACCGGTCTACAACAACAACAACAACAACAACTACAGTCAAAGAGAAAAGTCGTCGGAATTGTTCCACTCGCACCACTATCACGCCAGACGTCAACGCGAACGACCGACAGCAGGCGGCAGCCGTTCAAGCAGCGCCGCCGATTTGTCCCGATCTTCGACGACCCTTTCGTCCAATTCTTCATCCCTCAACAACGTCCAAGTAAGTTTTTCATATCTCTTATATTTCATTTTGAGTAAAAATGTCGTTATTGACAAATATATTAGTTATTGTAGCTTACAGTCGCTCGATAAATTTAAATTTGTCTGATTTATTGATTATAGGCTATCAATAAATAGAATTTCGACAGTTGGAAGTCTATTTAGTTAAATCGTTATCTTGTCGAAACAATTGAATTATTGGAGATTAGAGAAGACGGGGATGAGGAATAGAAGAGGGGGCCAATAGGTTAGTGGGTCATCTTGGACTAACCGGCAGCAGGTTGTGACCAGTTTATATTTCTCTTTTTTTCTGTTGCTTGGCGTTCTGCTGGTCATTAATTTCACATGACGTTGAAAAGTTGGATGCAAAATGCGCGACGGCTAGTCGTGATGGGCGGTCGACCTTTTGCCTCCCATCCGCTCCATTTGAATAGAAAAGATATTTTTTTGTTCACTGCTGCCGTTGTAATGTGTCGGGGCTCGCCGTCTCGAAATAGACTGGCACGTACGCGCACATCTCACACCCGGTCGTCAAGCCGCCCGTGTCAATATTGTTCCATGCAGCTCCCGCGCGTCTTATTGCG
The DNA here is from genome assembly GCA_022539655.2 of Ceriodaphnia dubia. Lineage (NCBI taxonomy): Eukaryota > Metazoa > Arthropoda > Branchiopoda > Diplostraca > Daphniidae > Ceriodaphnia > Ceriodaphnia dubia. Next base: position 422,461 of record JAKUCG020000192.1, on the reverse strand, counting down.
TCATTTTCTCTACATAGTCGACGGCATTTCATTTTCTTTCTTTCTTTTCTCAGGACTCGTCGTCTGGGCGGAGCAGCATTTGGTCGCGCTGGTTTCGACGGAACAACAGCCGGCCTCCATCGAGCGACGGATCGCCCAGCTTCGAAAATAGTCCCGTCTTGGGCGGGAGACGAGCCGGATCCAGCGGAGCTCTGAGCCAAGACGACGGCGATACTCTCAGCACCAACAGTTTCGCTTTCATCCGCCAACAGCGGAATCAAATCGACTCGGTTTCACTCCGCCGCAAATACGGATTACAATTGTGCGCGCCCGAATCGAGCGACAGCATCGAAGGCGACGCCATCCGCGCCATGCGGACCCGATGGGAATCCCAAATGAGGCAGATGGAAATCAGATCCGATCAGGTGATGACCAACGGACAAAATAAGAGACAGAGCGGCGGGGCGACGGCGACGCGGAAAAAACGGCCGGCTCCGCCGCCTCCGCTCCAGCGGCCATCACCTCCTCCGCCGGCGCCGCCTATTAGGCTATCCAGTGCGGGATTCACTCACGTTCCAGGTAAAAGAAGAGCTCCGTCGCCTCCAGTGTCGTCTTCCAGCACGCTCAATATACCAGCTCGTCCGGTCTCTTTGGTGGTCATCGAATCGCCATCGACTGAAAAGTGGACCAATGACCTCAATTCCAATTTGGACGATCGCACTATGAAAGCCGCCCGTTATCACCAGAGCAAAATCAACTCTTCCTCAGAGACCACTAAAAGTTCCTGCCCGTCTAACGACATTCTCAAATTGGAAGGTGGTCTTTTACGACCGGTCGACGGACAGAAAATTTCGGCTTCGACCAAGTGCATCGCGACGGCAGAGACGCCTTCGTCGACGATCGATTCATCGCAACAGCAACAACAGAGGATGATGACGTTGCCGTTGAGGCCGTGGTACAAGCGACACCACTCGCATCACTCCCACCATCATCCGCCGCCAAGATCCAAATGGAAAGACGCGGCTCTTCTTCATCCGCCCGTCTCCGATGACGTCTGGATCGGTTTGCCGATAACGCCCGTTTCGCCCCAATCGACTTTGTCGTCCGTCGTCACCGTCAGTCCCGGCGGATCGACCCGGAGCGGAGGCTCATCGAGCGACGGCAGTCGGACGACTCAGAAGAAACGCAAATCTTTGCTGGTCAACATCAGCCAATTGGATCGCGAAGCGGGCGAGATTATCCAGCGCGAACGGGCGAGAGAATCTCAAAGGAAGAAAATGGAAGACGAGAAATTTTATTCGGCCGCAGTTGCGGTGACGACCAGGACGGAATTGGAGCCGGTCGCCGACGTCGTCGAAGAATCGAGCGAGTCGCCTTCGGAGACGAAATGCGCCAGGGAATTAATCAACATGTTCAACTCTCTGAGCGAGTCTATCAATAGCCCAGCCCAGCAGCCGGTCGACGCTAATAATAAAACTATGGAAGCGACGGCTGCTGCTGTGGAGACGCCAGCAGACGACAGTAAGGCGACCATAATGCGACTGAGGGTCAACAGAGAAACGGTCGTCCAGTCGACACCCAACGAGGCGACAATATCGGCCAGCAGCGTGTTCAATCCCAAATTGGAGGCCGTCGCGTCCTCGTCACCTCATTCGCTGGAAAATAGGACGATACCACCGGAATACGCGGGTGCTCGACCCAAAGAACCGGTCGCTTCATCGTCCCAATGGACCTGCCATGTTTGCACTTTGCTCAATAGCGACGCTCGTCTCTGGTGCGAAGCCTGCACCGCCCTCAAACCACGTCGTCCACTTTCATCATCCAAACCGGCCGTTTGGGATCAATGGATTAAAAAGGCCTTGTCCACTTCGTCCCAGTCTTCATCCTCATCGTCGTCTTCCACTAAACCAACGAAACCGCCCAGAAATCCGTCACCGCCTAAAATTATTAAAGAGACGGAAACAGTCGAAATTCGGCCGGCAGCCGTGCCCAGCAGTCCCGAAGCTTTGCGTCAGGCCCGTCTGGCCTTTTTCCTCAACGGCCAGAAAGAACCTCCGAAAGAAGGCGATACGAATAATAATAATAAGCGACACTCGCAGTGCAACGGTGCCATCAAAGTCTCTTCTTCGTGTCAGACGACTTTAATGGCGCCTGTCCAGCAGAAAGCCCGTCCTTTGTCCTCGCTGGACCAATCGAGCCAAGCGAGCACGACAGAGAGTCTTGTTAGTTCTAGTAGCCAAAACAACAATAGGATCCGTGTGCCCGTCAAAGCCGTCAATCCGACCCAATTCCCATCGATTCTTTCTCCTTCTCGCACGCAGTTGAGCCAGTACTTGCAGCAGCAGCAGGCCGTTAAGAAGGAGATGTCCTCCGAAGGCCCGTCCAACCCGTCTGATCAGGGTATAAATACTCGGAATTCTTTTCTATATTAGGAATGAGACTTATAATTAATTATAGGAGGTAGCAGTACGTCGACGGAGGTGGCGAGTGACGAGAAGAAGGTCGAAGGATTGCTGTGGCGGCTGGAGGAAGCCATCGCTGCCGGCCAATTCGACAAAGCCGCCGTTTTGGCCAAAGAACTCGCCGCTATCAAACGACCACCCGCGTCCGTCAAACCGGTTGAACCGGCGGCGTTATCAGCCGTCGCTCAATCATCAGCCAGCAGCAGCACGTCGTCAGGTATTGTATTGAAACCCGTGGCGGCTCCGAGGTCCATCATTCCGGCTTCCATCAAACCCGCCGCCGTCGAACCTCCGCCGACACTTCCTCGCACCTTATCGGCTACTAATGTAGCTGTTGCGGCAGTGCCGAAAGTGCCAAAAGTACCTAAAGTGCCCAGCATCAAAGAAATCAGTCCGCAACCGGCCGTCAAACGGTTGTCCGTCTCGGAGCCATCGCCCGCCCCAAGGACCATTTTGCCCATTGAAGCGACGAAACAGCCGGAAATTGTCCAGCAAAAGACAACAGATGAATCTGTTAATGTTGAAAAGGAAGAAAAGAAACAAATGCTGGAACCGGTGACTAATGGTCCGGTTGAAGTCGTTGTCGTTCCGGCGAAATTGCCCGAACCGACGGTGCCGCAATTGAGGACGAAAAGGAAAACCAAAGTGAGTTCCGGCCAGCAGACGACGCTTAGCTTCAACCAAATCAAGTCTTCGTCCGGTAGCGACGGGCCAGTCCAGCCACAAAGGCCCAAGAGCAGTTGCCTCATCATCGACGATACTTTCAAGTACAGTAGCCGTTCGTCCGTCTGCCGCCCGTCTTTGCATGATATCCGTCCTTCATCCAGTTGCGAGTTCCTTGTGCACGTGTTCCAGTCGTGGAACTAATCCCCGCCTCCATTTTACCGCCCTATATCTTGTCGTCTCTTTTTAAAAATGCCCGTCTCTGATGTTCGCAGCGTAGAAGTCTTCATCGAGGATCGCTCCACGCATAGCGGCCCATTTCCTCTGGCCGTCCGCCCGGCTACAACTTTGCTCCAACTCAAAGAACAAATGGAAAAGGAACGACAGATTCCAGTGCAGTGCCAACGCTGGATCTTGGGCCGTCGTCTCGCCGATCAGGATGACGTGACTCTTCAAGACTACGATATTTGCCCGTCCAATTCACACTTGTTCCTCTACATCCTGACTGAACCCGTTCGTCCCGCTCGCGTTATTCCCGTCCCTGTTGACCCAGCCCCTCCAGTGCCCTTAGAAACACAGCAGACGACGGAAAATAACACCAGGAGATATTACAATTATGAAGAAGATCGATACTCGACTTGCGACGAATCAGATGAAGACGTCGACGTCCAGCCATTTAGAAAAGAAGAAGTCAAAGAAAATACGATTGCCGAGATGCCTCAACAACCGCAAGATGAAAATCAGAGCCCAGCAGAAGTAGCTGGCGAGTCTTTGGAGGACCCAACAAAAGATGATGAGGTTAAAATAAAATCGCCAATAGGAAAAACAGAAGACGGACCTGACGGATGGACCTGCCCCGGTTGCACTTTGGTCAACCCGACGGCACGGCCCGGCTGCGAGGCTTGCGCCTATAGAAAGACGGACAACAATGAAATCCCTTTGGAACCACCCGGTCCAGCCTCGATCGATTACAAGAAGTTGATCGATTTGGACGGGAGCGACGTGGTGACGAATGCCGATGAATTCGACTGTCCCGTCTGTCTCATGTCCGTCCCCAGTCGAGTGGGCGTCACCCTCAGGGAATGTCTCCACAATTTCTGCAGGTATTCTTATTACGCTACTTTCATCTGTTAATTATTATACAATTATAATAAAACAAATTGGACGAATCAGGGACTGTTTGGCTCACGTCATTGAATTCAATGACGAGGCGGCCGTGACCTGTCCGTACCGCGACAATAATTACGCCTGCGACGCTGCTCTGCAGGAGCGTGAAATCAAAGCCGTAAGACAATAATAGCCTAATAGTAGAATGAACTAAAATTAATATTGGCTGATTGAAACAGTTGGTGGGGCCGAAAGTGTATGAAAAACATTTGGAGCGCTCGATGCGTCTGGCGGAAAAGGCGATGAAGAACACGTTCCACTGCCAGACGGCCGACTGCCCCGGATGGGCCGTTATTGAAGAGGACAATGTCAACGTTTTCCGCTGTCCCGTTTGTCGACGCACCAATTGTCTCACCTGCCAGGCAATTCACGACGGAGCCAATTGCAAAGAGTTCCAGGATCGAGTCAACGACGCCGCAGAGACGGATGAGGACGCCAAACGGACCAAAGAAATGATAGACGTACGTTTCGAATCACCCCTCAATTTCTTTAAAATGTTAGAGATGCATGATTAACATGACGCATTTTCCTGATTGGTTAATATTAGGCGCTGGTGGCGAGTGGCGAGGCCTTAAGCTGTCCCCAGTGCCAGGTGGTTCTGATGAAGCGGATGGGCTGTGACTGGGTCCGATGCTCAGTTTGCCGCACCGAGATCTGCTGGGTCACCAAACAGGCCCGTTGGGGCCCAAAGGTACTCCCTCTCTTTACTCTAAATACCATCGGCGAAAGGAAACTATTTATAGACTATAATTAAATTTTATTTTATTGTATCTAACCTGAACAGGGCAAAGGAGACACGACTGGAGGATGTCGATGCGGCGTCAACGGCATCAAGTGCCATGCCCTCTGCAATTACTGTCACTAACTTTCAAATTATTAGACATTGAGGCTCAATTGAGACGATAAATAGGAGTCGAGGAATGAGGGACTTGATTTGGAAAATGTCTCGAAACTTATTCTCGTCCCATCATGTGCCAAATAATTTGTGATCCCTTCATCTACTGACACTATTTCAATTGTATTTTCTTAATTTTTCTTTTCCAGTTTCATTTGTATCATATTTATCGACAGTTTGCTATTAGAGCAGTTACTGTCCGTCAATTGTACATCATGTAGCCTATGAATGAATGTGAACATATTTTTACAGAAACAGTGTACATTAGGGAAGTAGATCGATGTAACGTCGTGTGATGAATGAACAGCAAAAATACTTGAATGCAATAAAAGTTAAACAAGAGTTTACAAACAACAGTAAAGCGAAATATATGTTTGTCTATGGTGAAAGGCTAATATTGGAATAGGCTAATATAAGCTATAGGCTAATATAGGCTAATATAAGCTATAGGCTAATATAAGGAATAGGCTAACGCTTTATAGGCTATACAAAGCGTTAGCCTATTCCTTGTATGAGGTATAAAAGTGAAGTCCGTCTTATTTTACTTTCGCGGCATTATTTCATTAAACAAACTTGAGATTATACGTATGATAACACAATGATGAGAGATTCGTTGTTAGCCAGGATAACAAACTATAACCCTATGAAATATAATTTTCCAAATCACATTACTCTAGAAATGTATTGAGGAAAAAATACCACTGAGCTTGTTAGAACCGATTTCAAATAGGCTATTGCTTACAACTTGCTTATTTCTAGATAATTTTAATATTTAGCTTGAAATTAGTCCTTTGAATTTAATTTGATAGCCTAGCATTTATTAGATGTAGTACAAAACTACAAAGATACTGTGCCTTTTCACCTTACTACTTTACTATTTTTATTAGCCTATATAATAGGCTATAATAGTACTTTAATGGAAACGATAGACCTACAGCTTAAAAATGGTCTTTTGGTAGTAAACAATGTGGAGCTAGCTGTCAATAGAAAATACATTGCAGCAGGAAAAATCAAAAATTTGAATCTTAAAGAATGCTTTCAAAGTATACTTTGACATTCTTTAAGATACAGCTACATATATGTAGCCTAACTGCTAATCTTCGTAGATGAGTAGAAATAGGTATAATACAAAACTTAACTAAAATTAATCCCTTACAAAATTTGATTTGTTTAGCCTTTTTATCTTATAACCATAATGTAATGTAAGTTCTCAAGGTAATAATGCAAGAGTCAACAATTTACATATACTTGGCAACGTCCACAGCTTGCTGACGCTTGTTTTTTGCCTTTTTCAGTGTCTGATCTCTGATGGTCAGTCATCAGCATCAGGTGGTTTTCCTCTCCTTGTCCTGATTATTCTTGCTGTAAAAGCCGTTACATATTTTTTGAATCTAATAAGGATTTCATTAAGTTTGGTGTTTACAGACCTTGCAGTAATCTCATTAAAAATATTATTTGTACATGTTGTTTAGGTGCAGGGGAACTTTTGGTGGCTTCAGCTGGAGATTGACCTAAAAAGTTGTTACAATAATATAGGGCTGGAAACAGGTAAAACTGCCAATATTTAGGTTTGTACGTTTGTTTACAGTAATGGCTTTGAAATTTGTATTGTCTAGGCTACATTCGAAATTGAGTAATAACATTTTGTGAAATTCTGTGCTACAGAATATATCCGTACGGTTTTTGAACGACGAGCGTAATCGAAGCGGTTGCTCTCAGACACCGTGACCTCGCGACAACATCCTGTTTTTATTTCGTCCATTTCCAAAGTCATGGTATGCATTCCTCCCTGGAGCTAAAAGAAAAGGGGCTCTACATGACAGTGAAGCAGAAGCGGGAAGACGAAGAGGGAAGACGAAATATAAGCGGTGCTGTCGCGCATTACGCTTGTCGTATGCTGACTGTACGGATATCTTCTAAAACAATACACTTATAGAAATAAATGCTTATAATCATTGATATAGGCAAGTAGTAATATGGCAAATAAATACATCAGACATGTTATTTTTCTGACGCCACACAAGCTATTAATTATTTGATCTTCAAGAAACGAATAGGAAAATCAATCAAAACTCTTTATAAAACTGCCAATTATTTGCAGAAACCAGAAAATTGTTCGATTTACCTTGTATAATAATATGTATTTTATTTTCAGCTTTTAATTTAAACTAGAAGTCCTGCATGACGAGAACAGATGCCTTGGTCAGCCACGGTAGTTTAAAAAGTGAAACGGAACTAAGCTAGTTTGATTATATTTTTAAAGAACGATGTTGCTGACTATAAGTAATATCGTTGTTTAAAATTATAAAGCTGGATAAAATTTAAATTTTATCTAGTGAACGTTAGCAACACGGACAAAATATTTAACAGCGAATGGTATTCCCGCGCCCTTTTGGTCCTTTGTTTTATTTACAATGACATCATCTTAAAACAAAAAATCAAATGCTCGCGGGTATCATTTGCTCTGTTGTATACTTAGATGGCAACGACTTTTGCTCGTTGTTTAGTATTATTTAAAACTCGAAATAAAGAGATGTTTAAAGTTCTTCAAACTAGTCTGAAACATTCCAGACTGACCGGTCTTAAATGCGGTGAAATCTGTCTGCCTATAAATCCCAGACTTACACGATTTCATCAGATTATATTCATCCTCCCTAGCGCCTGCTTTTAACAGTCGATGCACCATTTCGACACGATGCCGACGGATTGCTATTAGCAGAGCCGCTTCGTTGTACGAATTGTGATGTTCAAATATATGTATTGGGATACCGTCGAGATGTTCGGATGGTACACGACTGGCGATCGTAAAGAAGGGGAACTAGGGTTCATAATGATTTCTTATTGGTGTGTGTATGTACTTTCTTGTGTGTATATTACTTTCCTTTACTCTTTCGGGGGTCAGAGGAGCGTTATGAATTGCCGGGTTAGCTAGCTGGTCTCCATAAAGGGCGTACACATACGCGAACAAAGAATTGCTGGTTTCCCTACATACTTCGCTACGTTGCGTTTGAAACTGTAAATTCTGACTTAAGATCGTGGCTCTCGTCTGACCAGATTTACACTGTTCATCTATTTGTCGGTCGAATTCTACCGACTCATCCCGTGAGCGTAGAAATTCATCTCAGAGCGATTTTACTCCGGCCTTCAAGCCAGCAATAAAAAATTCGTACAGGCGTTTCTCGATCTCATTGAATACTTCGTAGAGCCAATCACGGGAAAGTGATGACTCTCGAGGTAGCGAAATCGGACATTGGCCTATTGTTAACTTGAGGCCTAGGCGCTCCATGGTATCCGTGCCGATGATTAATTCACATGGCATATCGATGACCTCAATTAATAAATCAGCCATCTTCCTAATTATATGATAGGGCCCATCCTATCTGTTTCCAAATTTTCCCGAAGAAACTTGTGAATCAATTAATACGTATTGCCCTACACCAAAATGAGGGACTGTAAGAGTCGCCGTGGAGTAGAATTTAACAAAGACAGATCTTATGTTTAAAGCAATTGTATTTAACAGTAAAGTTCAACTTACATACGTTGGTCGGGTACGAGTGGCAACTTTATCAAGGGAAACTGTGGGTTTTATACTAGATAGAGTGGCAGGTCGATGATGGATCGACAGCTGCCAGCTCCGAATCTGGCGGATTCCAGATTTCGCACTGGAATGATCCAGCGCGAACTAGTGCAATGTCTCGAAGGCAATCGCAGATTGTTTGGCACAATCATGCGATAGCCTTCTCGATCATTACATTCCTCCCCCCCTCTAACGGACATTTAAACATAAACGTTTTCTTTGCTTCTACTCTAACCAAAATTGGGAACCATGACCTGATTATGAAAAATATAATGAACCAAATGAAAAGATAAGAGATACAGTAGAACAGGATATCATTATGTAAGAATTGCTAGGAAAAGTGGGGGATGAGTTATGGCAGAAATTCAGGGATAATCCGTATGAAAAAGTTTGCGTGGTGGAGTACACTATAAAAATCGAACGAATTATCCACAGACCGACCCTTCGCAATAAAATTCCTACCTATCAGAATGGGCAGACTGAAGTTAAATTAGGGAAACAAAGTATTCACAGTCCCAGATCTTGTTGGAGAGCAAAACCTAATTATTATTATTATTTTTTTTAATCATTTGGAGGGCTGAACGTCCTTTTCTTTGCTACTTTCCTTCCCTTCCGCATCTCCTTTTGTGTTATTTGGTTTCGGACTGTTGTCAGTTGATTCCTCGTCGACATCGCGCTGTGTCGTCCTACGGCGGATCGTTGTTCTTGGGTGCCACGGCACTGGCGGATGCGCCCAAAGAGCGCGGATGCGCCTACGTTCCGCCTTCCAATATTCTTTGTCAGCTGCCTTTTTCCGCTGCCCGATTGTCTCGTTGGGACCTCCAAATGTAAGAGTCGCCGTGGAGTAGAATTTAACAAAGACAGATCTTATGTTTAAAGCAATTGTATTTAACAGTGCTCTTTTTGTCATAATATTCTTTTTGTTTTTGCTGAGCTTTATACAAATTGTCCCGTGCTAAGTCTAAAGCCTTTTTCCACCTCTGGCGATACATATCGCCTCTGTTTTCGATAGCCTGATACCGAGAACATGAAATTACGTCGGTTGGAAGATTTTCGTCCCTTCCATAAAATAAGTAAAATGGTTTTCTTTCAAGCTCCTGGTTGGCTCGCCAAATGTAAGAGTCGCCTTTTGAGTTCTTTAAGTCTTATAATTACGTAATGTAAGAGTCGCTATTTTGAGTACTTTAAGTCTTATAATTAAGTAAATAGACACTGACAAATAGTTTATGTTTCAAGAGTTGTATTTGAACTTACACTGCAGCTGCTGGTTACACGAGTGGCGCTTTGAAGAAGGGAAACTGGGGGTTTATATAGTGCGAAACCAGACAGTGATCTCATCACCATCTGCTTTCGCATTACCTTAAAAGGTATATAACTTTTAGCAAAGACATTGAGGCCATTTGCCATTGAGGCCAGACTGTCTGACTCTTCCGCATCTTTGCACGTTACCGTTTAAGGTAACATCCTGGTTCATTACAACTGGTCGTTCTTGTTGCTTAATTTTAAACAATTCACAAATTTGCTTTACTAATTCTGACAGAAAAATTTGAACCTTGATCTGTTAATATTTGTTCCGGGGCGCCGTATTTCGTACTAACCTCATTAACTAGACATGATGCTACCGTTCGCGCCGTCTGGTCAACCATCGGAATGGTCATCACGAAAAGTGATGCGTAATCGGATAGTACCAATATGTAATTGTTTCCATTTCTGCTCGTATCTACCGGGCCCACGATGTCCATTGCTATTCTTTCCCATACCCGTGTGGCAGCGGGTGTTGGTTGCAACGGCGATTTACTTTGGCCATATGGTTTCATACGTAGTTACGTCTTCTTTCATTTTAGGCAAGTAGTATCGTCGTTGTAACCTAGCCAATGTTTTTACTACTCCAAGGTGTCCTGCGGTACCATGTGATCATGGCAAACCTCGTAAATTTCCTGTTTCTTAGTGGCAGGCACCACTTACTTATCTTTCAAAAATAATTCTCCTCTCGCAGAAATAGAGAAATTAATCAGTGACTCGTCTTTAGCCTCTGTTAGCTTTGCAAAAACATTAAGTTAGTATACTAACTGGTCCTTTCCCCAGTTATTATCTTCCTTAGTGAAAGTTACTGTTGCCACTACGGGTAGCGGAATGCGACTGAGGCTATCAGCGTTCTGATTCTGCTTTCCCGCGCGGGATCCTATTTCAATATCGAACTCTTGAATCTTGAACGCCCATCTCGTGAGTTGCCCAGATGGTCCATTTTTACTCATCGGCCAAAGTGGTTTGTGGTCTGTGAAAACTATGAATTTCCTTCCGTATAGGTGAGGTCTGAATACGTCAATGGCGTGCACGATTGCATACGCCTCCTATTCGGTCGTCGACCATTTCGATTGCCTGTCATTTAGGTGTTTCGAACTGTAATGTTTGTGTTTTGTGTGTTTAAAATAATGAAGACAAGAACAAGATCTGAAGGTTTAAATGAATTGTATTTTTGAGACTTACAAGTATACAGGTAGTACAGCACTGGATACAAGGTTGGTTACTCGGGGTTTATATAGGTAGGGTAGGTTAGGGTGCGGCCGCAGATTCTATCCCTGAGGGATAGAATCTTTGACCGGGATGACATTGGGGTGATGGTGCAATAGTGACGCAAGGTGGTGCAATAGTGGTGCAATCACTATGACCAAATAAGGTAAGGAATTTGGAGGGTAACATACGGAGGGAAACTTACTCGTGTATATAGTCACGGATCACTACATCCCTTCCCCTCTTCAAAATAAAACCCATTAACCAAAAGATAAATGTAGGAGAGCAGAAAGAGTACATTTATAGGGTACTTGTAAAAATATTTTTCAATTCTTGTTTTTCTTGCCTGGTGGGGGTGGCGCGGCGTTGTTGTCCCATTCAGTGGACATCCAGTCTTCGGCTGCTTGGGCGAAACGTTTGTTCTCCTCCAGCATCCGGCGATTGTAGATGTAATTGAGGATGTTATATTCCTCGATGTTCCGCTTTCGGTTCGCTTCGCTTACCTCCAACGGCATTGGAGGTAGCGGGGGAAGACGTTGAATATCTAATGGTTCCATGTTCCATGGAACGTTGAACCATGGGCGGGGTTTTTGGTCGTCTTTTTTTCTTCCTCTTCTCTTCTTAAATTTATCCAGTACTCGTCCCAGTACTGATCTTCCTCGCTGTCTAGCGAGCTGAGTTCCTCCTTCGTCATATTTTTGTTTTCTGGTAGTACTTTACTGTCGCGGATAGTCAAAGAAATTGTCCAGTTTAACTTGCCATTTTTTGGGTGGCGTTGCAACTTGATTCCTTTGTTTTTGACTTGCTCTAGTAAAATATCCCAATTTTAAAGTGCGACGGTTTGGGTTGCTTCCTCGTTGCACCATCGTTGATTTCCGAATGTTGTACATGATGAATGGTTTTGAACAGGATATTTTCCACTTTTTCTTGTAGAATCGAGACTCTGCTCCGGCTGTTGATTGACTGATTTTACTTTACTTTTACAAGTAAGAGTCGCCTTTATGTTTAAGATATGTCTTATAACTAGATAAATAAATACTGACAAAAAAGTTTAAGTTTCAAGAGTTGTATTTTAACGAACACTGTAGCTGCTGGTTACACGAGTGGCTTATACCGGCGTATGAGTGTTCATTTGCAGAACAAAAACTGGGGTTTATATAGTGCGAAACCCGACAGTGATCTCATCACCGTCTGCTTTCGCATACTACCGTAAAAGGTATTCTACTTGCAGGTCTTTCAGTAAAGTCAGACATTGAGGTTAGACTGTCTGACTTTCTGCGTTTCTGCATGTTACCTTAAAATGTAAAATCCTGGTTATTACAGGAAGGGTGTAGAGATTGGACTTAACTTAAGAGTAAAAATGCCAAACACAGAGAGTAACTAAAAACACAGTGTGGTAATGTTTGTTTTGTGTATGTTTTTAAATAATGAAGAACAAAGAACAAGATTTTAAAGTTTGTAAGAGTGATTTGTATTTAGACTTACAAGTAGTAATCGGCAAGACAGCACTGAAATATTAGGGTTTTGGGGTGAGTTTATATAGGAAGGGAAGGTTAGGGTGTGGTCGAAGTTTCATCCCTGAGGGATAGAAACTTCGACGGGATTCCAGGTTGGTGGTGCAATCATTGCACCATCACCCTGAATTAGGGTAAGGAATCTGGGGTTGAAGGGAGAAACAAGTTTTCACAAACATGCTACGTGACTATTGTCACGTAGACCATTACACTCCTTCCCCTTTTATAAAAAATCAACCATTTCCCAAAAGGACATAATATCACACTACAATAATATAATACCAAGAAAACAAGACATAATAAAAGACTACAATAAAAGACTACATGCATTTTTTTAAAATTTTAAACTTTACTTTTTTTTCTTTTGGTGCGGCTTCGGCGGCGTCCCACTCTGCGCTTATCCAGTCTTGTTCCGCCTTTTTGATGCGGGCCAGTTCTTCCATCATCCGGTTGTTCCGGATGTAGCTTTCCACATTGTAGTCCTCGATGATCCTCTTCCGCGTGGCCTCCGCTACTTCCACAGGTATCGGAGGTAGTGGGTCGGTTCGGTCTCTTTATGTGCTAATTCTTTCGTCAAGTCGTGTGGTGGGGTTACTACTGCTGCTACGGATTTATGTTTCTTTTCTTCATGGATTTCCTTATTTATCACTATACTTTCGGCAGTAAGTGCGATGTCGCAAACTTCGTCGAATCCTGGATCTTTAGTCATACGGGGCCATAACTCTTCCTTTATTTTTGGTAATAACCCATTTAACAAGATATTTCGCTTCATTTCATCCCTCATTTTCTGTACACTTTTACTAAGATCTATTGTTTCGTCAGCGGGGTTATCTGACAAACTCGCTAATTTCCCGTATACGTCATCGAACATACAATAGTCACGTAGGCCATTACATTCCTTCCCCTTTTCCAAAATAAAACCATATACCAAAAAGGACATAATATAACACTACAGTAAAAGACTACATGAAAAATAATAATATTTTTTTTTGTTTAATTTTACTTCGTTTTTCCTTTGGTGTGGCTCCGGCGGCGTCCCATTCCGCGCTGACGTGCTCTTTAAAGGCACGCTGAAGGCGGCGGTTTTCCTTCGCCATGCGCTGGTAAAGGATGTACTGTTGGATATTGTAATCCTCGATGTTCCGACGTCGGATGGCGTCGCGCACCTCCATGCTGATTGGAGGCAGCGATGGAAGCGGTTGAAGCTGAAGGGGAATGACTCGAAGTTCCATGGGCGGTAGACCATTGGTGGGGTCCTGGGGCGGATTCTTTCTTCCTCCTCTCTCCGCCTTAGATTCGTCCAGTACTGTTCCCAGTACCGCTCTTCTTCGCTGTCTAGCGAGCTAAGGTCGTTGTCTTCTTCTGCTTCCTCTTCGACTTCTTTCACTTTTTCTTCTTTTTCGGCTTCTTCGGCTTTCTTTTCTCCTTCCTCTTTTTTGGATGTCGCGCCTTCTTCCTCGTAGTAGGCTCCGGTTAAAATATGCGATTTTCCACGTCCCAACCCATATTGTGGGGTGGAAGTGGACACTTCTTCGCTCGTGGTGACACTGATCGTCACCACACAGATGTCTTTTTGTAGTTGTGACATTTCTTTTGTTTCGGTTCGACTGTTGGATTTGGAGTGTTGTGTCTTGGGGTTGATTGGTTTATATAGGGGTAGGAGGAAGGTCAATATCAAGGTTATTAGGAAGATCTTGTAGTTGCTAAGGGTATTCAAGTAAGGGTAAACAACTTTTTACTGCTGTAGGGAAGGGTGGGTTAAATTTACGAATAAGGGAAATTCCTTTTAAAGTGCTGCTATTTTTTAATATGAATTTTAGTTACTAAGGGTTTCTAATCTTCACATTTAATATGGAGGGAATATTTGCTTACATCGTATTTGGATCGCAAGGGCAATGGTCTTCCCAAACGAGTCCTTTACCTACGACGTAGCTACAATGTTTATGCGAGTGTGCAATTTCAACAGGAGGGACATTTGAAACTACTGGGGGGTTGTGAATGGAGGGCATGAGAGATTGGGAAAAAAGTTCTATGGGGGCATCTTGTCTATTGCGTTGCAAGCGTCTTCGTTATAAGTAGTCGTGTAATATTTAGAATGAAGAACGAACACGAGTTACAGTTGCGGTATCATCACCGCGATCTGGTGCATAGATGTTGGCACCAGCCTTGAGCAACCGTTGTACCATGTCGACGCGATGCCGGCTGATTGCCATTAGTACAGCTGTTTCGTTGTACGAATTGTACTCCTCTATCATTGCATGTTTTGTTAGGAGAATGTTGAAACATTTCCACGAATTGTATCGGACAGCGGCGATTAATGGAGTTTTTCCAAGAAAACTTATGTCCAAATCCCCTGGATGCTTAGCTAACCAGTTGATTAAACCGACGGCCCAACAAGACGATCTCGTGAATTGCGGGCGTCTTGTCTTCAATGAAATCCCTTTTAATTTTTGCGTAAAGCGAGAATGGGCCTCTTCCCCCTGGCGGCAGCATACACCATGGTTGTTGTAGATTTTATAATACTCCGTTGTTGAAAGATGAATTCATGATGATTTTTCGTGCGTCCAGCAGCTAGTATTAGAAGTTTTTCATTTTTGTAGTTTTGAACCGATTTCCGTTTAGTTTTGATTATTATTTTAAGTGGCTCAGAACTATTTTTCTACAATTGCATTACACTAGTGACAATTGTCCCCAGTCTTCCCTTTACTACAAATACTAATTTAATAAGTCGACTTTTTAAGGTATTCGAAACTCGGGTGATTTTCTTATTGTATTCTCAAATGTATATATATTGTAAACAAAAAAGATAGAAAAAGACGTCTACGATTGGCAAGAGGAAGTGGAAATCTTCCAGATAATTCGTTCGAACTTTCATAATAGTAAATAAACTGAAAGCTTCAATGATGTTCCTGCAGTTTCCTACAACGGTTTCTCAGAAGGTATATCTTTTTCTTTAGATTTTACTTAATCTTCAACGAATGTTTATCATTCCAATCCCTCGCCTTTTGAACTTGAAGAATAAATTGCTGTCGTTTATCGTGGTCCAAGCAACCAACCAACGCTTTGACCCTATCATCTTCTTTACTTGTTATTAATTTACTGATGACTGCTCCACTTCCATCATCGTAGAGAGCTAATTGCACCACGGTTTCTTGCCCTAACGTATCTTTGACGCGCTTCATGAATAGCTCCATCCGTTGAATGCCCGTATAGTAACTTCTGTTCATGGCACTACCCCAGATGGTATTATTTTCATTTATTCGGATAGTTGTGATATTTTCAATAAATCCTTTCAATTGATCTTCGTTAGCATAATTGAGAAAAAAACGCAAAACATCAAATCTGGCGTTTTCTGTGTCTTCGGTAAAGTAGGTTTCAGGGTTGTTAAAGGCTTATTCGATGAGTTGAGGAACATACAGACAAAAATATTCTTCCATCTCGTTTTGAATTTCTTTGGGTAAATTAGCCAGAACCATGTCGTGCACGTCGTTTCCCCTTAACGCAACTGCCAGCACGAAGGGAATTTTGTCAATTTCATGAATAAGGAGCTTTTTGACATCATCTTTACCACAAATTGCCGCCTTTTCTTTTGATAAACGTATCAAAATCGATATCATCTCTCGTATTTCCTTTTTTGATCCATTACTTTTGCTAAACCATAAAGCCCAGATGCTGCTGCAATTCTGTTCTGTTATAAAACTTTTATCTCCTATTTTTGAAAATAACCAATTGCGTTTGGCCGTAAGGACATTGACGAATTCTCTGATCTGCTCGTCACTTCCGTAATCCAAATAACAGTTAAAAAATTTCAAACAGAAATTTGATAAGCAAGTAAAGAAATTGCCTATTTGATATTGAATCTTCAAATCAAAATCCGTGGCGGATGTGGAAGAATTCATGTCTTTGGATCCGTAGTTCGTTGGAATCGAGAAAAACGTGCTCTGGATCATATCGGAAGCGCGGTTCTTTGCATTACGTATCACTTCATCTTTTAGTTCTTTTGACAACGGAGATACAAGAATGGCGTCCATCAGTTTTTTCAAGCATCGGATGCTTGGCTGGCCTGAAATTCCATCGGAATCAACATCGGATGGTAAATCCAACACTAGCTTTTTGATCCAAGCATTTGCATCAATAATTGTATGACTTGACAAGAGGAATTTGAAGAACTCAGGTAACATGCGATCAGCATTGTCCCAGACGTCAAAATCTTGCCAGGCCAAGAAACGTTGCCAGTAGCTTGTTCCTTCGGCCCTTTTTAGAGTGATAGCCTCGAGCAGTTGTTCCAGTTCATTTGCGGACAATATCCCAAGGAATCGGACTGACAATAAAAAACAAAACCCCAAATCGGTATTTTTATCCAAGATCTGTCTGGTCATCGAATCAATATCGTTGACGGACAGCATTTCACGAAGAGTACTGACATCGACTAGTGCCAGTAATTTCTTTGTTTCTCTGTTGTGAAAGATTAGATCGTTTAAATACTTATAATTTTTCATGTTCTCATTGTCTGGGTGAGTAGAAACGAGTATCTGCACCGCAATATGGAACGTTTCTTCTGACCAGGCAAACTGTATGTCATCTAAAGGCACTTGGATGAGTAAGAATAATGGATGGGTAATAATATCATCCCCCTGGTAACGATCTGATTTGAGTAAATCAACGAGACAAACGTGACCAAGATGCCATTTGACAGACTTCAAAACGAATTCGGTTCTTGTAATGTTTTCGTGTTTTATAGCGTTCCACAGTACTCGATACAGGAATCCAGTTTTTAACGTCAAGTATGTTCTTATTTGATCATCATCAAGAACTCGATTCAGGAAGGAAAGCATCATCTTGAAGATTTCCTTGTGATCACACACGATGGCTACATATAGCGGTGTCAAACGTTCTGCGTGATCCACATACCCGCCTAAATCATCATCTTCTTTTCCAATTTCATAATCATTGGCTCTAAACAGTAACAAAACTACCTGATGGGCCAGACTCGTAACAGCTTCAGCGTCAGCTCCCGTTTCTCCTTTGAATACCAATAAAATGTTCGCAACGTTGTCCAGTATTTCCTTTACACTATCTTTCTGATTGTCTAAGGCATATCGATGCAGACGAGTCATTTGAAATTCGTCCCGTTCCAACAGTTGCTGCAGCCAATAGCAGACGTCATCATTTATTTGCACGCTGTTCGCCATCGCTGGTAATTCCTGCTGCCGACGATAATATCTCCTACACACCTCTGTCTCGTATTCCATTACACTACGCCAAACTTGCTGGTTTGTGACGTGGAATCGGTTCAAATCTTCACGCAGGACCTCCAACGTCTTATCAATTCTGCCATTGATCCAATATTTGTTTTGTTTAGACCAAAATAAAGTATCTTTCATAAGTTTAGCGAATGTTGCGTCGCCATCTTTCGAAAAACAAAATGCCTCCAAAAGTAGCTTCAAGTAAGTTTGTAAATGACCTTCGTGGTAGTTTTCGTTCCACATAAGGAGTTTTAAGATAAAATAAGCACCACCAAAAAATGTTATATTTGGGACAAAATCTTTTTCATCATTTCTTTTACTTATGGTTTGATCGAATGATTTCCGATTGTTTATGAAAAACTGCAGAAGAGTTTGCACTATATCATTTTGCTTCCTCCAATTCCAATCAGAAAGCACCCGATGATGGCCAATACTCGATGATTCCAATAAAATTTCTATCACATTTTTCGTCAAATGTAAATTTGTTTTGTTTGTTGCTGTTCGTGTGTTAACGATCAAATTTTCCTTTTCCTCGTCCATCTCAGAATAGTAAGTTTCTGATACCTCTGCATTGTAAAAATAGCTTAAAAATCGGTGAAAAATCTTAGGCGAGGCATCTCCGTGTTCATTAGGTTTGCAGAATAGTTTAAACATTAGTTTTCTTCGAACTAAAGACGTATAGATGACGTCTTGGACTTGTTGTCCATCGCAAGTTGCATCAAGGCAATCACACAAGAAATGGAAAATGTGTTCTTTCCTACACTTGACAGAGAAATAGAGAGCGTTTGTTTTAAAATTAAAAATTGGAATTGTCGCAACTTCTTGGATAAATTGATGGAATCGATCGGGTAAGTCGCGTTGATTGACTTGATCCCGCCATTTTTCTTTTTCGTCAATCAACAGCTCTCCCAACATTGAATCAAGGAACGTTTGGACGCCGATATATTCATTGTTTAACGCCATTATTTTCGTAACGATGAAATTACGAGTGCTGTCATTTTCCAGAAGTTTGTTTTGATGTTTATCTTCAAGGTGGAATCCCTTGTAAAGGTAATCGGCCACGTAGTATTCAGCGTACGTCCGGTGCAAGAACACAACTTTATTCCTTCTTTTTTTCTTTGTTTCGTCCTTTGTTTCGTCCGCGTTTCTTTCCTCGTCCAACAATCCGAATCGGACTCCATCGTCGTCTCTTTTCGATTCTTCATCTTCCAGTTCGGCTTCGGATCTAAGCGTCATCCCTTGTCGCCCCATCAACAATATGTTGGCATCTTCGCGATTCGAAACGATTGTTTCTACCGCCAGTTGAATCAAATCTCCCTCCAATTTGGCCATATCTTGGCTTACGTGTCGATCCACATAATGGCTGTCAGCTTTATGTGCCTTCACTTTTTCTTGTCGATAAATGTTGCGTTTCTTGTCCATCAACAGGCGGTACAGGCTAAAGAGACTGAAATTTGTTAGTAACTTGTCCATGCTTCGATTAAGGGCCAGTTTTTCGTCAGTTCCATCATCACTATCAGCAGACGACCCTTGTTGTTTTTTCGCAGTTAAAAGGTTCTCAACATCTGAAAGGAAACATTCGGCCACTATTTGGCATTGAAGAGGGACACCTAGAAAATATCTATCTTCATCGTGTTTTAAAGTCGCTGTTACCCGATCTACTTCCCGCTTTGCTTCTGCGTTGTTGGTGACTTCATGTTGCTCTTCTTTGCAATCGCTTAATAACATCTTCAAACTTCCTTTAAAAAATGTTCGATCACGGTTCAGTTTTTCAGCAGACAACCCTTGCAGTGTTTTCGCATTCAAAAATTTATCGAAACATTCGGGCACTATTTGGCATTGCTGAAGAGGAACATCGGTGAAAGATCTTCCTTTGTCTTTCAAAGTTGTCGTCACCCGATCTAATATCCATTCTGCTGTGGTTTTTATGACTTCATCTTGCCCGTCTTCCCGATCGCTTAAGATCTCCAAACTGCCTCTATAAAACGATGTTAAACAATCGACTTGGTCTTGGCGACTGAAGTCGTTCAAATTGTAAGCCAACTGGTCTAGCTCCAACTGCAAGTAATGAGCCATGTGAGATCGGGTCGTCACATACAAACCCATCGATGTAGTTTCGTTGGTCATGCTAAAAGATGATTTGATGAGATGAATCGTTTTCTCTTGGCAGTGACTATCGATTTCATCAAATCCATCCAACATGAGGACGACGCGATCGCCCGTTTCTAGGCGGTTCTTCAACAGGGAACGAGCAAACGGGCTGTCGCCAACCAGTACGGTGGGCAGATTGACGAGGAAATCGAAAAGAACTGAATCGAGTCTCGATTTGTTGATATCTATCTCTTTCAAATCTTTTTGATGGTCCGTCAAGTTGATTCGTATCACCCAATAGTCTGGATTTTTCTTTTTAATTTCATCATAGAAATGCGACAATATAGTGGACTTACCCGTCCCAGCTACACCTGATATAATGATTGGTCGTTTTCCCCATTTTAAAAGTAAATCGTCCACGTTGGAGATTCTTATGGTTAAAGAGTTATTTTTCATCTTTTCAGTGGTTTTCTTAAGTATCTTCTCTTTGAGAACTTTGCCCAAATTTTGGCTCCATTCGATTCTTCCCGTTTCCGAATCGATTTTGCATTGTCTTTGAAGATCATCCGCAGATATTTCTAACTCTTTTGCCACTTTAATCCAAAAAGTTTCGTCGAAATCAAAGTCGAATCGCACCTTCCGCTTGATGTAGAGGGACTGTTTGAATGGAGTTGCGATGTACGAAGGGATTTTGATTTCTTTTTGCTGCCTTTCGCATATCAACTCCTCGATGGAAGGCGCGTCGAGAACGATTTCGTCCTGTCCCTGTCCAATGAGTTGACGAATAGTTGGATTGGGATTGGGGGATTCACCGATGGCATAATCTATCGATAAATCATTGTTTAATGGGTTTCTTTGGAACGAGATGGTCTTGGATAATAAAGTGTTTTTCGAGTCGTCGCCCAGTTGTCCATAGCTAATCGAATCTTGGATAATATGTTGTTTGCATTTTATGTCGTTGCCAATAATTAGGACGTGCTTTCCGTTCAAACATTCAATGTCGTCCTGGCTGAAAAGAGCTTCGCCATTATTACAGCTGTCGTCATCTGGTTCGACAATTTGAAACAGACTTGTATCATCGCAAACGACGATTAAAAGTTGTTGAGGATTTCCTTTTTTCGTGAAGGCATTTCTTATCCACTTCTTTTCGCGTCCTTTTTTCAAGCGACTAGATGATGTAACCAAATAACTGTCGTCTCTTTCGTAATTAGGTTTTATTAATTCCGAAATGATTTGGTGTTTGAGTGCTGAGATGACTTTGACAGCCGTTAATTTCGGTGAAGGTGTCACGATGTAAGATACTTGAACTTCTTCAGAGATAAAAGGACTTCGAAACAATAATTTCAAGTTCTCTGCCATTCCTTTCACAGCTTCATCGTTAAATGATAAAACACCAGCAGTTAGGACCTCTTGGTAGTCCAGTGAGAGACTAACTGCACGAAGAGAGTCAATTTTCTTTTTTCCGTCTTCCAGCAAACACTTCCCATTAGCCGACGAATACCATTTCGAATTTTTCTCCTTGAACCAATCCAACATATTTTCCAAGATGTAAGACGACTGGAAATCACTTTCGAGTACCCTATAATACTTGCCCACCTCTTTTGTCAGAATCTTTCCTAATTCGACTTCGTTGGGCATGTCGACGGCAAAGACGAGCTTGTCTAGAAATTTAATAATGTCTTCCACATTGACAAAATCGTCGAGTGGCTCATTTCCAAAATCTTCCCTGTTTGATAGTTTGCTTGGTCTGCCGAACGTTTGGCTGACTTCGAATGTCAATTCTTCCCAGCAACGCAAGAAAATCAAATTGCTTAGCACTTTTCGAAATTGAAGCGCTCTGTCGGAAAGATCAGTTGCTCCACGAACGAAATTTTCGGTAAAGAGTTGAGTAGCTAGTGATTGATAAGAATCAATAACATTTTCTCGTTTCAAATCTTCGCCGTAAATAAAAAAAAGGTCATCAAAATTGATGGAGATGGATTTGGCATATGCGGTAAGTGTAAAATTTTGAGATGCCCAGTCGTTTTCCAAGTCTTCGAGTGACCTTTGATTGCTTTGTTGCGTTTCATCAAATTTCTTTTTCTTGCTCACCACGCTCAATTTTTGGCAATAGTGAATGAATGTTTCGTTGACAAGAATTTGACGGAACTCATCAACACTTTTTGTAAGATTTTCCCCTTTAAGAAACTTATTGCTTAGTTTCCCCTGCTTCTGACTTCTGTTATCAATTATTTCGTCTTTTACTAACGTCACGTGGTAACTTTTAAGCGCATCGACTTGTAGGGTAAGTGGTTTTTTGTTGACGAGAGCGTAATCCAGCAAAGTTTTGGCCAACAAATGAATTTTAGACCATGATTCCATTTTTTCTTGTAATTTGTCTGTAAGTTCTAACTTATAGCGAGTTGGTTTCTTTGCGTCTGAGAACTTGGGAAAATGCAAAACATCATCTTCGGAAACACCATGAAGAGTTTTCAGGACAATACCGATTTCCTTGAGTTTACCTTTATCTTCAAAGTCGACGTTAGTGCACACTATGCAGTCCTTGATATCGGCTATTTCGTTTAGTTGATCCTTTTTGCGAACTATGTCTCGGTAATAGGAGCGGAAATATTTCGCCAAGTTGAAATCTCCGTCATTGTCGTTAAGTAATTGGATCCCAGTGATTTTATCTTTGATTTCGTCCTGCTTGTGCTTGGCCTGAAGGTATCTATAGTTCCAGGGTTTATCTATTGCTTGCTCACCAACTTTCTTATATCGAAAAATTAAATCGTCAAATTTCCCGCCTAGTCCCGGCATTTCTGTCGCCAATTCGAAACGAAAGCCCTTGTCGATGTTTCGAATAAGAAAAAGTACAATCAATTTCAACTGGAAAACGTTACCGTGCAATGAATTTCTCAATCCCGAACTGCCGAGCGTCATTTGATTGATGACCGACGTCGATTGTGATGTCGCGCCGGATATGGACACACTTTCGGCACCAACGGACCCACTGTCGTGCTGTCTTTTGGACATTCCAACAGGTCGTACCGTATAACAATATTTAAAAAAACTTTAACCAAGTGATACTTTGGGGCTCTGGTGAAACTATGTAACGACAGAGAAACAAGTAAAAATTAGAATATTTTCTTCGCCCAACGTTATCTCTGACCAAGCAATTGATTGCGCAGGGTAAGTCAAAAGATATGGATGGCTTTATTTTCATGAGTCTGACCTACCGAGATAATGTGTTATCGGGCTCGAATGGCTGAATTGTATCTTGAAATTTTACACATAATTTTTTGTATTAAATCATTTAAATGATCCATTTTCCCTGTTCTTTTTTTCATCCTCTTCTTCCATTTGAGTATTTTCGGAGGGATTCTGGTCGATAAAAAAGCGTCTAGATGACCCTCTTCTAGATGACCCTCTTTTCCCATCACACAGTTTGGGTTCAAAAATCATGAAATCATATATATAAGGATAGAATGGAAAATTTTTTATTTTGTGTAGGTATATATATAGTCATAATAGTGTGAAAACATACCTATTCCCCATTTGAATGTAGCCTATAATACGGTAGCTTATACTTAGTTTTTAACAACTGCACACGGGGAGCGAGTGGGGTGGAAAAAGAATGACCCACGAGGTCCCGTGAATAATCGCAGTTCATATTAATCGATATTAATAAACATTTGTATTTACATTTCCCCAACTATTTTATTTATAAATATTTTGACATTTAACCGCCCATATTTCCTAACTTTTGTTATAATACACTTTCTTACGTTAATGCTTTGTAAACTACATTTTTTACAATCACCTGTTAATTTGCATTTTGTTAGCTATTACGTTACATCGCGTTACGTCCTATTGCAAATTACAACCCGATACCCTCCGGAAACCTCGCAACGGAAGTCGCTTCATCGCTTCACGCGCCTGACAAAATTCGCGGCATTATTTCATTATATAATACAAACTTGAGATTATTTCACGATGATTTCACGATGATGAGAGGTTGGTTAACCAGGATAACAAACTATAACCTTATGAATATAATTTTCAAATTCATATAGCTTTAGAAATTTATCAAGAAAAAAATAACACTGAGCAGAGCTGACTTCAAATTATATTTATAGCCTATAACTTGTTTATTTCTAGATAAGTTTTCAGGTATGAGGTTAAGCTTGAAAGTAGTCCTTTGAATGTAATTTGATAGCCCAGCATTTATTAGATGTAGTAGCCTACACAACTACAAATAAGCTACTGTGCTTTTTCATCTTATACTACTTTACTATTTTTATTAGCCTATATATAGGCTATATAATGGAACCGATAGACCTATAGATGAAAAATGGTCTTTTGGTAGTAAACAATGTGAAAGCTAACTGCCAATGGAAAATACATTGCAGCAGGAAAAATCAAAAGCAAAATATTGAAAATTTGAATCTTAAAGAATGTCAAAGAATGTAGCCTAATTGCTATTCTATTCGTAAATGAGTAGTAACTAGATAGCCTACAATACAAAACTTAACTAAAATATGTAACCGATTCCTTATTAACTTTAATTTTTGTTAAGCCTTTTTATCTTCTAATAGCCATGGTGTAGCCTATAAATGCGTGTTAAAAGTTTTCAAGGTAAAGCTAGTCAACAATTTATATATACTTGGCAACGTCCACAGCTTGCTGACGTTTGATTTTTACCTTTTTCAGTGCCTGATGGTCAGTCATCAGCATCAGGTGGTTTTCCTCTCCTTGTCCTGATTATACCTGCTGTAAAAGCCGTTACATATAGTTTTTAAGTCTAATATATATTCTATGAAGTTTTGTGTTTAAAGATCTTGCAATAAACTTATTGAAAATAAGTTTATTTTCTCATTATTATGCAGGTGTAGGGGACCTTTTAATGGCTTGAGTCCTGAGCTTTGAGTCCTGACCTAAAAAAGTTGTTGTTATAAATAGAGGGCTGGAAACAGGTAAAACTGCCCAAAATCTAGGTTTGTACGTTTGTTTACAGTAAAGTCTTTGAAATTTGTATTTTGTACATTTTAAATTTAATAATTTACTTTGATTCTGTGGTACAGAATATATCCGTACGGTCGTTGTGCGACAAGCGTAATCGAAGCGGTTGCTCCCAGACACAACGTGACCTCGCGACAGTGTCCTTTTTTTATTTCGTCTATTTCCAAAGTCATGGTATGCATTCCTTCCTAGAGCTGAAAGAAAAGGGGCTCTACATGACGAGGGAGCAGAAGCGGGGAAACGAAGAGGAAAGACGAAATAAAAGCGCGGTTGTTTCGCATTACGCTTGTCTTGTGAAGACTTTACGGAGATCTTCTATGCAAACAGCATAGTCAATGAAATAAATATTTAAACATTGATTTAGGCTAGTAGTACAGCAAATAAATACAATCAAACATGTTATTTGTCTGACGCCTAAAAAACTATTTATTATTTGATTTTCAAGAAAAGAATAGGAAAGTTCATAAATTACTCTTTATATAAGTGGCGTTAATTTGCAAAATCAAGAAAATAATTTGATTTACCTTACATAATAATATTGCTTTCAATTTAAACTAGAAATCCTGCATGACGAGAACAGATGCCGCCGCGATGCAAGCCGCAGCAGTTTTTAAAGTGAAACGGAACGAAGAGCTCTATTATTTGTATTATATTTTTAAACAACGATGTTGCTAAATTGAAGTAATATCGTTGTTTAAAATTATAAAGATGAATAATATATAAATCTTATCTAGTGAATGTTGACAGCACGGACACAATATTTTACAGCGAATGGTACCCGCATCCGTTTGATCCTTTGTTTTATTTTACATGGTGTAAACTGAAACAAAAAATCAAAGGTTCGCGGGTGACATTTGCTCTGTTGTATTTTTAGATAGCAACGATTTTTGCTCGTTAGTTTTTTTAGTATTATATAAAACTCGGAAATAGAGAAGTTTTTAGTTCTTCAAACTAGTCTGAAACATTCCAGACTTACCGGTCTTAAACGTGGTGAAATCGAGAAAGCCCATGATGCCCAGACGTACCCGATTTCACCAGATTACATTCCTTTCACATTGACGAAACCCAAAAGAAATACCCTAGTTTAGAACTTTCACTACGAAATAATATAATGGAAGATAATACAATTCCTCGTTATCTTCTTTCGCAAAACAGCACATTGCCTTTAAAGGGTACGTTGCCACATCCTGGCTGATCATTACTTTCCTCCCACCTCCTTCCGATATTCAAAATTTACAAAATTAAGATGACGAGTGGGTCAGTCATCTCGGTGTGGGGTTTGTAGTTTACGATGTTGAACTGAACAAGACTGTTTAAAAAGTGGTACATGTTGTTTCTACGATTTGGTTTATATACTCTATTGCTTATTTCCTTATTCTTTGGTAATAAAAGGCAAATTGCGGAATGGAAAACATCATCGAAGGAACTGGAAAAATGACGCTAACGAAAAACATCAAAGATCAAAACCAACACGATTTGTGACACAATTAAACATGCTTATACTATAATGGGATTACCAGACGCTCATTTAGTACTAGGCTATCCTTGGATGAATGCCTTTATTCAACCAAAGCCAACCTCAAAATTTGTTAAATCCATAACGCATGCCACACGGAAGAAACGCAACATCTTCATGAGTGTCGACAGTGTTTTGACAGCACGAGAACTAGAAAACAACAGGAAGAAATTTCGTACTTCCTTTGCATGGGGAAAAATCCAATTAGACAGCGAACCCTCTTGGACGCTTACATGGAAAAAAGGTTATGAAGAAGCAATCCTTGCTGAAGTTTACCCGGAAACGCTCCGACCACAACCGCCCGAGCAAGAGTTCGAATATAAAATCGATCAAACAATTCGAATACAAGCCGATCCGTTCCTTTCTAACATGTGCTTCATGGTGATCAAGCACAGACTACAAGTTAGTACGTGTGGAGATACAAATGCAGAAAATAGAGGAAATAGTTGGGCATTTGATTTCGAACGGAAACAAATATTCGAGATTACGCAACTACTATGGCTCACCGCCGGCTACCCAATCGGGAAAGGGATACCTGGATATGCCAAAGCAACGTTGTCTATGCAGCGTTGCATGAATACCAACAAGTACCAACGCTGGAGAATCGAATACCGAAATGTGGACCCAGAGATAGTCGACGTTTTTCCCAAATTTACGTTGGAGGAAGCAGAATACATTGGAGAAGAGATGAAGGATAACGAGGAAGCAGTCAGTAGAAAAGATGCTGCCGATATACTACACTGGGGCCACCTTAAACGAAGCAAGGCGGATGTCAAATGCCTAACGGTGGTTAACGAAACAGAACTTACGTTCGACTATTGCAAAACTTTAGAAGCTGGGGAACATGGGAAGAACGATCCAAACCAAATGTTCGAATTTCTAACGGATTTTACAATCCGAAAATTCAGCACAAACTTGTGCTTCGACACTGGAAATGCAATAGTTCGCTTACTGCCGTGCCATGAAAACAGCGCCAGATTCGGGGGCAATCTGTACCATAAACAGCTAAGCGATATCGCTTCATTTTGCTGTTTAGAGTTTGAGGAACAGAAATTACGAACAGGAGTCTGCTCAAAAGACCAAACGACTAGGACTCAAAAATGCGTCTTTAGTTACAGAACACCTATCCACCTCCGTAATAACAAGCAATTAACGTTGATACCACAGCAAATCATGGCGATGCATAGGGAGTATGCTATTAATAGTACACATTTCCCTACGTTGCCACGGATCATCATACAAGATGTAGGCGACCGGAAACCAGTAACGCTACAAACAAGTACGGTGTCAACCCCAGCCAGCATGTTCTAGATCGTTTTCACACTTAGGGATCGCTGTTCTCTCCTTCCGCAATATTTCGACAAGTTAAAATTTTAAAACTGTTAAATTGATTATTACGTTGGGCGCCAAATGTTGGTGGTGCAATGATTGCACCATCGCCCTGAATTAGGGTAAGGAATTTGGGGTTGAAGGGAGAAACAGGTTTACACCAAACATGCTACGTGACAATAGCCACGTTGACCATCACATCCCTTCCCCTTTTCCAAAATTGAACCATATACCAAAAAACAGGTCATGATTAAGCACTACAGTGAAAGACTACATGCAAAAATTTTTTTTTTAAGTTTTAAATTTTACTTTTTTTTTCCTTTGGTGCGTCCATGGCGGCGTCCCATTCGGCACCTATCCAATCCTGTTCCGCTTTTTTGACGCGGGCAAGTTCTTCTCGCATCCGGTTGTTCCGGGTGTAGCTGTCTATATTGTAATCCTCAATGATCCTCTTTCGCGTAGCCTCCGCTACTTCCACTGGTATCGGGGGTAGTGGGGGAAGTTTTTGTGTTGTTTCTTTGATATTGCACGGTCGTCCGATGAGAGGAGGAGTCGATGGTCTTCTTCTTTCCTCTTCGTTCCTTTTTCTTAATTCCACCCAATACTGTTCCCAGTGTGTAGTTGTGTGTTTTTAGAAATGACATGTAACAAGTTTTGAGAGTTTAAGAAAGAATGTATTTCAACTTACAGGCAGGTAGGTAGTACACGACAGCACTGAAACATTAAGATTTGGGGGTGAGTTTATATAGGAAGGGTAGGTTAGGGTGTGGTCGAAGTTTCATCCCTGAGGGATAGAAACTTCGACGGGATTCCAGGGTGGTGGTGCAATGATTGCACCATCACCCTGAATTAGGGTAAGGGATTTTGGGGTGAAGGGGAGAAACAGGTTTACACAAAACACGTTACGTGACTATTGTCACGTAGTACATCACACTCCTTCCCATTTTATAAAAATCACCATTTTCCAAAAGGACATAATATGACACTACAATAAAAGACATAACATACCATAAAAATGATTTTTTTTTTAAATTTCCCTTTTTTTTTCTTTTGGTGCGGCTCCGGCGGCGTCGATGTGCTCTTCGAAGGCACGTTAAAGGCGGCGGTTTTCCTCCGCCACCCGCTGGTAGATAAGATAATTTTGTATGTTGTATTCTTCGATGTTTCGACGCCGGATGGCGTCGCGCACCTCCATGCTGATTGGAGGCAGCGGGGGAAGTTGCTGTAGTCGAAGGGGCTCCATGTTCCAGGGCGGTGGACCATTGGTGGGGTCCTGGGGCGGGCTCTTTCTTCTTCCTCCCTTCGCCTCAGATTCACCCAGTACTGTTCCCAGTATTTTCCCTCCTCATGTAATGTTTGTAGTTGGTGTGTTTCGAATAATGAACAAGATTTAGATTGCAAAAAGATATTTGTATTTTCTAGACTTACATGTGGTTACGGCAATACAGCACTGAGCACTAGGTTGGTTACTCGGGGTTTATATAGGTAGGGTAGGTTAGGGTGCGGCGGCAGACTCTATCCCTGAGGGATAGAATCTTTGACCGGGATAACATTGGGGTGATGGTGCAATAGTGGCGCAAGGTGGTGCAATAGTGGTGCAATCACTATGACCAAATAAGGTAAAGAATGTGGAGGGTAACATATAGAGGGAAACTTCCGTGTATACAATCACGGATCACTACATCCCTTCCCCTCTTCAAAATTAAACCCATAAACCAAAAGAAAATTGTAGATAAGCGTAGAAGAAAAAGAATACATTTATAGAGTACTTGTAAAAATATTTTAGTTTCAATTCTTATTTTTCTTGCCTGGTGGTGCGGTGCTGTTGTCCCACTCTGCGGACATCTAGTCTTCGGCTGCTTGGGCGAATCGTTTGTTTTCTTCCAGCATCCGGCGATTGTAGATGTAGTTGAGGATGTTATATTCCTCGATGTTCCTTTTTCGGTTCGCTTCGCTTACCTCCAACGGGCATTGGAGGTAGTGGGGGAAGACGTTGGATCTCCAATGAACCCATATTCCAGGGTCGCTGAACCATGGGCGGAGTTTTCGGTCGCCTTCTTTCTTCTTCTTCTCTTCTTCTTAGGTTGATCCAGTACTCGTCCCAGTACTGTTCTTCTTCGCTGTCTAGCGAGCTAGTTCTTCTTCGTCTTCTTCTTCTATGTTGTCTTCTTCGTTGATTTTGTTTCCAGCTTTCACTTTTTCACTTTCTTCAGTCTCCTTTCCCTCTTTTTCTTGTTCTTCTTCGTCTTCTGTGTTCTGTTCTTGCTTGACGTCCATAGCGTCTTCCTTCCCTTCGTTATCGGCGTAGTACGCCCCTTGGATGATGTGGGATTTTCCACGTCCCAACCCGTATTGTGGGGTGGACATGGTTACACCGTCGCTGGTTGTGACGCTTATTTTGACAACACAGACTTCTTGGCTATCTTTTGACATCTTCAGACTTCGTGATTTCGGACTTCGTGTAGCTCGAATTTTACTCTAAGGAGTGCCGTGTGCGCACATTACAAGAGGTAGGATGAAGGACGTTAATATCAAGGTTATTAGAAAGAGGTTGTAGTTGCTAAGGGTATTCAAGTAAGGGTAAACAACTTTTTACTGCTGTAGGGAAGGGTGGGTTGAATTTACGAAAAAGGGAAATTCCTTTTACAGTGCTGCTATTTTTTAAATATGAATTTTAGTTACTAAGGGAATCTACACATTTAATGTGGAGGAATATTTGCTTACATCGTATTTGGATCGCAAGGGCAATGGTCTTCCCAAACGAGTCCTTTACCTACGACGTAGTGTAATAGTGCTGGTGATATAATTGAATTAGACTCAAGACTCTTCTTCTAGTTTTAAATGTTGTATTACGAAGCGACAACAGGCAATACAAGCACGTAAAGGCAAGCAAGTGAAGACCCGCTCTCGTACAGTGAGGCGGGCTTTTATACTTGCGAACTCCCGCCTTGCGAAAGTTCGCGAGGGAGGCAAAGTGTCACATAGGACACCAGACAACAATAGGCTATTAGCAGATCCGGGTCACAGCGACTCGCCCTGGTCGCGGAGTTTCACCTGTTACTAAGGGAATCTCCGCGGCCAGCGGTTTCGCTAAATGACCATGTACGGCCTGGAGTCTCCGCGGATCGTGAGGTCAATGTGCGGCTGCCGAATAAGGCAACGCGCACATTACACTCCTCCCACCCATGCGAGATCAGACCGCACCGGATCCACTACGCAATATTACACATAGGCATTATTAAATAAATGTTTTAAGCGTAGATACGAATGCAATAAGTGGAATGTAAATATAATCAGCGTAACTAAGGGCATGAGCATACAATGGTTACCAGCATACTTATGGTAATTATGGGTGTAAAAAGTGTAAATATTTTTAAAAATCTTCCTCCTTCTCCTCCTCCTTTTCCATCTGGCGGAATTCTTCTTCCACTCTCCATTTGTCTTCGCGGAACTTCTTTACAAGTTCGTATTTATATATTTCGAAACGTATCACCAAGTCGCGTTTCTTGGCGTAGTATTTGTTCCACTTCACTTTTCACCCATGCCGCTCCCAAAAGCGGGTAGCTTCTTCGGCGTCAAATGGTTCTTGTGAGGGAGCGGTTTTCATTTTTTTAGGACGCGGTTCCACGTCGTCGTCGTCGTCGTCGTTGCTAGACGACGCCAATGATGGTGGCGGCGAACTATATTTCCTAACTACATTACTGCTGCGGGGTTCTTTTCCCACGTCGTTCTCCTCGGGAACAGGGGAACAGTTTTTTCATCCTCAGTATCGTCGCTGTCAGATGACGAAATCGATGGTAGCGGCGAACTGTATTTTCGAACAACAACACTGCAGCGGGCGGCGCCCACTGGCGACTCCGGTTGCCACTGTTCTTCAATGATCTCCACTGATTTTTATCCACCTTTAGGAGATTCCATTCTGTAGATTCTTTACTTTCTTTTACTGTTTGTTCGTTTACTGTTCGGCGTTTTTTCGCAAACTGAACACAACGTTCAGGGCTGTGCTGGTTTTAAGGCAGATTTTCACAATAGAGACATTACAACGAAAGCAAATTTACACTTAAATGACAGTGGTTATTCTAGGACTGGATTAGTTTTCCATTGTTTGGTTAATACAATCAGTTAATGTGTTATCATTGCGATCTCAGTCGGAGCGAAACGATCGATCGGTGGTTCGGCCGCTCCCTTTCCGCCATTCTGTCTCTTCTTTTTGCCGTGTTAGTAAGACATTAGTAGGGTTTACATTCTAGTTGGTCGTGTAACAGGTCGGAATATGTTAATTTGGGGACTCTGTCGTCGGCTTGCAGGGGCATAAGTGTAATGTTTGTTTCGTGTGTGTTTTTAAATAATGAAGAACAAAGAACAAGATTTTAAAGTTGTAAGATTGATTTGTATTTAGACTTACAAGTAGTAATCGGCAAGACAGCACTGCAACATTAGGGGTTGGGGTGAGTTTATATAGGAAGGGTAGGTTAGGGTGTGGTCGAAGTTTCATCCCTGAGGGCTAGAAACTTCGACGGAATTCCAGGATGGTGGTGCAATCATTGCACCATCATCCTGAATTAGGAATCTGGGGTTGAAGGGAGAAACAGGTTTACACAAACATGCTACGTGACTATTGTCACGTAGACCATTACACTCCTTCCCCTTTTATAAAAATCAACCATTTCCCAAAAGGACATAATATCACACTACAATAAAAGGACTACATAAAAAATGATTTTTTTTTAAGTTCTACTTTTTTTTCTTTTTGTGCAGCTTCGGCGGCGTCCCACTCTGCGCTTATCCAGTCTTGTTCCGCCTTTTTTATGCGGGCCAGTTCTTCCCGCATCCGGTTGTTCCGGATGTTGCTTTCTACATTGTAGTCCCCGATGATTCTCTTCCGAGTGGCCGCGGCTACTTCCACAGGTATCGGAGGTAGTGGGGGAAGTTTCTGTTCAGTTAGCTCGATGTTCCACGGGCGTCCTATAACAGGAGGGGTGGATGGTCTTCTTTTTTCTTCTTCTTGTCTTTTTTTCAAATCAATCCAATATTTTTCCCAATACTCTTCTTCTTCGCTGTCTAACGAGCTAAGCTCGTCGTCGTCTTCTTCTTCGTTTCCTTCTTCTCCTTCCTCTTCTTTTACTGCTTTCGTTTGTCCTTCTTTGGTTTCTTCGTTGTCGTCTTTCTCGTCAATGTAATACGCACCGTTTAGAATGTGGGACTTACCGCGTCCCAATCCAAACACGGGTGCGGAGATGGTACTGTCGTCACCGGTGGTAACGGTGATTTTTACAATGCAACCGTTCTTTTGAGACATTTTGCTTTTCTTTAGATTGGTTGGTTGAGACTGCTTTACATTTTGGATTTTCGGTTTATATAGGACTAGGATGAAGGTTAACATCAAGGTTATTAGGAAGATGTTGTAGTTGCTAAGGGTATTCAAGTAAGGGTAAACAACTTTTTACTGCTGTAGGGAAGGGTGGGTTAAATTTACGAATAAGGGAAATTCCTTTTTCAGTGCTGATTTTTTTTTTTTTTTTTTTTTATTTTTTTTTCTTTAATGTGAATTTTAGTTACTAAGGGAATCTACACATTTAATATTGAGGGAATATTTGCTTACATCGTATTTGGATCGCAAGGGCAATGGTCTTCCCAAACGAGTCCTTTACCTACGACGTAGCTACAATGTTTATGTGAGTGGACAATTTCAACAGGAGGGACATTTGAAACTACTGGAGGGTTATGACTGGAGGGCATGATAGATGTTAGCATTGGGGAAACAAGTTCTATTTGGGCTTCTTGTCTATTGCGTTGTAAACGTCTACGTTCTAAGTAATCGTTAAAAATTTTTAAAAGTTTTGGAAGGGGATTAAACAATATTAAAAGTCTAACTGCAATGAGGAATAATACAAAACTAATTACGGAAATAACAATGATCTTCAAGTACTTGGTCCAACTAAACATCTCTCCAATTTTACTTTCTTGTTTCTTATTCATGACCAAGTCTGAAAGGGAGTTAGTATTCGTGTCTTGAATTCGACCAATCAAATCGTTCAAAACGTTTAATTGTTCGAGATCGGAAATTGTAGGAGCTGGGTGAGCATGTAAGGTATAATCATAATCTTTAAGGGGTAGTTCTTCAAAATGGGATGATAAATTAAATTTGGAGTATGAATGTTTGGTTTTTGTTCAATCCAATCATTGTTCTCGGTATTGTGGACCCAATGATAAGTTTTACCATTTAAATTTACTAAATTGGATTTCCAAAAACATTTTGAAAATGGATGTAAAGACCATCCATCTGTGCCAATGGTATAATTTTTACTGTTGAAAACTGTAAAAGGCTGGAAGCCACAACGGGTTTCTACGGCGGATATGTTCAATCTTTGTTTTTTACATTCCTGTAACAACATAGATTGACCAAGACCTTGAATTCGGGAACAAACGGGTAATTGCAGTGTTGATGCTGCAAGTAGGCCATTTGTCTGAGATAATGATATAGCCTGGATTCGTCTAATGGTTGATAGTTTCTATCCTATTCTATTCTACTCCACTTAGGCGATTGTGGAGAAGACCAAAACTTACGACGATAAAAGTGGTAATTCGAGTTTTATAACCCGATGCTACTAAATTAAACGACAAAGCCATTTTTAACAGCCGATAGAATCCGTGAACTGCGTAATATTCTTATCAATTTTAACATGCCCCTGCCAAAAATGCCTACAATCCTTAATCGTACGGCATTTGAATCAAACGCTGACCCAGAATTTGACGCACCCGATTTCACCCCGACACCTATTTCCATAGTTAAGCCAACCGTACAAATACTACAAAGGCAAATACCCCTAAATCCACACAAAGTACCACAACGACCAAACCAACACATAGCACAACAACTCCCAAACCCACCACAAGCAGTACCACAACAACATCCAAACCTATAATGATTACTACAACAATACCTCCAACTACCACAACTTCAACCACAACACAAATAACAACCCGGCAAACTACTAACCCCACGACTACCACAATTCAAACGACTACTACGGCTACTGTAAAACCTACCACTACTACAACACAGGCAACAACCGAAAACATTATAAAGTTAGAAAATTTCACTATCGTAGAAAAACAAAAAACTTCAGACAGGACTGCTCATAGCGAAAGCCACGTAGTAATCCCGAGAAGTAATGATAACGAACAGGAAGAATTAGGTTACGAATACGGAGATTACGACAATTCTCCGTTAAACGAAACTTTGCAACAAAAAAATCTGGATGAAGTAGATAGAATAGAACCAGTGACAGCACGTTCAACCGCGATAATAGCTGAGTCACAAGTAACTTTAAAGTCAATGAACGATCAGGGTCAACAAGCATTAGACGAGACCGGTGTGAGAGATCAGAACCAGTTAATGCGCCTATGGCATCGACCATTGACGAAACCCGTTTAGAACAACCGAAAGATAACCTTGTAAGTTTAAATGGCCAAGAATCAACACAGAGTAGGGCAGAAAGTGAAACTAAACAAGATCGCTCGAAGGGAACCTCGAGTAAAAAAATTGTAGTGAACGAACAAACAAATAACGCTAGTGCATTGATGAACCAGTTACCAGAATTAGTAAAAGGTTTGCTTTCTCCTTTACACGAACAGTTTAAAACTGGAATCGTGATTGAACAAGAAAACTAACTTGAAGAAGAAATAAGACAAATGTATTGCCGATTATCAACAATTAGACGAATACAGGCTATATCATTGTCTCAAACAAATGGCCTACTTGCTGCATCAACACTGCAATTACCCGTTTGTTCCCGAATTCAAGGTCTTGGTCAATCTATGTTGTTACAGGAATGTAAAAAACAAAGATTGAACATATCCGCCGTAGAAACCCGTTGTGGCTTCCAGCCTTTTACAGTTTTTAACAGTAAAAATTATACCATTGGCACCGATGGATGGTCTTTACATCCATTTTCAAATTGTTTTTGGAAATCCTCCATAAAAATACATTGATGAACAGGGATTAATTGAATACATCATAAAAAAGAGGTTCATAAAAACATACAGCTGGCCTTGAAACCAAGGCGGTAGGCTACGATAGGATGATCTCTTACTTTGTAGAAATGAGAACGAATGTCAGAAATGAAGATACTGGCAAGTGAAAGTAGTTAGCTACAAATTTCGACAATTTGAGTCGGGAAAAAATGCCGGCATATGTCCTCATTGGAGTAGGCTAGAGATCTCGATATGACCAGAAATATGTCACCAGTATTTCTTCTTTGTTATGGTGTTCTCTTATTTGTGGCACGCTGTCGCATAATATTTTGGGCTTGAAGCAAAACCTCTCGACGTTTTTTGCTGTCTAAGCAAGCGATCATCGTCTTGGCTACATCAGTATTTTTCTTGACTAATTCATCGATGATTATACGTTTGCCGTCATCTGGCATCGCTAATTTCATTACAGCGTCTTGTCCCAATTTTTCTTTTACGCTTTCCACAAATTGCCCCATATCCTTCTTGTAAAAATTATGGAATCTGTGGATTTCAAAGAACGTTGCCTCAAAGATTGGATCTCGTAGATCTTTAGTGACACTATTCCAGATAGTATTGTCCATTGGACGGATGAGACACTTTATCGACGTGATATTCTTGATGAAATCTCTCAGTTGATTTTCATCGGCGTAGTCGAGAAAAAAACGCAAGATGTTTAATCGGCCGTAGTTGTTAGTGTCCTTAAAATAGGTTTCGGGATGGATAAAGGACTCTTCGATGAGTTTCGGTACGTTCTGTCGGAAATAATTTTCCATCTCTTGTTGGTGCTCTATTGACAAATAAACCAGGATTTCGGCTCGGACGTCGATTCCTTTTAACACTAATTTCACAACAAAAGGAATGTTTTCGATTTCATGAAGTAGAAGTTTTTTTACTGCATCCCGACCACAAATGGCCGCCTTTTCCGACGAAAACCGTTTCAAAAGTTCTGCCATCTCTTTTGTGTAGAATTCACACATTTGGCACCACCAAAGGGCCCACATGCTGGACAGCATCCTCTTTTTTTCCCAATTGCGGTCGGCGGTGAGAACAGGAACGAATTGTTCGAGTTGGTCGATGTTACCATAGTCCAGCCAAAAGTTAAATAACTTCAACAAACGACACGCTGGCGAAGGTATGGGGTAGCAAGCAAAGGGGTCCTGCAATAAGTCGATGAATTCAGGGTTAGGTGTCGATGAGAAAAACATGTCTTGGATCATTTTCTGAGCGTGTTCCTTCGCAATTTGGGTCACTTCATCCAGCAGCTCTTGACGAAAAGGAATTCCGTGAATGACTTCGACCAACATTGGTAAGCTTTTTATATTTCGGTAGATGTGTTCTCTATTGGGCGAAAGTATCATCAATCGCTTGACCCATAAATTTGCATCTAATTCTTCACGTAAACAGACGAATCGGAACAGCCTACTTACTAAGTCACTGTTTCCTAACATATTATGCCAATAGCTGCTCCCTCTTTCACCTATTTGAGTGATGGTGTCGAGTTATTGTTCCGGTTCACTTCCATTTAACATCTCCAGAAATCGGTTTGACAACAAATGATCATAGTCCCCGTAACCACCACTAGGATACAAGATGCGTTTAGTCCAGTTCACAATTCCATTAAGGGAAACCATTTCACGAAGAGTACCAACGTCTATTCTCTCAAGTAGTTCAATTTTAGTACAGTCGCGAAGGATAAGTTCGCTCAAATCTTTGTAATAACTCTTGATGTTACTATCAACAGGGCCCAATGAAACTATGATCTCGACCACTGTGGGAAACAGTTGTTTGTTAGTTCCATCAACGATGCACATGGCCAACATAGACTGTGTGATGGTCAGCGGCAATAAGTCACGACCGGACCACCGAGAGTGAAAATCTGATTTAAGTAATTCGAGTAGGCTATTCTGACCCATTTGCCACTTGACAGATTTCAAAATAAATTCCACTCTTTTAACATTTTCATCTGTTATGGCGTACCCCAGTGCTTCATTTAGAAGTCCGCCATTCTTTCCTGTCAAGACTTCTGCCAACTGATGCTGATCAAGGACTCGAGTGAGAAAAGACAATATGATGTGACATATTTCCTCGTGACAGCAGGTGAGTGCCACTTAGAGCGGAGTGAAATACTCATCGTCTTGAATAATTAGTTTGACCAATCTTTGTGCCAGAATTTTAATCCCTTCAGGATCAGTTGTTACCGTTTTTTCAACATTTGGCGACAATAAAATGTGCGCCACCTTATCTAGTATTTTCTTGACATTTTCCTTTTCATTGTATAACGCTCCTCGGTGGAGTCGAGTCATTTTCATCTCGTCCTCTTCCAACACTAATTGTAGCCAATCTTTTATGTTTTCCTCGTTCAATTCCTTATTCACGTTGCTGCTAGTCTGCTGCTGACGCAGAAAAAACCTTAGACATGCTTCCGGTCGCATTTCAAAAACTTTACGCGCACACAGCAGCGCTAGAATACTTAAATGTAAGTATTTAAGTAGGAAAAAGGCTACTGAAATGTGCAAGTAAGGTCATTGCCCTACTTAATTATGCCTTTTCATACTTAAATACTTACTTACACAGAAAAATGATTACTTACATCGATTTTTCCTACTTAGCAGTAACTAACATACTTAAATGTAAGGTGGTTTTTGTCAATTTAAGTATCTTTTTACCAATTAAGTATGATTTTAATTTAAGTATCTTTGGCAGACTTAAACCTTACCTACTTTAATCAATTATCCTACTTAAATCAAGTCACTTTAGCATTAGAGATCAGTTAAGTATGGTATTTTTTAAAGTATGTTTGTAAAAAGCATAGGAATATCCTACTTTAACCAATATCCTACTTAAATATGCACGTTGAATATTTCGATGTTTTCTTCCTCTAGCTTATTGATAATACTAAATGGGTGAAATTTGTCGTAACACATTGAAATTTTATGACAAATATTACAATCTTAGTAGTTTTTCGGTTTTCACATGAATTTCGCTCCTATGACTAATAAAAACTTCAAACTTCTACATATACTACATATACTATAGCTTCCACAAAAAAAACCGATATAAACATTTACTTGTCAACAATTTAAAGCCAAGTTTCAGGTAATATGGTAAATACACTCACAATTGAAACCAAGACAGGGTTTAAGATATTTCAGTTTCGTTGATCATTTAGCTAACAATGGTTTTTTTTGGTTTTCAAAAATTTTTCCAAGTCCAATCAATGCTTATTTCATTTATTTCTTACAAAATAGTAGATTTTGTATGTAAATGGTAGCCGAGTGGATAGAACCGGCGAAAGTGATTGTGGATATTCAGATTTCGGTTCCCATATCGCACGTATATTTTTGCCAGGTTTATTAGTACAATTTCACTATTTTGTCACTAGAAACTGTATGGAAATACTAGAAACGATTTATCGTGACTTTTAGGAGTGTTTCTTATAATTTAAATCTATTTTAACGCTAATTATAGTATTTTAAGTAGGCTCTATATATTTGTAAGTAGGTTAAGTTCCTACTGATAATTAAGTAAGAAAAGTGTATAAGTAGGCAAAATTGTGTAAGAGATCCTGGCCCCCTTAAAGTAGGGAAAGGTAAGTAGGTTACCACCGCTGTGCAACTTTGATTGCTACATTGAGTCGATTGAGGTCGTCACATAAGATGTTCAACGTTTTTTCGATGCCTTTCTCTCTGATGCTGATTTCATATGGACCTTCAAGCCAAGAGAAACTATATGTGATTAATTCAGCGAAAGTGTCGTCGTTCTCGGAGTACAACGTAGTGTATTATTACAATGTATTTTAATAATTTCAATTGAAAACGAAAACATACAGCCAGCATAGCCTACAGTTTGGCACAATAAATTGTAAAAAATTGATTTACCGCGTTTTTTCTGGTTTTGGGGTTTGCTTAGCAACTGTTTTTTTTTCAAGGGGTTGGCAACTCAAAAAAGTGTTTTACCTTTTCACCTTGCACGGATAATTTCATTAATTTTTCGAAGGGAAGTACTGCAAAGGGGGGGGGGGGGGTATGAAAACGCATAGTAGTCCCATACGCCCCTCCTCTTGCCATTTCACCTTTTTTCCCCAAATTTTACAAAAATTTTTACTTTATTGAGTTGCCAACCCCTTGGTTATTTTACTTGTCGTCTGCTCTAGTTCTTTCCCGCATTCACAACCTTATTATTGAATGCTGTAAATTAGTATGGGGATTGCAAAACGTTTATTAACGGAAAAGGGATTGGCTATATATATTTATTCGAATTGGAGACGAGCGCTGTTGAGAGTTAGGTTATACTTGTTTTACACTCTACACAAAAACACTCTCACCTACTTGTTAACACACTACACAGAAACAAAGGGGCTTATATAAAGTAGCCTATTAGTATATAATAGTATACGATTCACCAAAACGCTGTATACTAATAAAGGCCACAAAATTTAGGGTTTGGCTAGTACCGCAAACTAGGCCTAAGGACAAAAGGAAAATAGAATAGCTATACAGGTTTAGCCTAAGAACGGACCGGCATTCCGTTACGCTATTTATGCTTTTTTTCCCAACTACGAAGCGGCAGAGTAGACGTGACGGAATTTACGGATGGTCCATATTAATAAAGGAAGATGGAGATCGACTCGGACGTTTGCCTGCAATGACTCCAAGACACTGAGCAACTGGTAACTGTTTTGAGCCTTGACGCTGAATTCGAAAGGCGATCGAGACTTATCTAGTTGGTAAGCCTCTTCTTCACGAAGTGCCATCCCAATAAGATGCAAGACGGCCTTTAGTTTTCCTTATTCGGAGAAGCTACATGAAAAGAGATTATTGATCCGCATCAAGACTTGATGGATGAGCTGCATGGCAATGTCGCAATTCATTAATTCTACTAGACTACGTAGGGTCTGAGCCAAAGGAACAGGTGCAGGTGGCGGACAGCAGTTTTGTTCTTTACGACCTCGGCGGATCATCTTAACATTGTTTTCCGAACGACACTGATCCTGAGGAGAGCTGTAGTGATAATGGTACGCGTTATAATCACCGTAGAACTCGGGTTTGAACGCAAAGACATCATCGTCCGTTTCCACCTGTGATGGTGTTTCGTGGCTGTCGGCAACTTTTTCTAACAGATTCAGTATACGATCGAGTTCCTCCTCGTCACAATCATCTTTCTGAATGGCCTGGATGATGTTATCGGTGCCCTTCGGTTCGACGAACAATAAGTGTAGCATTTTGTAGCTGAGGCACTCGTCTTCATCTACCTGCTTATTACCGCCAAAAATCCCCTTTTTAGATATCAATTCAATTTTTATTAGGAAAGAAAAGAGGTCCATTTTACTTGTCCGATTCCAGGGGTGTATCTTTCCTGTGACAAGATAATAATAAGACGGAGAAACTCTTGTGCCATCAAAACTGTTTGGCGGAGTTTGCCTTTATCTTTAGGAAGATTCGATGGATCAAAATCTTCCTGTGCCCAGTTGAGGAGGTTAAAACAGTGAAGACAGGCTAACAAGAAAGAGTCACGCGAATGGAAAAGAGCAGCGCAATTAAAGCTGCAGCAACACTATGTCCCGGTCGTACATCTCTGTCCGAAAGCGGACATCATTTTGATAATAGTTGAGCTGTTTACTAAGCGAATCTTCTTTGTAAAGCAGCATTCCAGCTTTGAACTGAAACAAAAAAATAAAAATATTCTTCTATTTTAAGTTGGATCGAAATATCAGGGGGTATAGACGGACCTGTGCAATCACAACTTGAAGGCGAAGTGGCGCCTGTATGAGCTGAATAAGGAGAGTAGATTTCAGATCCAAGGCCAATTCGGAACAATTCCATCCAAGTTCTTGTTTGGTCAGGGCTAACAAAAGTGCCGAGATCATTCGCGACAATGGAAGATGGAAGCTAATCGGCTGAGTAATGGACGCTCCGTAATCAAAGCACTGCTGCCCGCAATTCAAAAGTGTTACAAGATTCTCGTCTATCTTTCCAGCTGGACTCTGAATTTCTTTGAATTTTTTCAGGGCAG
Organism: Ceriodaphnia dubia; assembly: GCA_022539655.2. NCBI lineage: Eukaryota > Metazoa > Arthropoda > Branchiopoda > Diplostraca > Daphniidae > Ceriodaphnia > Ceriodaphnia dubia. The sequence goes on along the minus strand of JAKUCG020000192.1, from coordinate 380,485 downwards.
CTATCGTCGATTCAACGAGAACCTTACGGTCAGAGGCACACCACTTGACAGCAAGCGTGAAAACAGGCGCCAATTTAGATTGTAAATTGAAGGCAGCTTTCCATTCGGTTTTGAATTCCACATCCTGGCTCGTCTTACAGACGACACTATCCGTTCCCTGTAAGTTAAGCGACACAATCAAACCTCGAATCAAACTTTTAGAGGCCCTTCTGAGAAAATGATGCTAATGCACAAATAAATATGGCCGGGAAGTGTAAACATTTTATCCAGCCTTCAACGCTAAGACATTTTTGTTTAGTTTTCCTTTTTTCTGCCGATACCACGGTCAAACTGTTTTCCTTCTACAATTCCCAAAATGATATAGAAATGTTAGTTTTACATAGGCTACTTGACACAATCTATGCCCGAGTAAATTTTTTTCGGTGTTTTTGGGGAACGATTCCGAAATCGCCATAAATAATTTAATTAATTATATTAATTTTTTTTACTAATAAGCTTTATTTAATTTACTTATTTAATTTATTTAAGATAATTAGTTTGTTTGTTAAATTTTGTTGGGGCGATTTCGGAATCGTTCCCCAAAAACACTGAAAAAAATTTACTCGGGTGAAAAAACTATTTGCCCTTTACATGCAAGTTTACGGTTTAAAACCAAAAACTAAACCAAATTATCTTAGCGTTGATGGCTGATTACTTCCAGAGAAAAAAGTTTTTTATTTAAAAAAGTAATTAATATTTTCAGATGGAATGACCCGCGTTTCATCGCAGCCTAATCATTAATGCTATATTATAAATCAGATTTTGGTAAAAGGAACTTTGTGAAATCTTTAATTAGCCACATCTTAAAGCAAGATCTTCTTTGTCTGCTTATTGATATTTGTGGACAGCACAGGACACCTTTCATTGCTCATCTGATGGGAAAATACCTCCATGGATGCTAGCAAGGATAGAAGCGTGTGAAAACCTTGAAGAAATCCCCTACGTAACGATTCGCTCCATCGTCCAGAAGACTTCGAACCCATCACGTCGCCTGATTCCATCATTTGCGTCTGCATCATAGGGCTTACGTCCAGCTCTGGAAGAGGCACTACGAACAATAATTGCTTGACGCGGCGCAAGACGCATGTGGCTTGCCAAAACCGTGAGTTAATCTGACACCGTTCGGAAGAGAACAAGCCGTCTAATCAAATTTGAAAGGGGGATAAGATGACGATGACATGACTTCAGTAACCAAAAACATAGTTTTGTGCATAGGCCTACCAGAGTTCTTCCAATTCTCAATTTCGCTGAGGAAGCAGCGCAATAAAACCGTTAAAGCTTCGTGCTGGCCAATCAGGTAATGAGCGATGGTCGGAGTAGCAAAGAGCTTGTCCGACAACCACAGGACGCTGTGTAGATAACCGTCGACATCGGCAAAGAAATCTTTCATCAATCGGTCGTAGTGTTGAATGAACGTCTGTTTTTTTTTTGAGAAATAAATTTATATTTTTAATCAAACTTGACTTGGTTTATTTCAAGCTGCTGTTGGAAACCTGTCTAAACTCACTATGGCGAAATCCCGTTTAAAGTCAGATTCCATCATTAATGCGGTGACAAACAGCCTATGCCAAGCCAATCGAGCAGCCTTCCATAACCGAGAATCGGAGAAGAGAATGGATTCAAGTAATGATACATCCGAATCAAATGTGGTGCACTGTTAAAAAAGTTTTTTTTTTTTGATATTATGTATTTGTCTAAAATTGAGAGGCCATAACAAAAAACGATAGCACATATCGTTTTACAAATGATTCGATATACTTATTGGTAAAAACGTAATTTAAAATTACGGAAAAGGATAAATACCTTTACGATGTATAAAAATATTGAAAAATGTAATTTTTTATGACTATTTATGATATTTAGAAATTCCTTAATTTATTTGAGGATTAAAAACAATTAATTTTACCAGAATTGGATATTAAGAAATGCCAATTTCTGCTGTATGTATATTATCAAATATTGATTATATATTCTCTCTGATTTCGATTTTCTAAATGAAATAAATGTGAGTTAGGGTCACGAAAAATTATATTTATTAAATACTATATAACAACAACGCTATATAGCTTATTTTGGTAGTTATATACATGCTTTTTGCCGATGTATGCGTTCACATTTTTTACCATTAGAAAGTCTCTCATTCAGATATTTACAGTATCAAGCTATGTTATGCTTTAATAATAAATCGGAGGCAGTAACGTCAAGTTTTTTAATGCAAAAAAAAACAAAGGAAAAAACAGTTTACGAAGTTTTATTTTATTCGATTTTATTCACCGCATATTACAGGTAATTTCATAGGCATTATATATATACAACTACGGATCAATGATCGCGCAAAACCAAGTTAACGATATCTGTTTTAGTGATAACATATCGTGATCTCATATTTAATTGGGTCGTAACAGTTGATGACAAATCAACAGGTGAATGTGCATGAAAGTTTTGATAATCGACGAGTTCATGAATCATTACAGCGGTTAACAACATTCTTCTTCTCCTCACAATTTCAAATGCTTGAAGATGATAATCAAACTTTACAGTTTGGTACAATTTACAAACAAATAGCAATTTATTACCGTGAATAACAATAATCATAATCCGACCAAAAGCAGCGGCTACACTTCCATTTAAGGGGCAAAGCACAAGAGATTTATTTACTTTGTAACAGTTTGCACCGATCTTAATCCAAGGTACAGTTTTTACAATATTAAAGGGTCATTGATATTCAATTTGCAAGCTATGTCTCCAAATTTTTCAAAGTTTTGTACCATGACATATTCTTTCTTAGATGCTGGTATTTCAATTTCAAACTTTAAATAATTGTTCTGTGATTGAGCAATGTTCTTGCACAAGAATTGTTGATGTCTAGTAGCGAGAGTCAATGGAAGATTTATCCAATTGCCAATTGATCGTGCTAATTGCTTGAAATACGAGTATTTGGCCTCGTAACGCATGCACCAGAAAGCAACTAAAGGGCCTAGACGACGAAACTCATGGGGATAATGTAGCAAAAAATGATATTTGGGCGTTATTCTTTTGTTGGGATAAACAATCTTGAACATCGACAGAAATTCTTCAATCAAAAATTCCATGTTGAATATCTCAAGCTCAGTTATTGTAGTCCTAAAAACTAATCGACAAATTTGAAGTAAAATTGTAAAATGAACCCATTTTTGATCATCTTGTGGAACCAAAGACCCAATTGCTAAGGGGAGAGTCACGGCTAACTGCCAGAGCTGAGAGGCGCTTTGTCTTAAACGCAAGTTTTGTAGATGGGCGATAGTAATTAACGAGGGCCTATTTTTCACTTCAGAATGACCATATTTAAAATTCTTTAAAGCGTGATTCAGTTGATCTATTGTGAAATACTTTTTAATTTTGATGAAATCTAACAGCATTAAACAAATGGTCCTAGGAAGTACTCCTTCAAGAAGATCATGCATCACATCAGGTACCATACCACCAATGACATAAAAATACATGAGCTCATTAAATACTGAGTCATGCGTAATAGAGTAAAGTTTTTTAAAGTGCTCTGCCGCACTAGTGAGTAATCCTTTGCAATGCAATGCATGAGTTTCTTTGGTTCTGTAAACTAAAGTAGAATCACAGCACAGAGTTTGAATCTGTTCGTCCGTCGCTAAACAGTATCTACATTTTCTAAATGCCCACGCAAATCCAATTTTTAGTCCTCCCACCGCATGAGAAGCCAGATTATCATCCGTAAAAATTGTGACTGTTCCAAAAACTGTTTTAGATTCTCTCCCTATTTTTAGAAGAACACCCTTCTCCAGTAGCTTAAGTTCCTCCACAACGCTCCGCAACAAGCAATTCAATCCATAGGTTTTTACTTGATGGTTAAAGAAAATTGAAAGCAAAAAAATTGATTTTAAATTCGATCGAAACTTTAGTTCAACATTCCCCAAAGAGAAATATACAAACACAAGTTTATTATTTATCGTCTTACTTCCTAGTGCATCACAAATCTGTGCTTCGTCTAAATAAAGATTGATTTGAAGGGCATTTGGATGTTTCAAAAACAATTCACTAGTCTTATAAGCAGAACCATCTTCGTAGCGAGAAAAAACTCCTGGGACTTGTTTGGGTTTATTCCCATATACTTGCATGTAAACATCGTCCTGGTTAAGGAGAACTTCCAACTGCTTAATGAGCGAAATGGTTACATACTTCTGAACTCTTTGCATTTGGGGACAGCCAGTTCTAACACGCCCGACGTAGGCTACGTTATCAGGAAGAGTTACTAACTTTGGTTCAATCAGCCCCATCTCTTCCTTGAAGAATTTTTTCTGTCTATATGGAGTTTTCAGGTCCTCGAAAATGTTTGGGGCCCACGTAGAGGAATGGAGATTGATCAAAGGATCCAAAACGGTTCTGTGAGTACATCCATTCTCTGCTAAGAGACCTGAAGCTTCAGTCAATGCGGAAGAGACAGAGTTGTTCACTAGCGTGTTGGTGTGCAGCATTATTTCTTGAAGGTCAGATAAGTTAAGTTTCCTTCCCTCCAATAGTTGCAATACATAAATAGCCTTCTGCCTGAAATATGTAAGAAGATGTTAGTATCATGAATAGGTAAGACACTTATGGAGAAAATAAATTAGTAAATATATACTGTACATTGTAGTAGTAGGTCCGGGAGCATCCAATATGACTGATGGCTGGCTACTTGATTGGATTTCTTCCAGTGAGTGAGTTTCAGTCAAGTGATGATAACCAAAGTCACCAGTTTCATTATCATCATCATCGGAAAGAATTGGAAGAGCTGCAGCTGCCTTTGACTCAACTAGTTTGTGGTCCTTGTCGCAATGCTTCTTGATATTGCTTTCACTGTGGAATGTTTTGGTACAGGTCACATACATACATGGCACGTGAAAGTCTTTATCGCCTCGATGAGTAGTACGATAGTGGGAAAGGAGACGACTAACAGATGCTGCTGAAAAGTTGCAGGGTGGCATTTGGCATGTTAACACCACATCTATATAAAGATAGTAATAATACAATCAACTGAATTACAAATCAATGAAGCAACTCAATGTTTGTATATAGTTGTTACCTGGCATAGCCGATATTGAAGCCATCATAAAGTTGGTGTATGTCGAATGTTGTGTTGGCTACTCATGGCCAATATGGTTGTCAAAAGTTGAAATATCGTGCAACATACCTGATCAAGATAAAGAAAAACAGAATATTGTTAATTAAATACAGGAGTAATTACAGACAAGAACAATCTTACTTTGAAAGACTCCACTCGTAAGTAATGTGGTTCCCCGATGATGACAAAGGTGAGATCACTCAGCAAACGCTCTAAAGTCTGTTTTGGTGTCCACCACAACACACCACAATGAAGGGCCAATATTCCAACCTAACAAATATTTTAATTACATAATGTTAAGCTGTATGCAAAAAAGATACACGATATAGTTGCTACGAAGTATATACATACCTGTTGTTCAATCAACTGTCACGAAAGTAAGAATAACACCTATTTCCAATTCGTGAACTTTCTTAATAGTCTACTTAACAAGGGTTCCATCGCTCTTGATTGAAATTAACGTGTCCAAATCCGCCAAATTGAAAACTTTTAACTCAAACGATTTTCACCTTCAGTCAGTGCAGTGAGTTATTATCGGAAAATCGATTAATCGAATAATCGATATCGAATATTCGAATTTTTCGAAAATAATTAGAATTTCCTCATCATATTGATAAAAGGCACATTTCAAATCATTAGAAAAATTAATCTAGCTCAGATTTTAGTATTTTGACTATTTTATGATTCATAAAAGATTCGAAAATCGTAAATGATGTTAATTCGAGTCAGGTGGTGTAATCCGGCAATGTCGCCATGCTTGTTTTTCCATCTGGAGAATCGGTGAGAAGTCTGTGGTCTCAAGGAAAGAATTTGAATTTCAAACGTTAGAGAAAAAAAGACTCGTTTTCAATTTGAATCCTATGGCTTTTGCGTTAATGGAAAGTGTGCGACTTGGTTTTTTAGTTTTTGTTATCGTAGTGCTCATTGCTTTTGCAAAGTGATTATAAGTTTTTACTTGTAATCCTTGAAAAACATTTTTCAAAATGAGCCAATCAGAGAAAAAGACAATTTTGGTGGAAATTGTTTCAGATACGGGTGAACCTTTTCAGAAAGATCCATTTGAGGTATCATTTTTGCCAAGTAGTGACGGTACTAAACCAGATGTGGAGTTACTCAGTGAAAGTCTTCTAAGGAAGAGCAAAGCCCTGAAGAAAGTTTTAGATTGTAGCAGCTATTCATTACAGCGAGCAAGTTTGGTTAACCCAGCAACCATGGTGGAGATCGGAGAAGATTCTCCATTGAAAAGCTTATCAACGGTTAGATGTGTTTACAAGCCAAAACTAAAGTTGAATGAAGAGGACCCCGTCAACACTCAAATGACTCAATCATCACCAGGTAAAGCATAATTTATTTACAAGTTCTCTAGCTATTCATAATCTTACAACATTAATCATTAGGTGATCCAAAGAAAAGAAGAATCGAGCAAGAAGACACAGCACCACAGCCAGGACCTAGCTCGAACCCAAAAGTTGTAAAGCGTTTGCCAAAAGATTTCCAACTTCCTTCAAAATTCAGTGCACAGGTCCAGCCATTGATGGAAAACCCTAAAGCTGTTTTTACAACGTCACAAATTAACCAAGTTGTTCGAGATGTTGGAAAGTCAATGTGGACCTACACCGAGCAGCCTACCACTGTTGAGCTCCAAACAGTTGTCACAATGCTTGTTACTAAGTATCCTCATCTTCGATTGACTGCAAAATCGCTCTCTTCTCCAGAGTCCAATCTAGTAAAATGTTTTTTAAATTTAATGTTCACTTGTGACAATTGAACTCCTTTTCTTTCTTTTTTTAACAGAAAGCGTTGATGATGAATCTTCGTGAAAAATTCAATCGTTGGAGGATTTCGGTACCTGCTGAGACTTTGCCTGATACGACAGAAAAGAAAAAGAGGGGTCGGCCGAGAAAGGAAAAAGCAGACACAAATGCTCCAGGAAGTAAAGTCCCTTTACAAGGTAATGTGATCTGTTTATTGAATTTATGTTTGCACGGTTGAATTTCTTCATAAATTTTCATTTTTAGGAATTTCAGATCCAGTTTCTTATCCAGAAAACATTAAGGAGATTGTACGACTTCACTCGGAAGATCCTATTGCGAATCGGAAAGCAATCGAAGCTATCTTGGAAACAACTTTCAAGGACAGAAGAATCGTAATAAAATCAGGCACTGAGCTGATCACCGCTTTTGTCAATCGTGAATATCCGGTTTTTAAACTTCAGGCATTTGTACGCTTTTTATTTTTATTTTTTTCTGCCTGTATCTTTTGATGATTCTCATTTAATTATGCAGCTTCTTTTCGAAATGGAATTACTATTCCCTAATGTTAGCAACAGAATTCGCCAAAAGTGGCTCGAGTTGGTTCCATTGATTTTGGGTGCTGCACGTTTAATGAAAAGCAAGAAAATCGATGCACTTCTCAAAGCTCCTCGATTTGAAAAAATCAAAGAAGATTTCGGTAAGAAATTGTTTAGATATTTATAAGACTATTTCCAGTACTTACAGTACAATTTTCTTTACAGATTCTCAATCACGAGCAGCTTGCGAGCTACTTCCACTTTGTTTACCTGGAACGGACAAAAGCGTAAACGGGCCTCGTCATTTCTTTGACTACAGAGAGGTGCGATCATTAGATTACTTTGGTGATAATTTCTTCTTCCTGTTCCCTAATTTGCATTTCATTTTGTTTAAAAATAGGAATCGGCGGATCGTACGCAATCGATTGCTGCTCTACCTAAACGAACGGCTCCTTTCATCTTCAGCCACGGAAGGGAACTCCATCTTGCTATCGAAATGCAGCACTGGTTCCAAATAGAAGGGCCCGCGTCGGATGCAGTTCTTATTCTGTTGGCTGCTTATCACACTCTGGATCTTTCTTACAGCCCGAATGTGAAGCCGACTCTTCATTTCCTCCAAATTAATTTGATGGGGCTATCCGAAGGCACCGGGACAGCAACAGGAACTTTCTACAATATGCTGGATAAAGTTCGCAAGACTTTAAACCCCGATGAAGATGGCGATGATGATTGATGTCATGTAGTCAATTTTTTAAGTCGTGTTACATGCTAAGTTGTGTTACATCCAAAGCAAACTTGAACTTTCATGGTATTGTTACTTTAAGATACCGCCATATGTGTAACCAAGTCAACCAAGGCAATATCTCTTTTCGTTAATTCTCGCTGCTATCCGTGCTAAATTGATTCTCGGTATTTATTGATGTGTTAAGTCAAGAAAATGTATCTTTTACGTTCTGTAATTTACATGCTGCGTTACTTAGGTAACAAACCAGCTGTTTCAACCAAGTCATATCGAATACAAAGATTTTGTATACTAAAAAATCAATTTTATTCAATACGTTTACTAGTATTTATTACAACGTAATGAAAGATTAGAAATTAATTATTTACCTGTAGCTTAACTCGTTTTTAACGATAGCTTAATCACGTATTTAGCCATAGTATTTATCTATAAAAGAGATTTAAATATTTCGATAAAAGTAGTTGTAGAGCGCAGTTAGAACTAATTAAAAATGACCCATGAAGGTATATGTTTATTTACTATTATGAATATATTAACTGGTCGCATTCAGCCATTTTAAATTACGTTTACAACGATTTAATATGCGTAAATAAACTATTTTCATATATCGATTTTCCTTAGTTGATTATTACAATTTAAAGCATGACTGTCGTATTTTTAAAACAGATATTTAAAAATATCTTTCTGGCGGAAATCGATTTTAGGGATTTTTAATCACTAAAAACGATAAGTTTTTTTAACACCTTATTCATGATTGTCTCAGCGAAGAGCAAGCGTAACCCTTCGGACTTTTCTATCAATCTATGTAACCAGTGGAGTAAGTGAAGAGCGTGCTTTTGATTGGCAAGGAAAGATCCATGATGGACGCAAACTTTAAGAGCATCTGGTAGAGGCGAACGTGAAGAATATCGCTCGATGGCAGTTCGCGCTTGATCGCAATCCTAAAACAAACCCACTTGTTAAAGAGTAGGCTAACGAAATTCCAAAGAAAACAAACCCGAAATGAACATTCACCTGAAACGAAGAGCAACGGACGATGGCCCTGCCCTCATGTTCGATGCAGGTCGCGAAATGAATCGATTCGGAAAAAGTCACATCTAACGAAAGCTTCAATGCATTAGCGACTTGCTCATTGGTGATGTCCGATTCTTTGTTGTAATAAACGGTCGTCGCATAAACGGGAGCGTCATGAATAACGGGCATCATTTTGCTGTCGCCTTTTTTGCTGATCTAACGAAAAAATACAGAATTTCAGAGAGAGGTTTCAATTGCATTAATACACGAAAAACTTGTCGAACTTTAATGGGCCAGACATTGAGCTTTTCGTTGCATCCCAAGTATTCCTCCGCGTATTTAAGTGCGGCTTTTATCACGATTCGGTAGCGATCAGCCATGTTGGCAGCGGTTCTGCGTTGGAGTATTGAAAACTGAATTGAGAAATGCATATAGAGGGAAAAATAAAAAGCTGGTAGGCTACACTTCGAGTCGATCCAGTGCATTTTTTTTCTGGCTAGTGGATCAAGAGCAAAGTTTGACGATTGATGGAGGGAACAGCAAGGAGCTCGGCGCCAGTTTGAATTAAAATCAAACTACCTATAGATGGTTTCCCCCAAGTGAAAGACTTTACCGCACACAGCAGGGGGGTTGTCAGTGTTGGATAGCTCATCCCACACTTTGCCTGGATCTCCTGTTGGAGATCCACAGATGAATAGTTCGAGGGGAAGGATATCTCGAACTACTTGTGCCTCATCATACAGTGATCCTATGCAACTAATATGACTGGATCCAGGGCAAAAGTTTGGTGGGATTACCACCCTCCAGAACTCTCGGAGACATTGGTCGGAGAATTTTCCTTCCTCAATAAAAGAAAATAAAAAATTAGATTCCAACAATCTCTTGTTGCTGATCTGAACTTATGCACAAACTGAAATGAGACTTACACCCACATTTTTTAATCCTCTTCGAAGCGAAATGAAAAGTGCTTCGAAATACACCGAAGGTACTTCGAAGAGCTTCGAAGTACTTTTCATTTCGCTTCGAAAGGGTCTTCGAAGAGTCCAAAAAATGAGAGTGATGTAATTTTTAGATGATGCTAGAAAAGTAGCTAGCCTAAGAAGAAATACCTGGTACATTTGAAGCCAATTTTCAGCAATCTTGCTGGGATTCTCATTCAAAGGCACCATATGGCTTGCTAGTCCTCTGTAGTTTACCTGGTCTTCGTTATCGGTAGATGAAAAGAACCGAAGCTCATCGACATTGGGTGATTCTGATTCTTTGATGCTGGTGATCACACCAAGCTCGCCAGTATTCGAACTGGCTACGAACAACTTTTTATCGGTTTGTTCCATGTTTAAGTACTGTACCACGCTCTGTGTGACTTTCTCCCGGAAACAAGAAAGACAACACACTAGTTAATACAACAACTCTTGAGTTTTTTAAATAAAAGAAGCGTATTTGCGTCGTCTTATTCTGTAGCCTATCTTTCTGCCTGATCACTTTTTAGGCAACGATAGCACGATAAGGTAGCCTGAAGATAAGTAAAAGCTAGCCTATGAAACTACGCTTTTTTTATCGTGTAATCGTTGTTATGGAGTCATAATAAGGACACATGTGAACTATATGTGATTACTGCACCTTATTATAGGTTTCACTCTGCGCGCCATTCGTGCAACGTTTTAGATTTGTATGTCGAATAATGGTGTCCCTTGACCAAGTCCGGCGATTGCATTAAGCCTATGGTGGCCCTTTGCTCATGGTTTTTTTAAGTTTTGAATAGATCAAATTATTTCCGGGAACCTGGAAGAAGTCGAAAAAGTGCTAGCAGACGAACTTTGACTATCTAGAAAAACGTCGTCTGCAGACCCTCTTTTCAACTTCTTCATCAGGTTCCCGGAAGTCGCGACTCTCGATTAAAAAAAAAAGAACTTGAGAGTTCTAGCTCTTTTCGTTTGGCTGCAAAAAAATACCAAAGTCACCCCTTTTGTACACAGAGGGATGGGCGTTGGAAAAATTACGTGACAGCCAAAACGGGATATTTGCGGTGGGTGAAAAATTCTGAAAAAATGTAAGCGCATTCTAATTGTCAACACCAGGTATTTTGAAAACAATTAGCATCGAATTTCGTCAACCCGTCAAAGTTTTCGAGCACTTTGAAGATTCCGTTTTTTTCCAATAAGAAAGACGGGTGTGGCCAGACCCCTAGTGTTCGAATAATTCTGGTAGTGACTGTAGGTACTTATTATGTCTGTTTTTCATTATGTAAACAAATCCTTATAACTTGGCATGCACTCTTATTATGGAGGTTTGTCCTCATGATGGCCATCCGTACAGAATCACTTAACAAACTATACAATTTGCAATTGAACCCCTCGGTATTTTGCAACGTGCTGTGTAGGCTACATTAGCGTAGGGCCTAATATTAGCCTATAGTATAGGCCCTGGTAGATCAATTACGGCCTTTAAAAGACTATAAACATTTTATTGAATGAAGCAATTTCCGTACAACACATTTATTTAGCCTACTTAATATATATGCACCTATTCGTCAACACAAATTGTCAACAAGATTCCTTATGCTGATGGTCAACGACATTTAGGCTATTACCTGTTATTCACTATATAAAAGTGACACCCTGATCTTCCCTTCGTTGCATAATTTCTTTTGAACTTGGAGCAACACCGCTTGATGTTCTTCGTCGTCCAAGCAGGCGACCATCTCCTTGGCAATATTTAAAAAATTTCCCTTCAACAGGTTACTGAGAAATGGACCTTTACCTTCATCATGCATCGCTAATTGAATCACGGCTTTTTGGCCCAGTTTTTCCTTGACGCATCGAATAAACTGAATCATTTGATGATGGGATAGGCGCTTCTTCGTTTCGTCACCCTTAAAATCAAAGTATAATATTTCGTTCGTGACGGCACCCCAGATGGTATTACTTTTGACTCCGCTTTTCGTTTTTGATTGTGCACTCTCTACGAAATTTGTCCATTTTTTTTGTGGACATATAAGTTGAACGGCCGTTACGGACATAATATGTCGAAAAAAATAAGACATATTGTCTAAATCTGACCAGTTTTTAGACAATATTTCTCTTTTTTTTGGTTAATATGTCCAATAATCGTGGACATAAAATGCCCGTAACGGCCGTTCAACATTATGTCCACAAAAAAAATGGACAAATTTCGTAGAGAGCAGTAGTGGGGAGAGCCATGATGCTTTTGATGAAATTCTTTAGTTGATTTTCATCAGCGTAATTGAGAAATAAATGCAAGGCATTCATATGACCGTCATTTTTGAGTTTCGCAAAATAGGTTTCCGGACGTAGAAAGAAATCGTCGATGAGTTTTGGTACATTCTGTTGGAAATAATCTTTCATCTCGTTCTCTTTGGTTAATTCCAGGATATCGTGGATGTCTTTCCCCCGCAAAAGAAGTCTCAGCACAAAGGGAATTTCGTCAATTTCATAAATAAGAAACTTCTTAACAGTATCTTGACCATATATTGCCGTCTTTTCCGACGACAACCGTTTTAAAATGGCGACAAAACATTGGGGCAAAACTGGGTCCTTCTGATCTTCAATATTTTTTAACCATGTTGTCCAGATGCTTTTGTAATTTGAATGGCGGTAAGGAGTGAGAACATTCACAAATTCCTTGAGCTGTTCATTGCTGCCGAAATCCAAATAAAAGTTTAATAATCCTGGCAACAAACGTGATGGTGAACCAATGTTCTCAAAAAATCCGTCTTTGAGGTCGCGGGCACGGTCGCTGGATTCGAGGTTTGATGGCGATGAGAATAACGCGTTTTGGATCATTTTCTGTGCGCGTTCCTTCACATTTCGTTTCACTTCATCCTTTAATTCTTGAGGAAAAGAAGCTGCAAGAGTGGCATCAATCACATCAAATATGTGGATTATTATGCATTTGTAGTCGTCGTCATCGAATGTCAACACCAGCTGCCTGATCCAGAAATGCGAGTCAATTTCTTTATGGTTAGAGATGAATTCGAAGAATTCGGTTATCAGGTCTCTGTGAGAGCGTGTTTGGTCATAGAAATAGTCATACCAGAAAAATTCTTGCCAATTGCTCCTTGGTCTTTCAGTTGTCTTCATAGTGATGATGACGAGTAGTTGCTGCAATTCATTTCCGTCCAAAATATTAAGGAATTTGGTTGACAAAATAAATTTAAATCCCTCATTGATGTTTGTATCAAAGAGCCGTCTAGTCCAATCGCCGATTCCATTAACAGACAGCAGCATTCCACGAAGAGTGTCAACATTTACACGATTTAGTATTCCGCTCATGAGGCGATCGTTGTGAAAGACGAGTTCGTTCAAATCCTTGTAATTTTCGTCGATTTTTCTGCCGACAACATCGGGTTCGTCCACTGAAAGTACGATCTCAATAGAGGCATCCCACATCTCTTGGTAATCGTAGCCCCAAATAAATTCACCAAGAGGTTTGAGTGAACGGAGTAGAAAATTTTGACCCAGTTGCCGCTTGACACAATTCAAAATTGCTTTCACCCTTGCAATTCTTCGTTCTCGTAAGTTTTCGCACAGTGCTTCGCGTAGGAGCCCTACATCTGACGTCAAGTCTTTCTTCAGCTGGTCCAAATCAAGGCCAACTCGTTTTAGGAAGGACAACATCATACCACAGATTTCCTCGTGCCCACATACAATGGCAACATAAAGCGGCGTGAAACCTTTTTGGCCTTCAGAAATTAAAATTCCCATTTGGTGTGCCAGAATCACGTCAATATGCTGAGCACGTGTTTCTCTTTCAAATGGCATTAAAAGTTGTGCAACTTTATTGAGTATTTCCTCGACGCTCTCAATCTGATTGCACAAGACTATTTGGTGCAGCCGAGTCATTTGTAAATCGTCCCGTTTCAGCAGTGAATTCAGCCAATTTCCCATACTTTCCTCATTTCTGGACAGGGTATTCGTTGGTTCGTTATGGCTCGATGGAGACATATAAAACCTCCGACACGCTTCCGGTTCCAATTGCATGACAATTAGCCACAATTCGATTGCGACGTGGAGTTGGTGCAGGTCGCGTAAAGCAACGAACGTCTTGTCGATTCTAGCGTCAATCCATCTATCGTTCGCGAGGCGATGCATTCTATATAACAATCTAGAGAAAGCGGTGTCATCTTTGGAATATAAATCAGTTTTCGACAGCAGCGTCAAATAAGTTTGAAGATGACCGTCATGATAATTGTCGTTCCAGATTAAAAGAGGCAGAATGTAAGACGAATTAGGTGAGGTAAATGTATCACTTGTTTTTCCTGTTATCATTTGATTGAATAAATCGTAATGTTTTTCCAAAAACTTCAAAAAGTGACTAACTATTTCTTTCTTTGCCTTCCCATTCCAACGATTCACTTGGTGAAATTGTGAAGAATCGCCAATTAATCCTTTCATAAGCTCTTTTATCTCCCAGTTATTTTCGAAGTAACTCATAAACCGGCAAAACACTTCAATTGACTCATCTCCATGTTCATTAGGTATGCAAAATAAACTGAGATTAAAAGCAGGTAAGACTTTATTTATTATGGTTTGTTTGACTTGTTGTCTATCACAGGTTGCATCGAGGCAATCGCACAAGAACAGAAATATCTTTTCTTTTCTACACTTAGCAGTGAAATAAAGAGGATATGCTTCTATTAGATAGTCGACTTTTGGACCAACTACGATATCCATGGAGAATTGAAAGAATCGGAGGGGTAGGTTTCTTTCTTTGATTTGATTCCGCCATTTTTCATTATCATCGACCACCTCCTTTAACATAGAATTGAGAAAGATTTGGACGCCATTGTACTGATCATTTTCAGCGAGAACTTCTGCAATGACGAAATGTCGAGCAGGTTGGTTTTCCAGCAATTTGTTGTGTTTTTTGTTGTCCAGATGGAAGCCCTTGTACAGGTAATCGGCAACGAAATATTCAGCGTATGTACGGTGCAGGAACACTACTTTCTTTCTTCTGAAAGTCGTACTAGTACCATTCTCGGCATAATTTATTATTCTCTCTTTCAACAGTCCAAATCGGATCCCATCGTCGTCTCGTTTTAATTCTTCTTCTTCCAGATCGGCATCACACTGAAACGCCGTCGCCTTTCGTGTCAGCAACATATCTGCATCACTGGGATTGGGAACGACCGTCTCAACTGCCAGTCGAATCAAATCTTTCTCCAATGTGACCATGTCTTGGCTTACGTGTTTACTTGTGCAATGGCTGTCAGCTTTATTCGCTTTCACCTTCTCTTCTCGGTAAATTTCGCGTTTCTTGTCCATCAAGAGACGGTAAAGGCTAACGAGACTGAAATTCGTTAGTAACTTGTCCATGATTGGCTGAATAGTCAACTTTTCGTTTGTTCTTTCAGCAGTGAACGATCCGGATGGCAATTGTATGGTGAATAATTCTTGGATATTCGAAAGGAAACATTCGGCAAGAATTCGGCACTGCAGGGGGATACCAATGAAAGATCTCTCTTTGTCTTTCAAAGTAGCTGTCACTCGATCGACTAGCAATTCTGCCATATCTTTGACGGCGACCTTGGCGGTAACATCTTTCAACTCTTCCCCATCACTTCCAACGCTCAAATTTGTGGTCCAAAAGGAAGTTAAACAATCGATTTGATCTTGGCGACTGAAGTTGTTTAAACTGTAAGCCAACTGGCTCAGCTCAAATTGTAAATTGTCCACCATGTGAGTTCGTGTCGTCACGAACAAACCCATCGTAATCTTTTCGACCAAGATAGATTTGATTAGGTCGATCGTTTTCCCTTGACATTGGCTGTCAATTTTCGTCGAATCCATCTAACATAAGGACGATACGATCGCCCGTTTTCAGTCGGTGCCTCAAAAGTGAACGAGCAAACGGACTATCGCCGTCCAATACAGTAGGTAGACGGACGAGAAAATCGAAAATTAATGGGTCGTCTCCTGAATTCTTGATCACGTCAAATTCATTCAAAGCTTTTTGGTGATCCGTCAAGTTGATTCGTATCACCCACACAGACGGATTTGTCTTTTTGATTTCGTCGTATAGAAATGAGATAGTACAGTAGATTTTCCCGTCCCGGCTACACCCTCTACGATCACTACACGCTTTTCCCAATTTCCTTCCTGAATTAAATAATCTACATTGGAGGGTGGTGCTGTAGAAGAATTTTTTATCTTTTCAAGTATTTCATTCCAGATAATTTTTTAAGATTAGCATCCATGTCTTTCATCCATTCGATGCTCCCCGTTTTCGGATCGATGTTGCATAGCTTCCACAGATCATCCACAGATATTTTGTCATCAGGTAGCCTCTTCTTATTAATAAATTCAGCTACTTTTTTCCAAAACTCTTTGTCGAATAAGAAGTTGAATCGCATCCATCTTTTGATGTAGAGGTAACGTTCGAATGAAGTTGATGCGCTGTACGAGGATATTTTCATCTCACCTTCTCCTTTTGATATTAGTTCTTCAATTGAAGGCGCTTTGAGGACATGTTCGCACTGCCCCTGGTCAACGAGTTGGCTAACGGTCAAACAGTCTCCTTTATTCACATCTGAACTTTCTTCATTTATTTGATTTTCTTGGAACGAAACAATTCTAGAAAGTAAATTATTTTGCGAGGTGTCGCTCAGTTGTTTGTAGGTGATCGTGTCATTTATTAATAATTTAAAATTGGTTCGCTTGCCTTTACCAATCACCACTGCTCTCTTTCCATTCAAAGTGTCAATGTCGTCTTCACTAAAAAGAGCTTGAACCTTCTTAATCATCCCGATATCGCTGCCGCTGTCGGATTTGACAATTTGAAACAGAATGTCGTCGTCGTCGCAAACAACGATTAAAAGTTGTTGAGGATTTCCCTTTTTCGTGAAGGCATTTTTTATCCACTTCTTTTCGCGTCCTTTTTTCAAGCGACTAGATGATGTCACCAAATAACTGTCGTCTCTTTCGTAATTAGGTGTTATTAATTCCGAAATGATTTGGTGTTTAAGTGCCGCGATGACTTTGACGGCCGTTAATTTCGGTGAAGGTGTCGCGATGTAAGATACTTGAATATCTTCAGAGATCAAAGGGCTTTGAAACAACAATTTCAAGTTCTCTGCCATTCCTTTCACAGCTTCATCGTTAAATGATAAAACACCAGCAGTTAGCACCTCTTGGTAGTCCAGTGAGAGACTAAGTGCACGAAGAGAGTCAATTTTCTTTTTTCCTTCTTCCAACAAAGACTTTCCATTAGTCGACGAATACCATTTCGAATTTTTTTCCTTGAACCAATCCAACATATTTTCTAAGATGTAAGACGACTGGAAATCGCTTTCGAGTACCCTATAATACTTGCCTACCTCTTTAGTCAAAATCTTCCCTAATTCGACTTCGTTGGGCATGTCGACGGCAAATACAAGCTTGTCTAGAAATTCAGTAATATCTTCCACATTAACGAAATCGTCGAGTGGCTCATTTCCAAAATCTTCCCTGTTTGATAGTTTGCTTGGTCTGCCGAATGTTTGGCTGACTTCAAATGTTAATTCTTCCAGCAACGCAAGAAAATCAAATTGCTTAGCACTTTTCGAAACTGAAGCGCTCTTTCCGAAAGATCAGTTGCTCCTCGAATGAAACTTTCGGTAAAGAGTTTAGTAGCTAGTGTTGGGTTCGAATCAATAACATTTTTCCGTTTCAAATCTTCGCCGTAAATAAAAAAAAGTTCATCAAAATTGATGGAAATAGATTTGGCATACGGGGGGAGGTTATAACTTGTAGACGCCCAGTCATTTTCCAAGTCTTCGAGTGACCTTTGATTGCTTGGTTGCGTTTCATCAAATTTCTTTTTCTTGCTCACCACGCTCAATTTTTGGCAATAGTGAATGAATGTTTCGTTGACAAGAATTTGGCGGAATTCATCAACACTTTTCGGAAGGTTTTTTCCTACTCTCTAAAAAATACTGTACGGTGAATGGAGCTCGCGCGCTTTCGGCCCTTTGTTTCATTAGACACATGTGTCTACTTAAACAAAGAACCAAAAGCGCGCGAGCTCCATTCACCGTACAGTATTTTTTAGAGAGTAGAGGGAAATTCGTGCCTAGTTTCCCCTGCTTCTGATTTCTATTATCAATTATTTCGTCTTTTACTAACGTCACGTGGTAACTTTTAAGCGCATCGACTTGTAGGGTCAGTGGTTTTTTGTTGACGAGAGCGTACACACTAAATCGGAATGGGGGTACTTATCAACACTTATAAGTGTTGATTTGCAGATCGACACTTATAAGTGTCGATTCACTACTTACTTAGTTCCTTACGTACTTATATACAAAGTATGTCCGTGTACTTAATTAGTTCATAGTTAAGAACATGAGATACTTAACTACAAGTACGCTCATACCATTTAAAAGTTTTGATTTGAAAAATTTATTAAATTTATACTATTGACTGTTTGAAGTTAAATCAGAAAGCTCATGTATTTTTAAACTCAGTGAAACAAAACTCATAAGCACGCTGCCTATGCCATGACATAATACTATCCAAATATATGCATACTATTTAAACAGTTTCATATAAGGGATTCGAACTGAACATAGTGGGGGAAGAAAACAAAGAATGATGGAAACAAATTGTACTAAACCAGCCCCACAGAATAAAAAGTATAGTCTGTAAACTAAATAGAAATTGAAATGAATCGCCTTGTTTCGATTCCAGACAGTAAAAAACGGTTGTCTTCCTTATATTTGTTCCGGTGTCCGGGGTTGACTACTTGACTGACGAAAAACTTGATGTTTCTTTAACCTAATGGTGACAGATAAAAAGATTCAAATGGTTTACAACTATATAAAATAGCCTAAAGTTTAAAGGATAGATCAGTAAACTACAATATTTTCTAAAATCATGATTAGCCTACCATCATATTGAGAGGCCTGGCAGAACCAAACTTGTGTGTTGCTTGACTTATGAATTGCATCCAGCAGAGATGACAATTGAAAAAACGGAAGCTGAACTGTCAAAACATCTGCAAGTGTTGACTATGTTAAACTGTAATGGAATCAAGATGAGATTGAAGGCATCACTAGTAAGGCAAATATAGTTACCTTTTCCATTACTTTGTTAAGTTTTGAAGAACTTTAGACCTGGAACCTGCAAATTGGTGGTCAGCTTTAGAATGGCCTTCAGCCATAGTGTTGGAAACGGTATAGCCATGCTTGTGGACAAGCTCTGGATCGTGTTGCCTATATTGACAAGAGGCTATATACAAATAAAGATAAAGATCGTGCGTAAATCACTGCGCCAAAACCATCGTCGGATGCGTCGCAAAACACATGAACTTGATAATCTTCACTCCCCCGCCACTCCACCGTCTTCAGGCTTCTTGGAACCTCCAGGTTTTCCAGGTGACCGAGTTCCTGATTCCACTTCTGCCACCGCGCCAACAACTCATCCGGCAGACCGTCATCCCATTGTAACTGAGCCTTCCAACAGAACTGAATCAACATCTTTGCTTTGAACACCACTGGGGAGGCGAATCCTAAGGGATCGAATACTGAAGCCACGGCAGATACCAGATGTCTCATTGTCTCCACTCGCTTCGGTTGTTTGAAGCGAAATCTGCTGAATACGTCTCTTTCACCATCGTACCAATTTCCCAGCATTCTCTCTAGCGGAATGTCCTCCAAATCCAGGTTAAGCTTCGGTTGGTTCCTTTCGGAAGGCGGTATGAATCCTAAAAATCTCCTGGAAGACGATGTCCACTGATTGAGTCGAAATCCTCCCCGCCGCAACAAATGAGTCATTCTTTGATATACTGACACTGCTTCCTTTTCGTCGTCGAAAGAGTCCAGATAATTATCGACGAACATGTTCGATACTATTTTCGGTTTCAAATCGGCAAACTCCGGATTGTCTTCCAAAGTTTTTTGAATGACGAACAAGCACGAACTCGGCGACGATACCCCACCAAATACTTGCACCGTCATTTGATAAGTCTGAACTGCTCCTTCCGGATGCTCTCGCCACAGGAAACTCAGGTACGGCTGATCTTCATTCCGCACCTTCACTTGCAAAAACATTTTTTCAATATCTGCCGACACCGCGATGAGGTACTTCCTGAAGCGTAGTAACACACCCACTAGGCTTGGGTAATAGTTTGGACCACGCAGAAGCTGATCGTTTAATGATACTCCTCGATATTTGGCTGACAGATTGAAAACAATTCGCATTTTCTCTGGTTTCTGCGGATTGATCACTTCGTGGTGCCACAGGTACCAACGGCTCCCCTTCACATCTTTTGCCAGCTCCTCCTCGCTGACTAAGCGCGCGTGCCCTAGTTGAATGTACAGTATGTAGCAAAAAAATCGCTCCGGCCTGACATAAAAGATTAAGAGAGGCCACTTTCAAAATTACCTTTTTTTAAATCCCCCTGGTTTGTAGTTCAAGAACTACTAATGGACAGTGTCCAAAGATTTTTTTTACTCTCACCCTCTCTCCTACCCCCGAATTTTTGATTTCCAGACATTTTTCCAGACATATCCGGGGGTTATTTCTGGAAATATTCAGAAATGGAAATTTTTTGTTTTTCAAGTATTAATCGGCAATGAGACATGGGAATTGGGAGATGAACAAAATTTTAAGATTTATTTTGAAGGTGTCTGGAATCGAACTTCAAACCTTTGCCTCGTAAGACCCAAGCGCTGCGCAAGTGCCATTGTGGACAGTAAATACACCAATCGCTTAAGGGTAGTCAAAACTTACCTAGCTACACGTTTTCAAAATACTTCGCTTCGGCGAGTAAAGATCCCGTCGTTCACATTGGCATTTACGCAGCACGCATGCCTAATGAAGCAAAGGTTTGGAGTTCGATTCCAAATAAATATTACAAATTTGGTTCATCTCCTACGTCACATTGTTGATTCATACTATAAAAACACAAAATTCCTTATTGTGAACATTTCTAGAAATAACCCCTGGCTATGTCTGTAGAAATGTCTGGAAATCATAACTCGAAGGTAGGAAAGAGGGTGAGAGTAAAAAAATCTTTGGACACTGTCCATTAGTAGTTCTTGAACTACAAACCAGGGGGATTTAAAAAAAGGTAATTTTGAAAGTGGCCTCTCTTTATCTTTTATGTCAGGCCGGAGCGATTTTTTTGCTACATACTGTACTCCTTCATGCCTTTCACATACCGGGCACTCAATTGGCTTTCCAACAATCTTTTCTCCAAAATGAGGAACATCTGGTACGCTGCGTTCTTATTATCCGGCAGCGTGATTCTTGGTAATCTCCATGGCAGCCCGATTTCGTACCGCTCACCATCGTGTTTCACCGTGGACTCGAAGATCTTCACCGCTGCTGCGTCCTGGGCCGATACAAGTGGCTTGACCTTTGGTTGCACGCCAAACGATTCCGTAGACCAAAATTTGTTGAGGAGGGATCCTTCTTCTTGCGCTGAGCACATGTTGATTGCGATTTCGTGTAGTGATTTTTCCTTCACCCGTCCTACTATGCTCCAACCAAATGGTGTACGAAATGCGTATGGACCCATGGATCCGGAAGGTGGTTTTCTGACCTCTAGTACCATGTGAGCGACGACTGCATCCATGCCAATTAACACCGTGACCAGTGCGGTATCGATTGGTCCTACTGGTAAATCACGGAGATATTCCCATTTCAACTTGTCGACGGGCCAATTCAACTTCCTCCTAGTCACATGAAGCTCGGGTACCACGATAGGGTCTTCAATTCTAAGCAAAATGGAGTGATCCTCGGATGCTATAGTACAATTGGTTAGCTTCACCACCATATCCGGATCCTGCCCATGTATGGTCCTCAGCTTGATATCACTTGGCCGCTGTTTCAGTTTTAATCTATCCGCCATCTCCGATTGAATTAGCGTCGCTTCACTGGCAGTGTCTAGTAGCGCGTATGTCTTTTGCCACCCACGACCACTGCTGACCAACACGGGCACCACTGCTAGCAGCACCTGTTGTCTTCCTTCTTGTTGTCCGATCGCTTTGGACGAAACTTCTTGGTCGAACTCCATTCCTGTTGCCATTGTTCGGACATTGTTGAGGCGAGGTGCTCCGTGTAACAACCTGTGATGCTTATGTTGGCAACCATCAATATCACAAGTCGTACCTTTGCGACACTCCACACTATAATGCCCACGTCCTAGGCAGCGAAAACAATTGCGGACTCGGTTGACATGTTCCGCTCTAGCCGTCGGGGACATTCGCGCGAACTCCGGGCAGAACGCCAATCCATGCCCTGGCTGCTTGTGGCAGACCGAACACTTGTCACTTTCTTGGGTAGTCGTGAACGTTACCACCTTTTGTTGAAACGGCGGGTTACGGTTCTTCACTCCCGCTGATTTTTCCACCGGTTGTGCCATGGAGCGCTGCACCTCTGCTCTTACCGAGGTAACTTCATCGAGCCACTCGTCTAGATCGCAGATACTGGCGTGCCTTGGGCGTAACTTACGGGCAAAGGTTCCCCATTCAAGCCTCACATCCATTGGCAACTTAGACAACAACTGTTCCAGCGTCGTGCCATAGTTGAGTTTCTCGACCTCTCCCAAGGCCTGTAGGGTTGCCACCGTGTCGTGCAGCTGACTGGAAAACTCGTACAATGCTTGATGGTCATTGATCTTGCAAGTGGGTAAACCCAGCAGGCTCTTGACATAATATTGTATAAGGTCGTACGTATCTCCATAACGTTTTCGCAGCTCTCCCAACGCCGCTTCGTATGTCCTCGGTGACTGTAACAAATGCGCCATCCGCCGCTTAACTTCAGGGGCCAATACGTCATTAAGTATCAAAAGCTTCTGGTGATCCGATAGATTAGTTTGATGCACGAAGCTTTCAAAGGAAGCAATGAAATGCGACAACTGTTTCGGGTTGCCATCAAATGGCTGTGCTTTCATTCTCGATACAAAACTTTCAATCCAAGCTGAGTTGTTGGGTGCTGTATAACCAGACGATGAACCGGATCCCAGAAATAGAAACTCATTATTTGATGGAAATTGAGGCGGCGGTGCCGATGTTTCCTTCATGGGGGTGGAGGACCGTTGCTCTTTCTCCTTGCCGCTAAGCCCGCCATTACAATTG
The DNA here is from genome assembly GCA_022539655.2 of Ceriodaphnia dubia. Taxonomy (NCBI): domain Eukaryota; kingdom Metazoa; phylum Arthropoda; class Branchiopoda; order Diplostraca; family Daphniidae; genus Ceriodaphnia; species Ceriodaphnia dubia. The sequence continues at coordinate 357,213 of JAKUCG020000192.1, read as the reverse complement.
TCACGACGTTCACTCCATGACCTGTTTAGTTGCTCGTTTTCAATTGCCTCTTGTATAAGCCGTTGTTCTTCTAGGGCCTTGATTCTCATGTTTTCTAACTTTCTCCTGTCTTCTAATTGCGTCACCATGAGCTCTTGTTCCGCCTTACGTCTGGCTTGCTGCAACTTCAATTCCAGCTCCATCCTCCTTTTCTTAGCTTCGTCAGCAGTTGGTCCATCTCGGTCCTCCAAACGCCTCTTCAATGTCTTTCCTTTGCCGCCAATAACAATGGAATCTGAATTGTCGCGTCGTTCTTGATCTTCATCACTTATAGCTTTTAGACATGTTAAGGTTCTGTTTTGGATACGGTCGACCCCTCCGCTTTCCTCTTCTCCTCCATCCGGATTAGTTTGTCGGTACTGCTCGTGTAAATCTACGCATTCTTGAGTTATCTCGAGCAATTCCGCCTAAAGGCGAGGCAAGGTTTCCCACTGTCCTTCTAGGTGGTCCGACAGGATGCTGTATATTTTTCCAATCTGCTTTCGTTGACGCCCCTCAGCATAATCTAGCAATCCTTTAGCCACGGCCTTGGCCGCGGCCGCTTCAGCTGGGCTGACGTCCAAAGGATCCTTGTCCTTGCTACCACCCGCCATGGCTGCAGCCCGCATTCTGGCACGCCTATTAATGATCGTCGAATTAACTCTTTACCCTGCGAGAACCTTACACACCTTCCTTACTTAGTTATCGTCGGCTTATAGATCGTCGGTTTGCAAATCGTCGGCTTATGGATCGTCGGATTCGCTTTAGATCGTCGGTTTCCGAAACGACGTATTATGCTTCGTCGGAATGTCACTTGTCGACCTCAAGTTCGATTTTGCTGAATTAGTCCGTTACTCTATGATGTATAAACGTTAGCATTCCAATATTTCGAGAATGTTTCTAAACCTTTACCTACCTATTCCACCTTAAAGAGACCAAATTATTTCAACCATTAGTCGATGCTATGTGGTATGCTCAATGGCAGCAGCCTATAAAGTTAAAGATATCATTAAAGGGTTCTGGGCAACATGTTCACAGTATTTCTCCATTTACAATTAATCGTAAAAGTCTGGTGGGTATACCCACCAGACCATTCCCCGGGTTCTCTTTCACACCCAAAGCCACCATGTGCTCATACACCGGTTGTCCATCCTGGTTACGGCACCAAAAAATGTGACCATCCTTGCCTATGCCAGCCATCAGTTCCTTTCTAAACTACTAATAATTTGTATATACACTCTTTCACTCTTTAAATCACTTTATTGGCATGTGGCACATGACTCAACGAGGACAACCAATGTAGAACACTTCCCCCGTAAATTATAATCCAAAATAACCACAAATTACCTTATGCTCACTGCCTACTTCTCCTAGATCAAAACAAAATCACCCTTACACTTGACTTATTGGCCGAAAGAATCAAAACTCAAAAAAACAAAATTCAAATTCTAAGATGCTGCTAGTGTCTTCACGTGTTCCTCACGTCGCCATGGAACTCTAGTGTCCGATCATCCGAACTGCCAAAAAAAGATAGAAAAAAAAGAAAAGAAAAAAAAGAAAACAAAAGAGTAGCGGCATACGCTTGGCTGTCACTCGAGTCTTCTTGTCTTTTTATTCGTCACAATGATTCCATTTTTTCTTTTAATTTGTCTGTAAGTTCCAACTTGTATCGAGCTTGTGTTTTTGTTTCTGAGAACTCGGGAAAATGTAAAACATCTTCGAAACGTCAAGAGTTTTCAGGACGATCCCCAATTCCTTGAGTTTACATTCATCTTCAAAGCCGACGTTAGTGCACACTATGCAGTCCTTTATGTAGGCTATTGCGTTAAGCTGATCCTTTTTGCGAACGATGTCTTGGTAATAGGAGCGGAAATATTTTGCCAAGTTGAAATCTCCGTCATTGTCGTTAAGTAATTGGATCCCAGTGATTTTATCTTTGATTTCGTCCTACTTGTGCTTGGCCTGAAGGTATCTATAGTGCCAGGGTTTATCTATTGCTTGCTCACCAACTTTCTTATATCGAAAAATCAAATCGTCAAATTTCCCGCCTAGTCCAGGCATTTCCGTCGCCAGTTTGAAACGAAAGCCCTTGTCGATGCCCCGAATGAGGAAAAGTACAATCAATTTCAACTGGAAAACATTACCGTGCAATGAATTTCTCAATCCTGAACTGCCGAGCGTCGATTGACTGACGACCGACGTCGATTGTGTCGCTCCGGTTGAAGACGTAACGGACCCGTTGTCGTGTGGTCTTTTGGACATTCCAACAGATCGTTCCGTATGATCATATAAAATAAAACTTTAACAAAGTGATACTTTGGGGGTCCGGTGAAACTATAACGACACAGAAACGAGTAAAAATTGGATTTCTTTAGATTTATTTCTTCAACCTACGTTATCTCTTATCATTCGGATATCTTACAGATATCTTCTATACACAAACAATAGTAAAGCAAAATATATGTGTGTCTATGGCCACTTGCAACGTTAGACAAACGCGTTAGCCTATTTCTTGTATGAGGTACAAAAGTGAAGGCCTTCATTTTCCCGGAGGGATTCTATGCATGAAAAACGGAGGTCGCTTTCGCGCCAAAGCTTTTGAAATATTCTCAGTTCTGAGCACGAAATGAAAAGACCAAGACTTAAGGTGCGTTTCTATTGTTACAATAGTTTGCGAAAAAATCTCTTACACTGCATAGGATCTTAAAATGAATGTTTAGAATTAATTTTTTTTATTTAAATACTGGCTAGAAATGTCGATTTTGGGCCGACTTCAACTGACAAAAGAATAAGACGTAGCTGACGTAGCTTAGACGATTACTCAATTTGCAGAAAAGTTTACGTTCTTTGGTGATAGAGGCGCTAGTAGTAAATTAGAAATACCTTTAAAGTGACTTTTGATTTTTTTTTTATTGCAAATAACTCTAGTTATTATTGCTATCAAGTTGGTAGGATAGATAGATACGCTACCAATAGAAAAGTCTAATTTCCCCTCACTTAGCGCCACCAGCAGCATGGTACACAATCTTTAATACAAAACGATTTATTCCGATTTTTTAATTTGATGTGCTACCTAAATAGTCAATACAATATGGCTATTTTTTATTCAAATGTAAAATGAGACCAAGTCAGTCGTTCTATCTCTTCGCCTTCTTTGTAAATCGGCGTCAGAAGTTGTAGAACGGTGTCTATGAAGTTGAAGATCGGTGTCCGTAACTTTGCAATCCTTGCTGAGCGTTCCATGGGCTTTACATACGCACGATGTTTTTGGAGCAAATTCACGAGAACAAAGGCTTCAAAATGGGTGTCTATGAAGTTGAAGATCGGTGTCTGTAACTTTGCAATCCTTGCTGAGCGTTCCATGGGCTTTACATACGCACGATATTTTTGGAGCAAATTCACGAGAACAAAGGCTTCAAAATGGGTGTCTATGAAGTTGAAGATCGGTGTCTGTAACTTTGCAATCCTTGCTGAGCGTTCCATGGGCTTTACATACGCACGATATTTTTGGAGCAAATACACGAGAACAAAGGCTTCAAAATGAGACCAAGTACGTCGTTCTATCTCCTCGCCTTCTTTGTAAATCGGCGTCAGAAGTTTCAGAACGGTGTCTATGAAGTTGAAGTTCGGTGTCCGTAACTTTGCAATCCTTGCTGAGCGTTCCATGGGCTTTACATACGCACGATATTTTTGAAGCAAATACACTGATGAATCACCCATCTCAGCCCCCTCCAGTCCTTTCAGGTTTCGTATTTTCCATGTAGTTCATTGCTATAGGCAGTGCAAGCCTTCCTACCTCTGGGGTCAGTTGGGATGGGGCGAAAAGCTATGGAGAGAACGAACCAGTATTCTTTATCTGTGGTTTTAGGAGAAAAGGAAGGGCCAAAGGAACCACCAACTGACTGCAGGGTTGCCAGACAAGTTTTTGAAAAAAAAATATTTTCACACTCCAAAAAATTCCTTTTCTTCGCCGAATTATTTGGAGACATGAAATGCAATCAGGAAATAGCATAAATTTTCGGGAATTATCGTTCAATATCGTGAACTTTTATAAATCACGGAAAATGGCAGACGCCTGACAGCAAAACATTATCAATAAGATGATAAGCCAAAATATGGGCGGAGTTCCGCACATGTTATAATCGCTTGTAAGCTATTCAAAAACGAACTTGTTCAAAGCCGCAAGTCAGCGTGCGAGCAGAACAGCGTCAGATTTTGGTTACGACTTGACAAGTAACTCCGGGGTGCGTAGCTGGATTTTTCGATCTTCAGAACGGATTCGCTTAGCTATAATTTGCTGAAAGAATCTTTTTTGGGAGGTGATTATTATCATAAGCCTATCCTTACATTTATTATCAACTTTAATAAAACACTTTTTTACATACTTGCTACATTTCTATCTTAATAAACAGTAAGGTGTTAAAGAATGAAACCGAGGAATCTGTCTGTCTTCTACTTGCTGGTGTTGTTGACGACTTTTGGGGAGTGCGGACCTATTGCTGGGGCTGCTTGTATCAAAGCTTGTATTGACGCAGCTTTAGCAAGTTGTGCAGCCACTTCGTGGATGGGACCAATAGGCTGGGCTGGATGCGCGGGTATCTCCAGCGCCTGTGCCGTTTTTTGTGCCGCAACGCTTGCAGCTCCAAGTCCTTAACCTATTAGAGCAACGGAAACAAGATAAATGATTATCTGAATTAATATTTCTGACAAGAAATGTGGAATGATTGATGTGTATTCTGAATAAAGCTGATAAACGAAATCCCCTGCAGGAGTGCCGCAGTTTTTTAAAAATAATCATCGCGTTCTAAATTGTAGAAATACCTGTAACACGAATTTCATTGCTTGCTTAAAAGATCATGAAAGAAGAATTTTATTCGATTGCGTTAATCAATGTTTGAAAAAATGAAATTTTCTCTATAAGAAAATTTTAGGGAAAATACCCCTCTGCCTTCCTTTCTTATCCCTCCCTAATCGCAAGTAAAGAAAAAGGTTACGACAGCCTTAGGGGGGAAGGCAGAGGAGTATTTTCCCTAACATTTTCTCATCGCCCGAGTCCGAACACAAATCGGCAAAAAATGTAAAACAGTAAACTGATATAATAAGTTTATCGAAAAAATTTGAAATTTGTATAGAATATAAAACAGGGGAATGGGCATCCATGGTTAAGAAATAAAATCTCTATCTCTTACAGGTAAAACGGGGGCACTCGGTAAACTTTGGCAAATGCCCACCCTTTGTACGGGCCCGCGATCGATTTCGAATAATCGTTGATCGCTAATTTAAGTTAGTGATGCGCAATTAGCACATGCTTGGCAATTTTTTCCCTGGTAGATAATTTTGTTATCTACCTCAGTTTTTTTTCTCATACGTCGAACTCTAATTCTACAAGGAGGGGAATTTTTCTCCTCCCGCCCGGATTCTCTCGCCACCCTATGGGGCGGGGAGTTTTTCGAAGAATTGACGTGCCTACTGTATATAAAGAAAATTGACTGAATTATTATTGTACTTGTAAGAACTTAGGGGTTGGGATCTCTCTAGAAAATGGTGTTCAGCCATCAACGCTAAAACAATTATGTTTAGTTTTTGTTTTTGGATCGTAAACTTTTAGTCGGGCAAATTAATTGCCATAAACTGAGCCAAATTTGTAAAAGTAGCATTTCCACGTATTAGGACTAAAAAAAAGGATACTTAAGGCAATTCTATAGTTATATTAGCAAAAATTGAAATCTATAAACAAAAATGTCTTGGTGTTGATGGCTGAACAAATTGCTCACTCTTCCCCATATTTTGTGAACACCATTTTCTAGAGAGATTTAGGCAAGGTAGAACATCGAAGTTTTCAGCATGTTTTCAGCCTGACACTGATGTATGCTATTTATGATTTTCTTAATTCTTGTTTTTATTTTGTCAAAAAATTTTTATCTTACCTTTATTTTTAAATTTTATTAGGAGACATTCGTGATTGGTTCGTTCGAGGTTTTGTGGAACAGCAAGACCGGGGTTATATGGTATACACACACCATTTTCCATATTTTTTTACATTGAATCGACATCATTATTTTCCAAAGTAATTAATACCATACAAGTACTGGTATTTAATAGGCTAAGTCTCATCCTTTTTCCATCTAACGGAAGCTCCCGATATCAAAAACGGTTGTTTGTTAGCAAAAGTAAGTCTAGAAAGAGTTTTACGATTTTAAACTTTCATTCTCCGTAGTTCTCATACAATTTGAAAGAAAAAATGTAGTCTGAATCAAATTTCCATCAGTTATTTTAAATTCATATATCTTAAGATTACAAACGAAATATTTTACTAACGTTGCCCAACAAATCCCGGTCTTTTTTTTCTTGGAACAAATGATTTTGAAATAGTAAACAAACTCTAAGATAATTTTCAGACTTTTGTTCCATCCTGTCCTGGGCGCCCATGCGTATCTATTAAGCAAGTGCGAGCCTTATCACAACGGACTTAAAACCCGGACACCCTAAGAAGAGGTGTCTGCAAATACCAGACAAAATGTCCGGCAACTGGGATCGATGTCAGGTATCCGTTTTGTCATTTTTCAATAAATGCTTTTTTGAATTTTAAATGTTTGTATGTTGTGAAATATGGCCAATGGAAGGGGGCATAATGTTCACTTAATCAAAATTTTATTTAAAAACATTTGGGACACAAAATGGCAAAAACCATTAGGGTGGATGTGAGGTGCATGAGAACAAAAAAAAAGCGCCTATCTTTATTTCTCGGTTTTTTTGCTTTAAGTTCGTTGCCAATCCCTCTAAAAATTTTCTGCCAACAATTAAGACGTTAGTAGCAATTTTGAGAAATACAAAAAAGCGTGATCATTTTAGATTTTTCACCAAATAAATATTAGGGTAAAGCTGGGAACTCCGGACAGTTTTTGGCCAATAGAACGTTCCCATAAAAGTCGGACATTTCTGCATTTTTCGGACAGAGCTGATTTAAAAAAAATATTCATCTTATTCGATTCAGTTTTTGATTTTGAACAGAATTTCCCATGACATTACTGAGGGTGCAATAGAAATTTCCCCATAGAATTCGTTTTACAAAAACCAAAACATTGGCCTGTCAAAACAAAACTCGTCTGCTTGCCTAAGTTCGACAGTCAAACAATATTTGTTTCCTTACATCGCTAAATCGGCTTCAAATAAAATAAAAACATTGTGTATAACCATTGGTCGATTGGTGTATAACCATTCTATGAATTGGAAAATCTATGATTCTATCTATAATTTCCTTGAAGGTGTCCGAAATTACTAGCCGTCAGTCCAAAAAACGCAGAATGACAGTTCTTTTAAAATTCCTGACAAAATACTAGAACTGGCCATTTACTACTTAAAAACTATACTATTTTGTAGAATTTTAAATTTTCTATCATTTAATATAATTAGTTTAGTGATTCATTGATTTTTTATCTTATATTTTTTATTTGCCGTTTTTGTTCGGGTTCCTGTCCAACACAGAGCTCAAAAATTTTGCCTGCAAGCGTAATTGTGAAATTCTATTCGTCTATTTCTAAGTCACAAGGGATAGTTATAAAATGCCCTTTGGCCCATTGGTGCGTTTTTGTGATTATTTCAATGTTCATTCATCGGATGTTTTCAGAAACGCCTCGTTCATGCAATTTCAAAAACGCATGCAAAAAAATCGAGTTATTTTGGCCGAAATTTGCCGAGTTTTTTTCCTGTCCAGAATTAAGAGCTTTACCCTAGATTCGATAAAATTTGGATAGAGGCCGAGATAAAAACTATTCGTAACATTTTTTATTAATTATACCTTTATGGTTAACAGACAATAAAAAAGAAGTATGTGTTTTGCTACAATTGACCACAGTCTTCCTTATATCATTTTCAAGAGAGATGACATTTGAGATTTGCTATATTCTACTTTTTTACTCTGCATGGTCACAATTTTTTCTTAGCTCTTTCCCTTTGGATTTCATTACGAGACATTTATGATTGGTTCGTTAGGGGTTTTCTGGGACGGCAAGATCGGGGTTGTATGGTATACATACATCATTTTCCATATTTTCTTACATTGAATCGACATATGTTATTGTAAATTCATATGTCTTAAAATTACAAACCAAAAAATATTTTACTAACGTTGCCCAACAAATCCCGTTTTTTTTTCTTGGAACAAATGATTTTGAAATAGTAAACAGACTCTAAGATAATTTTCAGACTTTTGTTCCATCCTGTCCTGGTCGCCCATGCGTATCTATTAAGCAAGTCCGAGCCTTATCAAAACAGACTAAAAGACCTGATGCGAGAACAAAAAAGGGGAGCATTTCTTTGATGACGTATCATCTATTAAGCAAGTGCGAGCCTTATCACAACGGAAAAATAAAAGATCTGATGTGAGAACAAATAAGAGGTTATCTTTGATTCTAGATTGTTGGCTTTAAGTTTGTTGCCAATCGCTCTCTAGAAAACGATGTTCAGCCATCAACGCTAAGACAATATTTGTTTAGTTTTTTTACCGTAAACTTTTAGTCAGACAAATTAATTGCCATAAACTTAGCTAAACATGTAAAAGTAGCATTTCACGTTTTCGGACTGTAAGAAAATATATTGAAAGCAATGCCATCGTTATATTAGCAAAAAATGAAATCTAAACAAAAATGTCTTGGCGTTGATGGCTGAACAAATTGCTCACCCTTCCCCATATTTTGCGAACACCATTTTCAAGAGCGCACTCTTATTTTTTTTTACCACCAATTAAACAGTTATTAGCAGTTCTGATAATAATGCATTCCAAAAACAGGTTGAATTAGGATGGGTCTTAAGTGAAACAGACGAGGCTACAATTACTAAACAGGCATTTCTAAAGGTTTGTTACAAAGGCCTTAAAAGGCCTTTATCGAGGCTACTATAGCAGCCTCGTCCATTTCGCTACTAAGCCGGTCAGTTTTTAGAGCAACTTAAGGCCTTAGTAGCCTACCTACTTCGTAGGCTGTAGCCCTTTAGCCACATTTGCCACAATATTAGCCTACTAACAGCCTAGTAGGTCATGGACGAAAAACTAAGACTAAAGCCTTGTTCACACCGGTTATAGTCCTTAAGAGTTGAAAAAAGTCGTTAAGTAAAAGAAGTATTTAAGGCGTAATAAGTTGTGTATAAGTTAATAAGGCGCGGATAAGTTGTCGCCGGCGACAACTTACGCGTTAAATACTTCCTTTACTTAACGACTTTTTTCAACTCTTAAGGACCATAACCGGTGTGAACAAGGCTTTATCCACTATGCACAAAAGCTGCTTTAAGCCCCTAAAACATGTTTTAAGGGCTGTTTTAAGCTTTATGGCTCATTTTTAAAAAAAGGTGCATTCACACCAAAATTTTCTTAAAACATTTAAAACGTACTTAAGCGACTGTTTTAAGCTTTCTTATGTCTGGTGTGAACAAGGCTTAAAACAAAAGACAGATGGAAAATGTGCAAGCAATTATCCACGCCATCTAGTGAGAGAAATAGTCTAAAAAACAAAAGACGAACAAAAAAAAAAACAAAGCCATCTGTTGAGCCAGGCAGTAACGAATTTTAGCGTTAAACCCTTTAGAGCCCCCTTATCGCCGAAATCTACTGGAACTTAATACCTTCGGTATATTCATAAGAATGAATATTACCCTCAGGGATAACTGGTTATCACAATTCTTTTGCGTACCCTTTTGTAATTTTTGTAATTAAGGCAAACCATCAATTGAGTTGTGCATGAATGAGGGGCTTCTGCCAAATTCGCAATTATGTTCAGTACTTAAGTGTCGAGACATTTCAGTTATGTTATGCTACGCCCTTTTAGAACCCGTTGGCCGGGAATCGAACGAATCGAGTGTTGAAATCGACTAGTCGATGTTTGGGAAACGTAATCAAAGACGACAATTTTTTTCTCGAACTTTATATTAATGTTTTTATTTGTTCACTGTTAAAAAAACTTATCGTTTTTAGTGATTAAAAATCCCTAAAATCGATTTCCGCCAGAAAGATATTTTTAAATATCTGTTTTAAAAATACGACAGTCATGCTTTAAATTGTAATAATCAACTAAGGAAAATCGATATATGAAAATAGTTTATTTACGCATATTAAATCGTTGTAAACGTAATTTAAAATGGCTGAATGCGACCAGTTAATATATTCATAATAGTAAATAAACATATACCTTCATGGGTCATTTTTAATTAGTTCTAACTGCGCTTTACAACTACTTTTATCGAAATATTTAAATCTCTTTTATAGATAAATACTATGGCTAAATACGTGATTAAGCTATCGTTAAAAACGAGTTAAGCTACAGGTAAATAATTAATTTCTAATCTTTCATTACGTTGTAATAAATACTAGTAAACGTATTGAATAAAATTGATTTTTTAGTATACAAAATCTTTGTATTCGATATGACTTGGTTGAAACAGCTGGTTTGTTACCTAAGTAACGCAGCATGTAAATTACAGAACGTAAAAGATACATTTTCTTGACTTAACACATCAATAAATACCGAGAATCAATTTAGCACGGATAGCAGCGAGAATTAACGAAAAGAGATATTGCCTTGGTTGACTTGGTTACACATATGGCGGTATCTTAAAGTAACAATACCATGAAAGTTCAAGTTTGCTTTGGATGTTACACAACTTAGCATGTAACACGACTTAAAAAATTGACTACATGACATCAATCATCATCGCCATCTTCATCGGGGTTTAAAGTCTTGCGAACTTTATCCAGCATATTGTAGAAAGTTCCTGTTGCTGTCCCGGTGCCTTCGGATAGCCCCATCAAATTAATTTGGAGGAAATGAAGAGTCGGCTTCACATTCGGGCTGTAAGAAAGATCCAGAGTGTGATAAGCAGCCAACAGAATAAGAACTGCATCCGACGCGGGCCCTTCTATTTGGAACCAGTGCTGCATTTCGATAGCAAGATGGAGTTCCCTTCCGTGGCTGAAGATGAAAGGAGCCGTTCGTTTAGGTAGAGCAGCAATCGATTGCGTACGATCCGCCGATTCCTATTTTTAAACAAAATGAAATGCAAATTAGGGAACAGGAAGAAGAAATTATCACCAAAGTAATCTAATGATCGCACCTCTCTGTAGTCAAAGAAATGACGAGGCCCGTTTACGCTTTTGTCCGTTCCTGGTAAACAAAGTGGAAGTAGCTCGCAAGCTGCTCGTGATTGAGAATCTGTAAAGAAAATTGTACTGTAAGTACTGGAAATATGTCTTATAAATATCTAAACAATTTCTTACCGAAATCTTCTTTGATTTTTTCAAATCGAGGAGCTTTGAGAAGTGCATCGATTTTCTTGCTTTTCATTAAACGTGCAGCACCCAAAATCAATGGAACCAACTCGAGCCACTTTTGGCGAATTCTGTTGCTAACATTAGGGAATAGTAATTCCATTTCGAAAAGAAGCTGCATAATTAAATGAGAATCATCAAAAGATACAGGCAGAAAAAAATAAAAATAAAAAGCGTACAAATGCCTGAAGTTTAAAAACCGGATATTCACGATTGACAAAAGCGGTGATCAGCTCAGTGCCTGATTTTATTACGATTCTTCTGTCCTTGAAAGTTGTTTCCAAGATAGCTTCGATTGCTTTCCGATTCGCAATAGGATCTTCCGAGTGAAGTCGTACAATCTCCTTAATGTTTTCTGGATAAGAAACTGGATCTGAAATTCCTAAAAATGAAAATTTATGAAGAAATTCAACCGTGCAAACATAAATTCAATAAACAGATCACATTACCTTGTAAAGGGACTTTACTTCCTGGAGCATTTGTGTCTGCTTTTTCCTTTCTCGGCCGACCCCTCTTTTTCTTTTCTGTCGTATCAGGCAAAGTCTCAGCAGGTACCGAAATCCTCCAACGATTGAATTTTTCACGAAGATTCATCATCAACGCTTTCTGTTAAAAAAAAAGAAAGAAAAGGAGTTCAATTGTCACAAGTGAACATTAAATTTAAAAAACATTTTACTAGATTGGACTCTGGAGAAGAGAGCGATTTTGCAGTCAATCGAAGATGAGGATACTTAGTAACAAGCATTGTGACAACTGTTTGGAGCTCAACAGTGGTAGGCTGCTCGGTGTAGGTCCACATTGACTTTCCAACATCTCGAACAACTTGGTTAATTTGTGACGTTGTAAAAACAGCTTTAGGGTTTTCCATCAATGGCTGGACCTGTGCACTGAATTTTGAAGGAAGTTGGAAATCTTTTGGCAAACGCTTTACAACTTTTGGGTTCGAGCTAGGTCCTGGCTGTGGTGCTGTGTCTTCTTGCTCGATTCTTCTTTTCTTTGGATCGCCTAATGATTAATGTTGTAAGATTATGAATAGCTAGAGAACTTGTAAATAAATTATGCTTTACCTGGTGATGATTGAGTCATTTGAGTGTTGACGGGGTCCTCTTCATTCAACTTTAGTTTTGGCTTGTAAACACATCTAACCGTTGATAAGCTTTTCAATGGAGAATCTTCTCCGATCTCCACCATGGTTGCTGGGTTAACCAAACTTGCTCGCTGTAATGAATAGCTGCTACAATCTAAAACTTTCTTCAGGGCTTTGCTCTTCCTTAGAAGACTTTCACTGAGTAACTCCACATCTGGTTTAGTACCGTCACTACTTGGCAAAAATGATACCTCAAATGGATCTTTCTGAAAAGGTTCACCCGTATCTGAAACAATTTCCACCAAAATTGTCTTTTTCTCTGATTGGCTCATTTTGAAAAATGTTTTTCAAGGATTACAAGTAAAAACTTATAATCACTTTGCAAAAGCAATGAGCACTACGATAACAAAAACTAAAAAACCAAGTCGCACACTTTCCATTAACGCAAAAGCCATAGGATTCAAATTGAAAACGAGTCTTTTTTCTCTAACGTTTGAAATTCAAATTCTTTCCTTGAGACCACAGACTTCTCACCGATTCTCCAGATGGAAAAACAAGCATGGCGACATTGCCGGATTACACCACCTGACTCGAATTAACATCATTTACGATTTTCGAATCTTTTATGAATCATAAAATTGTCAAAATACTAAAATCTGAGCTAGATTAATTTTTCTAATGATTTGAAATGTGCCTTTTATCAATATGATGAGGAAATTCTAATTATTTTCGAAAAATTCGAATATTCGATATCGATTATTCGATTAATCGATTTTCCGATAATAACTCACTGCACTGACTGAAGGTGAAAATCGTTTGAGTTAAAAGTTTTCAATTTGGCGGATTTGGACACGTTAATTTCAATCAAGAGCGATGGAACCCTTGTTAAGTAGACTATTAAGAAAGTTCACGAATTGGAAATAGGTGTTATTCTTACTTTCGTGACAGTTGATTGAGCAACAGGTATGTATATACTTCGTAGCAACTATATCGTGTATCTTTTTTGCATACAGCTTAACATTATGTAATTAAAATATTTGTTAGGTTGGAATATTGGCCCTTCATTGTGGTGTGTTGTGGTGGACACCAAAACAGACTTTAGAGCGTTTGCTGAGTGATCTCACCTTTGTCATCATCGGGGAACCACATTACTTACGAGTGGAGTCTTTCAAAGTAAGATTGTTCTTGTCTGTAATTACTCCTGTATTTAATTAACAATATTCTGTTTTTCTTTATCTTGATCAGGTATGTTGCACGATATTTCAACTTTTGACAACCATATTGGCCATGAGTAGCCAACACAACATTCGACATACACCAACTTTATGATGGCTTCAATATCGGCTATGCCAGGTAACAACTATATACAAACATTGAGTTGCTTCATTGATTTGTAATTCAGTTGATTGTATTATTACTATCTTTATATAGATGTGGTGTTAACATGCCAAATGCCACCCTGCAACTTTTCAGCAGCATCTGTTAGTCGTCTCCTTTCCCACTATCGTACTACTCATCGAGGCGATAAAGACTTTCACGTGCCATGTATGTATGTGACCTGTACCAAAACATTCCACAGTGAAAGCAATATCAAGAAGCATTGCGACAAGGACCACAAACTAGTTAAGTCAAAGGCAGCTGCAGCTCTTCCAATTCTTTCCGATGATGATGATAATGAAACTGGTGACTTTGGTTATCATCACTTGACTGAAACTCACTCACTGGAAGAAATCCAATCAAGTAGCCAGCCACCAGTCATATTGGATGCTCCCGGACCTACTACTACAATGTACAGTATATATTTACTAATTTATTTTCTCCATAAGTGTCTTACCTATTCATGATACTAACATCTTCTTACATATTTCAGGCAGAAGGCTATTTATGTATTGCAACTATTGGAGGGAAGGAAACTTAACTTATCTGACCTTCAAGAAATAATGCTGCACACCAACACGCTAGTGAACAACTCTGTCTCTTCCGCATTGACTGAAGCTTCAGGTCTCTTAGCAGAGAATGGATGTACTCACAGAACCGTTTTGGATCCTTTGATCAATCTCCATTCCTCTACGTGGGCCCCAAACATTTTCGAGGACCTGAAAACTCCATATAGACAGAAAAAATTCTTCAAGGAAGAGATGGGGCTGATTGAACCAAAGTTAGTAACTCTTCCTGATAACGTAGCCTACGTCGGGCGTGTTAGAACTGGCTGTCCCCAAATGCAAAGAGTTCAGAAGTATGTAACCATTTCGCTCATTAAGCAGTTGGAAGTTCTCCTTAACCAGGACGATGTTTACATGCAAGTATATGGGAATAAACCCAAACAAGTCCCAGGAGTTTTTTCTCGCTACGAAGATGGTTCTGCTTATAAGACTAGTGAATTGTTTTTGAAACATCCAAATGCCCTTCAAATCAATCTTTATTTAGACGAAGCACAGATTTGTGATGCACTAGGAAGTAAGACGATAAATAATAAACTTGTGTTTGTATATTTCTCTTTGGGGAATGTTGAACTAAAGTTTCGATCGAATTTAAAATCAATTTTTTTGCTTTCAATTTTCTTTAACCATCAAGTAAAAACCTATGGATTGAATTGCTTGTTGCGGAGCGTTGTGGAGGAACTTAAGCTACTGGAGAAGGGTGTTCTTCTAAAAATAGGGAGAGAATCTAAAACAGTTTTTGGAACAGTCACAATTTTTACGGATGATAATCTGGCTTCTCATGCGGTGGGAGGACTAAAAATTGGATTTGCGTGGGCATTTAGAAAATGTAGATACTGTTTAGCGACGGACGAACAGATTCAAACTCTGTGCTGTGATTCTACTTTAGTTTACAGAACCAAAGAAACTCATGCATTGCATTGCAAAGGATTACTCACTAGTGCGGCAGAGCACTTTAAAAAACTTTACTCTATTACGCATGACTCAGTATTTAATGAGCTCATGTATTTTTATGTCATTGGTGGTATGGTACCTGATGTGATGCATGATCTTCTTGAAAGAGTACTTCCTAGGACCATTTGTTTAATGCTGTTAGATTTCATCAAAATTAAAAAGTATTTCACAATAGATCAACTGAATCACGCTTTAAAGAATTTTAAATATGGTCATTCTGAAGTGAAAAATAGGCCCTCGTTAATTACTATCGCCCATCTACAAAACTTGCGTTTAAGACAAAGCGCCTCTCAGCTCTGGCAGTTAGCCGTGACTCTCCCCTTAGCAATTGGGTCTTTGGTTCCACAAGATGATCAAAAATGGGTTCATTTTACAATTTTACTTCAAATTTGTCGATTAGTTTTTAGGACTACAATAACTGAGCTTGAGATATTCAACATGGAATTTTTGATTGAAGAATTTCTGTCAATGTTCAAGATTGTTTATCCCAACAAAAGAATAACGCCCAAATATCATTTTTTGCTACATTATCCCCATGAGTTTCGTCGTCTAGGCCCTTTAATTGCTTTCTGGTGCATGCGTTACGAGGCCAAACACTCGTATTTCAAGCAATTAGCACGATCAATTGGCAATTGGATAAATCTTCCATTGACTCTCGCTACTAGACATCAGCAATTCTTGTGCAAGAACATTGCTCAATCACAGAACAATTATTTAAAGTTTGAAATTGAAATACCAGCATCTAAGAAAGAATATGTCATGGTACAAAACTTTGAAAAATTTGGAGACATAGCTTGCAAATTGAATATCAATGACCCTTTTACTATTGTAAAAACTGTACCTTGGATTAAGATCGGTGCAAACTGTTACAAAGTAAATAAATCTCTTGTGCTTTGCCCTTTAAATGGAAGTGTAGCCGCTGCTTTTGGTCGGATTATGATTATTGTTATTCACGGTAATAAATTGCTATTTGTTTGTAAATTGTACCAAACTGTAAAGTTTGATTATCATCTTCAAGCATTTGAAATTGTGAGGAGAAGAAGAATGTTGTTAACCGCTGTAATGATTCATGAACTCGTCGATTATCAAAACTTTCATGCACATTCACCTGTTGATTTGTCATCAACTGTTACGACCCAATTAAATATGAGATCACGATATGTTATCACTAAAACAGATATCGTTAACTTGGTTTTGCGCGATCATTGATCCGTAGTTGTATATATATAATGCCTATGAAATTACCTGTAATATGCGGTGAATAAAATCGAATAAAATAAAACTTCGTAAACTGTTTTTCCATTGTTTTTTTTTGCATTAAAAAACTTGACGTTACTGCCTCCGATTTATTATTAAAGCATAACATAGCTTGATACTGTAAATATCTGAATGAGAGACTTTCTAATGGTAAAAAATGTGAACGCATACATCGGCAAAAAAGCATGTATATAACTACCAAAAAAAGCTATATAGCGTTGTTGTTATATATTATTTAATAAATATAATTTTTCGTGACCCTAACTCACATTTATTTCATTTAGAAAATCGAAATCAGAGAGAATATATAATCAATATTTGATAATATACATACAGCAGAAATTGGCATTTCTTAATATCCAATTCTGGTAAAATTAATTGTTTTTAATCCTCAAATAAATTAAGGAATTTCTAAATATCATAAATAGTCATAAAAAATTACATTTTTCAATATTTTTATACATCGTAAAGGTATTTATCCTTTTCCGTAATTTTAAATTACGTTTTTACCAATAAGTATATCGAATCATTTGTAAAACGATATGTGCTATCGTTTTTTGTTATGGCCTCTCAATTTTAGACAAATACATAATATCAAAAAAAAAAAACTTTTTTAACAGTGTTGTAGGCAAATACAATCGTGGTAGTCCAAGGAAAGGGGTCTGGGTTTTTTGAGGAGTTGAGCGAGGTACTAATCGTTGCTTTTTGGTTCCCGTTCTGAACCAAAAAGCGTAAACTCTTATCCAATTAATCCAACATTTCATCTTACCGGGCACTATAATCCTATTCGATTTTTGGTTTACAATAATTTGCAGTAAGTCGATGTAGGGGAGACTGGGGCAATTGTAACACGAGACAATTGTAACAAAAATCGTTTTGGTCATTTAAAATGGGTCGAAAAATCTGAAATATTTAACATTAAGTCATTCCGTTGACCGTTGAGAAACAATTTTGGTAATTTTTTCAAATAAATCAATTGAAAGCTTTTGAAGTTATCGTTAAAAAACGTTTTTTGACACCCCAAAGTAAAATTTTGGGGTCGTCAATTTTTTCTATTTTCTTACAATCATAAACTTCAAATTTGACCAAGTCTTTTACACCAAACGGATTGTTATTATGTCCTTTATACATTTCAACCACTGATTTGTGTAAGAATCAGATATTTAATAGAGTAAAAATTTATTTAATGGGAAAGGTTCAGTGTGGGACGATTGTAACAGTCCAAATAATTTAGGGGAAAAACAAGTCTAAGTCAGTTTTTGCACCCAAAAATGATGCAAAACATCGTATTCTTCTGATGGAGTGTTGAAAGTTGGCATACTTGCAGAAAGAACGAGAAATAAACCAGATTTAACGGTTTAAATGGGTGAGTCGTCGAGCGGTAGCTCTTATGGGAAATCCAACGTTACATTCGACCCCCACCCCTGTTACAATCGTCCCGACATGTTGACCCCACAAACGACCCACAAACCGACCCCACAAATTGAAATATTTTTTGTTACAATTGACCCCAGTCTCCCCTAATATCAATGCACCCTAAGAAGGGATGTCCGTAAATATCCGACGGCATGTCTGGCAACTGGGTCCTTGATGTAAACGCCCGTTTCAGTTTTTTTACATTTACGTAAACATTTAACAATATTTTTAAATTTTTCAAAATGAACTTTGTGCATCGTACACATGTTCAAATCTTGAATCTAAAACATTCGGAATGTAACTTAGTATTATGTAGCAAATTGCCAAAACAAAACCGGACACTTGCTGTCTGGCCACTGTGCCCTCGACAAATTGTCTGGTATTTACGGACACCCATTCTTAGGGTGCTATTGAGGATGCGTCGAGGACTTTTTCGCGCTGGTCGGGTTCAATTAGTTGAGCAACAGTTAGATCTTCTTCATTAATCACATTATCTGTATTTTGATTCCTCGTGAACGAGACAGTTTTTGAAAGCAAATCTTTTTGGGTTGAGTCGCTCAGTTGCCTGTAAGTGATCTCGTCATTAAATAATATCAATGTCGAATCTTCATCAGTTGTAATAACGGGTAAGATTTCTCTGTCGATAACTAATATGACTCTCTTTCCTTTCAAACATTTTATTTCGTCTTGACTGAAAAGAGAACAACTGTCATCATCATCATTGGTTTCGACTATTTGAAAGAGAGGTCCTTCGTGGTCGCAAAGGACAATCAAAAGTTGTTGAGGATTTCTTTCTTTCAGCATGGTCTTTTTTATCCACTTTTTTTCATTTTCTTTTTTTAAGCGACTCGATGACCAAGTAACTGTCATCTCCTTTGTATGTAACTAGCACAGACGCAATGACTTTGACGGCCGTTAATTTCGGTGACGTTGTCGTGACGTGAATTAGTTGAAGCTCTTCCGAGTTGACAGAACCGGGAAAGGATTTCAGTTTTTCCGCCATTTCTTCTTCACTGAACGACAGGATGTTATTGAGTTCCTTTTGGTAGTCGAGTGAGAGACTAGCTGCGCGGAGGGAATCCATCTTCTTTTTCCCTTCCTTCAGCAATCGGTTAGCTTCCTCCGACGAATACCAATTCGAATTTTTCTCCTTGAACCAGTTCAACATATTTTCTAAAATGTAAGACGACTGGAAATCGCTTTCGAATACTTTGTAGTATTTGAATGCGCCCACCTCTCTAGTCAGAATCTTTCCCAATTCAATTTCGTTGACTCACTTTGTCGACGGCAAAGACGAGTTTGTCTAAATATTCATCAATGTCTTTCTCCTTGACGAGATCGTCGAGTGGTTCATTCCCCAAATCTTCTCTGTTTGACAATTTGATTGCTGGTCTGCCGAATGTTTCGCTGACTTGAAATCGCAATTCTGACCAACAACGGGAAAAAATCAAATTGCTTAAGATTTTTCGGCATTGAAGCGCTCTGTCCGAAAGATTCTTATCTCCTCGGATGAAACTTTCTGTAAATAGTTTTGTATTTAATGGTGAATTAATAACGTTTTCTCGAGCCAAATCTTCATCGTAACCCGCAAACAAATCATCAAAACTGAGAGGTATTATCGACTTGGCGTATGCTGGAAATGTTACGTTTCGAGATGCCCAGTCATTCGCCAGGTCTTCGACTAATTTTATTTGGTCAATTTTTCTCTTCTTACTTGAAACGCTAAATTTTTGGCAATAGTGAATGAAGGTTTCGTTGACAAGAATTTGGCGGAATTCATCAATAATTTTCGGAAGATTTGCCCCTTCAAGAAACTTAGTGCTTAGTTTTCCTTGCTTGTGATTGCTTTTATCAACTATTTCTTCTTTGACCAATGTCACATGGTAACTTTTAAACGCTTCAACTTGTAGGGTAAGTGGCAGAGAAGAAGGGGAGATTGGCCACGCCATATACGAAAATCTGGTTAGTTATTTTGGCCGCGACACTAGCGCTGATGCGGTTGGCCAAAACAGCTGTTGGTTGCTTCCCTACTGATTTCCATTGGGTGTGTAAGCAGTTTTTTGGCCAGTCGCTAGGTGGCGACACTTTTTTGAAAAATTCAAATAGCCCTATCCCCTGGCCAATCTCCCCTTCATCTCTGGTTAGTGGTTTTTTGTTGACGAGTGCGTATTCCAGCAAAGTTTTGGCCAACAAATGAACTTTGGACCACGATTCCATTTTTTGTTGTAATTTGTCTGTACGCACCACAGCTTGTAGCAAGCTGGTGTTTTCGTTTTGGAGACTTCGGAGAAATGTAAAATTTTGTCTGGAACGTTAACAGGTTTTAGTACAATTCCCATGTTCGCGAATTTTCCGTTTTCTTCATCAAAGCCAACATTAGTGCACCCGATGCAATCTTCGATTGGGGCTTTTTCGACTGGATCTTTTTTTTGAACTATGTCTCGGAAATAAGAGCGAAAATATTTGGCAAAGCTGAAATCGCTGTCGTTGTCATTTAGCAAATGAGTCGCCGTGATTATTTTATCTTTTTATTCGTCGTGTTTATGCTTGGCCTGAAGGTATCGGTAGTGCCAGGATGTACGATCTGTTTCTTGCTCACCTATTTTCTGGTATCTAAAGACTAAATCGTCAAATTTCCCGCCTATAAATTACGATTAGTCATAAACGTAAATTTTTCTCATACAGGTTACGTTTACGTTGAGATCTGCTGGGTCACCTTACAAGCCTATTAGTATCTGCTGGCACCCTAAGAAGAGGTGTCTTCAAATACCAAACAGAAAGTCTGGCAACTGGGGCCTTGACAATAATGTCCGTTCTGGTTTTTGCCATTTTGTGTCCCAACTATTTTTTAAATCAAATTTCGATTAAGTGAGCATTGTGTCCCCTTCCATTGGCCACATTTTACAATAAAGACATTCAATTAGGCATTTATTGAAAAATAGCAAAACGGAAACCTGACATCGATCCTAGAGGCCCCAGTTGCCGGACAGTTTACCTGGTATTTGCAGACACCTTTTCTTAGGGTGGGGGCCCAAAGGTATAATCCCGCTCTTCCCTCCAAATGTCATCGTATAATTGGCAAAATTAAACTATATATATAGTCTATATTAAATTAATTTGAATCTTTAGTTGAGCAGGGCAAAGGAGACACGACTGGAGGATGTCGAGATGCGGCGTCAACGGCGTCAAGTGTCATACCTTCTGCAATTATTGTCACTA
Organism: Ceriodaphnia dubia; assembly: GCA_022539655.2. Classification (NCBI taxonomy): domain Eukaryota; kingdom Metazoa; phylum Arthropoda; class Branchiopoda; order Diplostraca; family Daphniidae; genus Ceriodaphnia; species Ceriodaphnia dubia. Next base: position 336,008 of record JAKUCG020000192.1, on the reverse strand, counting down.
ACCTTCAGATTATTATAGAAGAATGAGACAACAAATAGCAGCCGAAGAATGCGGGACTTATAATTGATTTGGAAGTTGTCTCAAAAATTATAATCGTCATATCCCAAATAATTTGTGATCCCTTAATCTATACTGACTCTAGTTCAATTTTAATTCTTAATCATTTTTCAGTTTCATTTTTATTATATTTATCGATAGCTAGTTTGCTAAAGCAGTTAATGTCGTCAATTTTACATCATGTATAGCTTACATGAATGAATATGAACATATTGTTACAGAAACAGTTTGCATTTGGGAACTAGATTGATGAAACGTCGTGTGATGAATGGACAGCAAAAATACTTGAATGCAATTAAACTGATGAGACACAAGTCTGCAAACACAAGTAAAGCGAAACATATGTCTGTCTATGGCTACATCCAATATTAGCCTAACGGGTTAGCCTATTCCTCGCATAATGACGAAGTAAAAAAGTGAAGGCACTCATTTAACTTTCCCGGTTCCATGTCATTACACACTTGGGATTATTTCGCGACGATACACGATGATGAGAAATTCGTTAAACAGGATTACAAACTATTTAAGCCTTTATGGAATATATAACTTTCAAAATCACATAGCTTTAGAAATGTATTAAGGAAAAAATAAAACTAAGTAGAACTGACTTCAAATAGTATTTAAACTATAACTTATTGTTTATTCCTAGATAAGTTAAATTTTTTAGCTTGAAATTAACCTTCTGAGTGTAATTTGATAGCCTAATAACAATACTACAAAACTGCTGTGACTTTTCACCTTACTACTATTCTATTATTATAAGCCTAATTATAGGCTATAATAATACTTTAATGAAAACGATTGGCCTACATCTTAAAAATTGTCTTTTGGTAAAAGGCCCTAAAGTAAACAGTGTGAAGCTAACTGTCAATAGAAAATGCATTGCAGCAGAAAAGCAAAAAATTGGAAGTCGGAATCTTAAAGAAAGACACAGCTGTAAGTAATATTAAAAATTATAATAGAAAACTCATAACTAAACTAATACGTTATTAACTTTGATCTGTTGACCCTTTTTATCTTCTATAGCCATAGTGTAATGTGTGTTATAAGTTTTCAAGGTAAAGCTATTAGTCAACAATTTATATATACTTGGCAACGTCCATAGCTTGCTGACGTTTGATTTTTACCTTTTTCAGTGCCTGATGGTCAGTCATCAGCATCAGGTGGTTTTCCTCTCTTTGTCCTAATTATACCTGAGACTGTAAAAGCCGTTACATAGTTTATAAATCAAATATATATTCTATTGAGTTTTGTGTTTGAAGATCTTAATTTAATAGATCTTAATAGATAGTTTTGTGTTTGAAGATCTTAATTTAATAGATCTTAATAATTTCATTGAAAATATTATTTTCACATTCCTATTTAGGTGTAGGGAACTTTTTGGTGGCTTCAGCTGGAGATTGACCTAAAAAATTGTTCTAAATAGAGGGGCTGAAAACAGGTAAAACTGCCAGAATCTAGGTTTGTACCTTTGTTTACCTAAAGTCTTTGAAATTGGCATTGTGTACATTTCAAATTGAATAATTTATTTGGTGAAACTCCGTGCTACAGAATATATCCGTACGGTCGTTGTATGACAAGCGTAATCGAAGCGGCTGCTCTCAGAAACCCTGACCTCACGAAAACGTTCTGTTTTTATTTCGTCTATTATCAAAGTCATGGTATGCATTCCTCCCTGGAGCAAAAAGAAAAGGGGCTCTACATGACGAGGGAGCAGAAGTGGGCAAACGAAGAGGGAAGATGAAATAAAAGCGCGGTTGTTTCGCGTGATGCTTGTCGTGTGAAGACTTTACGGAGATCTTCTATACAAACAGCATAGTCAATGAAATAAATATTTAAACATTGATTTAGGCTAGTAGTACAGCAAATAAATACAATGAAACATGTTATTTGTCTTACGCCTCAAAAACTATTCATTATTTGATTTTCAAGAAAAGAATAGGATAGTTCATAAATTATTCTTTATATAAGTGGCGTTAATTTGCAAAATCATGAAAATAATTTGATTTAACTTACATAATAATATTGCTTTCAATTTAAACTAGAAATCCTGCATGACGAGAACAGATGCCGCCGCGATGTAAGCCGCAGCAGTTTTTAAAGTGAAACGGAACGAAAGAGCTTTATTATTTGTATTATATTTTTAAACAACGATGTTGCTGAATTGAAGTAATATCGTTGTTTAAAATTATAAAGATGAATAATATATAAATCTTATCTAGTGAATGTTGACAGCACGGACACAATATTTTACAGCGAATGGTATCCGCGTCTTTTTGATCCTTTGTTTTATTTTACATGGTGTCAACTAAAACAAAAAATCAAATGCTCGCGGGTAACAATTGCTCTGTTGTATTTTTAGATAGCAACGACTTTTGCTCGTTGTTTTTTTTAGTATTATATGAAACTCGGAAATAAAGAATTTTTTTGTTCTTTAAACTAGTCTGAAACATTCAAGACTGACCGGTATTACAAACGGGGTGAAATCGAGAAAACCTATATATTTCAGACTTACATTGTTACATAATTTCACCAGATTACATTCCTTCCGCCTCGATTGACGAACCCAAAAGAAATGCCTTAATTTAGAACTTTCACTACGAAATAATATAATGGAAGGTTTTACAAACCCTCGTTGTTTGGTTGTGTAATACCTGAAACAACGAGACTTTAAATAATGAAAAGGAATGGTATTTGAAAAGCTTACAAGTTTAGAGTTTGTCTGGCACAAACATGCGATAGCCTTCGTGATCATTACAATGTAAGAGTCGCCGAATGAATAGAAATACACTAGGACAATATTTTACGTTTTTAACAATTGTATTTAATAAAGTGCAACTTACAAAGATGTTGGGTACGAGTGGCAACTTTACAAAGGGAAACTGGGGTTTGTAAGAGTCGCCGTGGAGTAGAATTTAACAAAGACAGATCTTATGTTTTAAAGCAATTGTATTTAACAGTAAAGTCCAACTTACAAAGATGTTTCGTGGTCGAGTGGCAACATTACAAGGGAAACTTGGGGTTTTTATACTAGATAGAGTGGCAGGTCGATGATGGATCAACAGCAGCTTCGAATCTTGCGGATTCCAGATTTCGCACTGGAATAATCCAGCGCGAACTAGTGCAATGTCTCGAAGGCAATCGCAGATTGTTTGGCACAACCATGCGATAGCCTTCTCGATCATTACATCCCTCCCCCCCCCCCCCCCTTTACAAAACAATTTAAAACATAATGTTTTTAACATGCTGCTATTCTACCGCTGTATACCTTAAACATTAACCATTGTTTCCAATCTATAATTGTGAACTATAAGCGACTGGTTGTAGGATGTCGACTGCAACGGCGTTTCTTTTATTTTTATTATTTTTTTAAATTTTTTACTGTTTTCGGAATTTCGCGTGCTTTTTTGTTTTGTTTTTGTTTCCATTTCTGATCCTTGAAGTATTCCTTCAAGATATCCTGAAAATAGTCTTCCCGTTGTTGCATAGTTAAATCTTCCATAGTTACTTCACGAGGGAAAATTGTCCACTCGTCTTCTTCCTTTTGTTTCTGTCTTTTTTGAATTGCGAAAGTGGGTGTCCATTCGTCTTTTATCACTCGTCTGCTATCATTCGTCTTCAGATGTCCTCTCTGGTTCTTTTTCCGCTGATACTCGTCGGCCAATGTGTCCCAATAGGGAGACTCCAGCTGAGAATCGATGATGAGTGGTTCCGTTGTTTCGTCATCACTTCGGTGTAATTCTTCCACTGTTTTCAAAATTGTCACTTTCCACTGTTGTGTGGCCTTTCGTTTTTTTTAAGATGCTGCTGTTGTGACCGTTGTTTAATCGTGGATACACGTAAATTGTACATTTTTAGCTCTTTCTTCTTTGCTGTTAAGTTGGGAACTGGTTGGTCTTATTATTTTCATTCTTCTTTTCGCTTCGCAGTTTCTCACATCAATTTTTTTTTAAATATTCTGTGCTTTCTACGTTGACTAAATGTGGTGCTACCGACCTCGTTGTCTTAATTGAACTGCTCCTTTTCATTTTGTTTCCTGTCACCCGAGTCGACATCCGTGATGAATGATGTTGTTCTCTCGTCTGTTTTAAAGTAATTGTATTTAACAGTAAAGTCCAACTTACAAAGATGTTTCGTGGTCGAGTGGCAACTTTACAAGGGAAACTGGGGGTTTTTATACTAGGTAGAGTGGCAGGTCGATGATGGATCGACAGCTGCCGGCTTCGAATCTGGTGGATTCTAGATTTCGCACTGGAATAATCCAGCGCGAACTAGTGCAATGTCTCGAAGGCAATCGCAGTTTGTTTGGCACAAACATGCGATAGCTTTCTCGATCATTACATCCCCCCCCCCCTTACAGTACAATTCAAAACATGTAAAAGTTTTTAGATGCTGCTACTTCTACCCTTTATTTTTACTGTTCACCATGATTCCATTACCATTTAAATTCTTAACTATTTAACTTTTGAATTTTTTACGTTTGTTCCTCTCACATTTTTTGTTTGGCGGCTCTTCTCTTTTTCGTTTTTCTTTGCTTCGATTTTTTTCGTCTCTCCTGGTCGCGGAGATAAGTCTTCAAACGCGTTTTGAAGTATTCCTCCTTTTCCTCGTCCGCCACATCTTCCATGGTGGCGTAACGCGGATAGATCGTCCATTCTTCCTCTTCTTGACACTTCTTCCGTACTTCGTATTCCTTGATCTGTTCTGGAGTCGGCGTCCAGCCACTCCGCTCCATTTTTTCTTTCTTTTGTTATTCCCATTCGTCTTCCTGTTCACTCCAGGTAGGCGACGCACACTTGAACTCTTCTTGACTTTCTGATGCCGGAGACACCGGCGGTAATTGTTCCATTACTACTTCACTCACAAGGGAGTCGTCGGTAGCTGATGCACGCTGATGCACGGTGGAAGGACGAAAGTTGTACATGGTTGTTGAACTGAGCAAGACTGTTTCAAAAGTGTTACATGTTGTTTCTACGATTTGGTTTATATACTCCATTGTTTATTCCTTGGTAGTAAAATTATTATTTTTTTTCATTATTTTGCACATAGTTCCTATGTCGATTAAATGTATTGCTACCAGCACCGTTGCGTTTATTGAACTGCTCTTTTTCATTTTTGTACTCGTTGCCCAAGTGGACATCTGTGATGGATGATGTTGTGCTTGCGTCTGACTCGGTTAGAGCCAACGGGGACGAATTGGGAGAGGTATTCCGTATGGTAATAACTCGTTCACCTGCGGTAGCTGAGCAACGCACTGTTATATCTCGGGGTCCATAACCGAATACTTGTCGTAGATGTTTCCTTCTTTCCGCCTGTTGCTCCGAAGTGACGTTCCATTCCTTGGATTTCATTCTAGGGTCTCAACTTTAATTTCGCCGTAGCCATTGGATTATCGCCGTTGTCGTTTGTTTCACACACATCTCTGCCTCTTTCTAGCAGCAGTTTAGCGATTTCTATGTTTGTGGCCAAGTGCAGTGGTGTGTTTCCATAACCATCCTTAGCGGTCCTATGTGCTCTGTGTTCCAACAAGATGGCCACGATTTCTGGTCGCTTGTCTTCTACGGCAATGTGGAGATATGTGGTTCTGGTCGGATACCCAAATGGTTCGTTTATAATCTGCCTAAACTGTTTCACTGTAGTCAACTCCTTTAACGCATCCAGGTCATTTAGTTTGATTACTTTCAAAACCGGACAATGGTCTTCTCGTCGAATCAAAAATGATTGAGCCGACGGTTTGACATGATTAAAAACAATAGGCATTTCTTGGCTCCGAATGCTACTGCTCGTTCCAACGGGTAGTTGTTGTTGATTGAATCGTGCTCTAGTAGGTTGTAATGTTCTTGTTTTGGTGTGTATGTTTGTTACAATAATGACAACAACAAATTTTTATATTTCATGAAAGAGTTGTATTGGTAACTTACAAGTACAAGAGCAGTATAGCAAGACAGCACTGAATTATTAGGGTTTGGGGTGAGTTTATATAAGAAGGGGTAGGTTAGGGTGTGGTCGAAGTTTCATCCTTGAGGGATAGAAACTTCGACGGAATTCCAGGGTGGTGGTGCAATCAGTGTACCATCACCCTGGATTAGGGTAAGGAATTTGGGGTTGAAGGGAGAAACAGGTTTACACAAACATGCTACGTGACTATTGTCACGTAGACCATTACACTCCTTCCCCTTTTAAAAAAATCAACCATTTCCCAAAAGGACATAATACCACACTACAATAAAAGACTACATATAAATGATTATTTTTTTTTTTTAATTTTACTTTTTTTTTCTTTTGGGGCTCCGGCTCCGGCGGCGTCCCACTCTGCGCTTATCCAGTCTTGTTACGCCTTTTTGATACGGACAAGTTCTTCCCGCATCCGGTTGTTCCGGATGTAGCTTTCCACGTTGTAGTCCTCGATGATCCTCTTCCTCGTGACCTCCGCTACTTCCACAGGTATCGGAGGTAGTGGGGGAAGTTTTTGTTCCGTTATCTCGATGTTCCAGGGGCGGTGGACCATTGGTGGGGTTCTGGGGCGGGTTCTCTCTTCCTCCTGCCTCCGCCTCAGATTCATCCAGTACTGTTCCCAGTACTGTTCTTCCTCGCTATCTAGCGAGCTAAGGTTGTCCTCTTCCTCGGCTTCTCCTTCTTCCATTTCTTTAGCTTCTTCAGCGTTTCTTTTGTCTCCTTCGTGTTGTAAGAGTCGCGTTCGTAAATAAATACACTAAGACAATGTTTTATGTTTTTAATTACTTGTATTAGACAAAGTGCAACTTCTTTGACTTTTTCTTCTTTTTCGGCTTTTTCGGCTTTCTTTTCCCCTTCTTCTCTTTTGGATGTCGCTCCTTCTTCCTCGTAGTAGGCTCCGGTTAAAATGTGTGATTTGCCATGTCCCAACCCATATTGTGGGGTGGACGTGGACACTTCCTCGCTCGTGGTGACACTGATCGTCACCACACAGACGTCCTTTTGTAATTGAGACATGTCTGTTTTTTTCGGTTTGATTGTTGGATTTGTAGTGTTGTGTCTTGGAGTTGCTTGGTTTATATAGGGGTAGAATGAAGGTTAACATCAAGGTTATTGGGAAGATGTTGTAGTTGCTAAGGGTATTCAAGTAAGGGTAAACAACTTTTAACTGCTGTAGGGAAGGGTGGGTTAAATTTACGAATAAGGGGAATTCCTTTTTCAGTGCTGCTATTTTTTAATGTGAATTTTAGTTACTAAGGGAATCTACACATTTAATATGGAGGGAATATTTGCTTACATCGTATTTGGATCGCAAGGGCAATGGTCTTCCCAAACGAATCCTTAACTTACGACGTAGCTACAATGTTTATGTTAGTGTACAATTTCAACAAGAGGGACATTTGAAACTACTGGAGGGTTATGACTGGAGGGCATGATAGATGTAAGCATTGGGGAAACAAGTTCTATGGGGGCATCTTGTCTATTGCGATGCAAACGTCTACGTTCTAAGTAATCGTTAAATATTTTTCAAAGTTTTAGGAGGGGATTGAACAAAATTAAAAGTCTAACTGTAATAAGGAATAACACAAAACTAATTACTGAAATAACAATGATCTTCAAGTACTTGGTCCAACTGAACATTTCTCCAATTTTACTTTCTTGTTTCTTATTCATGACCAAGTCTGAAAGGGAGTTAGTATTTGTGTCTTGAATTCGACCAATTAAATCGTTCAAAACGTTTAATTGTTCGAGGTCTGAAATTGCATGAGCTGGGTGGGCATGTAAGGCATAATCATAATCTTTAAGGGTGTAAGAGTCGCTCGGTAGTGAATAAATATACTAAGACAAGGTTTTACGTTAGAAAGATTTGTATTTAAGTAAAAGTGCAACTTACAAAGGTGTGGTGTACGAGTGGCAACTTAACAAGGGAAACTGGGGGTTTATATACCAGATAAAAGTGGCAGGTCGATGATGGATCGACAGCTACCGGCTTCGAAATCTGGCAGATTCCAGATTTCGCACTGGAATGATCCAGCGCGAACTAGTGCAATGTCTCGAAGGCAATCGCAGTTCGTTTGGCACAAACATGCGATAGCCTTCTCGATCATTACATCCCTCCCCCCCTTTACAAAACAACTCAAAACATAAAGAAAAAAATTTTTTAATGCTGCTACTCTACCCTGTTTTCCAAAATCCATAATTGTAATACAAATATACTTGGTTTTACATGGTGCGTTTCTTTTTCCCTTTCTGGGTCAGCCTCACTCGTCTACGGGCCATCCTATTTCGTCCTTCTCTTTTTTTTCTTTCTGCTCGCGCAAGTATGTTCTGAGCCGAGTATTGAAATATTCGTCTTTTTCGGCGTCAGCGATGTCTTCCATGGTGACTTCTCGTGGATAGTATGTCCATTCCTCGTCTTCCTGACACTTCTTCCGTTCTTCGTATTCTTTGATTTGTTCTGGAGTCGGCGTCCAGCCACTCCGCTCCATTTTTTCTTTTTTCTGTCGTTCCCATTCGTCCGCCTGTTCACTCCAGGTAGGCGACGAACACTTGTTCTCCTCTTTATTTTCGGATGCCGGAGACACCGGCCGGAACTGTTTCACCGTTTCACTCACAAGGGAGTCTTCCGTGGAACGTTGATGCACAGTGGAAGCACGAAAGTTGTACGTGGTTGTAAGGTTGTTTCAAAAGTGTTAGATGTTGTTTCTACGATTTGGTATATATACCCAATTATTTATTCCTTATCCTTTGGGTTTTTTTTTTTTTTTCTTTATATATATCCCGTGCTTTCTACGTTGATTAAATGTATTGCTACGAACACCGTCGCTTTTAATTGAACTGCTATTTTTCAGCTACTTTGCACTCGTTGCCGAAGTGGACGTCTGTGATGGATGATGTTGTTCTCTCGTCTGATTCGGTTAGGGCCGCCGGGGATAAATTGGGAGAGGTATTCCGTATGGTAATAATTCTCTCACCTGCAGTTGCTTGAGGGCACCGCACTGTTATGTCTCGGGGTCCATAACCGAATACTTGTCGTAGATGTTTCTTTCTTTCCGCCTGTTGCTCCGAAGTGACGTTCCATTCTTTGGATTTCATTCTAAGGTAATGGTAGACTGAGGGTCTCAACTTTAATTTCGCCGTGGCCATTGGATTATCGCCGTTATCGTTTGTTTCACACAAATCTTTGCCTCTTTCTAGCAGCAGTTTAGCGATTTCGATGTTTGTGGCCAAGTGCAGTGGTGTGTTTCCATTACCATCCTTAGCGGTCTTATGTGCTCTGTGTTCCAACAGGATGGCCACGATTTCCGGTCGCTTGTCTTCTACGACAATGTGGAGATATGTTGTTCTCGTTGGTTGTCCAAACGGTTCGTTAACAATTTCTCTAAAATGTTTGATTGTAGTTAATTCTTTTTTAGCGCCTCCGGGTCATTTAATTTGATTGCTCTGAGAACCGGTCAGTGGTGCTCACGTCGAATCAAAAATGATTGAGCCGATGGCTTCAACATGATTAAAAACAATAAACATTTCCTTGCTCGGAATGCTATCGCTCTTTCTAACGGGTAGTTGTTGTTGATCAGATCGTGTTCCAGAAGGTGATTTTCGCTCGAATTTAATATGGATAGTATGATTGGGTTGTCCAATCTAATGGCCAATAGTGTAGCGGTGTCGTCGTTGCGATCGGTTGCATAGATATTAGCACCTGCTTTTACCAGGTGTCTCACCATTTCGATGCGTCGGTGACTGATCGCTATTAACAAGGCACTTTCGTTCGACGAATTAAACTCTTCAACTTGTGCATTTTTGGCAATGTTATATATTTTCACGAAAACAACATTCAACAACGAGATTTCACGAAAACGGTACTCGTTTTCCTCCGTGATTTCAGGCATGGGGGTTAACGGGTCCAACCAGGACAACCAATATCCTGCTGGTACATATCCTGGGCTGAAAGTATGAAAGCTGGTACGGGGACCCACACGATGTGGCCTACGATTTCGGTGAGGAGAAGCGGGAGGATGCGGGATGATGTTAATCAGAAAAAACGACTGTTTAGAAAGTGGTGCAACATTGTCTCTACAGTTTTGTTTATATACCCAATTTCTTCTGCCATGTATTTTGCATTGGTAAGGCATTTGGGGTAGAACAATAAAACAGGCTTACGTAAAGAAATACTACGTGACAATGGTCACGTAGGCCATTACAAATGGTCTCGGGCTTGATGGTACAGACGTTAATCCAGTACTCGTCCCAGTACTGTTCTCCTTGCTTAACGTCTACAGCGTCTTTTTTTCGCCTTCGTCGTAATACGCCCCTTGGATGATGTATGATTTACCACGTCCCAATCCGTATTGCGGGGTGGACATGGATACACCGTCACTGGTTGTGACGCTGATCTTGACAACGCAGACTTCTTGGTTTCCTTTTGACATCTTGAGGCTTGCTTGTGGGGTTTGTGTGGTTCGACTTTACCGAATGGTACTCTGCTCATCTTTTTGTTGGGGGTTCGGTGATGAAGCGACCGGCCGAAGCACCGATGGTAAGAAGAAAGCGGGAACTGCCAGCAAACCGGTGAAGAAGGCAAAACCAAGCAAAGTGCAAGTGACGGTGAAATCGCCTTGCAAAGAGGCGATCGAAGCCGCCGTCGCCGTCGCCATGGATGCCCACATCAAAGTAAGTTGAGAGACGGACCACGACACTAAAAAGACGGACATAACTAACAAACCAATAACCCCCTGACTGACAGAAAACCCAAATAGCTGCGGCCGCCGCCGTTAAAAAACCGGCACCAGAGCCCGCGGCTAAACCAGCGGCCAGGCCGGCTGTTGCCAAACCGGCCGCCAAACCGGTTGCTGCCAACTCTGTGCAGAAGAATAAACCTGCACCTAAACCGGCCGCTCCCAAGACAACCAAACGCCCCGCGTCTAAGACGACTCTCAGGCCAAAAACGACGAAAAAACCAGTTGCCACGACCAAACGGCCGGCAGTTGCCGTTGGCAGTCAACCTGGCTCGACAACAAAACGGCCGGCTTCCAGCACCAGATGGCCTTCAGTTGCTGTGGGTGATCGTCCGCCAAGTTCTACGACAAAACGTCAAGTTATTACGACGACTAAACGCCCAGCGTCAACTACTAAACGGCCCTCAATCCCAACGACCAAGAAACCTGAAACTCGTTGAAGTCGCCGAGTCTGTAGCGACTGTAGCGACCGCCCCGGTCAATACACAAGCCAAACCGAGTGCAGTTCGTCCTAAAACGACCGTCCGACCCAAAGCGACGAAACGGCCCGGCCCCAAAACCACTAAAAGGCCAGCAGGAGCTAAAACAACCAAACGGCCTGTTTCCAAAAAGACGACTCTTCGTCCTCGTACGACGACCAAACAGCCCAAACCGACGACCAAGAAACCAGTGACGTCCACCACCAAGGCACCGGCCGTTAAAACGACGCAGAAACCGGCGTCTGCGGCGGCCAAAGTGACGACCGTCCGACCCAAAACGACGCCCAAATCCACTTTCACTCCTTGCCCGCTCCTCGGACATTCCAATAACAAAAACGCCAACAACAAACAGACGCCCGCCGTCGCCCCCAAATGTCCGACGACGAAACCAGCACCGGCCAAGGTGACCTAACGGACACGGACTTTCCCCCGTAATCATTTCTCATTTGAATTAAATTAACTTTCAATTTTGCATACAGGCCCCTGTTAAGAAAACTGGCGCCGCCGCAGACAAACCGAAACCGAGAGAGGAACGTCAGGCGGAAGAGGGCAACCACCAATTGTAGCGCATTAGCTTCAACCGGGCCTTCGTCTACGCCGTCCGTCATAACCCGACCGGCCTCGTCTTGATGATGGGCCGCTACGTCCATCCCGATTTGGAGTGAAATGAACAAACAAGACAAGACAACGTCAATAAAAAATCGACTTATTCAATGAACTATTTATATGCATCACAGCCATGCTAGCAATCCCTCCCGTCCCTCCCGGACCTCTTTGTTTTACTTCCTTTCCTCCCCCTGGAACAGTTTGTAACCACGGCAGCAGAATTTTGGAAAAATACACATTTCGATGTTTGATGTTATGGTGGCACGCGCCATCTCAGTTGACGGCATACAGAGGAACTGTTCATATTTGCAGTTGGAACACGTGTGTATTAAATTGGAAAAGGGAAAATGAGGGAAATCATTGACTGACAAATGACAATCCATGCAATTATGCCAATTAAAAAGCATCGAGAGAAAACCCAACGTATCATACGAAAGACACATATTTCAAGTTTTTAATATTGTGAATGCGTGTTGCCTTGCCAGCTACGATGACCGCGATGACCGCTACCTCTATACCTAGTTTTTGGAGTTGATTTGCAGTGACGGACCCCTTGATTTTTTTTTTAATTGAAGAAGGATTTTTTGCTGTAATTCTTCGTCCAAGCAGCCGACCATCGGCCTGACCTCACCATCTTCATTATTTCTCAGTAGGAAACCGATGAATGGACCTTTGCACTCATAATCGTGCATCGCTAATTGCATCACAGCCTCTTGGCCCAGTTTCTCCTTGACGCATCGCATGAACCGGTCCATCCTTTCCCTTGCTTCACGTATTTTAAGACGTGGGCCTTCTACTTCCAGTATAAAACCCCAGATGCTATTTTTAAAGTCATAATTTTGAGGAGTCGTGATGTTTTTGATGAAATGTGTCAGCTGATTGTCGTCGGCGTAATCGAGAAAAAACCGCAAACCATTCAGCCAACCATAACTGAAGATGTCTTTATGGAGATATTTTTTCGGATGGAGGAAGAAATCGTCGATCATTTTTGGTACGTTCAAGCGGAAATAGACTTCCATCACGTCCTGTGTTTCTTGGGGAAAATGGGCAAGAAAATCGGCGTGGACGTCTATTTCTGTCTTCACAAGTCTCATCACGAAGGGGATTTCGTCGAATTTGTGAATGAGAAGCGTTCTGATGGCGTCTGGGCAGCAGATTTCCATCTTTTCCGACGACAATTTTTGAAAAAGTTTGGCTATTTTTTCTTTGTCGTTTCTACGAGGCCACCATTTAGCCCAGAAACTGCTTTGTCTTTTCTCATTCTTCCAATGGCGGTCGGTAGTGACGAAATGGAAGAATTCCTTGAGCTGCTCATCGCTACCGTAGTCCAAATAAAAGTGAAACAATTCCAGCAAATAATAGCCCAGATAACCAAAGTATATGATGTCGGTGGATTCGGGGTTCGACGAAGATGGGAAAAACACGTCTCGGATCATTTCCTGAGCGCGTCCTTTTGATAAACGTTTAAATTCATTCTTGAATTCACGAAAAGCATCGCCCTCGGCATCTTCGTCTTCGCCTTCGCCTGAATCCGTCATAGAATTCATTAAACGTATTAAGTTGACGATGATTCTATCGTCGTCTTTGCAGTCATCGACTGACCACACCAGTTGACTGAACCATTCCAACCAATCAATGTTTTTGTTTGGGAATAAAAAAAAATTGAATTTTTTATTTAAAAAATCGCCAAATAATCGCCATAAGAAATGTTGCCAAATGCTCAGTTGTGGTGTTTCTCCCATTCCCTTTCTCTTCTCGGTAATCGTCTCAATAAGCTGCTGCAGTTCGTCCGTAGTCAGTATACCGAGGAATTTACTTGACAAAATAAACTCGAATGCTTGTCCGTATGGTTTTCCAAACTGTTCGTTCGTCGTCACGGAATCCAAGTACCGTCGAGTCCAATCACCCACTCCCTTAGCGGACAACATTCCACGTAGGGTGGCCGAATCTATTAGGTCCTCTACTAGTATCCTCGTGTACCCTTTGATTTGAAAGACGAAAACGTTCAAATCCTCGCAATATTTCTCATTGATTGTGTAGTCATATCGATTCAGAGCACCGCCAACAGAGCCCATTGAAACAACTATGTCTTTAATGACAGGGAAATAATATCTTTTTAATGAGCCATAATCAAATCTTTCCAGTTTAGTCAAAATGAATTTGAGTAAATCGAGTAAATAACCCTGGCCCAATCGGCCCTTGACAAACTTCAAAATCCATTCCACTTTTTCTTTCTTTGCGTCTCCGATAAATGTGATGTATCTCGACTGTACAAGGCATAGCATTCCGTCCTTTTTGATCAGATGTTTCTTCAGTTGGTCTTCATCAAGGCCAACTTGGTTCAGGAAGGACATTATAGCATCGCAGATTTCCCCGTGCTCACATAAGATGGCCAAATGGAGCGGAGTAAAACAATTCCCATCCCAATCTTCCTCCTTAATTTCCATCGTATCAACTTCCTCATTCATTCCAGACATATAATTGACCACTTGCTTGGCCAGAGCCAGAGTTTCTCCTTCGGATGACATTACAATTTCTTTAACTTTGTCTAGTATTGACTCGACATTCTCCTTCTGGTTGCACAAGACAGCTCGTTGCAGCCGAGTCATTTGAAACTCGTCGCGATCCAAGAGCCCCTTCAGCCAATCGGCCACATCAGCAGCGCCTTCGTTTATTATCTGCACAACAATGCTCGTCGCTGGCTCATCATTGCTTGTCCGCTGATGGTTATAATACCTCCTACACGCTTCCGGTTCTGTTTTCAAGACATGAGGCCACAAATGGATGACGACGTCGAGTCGGTTCAGGTGACGTAAGGCAATCAGCGTCTTGTCGATTCGGCCGTCGATCCATATTTGAATATTATCATAAGTTTTACGACAGACATTAGACTGTTTTATTGTTTGAGCGAACGCGGCATCATCCTTTGAATATTTGTCTGTTTCAGAGAGTAGCTTCAAATAAGTTTGTAGATGACCGTGGTGGTGGTAGTTTTCGTTCCAAATGAGAAGAGGCAGAATGTGCAATGGTCTGCCCATTTTTGTAAAAATGTGATTGAATAATAGGCGATTCTTTTTGTAAAACTCCAGAAGGGATCTGACTATTTCTATCTGCTCCTCCCCATCCCAATAATAACTCTCTTCTTGATCATATATTATATTAGTTATACAGAATCGTGCCATCAGTTTCTTTATCTCCTCTTCATGGCCGAAATAACTCAAAAATCGCTGAAACACTTTGGCCGAGGCATCTCCGTACTTATTAGGTTTCATGAAGAATACAAGACCTTCCCAAAAGAAGGCTTTGTTAATGGCTTGTTTGACTTGTCCTTCGTACGTTGCATCGAGACAATCGCACAAGAACAGGAACGTCTTCTCTTTCCTACACTCGAAAGAGGAGCGGAGAGCGTAGACTCCTTGAGATGATACTTCGCGTGTGAATTGAAAGAATCTGCTGGGTATGTTTCTTTGTTTGATTCGATTCCGCCATTCCTCATCGTTGATCAACTCCCCCAACATGGAATCGAAAAAGATTTCGACGCCATTGTACTCATAATACTTATGTTTAATCATTTTATTAATTATGAAATCTCGAGTAATTTCGTTGTCCAGTAATTTATTGTGTTTTTTGTCGTCCAAATGGAATCCCTTGTAGAGGTAATCGGCCACAAAATACTCGGCGTACGTCCGGTGGAGGAACACCACTTTTTTTTTATGTTGGGTCATCGTTCCATCACCACCGTCTCTTCTCACGTCCAGCAATCCGTATCGGATCCCACCGTCGTCTCTCTTTGATATTTCCTCTTCCAGTTCGGCTTCAGCTTGAAATTGTGTCTGTCCAAGCAACGCATTCGTCTCTTCTGGGTTCGAAACGATCGTCTCGATCGCCAATTGAATCAAATCCTTCTCCAATTGAGCCATCGCACTTTCAACGAGTTGGTTCGCGTTTTGACTCTCAGCTTTGTGCGCTTTGACCTTTTCTTGTCTGTAAATGTCGCGTTTCTTTTTCACTAATAAACGGTACAGCTTAACAAGACTGAAATTCCCCAGTTGTTTGTCTATGTTCAGCTCGAATGTCAATTTCTCGTCGGCCTCATCAGAGGTAGCCGGTCCCTGCTTTTCCACCGGCCGACGCCATGGGAAACATTCGGCCACCATTCGGCACTGCAGGGGGACTCCGATGAAAGATCTTTCGTTGTCTTTCAAAGAGGCCGTCACCTTATCGACTAATTTCTCTGCTATCCGTTCTCTGTCGCTTTTTTCTTTTTCTTCATCGCTTGATTGGCTTTCGTCTGAATTAGCTTTCCAAAACGAAGTTAAACAATTGATTTGATCTTCTCTATCGAAGTTGTGTAAATAATAAGACAACTGGCCCAGTTCTAGTTGCAGATCGTCCACCAAGTGAGATCGAGTCGTCACGAACAATCCCATCATCGATCTCTTCTTGTCGGCCACGATGGATTTGATGAACTGAATCGTATTCTTTTGACATTCCCTGTCGATTTCGTCAAATCCGTCCAACATGAGGACGATGCGGTCGCCCGATTCCAGTCGATGCTTCAAAAGCGAACGAGCAAAAGGACTTTCACCCACTACTTTTATATGATGGACAAGGAATTCGAAACTATTAGACAGTCCCTCGAGAGCTTTTTGGTGATCGGTCAAATTGATTCGTATCACCCACGTAGATGGATCCTTCTTTTTGATTTCTTTGTAGTAGTGGGAGAGTAAAGTGGACTTGCCCGTCCCGGCCACACCTGATATGATGATTGCTAGTCTTTCCCCATTTTCTCCAACGAGCAATTCGTCCTCGGAGATTTTCTTTTGTGGAGAATTTCTGGTCCTTTCAATAATTTTGACCCATATCTCCTCTTTGAGTTCTTTGTCGATGTCTTTGTTCCATTCGATGCTTCCCGTATTTGAATTGATTTTGCATTGCTTTTGAAGTTCATCCACAGATGTTTTCTGTTTTTCTTTCTCTTTATTTTTGTTGATGGATTCAGCCAATTCTTGCCAAAATTTGCTGTCGTAATCGCCCCAAAATCGCATTTCCCTTTTAATGTAAAGAGATTCTTCGAATGCAGTTGCGCTATACGATGGGATTTTGATATTCGTTTGTTCTCCTTGTAACATCAATTCCTCAATGGAAGACGCATCGAGAACCTTTTCGCGTTGTTCGTCGGTTCCAATCAAATCAGCGACCGTCACATTGTTTTCATTTTCACCTTCTGTTTTCAACTCAAAAGAATTCCTCTGGAACGAAACAGTTCTGGAGACCAAGCTGTCGATCGTGTGTTGGCTTAATTGCTTGTAGTTGATCGTATCTCTTAGTGAATTGGCTTTCGTCTCTTCTTTGCCAATAACTATGACTCCTTTTCCCTTTAATGATTGGGCTTTTTCGTGGCGACTGAAAAGAGCATCCTCGCTGTCGCTGTCATCTTCGATTCCGTTGTCATCGACGATTTGAATTCGAGTGCCGCCGTCGTCGCAAACGACGATCAAAAGTTGTTGAGGATTTCCTTCTTTCAGCAACGCCTTTCTTATCCATTTGCTTTTGCTCCTTTTTTTCAATCGACTCGTTGACGTCACCAAATATCTGTCGTCTCGTTCGAAATTCGACTTCGTCGATTCCGAAATGATTTCGTGTTTGAGTGCCGCAATGACTTTGACGGCCGTCAGTTTGGGGAACGCTGTCGTGATGTGCGTCACCTTCAATGCCTCCGATTGGGAACAGCGAGGCAACAACAGTTTCAATTTCTCTGCCATTTCTTCCTTCGCTGCTTCGTTGAATGACAAAATGGCATTGAGTTCCTCTTGGTAGTCGAGCGAGAGACTCGTCGCACGGAGAGAATTCATTTTCTGCCAAACTTGGTTCATCAATTTCTGCTGATCTTCTGACTTGAACCATTTCGAGTCCTTCTCCTTGAACCAGTCGAGCAACTTTTCCAGAATGTAAGACGCCTGGAAACCGCCGTCGTCCATGTTGTAACACTTGCCCACCATTTCAGTCAGAATCTTTCCCAATTCGACTTCGTTGGGCATGTTGACGACAAAGACGAGCTTGTCTAAAAATTCATTAATGTCTTCCAATTTGACGAAATCAAGTGGTTCATTTCCAGAATCTTGTTTGTTTGGGTTGGCAGATTCGCCGAATGTTCCGCTGACTCTAAATTTTAAATCTTTCCAGCAGCGAATGAAAACTAAGTTGCTCAAGAATTTGCGAAAACGCAGCGCTTTATCCTTCGTAGGAGTATCATACACGCCTTGAAGGAATTCTTCGGTAAATAGTTTTTTACTTGTTGAATTTGAACTTAAAACATTTTCCCGTTCTAGTTCTTGGCGGTAGTTGGCGAACAGGTTATCAAAGTCGATGGTTATTGATTTGGAATCATATGAGGGTAGCGTCACTTTACGGGATGTCCAGTCCTTTCCCAAGTCTTCAAGTGGTTTTTCATCACTGGTTTGTAGTTTTGGATCAACTCTTCTCTTCTTCTTCGGTTCGCCATCACTGGTTTGATTTTCTGAATTTATTTTACTCTTGTTCCTCACAGACAGATTTTGACAGTAGAGAATAAATGTTTCATTCTCGAGAATTCGGCGGAATTCTTTGACAACATCCTTTGTGAGACTTTCATCACCTTGCAAAAAGCTCTCGCTTAATTTTCCTTCTCGACGAGTGATGTCCCTATCGTCATGAGTACTGTCTTTAATAATTTCAATGATATTTTCTTTCACCAATGTAACATGA
Source organism: Ceriodaphnia dubia (assembly GCA_022539655.2). Classification (NCBI taxonomy): domain Eukaryota; kingdom Metazoa; phylum Arthropoda; class Branchiopoda; order Diplostraca; family Daphniidae; genus Ceriodaphnia; species Ceriodaphnia dubia. The sequence continues at coordinate 317,428 of JAKUCG020000192.1, read as the reverse complement.
TATCTTTTGAACACGTCGATATTGAGGGCCAGCAACTGTTTTTTCACGAGAACGCAATCCAGCAAAGTTTTGACCAAAGAATGAACTGTCGACCACGATTCCATTGTTTGCTGTAAAGTTTCTGTACGACTCATCTTGAAGCGATTTGGTGCTATAACGGACGTGTCCGATGAAGAGGAGCTTAGAATAACGTCGGGATCATTAATAGGTATCAGAACGAACTCTTTTGTCTCCAGTTTACAACTTTCTTCAAAGTCAACGTTAGTGCACAAGATGCAGTCTTCGATTTCGACTGATTCATGTTGATCCCTTTTTTTAACAATATCTCTGTAATAGGAGCGGAAATATTTCGCCAGGCTGAAATCGCCGTTGTTGTCTTTTAGCAACTGGTCCACCGTGATTTTGTTTTGTTTTTCGTCCTGTTTATGCTTGGCCTGAAGGTATCGGTAATGCCACGGTTTTATAACTCCATCTTGTCCATCACCAACTTCCTTGTACCTAAAAACTAAATCGTCAAATTTCCCGCCTAGGCCAGGCATTTCCGTCACCAACTCAAACTGATAGCCCTTGCCAATGCCTCGAATGAGGAAAAGCATCAATAATTTCAACTGGAACACGTTACCGTGCAGAGAATTTCTCAATCCAGAACTTCCCATCTGATGTGGCTTTCGTTCTGTGATCGCCGTTGATTGCTGTGTCGCGCTGGGTGTAGACGCACGTTCGACATCCGCGGACCCGCCGTAGTCACTTGGTCTTTTTGGCATTCCGATAGATCATTAAAATTACGTACCAACAGTCTAAAAACCGCCTACAACTAATGTCGTGGCTTTTGTGAAACTAACGAAAATAATCGAATAACATGGAATTTGATGCCTTCAGATAACTTGCGTCGTCAACGTTATCTATGATATCGGTTTTATCTTCAGCACTATGGCACGTTATTTGGTGCACAGTGATGGGAATCGATCCGGCAAAATTTTTGATCGATCTTACCGAATCACCTAATTCATCTATCAATCGATCTAGGCTATATGGAGATAAAATCTCGGTCTGAAAGCTATTATAGCTTTCAGTCCGACCTACCGAGATAATGAATTGTCGGGGCCTGAAACGTATGTTGAAATTTATTCTCCGGAATAAGTGATGAACTTCTCACAGCCCATAACTGTCTGCCGGAAGTAATACCGGTAATACAGTAGGCCATGAACTGTCGACAGTTTCCTACTTGACCCTTCTTTTTTTCTCATCCTTTCTTCCATTTGAATACGTTCACTTGAAAGCGAATGCCAAGAACCAGCACAAATAACAGCAAAAAAAGTGGATTTCCCGCTTTTCTCGGTTTTGGGGTTGCTTAGCAACACTTTGTTTACTCGTCGTCTGCGCCCAAATTCCCGAACAGTCGAACACATTTTCGAATCGAATGTTGTAGTTTCCTAAGAATCGCAAAACGTTTATCATCAGAAATATTCATTGGCTATATGTAAATGGAGGAGCTACGCCAACAACTTGAAAGCCCCGTGAATTAACGCAATTCTTATCTAATTAGTACATATTTGTAGTTGCATCTTCGATTTTCCAAATCATAAATCAACGCGACGTACAGCACTAGTCGATCTCAAAAACTTCTAGTTTCATTTCCATACCGCCCATACCCTCCGGGAACTTGGCGACGTAAGTCGCTTGACCAAATAACAGCAAAAAAAGTGGATTTCCCGCTTTTCTCGGTTTTGGGGTTGCTTAGCAACACTTTGTTTACTCGTCGTCTGCGCCCAAATTCCCGAACAGTCGAACACATTTTCGAATCGAATGTTGTAGTTTGTTAAGAATCGCAAAACGTTTATCATCAGAAAAATTCATTGGCTATATGTAAATGGAGGAGCTACGCCAACAAGAAAGCATTCTCTCTGATATCTTTGATCCACTCGTCAAAATCGTCACCAGTGATCAGGTTGACAGCTTTAGAGAAACTGCCTCTTTTATTCTACTTTCCCTCATTTCCAAATGGAAGATCAGCCCTAGCCAGTTCCAGTCCCTCGTCAAACTCACTTTGGACCATTTTGAGGCAGAGTCTTCAGAAGAGGTCCGCTTGACGATTGCCAAAGTAATCCATTCTGCAATACATAATGAAACCAGTCAACAGGTATTCCTTGAAAACTTGGACAATTTGACTCAGCTGGTGAAACTTGTTATCAGAGATCGCTATGGTGAAGTTGTCAAAGAAGGCTGTGAGATCATTGTGGCTCTATCAGATTCAAATGATCACTTCAGACTGCAAGCTGACTATTTTGTTGAACCCCTGATGCAAAATCTCAAGACACAGTCAATGAAAGTGAGAATATCTTGTGTCAGAGCCCTGGAACCCATCATGATCCATGCTCCACTCACTATTCTGAATATTGCTCCACAACTTGAAAAGTCATGGTCAGAGAGCAGCCCGTCACTCAAACTAGCCATGGTGCAAACAGTTGGCAAAGTTTCACAAGAAGTTGAGCCTGATGATCAAAATTTCCATCTTCTGCTGCCCGTGATCCTCCTTGGGATGTGCAATGATTACAGTGAAGTCAGTGGAGAAGCTAATGAGATCTGGCAAGTGCTAACTAGCCAATCAGGTATTGTAACTCTATTTTAAAGAATTTTCATATTTGGTGTACTAACAGCCCTCTGTTTTTATTTAGATTTCGGTCATCGGCTTGTGAAAAGTCTTAGCAAACTTATTTCCAAACTACTCCAAGACGCTGAAGATTGGAATAACGATATGAGGATTCAAACAGCTCAACTGATTTATCAGTTTCTACATGAAATCCCCGACAGGAAAACGGAACTTGCTACTGTGATGGAAATTCTGACATTCCAATCGGGTGATCAAGAGGCGCCGGTTCGCAATTGGGTAAACAAATTTAATGCCATTCCCCCGACCTTGTTTGTTTTCAGAATTTCAAATTTTTTCCACTATTTAGGCGTGGAGATCCGCTCGTCTTATCGGCGAGACTTGTGCGGAAGAAGCCCTCGGATGGATTGCCAATCGGAGGAAAGAAGATGAGCCCACTACCAGTTCAGAAGCTGCCATTTATAGCAACATTGTCCGTGGATTCCTCCACGCATCGACGACACATTCCGCCTCCACCATAGACATTTGCGTTCGACTAGCTGTCGGATTCAGTTCTATCAAAGTAGACATCCCTTCTTCAGTTATTTGTATAGGTTTTTCATTTTCTCTTTTTGGTTATCATAGGATATCTCTTTGCTCGAATGCCTGGAGGATCTTTTGGAGAAAGATGTAGGAATCAGGATCGAACGAATGAATCAACTTTTATCGGTAGCGCTGTCTCTGGAAGGCGAGAGAGAATCTGATTTTCCATCTAGACAAATGGGTAAGCGAATCTTTCCAACTCCAATATTTACTAGAATTCATCTTCATTTTAATTACAGGCCTGTTGGAGCGAGTGGCCGTACGACTAGAGTATCCCGATGTCGACACCATGATCAAACAGACATTGCCGGCCTTATGGGCAACTTGCGATGAGAAACCGGACAAGTTGACGGCGACTTCTTTTCCCTGGAAAATTCTGCAATTCGTCGCTGGCGATTTGAGACTCGTCAACGACTTTGTCTTTGACCTCCTCCGCCAAACGATCGGCTCCACCACTTGCCCCGAGATCAAATTGAAAAGCTTCAACATGCTAACGGCTTCGATGGACAGAGTCGAATGCGATGCAGCCCAATTCCAAACCATTTTACTCGCCAACATTAAATGGAAACCCGGACGATCGGCTTCAGTCTTGCGATCCTGCGCCGCTTTGTGCGCTTACACAGCCATTCTTCACCAAAAAGTTCAAGTCACCCCATCAAACGTCGATGTTTACGCCGGAGCATTTCTGCATTTAGTTGAAGACGAAATCGTCAATTCCCGACTGGCGGCCATCAGGGCACTCCAACGATGTTTACTAGTAGCCAAACCGTCCAATCTCGATTCCGTAATCACAAGTAAATTTGATCCTGTCAGTATTACATTTGAAATGATTGTTTTAAATATTCGCCTTTTATTTAGCCATGATGGGCAGGTTGAATGACGTATCGAAAGACGTCCGCCAAGGTGTCATGGCTGGACTCAGGGACGTTTTCCTCCACTGGCGGAAGGAAGGCTCTCCCCATCAAGTCATGGAGAAGAAATTTATCGATATGATTAAAGTCTTATCGCGCGATGACGACCTCCCATCCAAAAAATACGCTGAAGGTAAAAGACGGGTTTAGTTAAAAAACACGATAAGTTTATTGCATTAAAAAATGAATTTTTAGGAATTTTGCAATCAATGCTGGAAGAATGCACCTCGGTTGTCGATCTCGATAAAATGAACATCACAACGGGCTCTGAGATCATTCAGAAGTAGAATCGCTCGAAGGAATGTTTTGTGGTGCTTCTCCATCGTCCCGGTTCTCCTTGTTGGAATCGTCTTCTTCGGTTCCAGCAGCTTCTTCTTCATCTTTTTTGGGAGTTGCCACTGTTTTGTTCGGGTTGGCGATCCAAGGTGGAGGTGCTTGACCCGGGCACCTTCTCAGAGCAAACTTGTAGACCTTGAAACCAGCTTTTCCGACGCAAGACCAATACTTTTCCACGGTATAAAGCCCTGTAATGGACGTGATATTAATACATGGTCTCGTGATTTGAAAATCTTTTCTTTAATTATTAATTTACCATCGTAGCGGTAGCCGTATTCTGGGGTAAACTCGGTTTTGGCTTTGTAACCCCGGATGACGCGCACGGGATGTCGACTTTCGACATTCAGACTCAGGGCGAGATTGCCTCTAGTCAACGTCTGGTCTTTGCTTTGGGGAGCTGTGCGGAGGTTTTTAGGCTTGGCTTTCGTACCTCTGAGTTCTCTGCCACCTTCGCCCGTGTACGTAAAACAGTCGCCAAGGTCGAGATCATCCTCGTAGCCGCCAGATAGGGCAATAGAGTAAGCTCCTTCAGGGCCTGGATATCCAAATTTGCATCAAATGTTTGAGTTAAAACTGTTGAACAACTAATCATTCAATACCTCCGTGAATGCCGGCTACAGGAGGTCGTTGGATTCCATCAGCAGAGGCTCCCATCCTAGTCTCCCAAATTCGACCGACTTCGACACCCGGTACGGCGCCGTAAAAGTTGGGACGGTTCTTGGGCACCACTATTTTGGGTTTGGGTCCTGCTGGGCGCTTTCTCTTTCTTCCTTCTCCATCCTCTTCATCAGAGTCTTCATCTTCATCATATTCTCCTTCATAGTCTTCATCAGCGGAATCATCTCCATCACTGAACTTGGCTGAGAAACGAGATGTCTGCAAAGGAAAAATTTGAATTTAGCTACCATCTCCAGATTTTCAATTGGTACAGACAAACCTTGCGAGAAATTCTGGAAGACTTTCTTCTGCCATCATCAACAGCTTCACCACCCTCTTGATTGGGGTCTGTGTCAACTCTAGGCTTTTTCTTGGGCCTTGCTTCAGTTGGTTTCTTTTCCTTCTTCTTTGCAGCAGGTGGCAGCAATGCCTCAAACTTGTAAATCTGTCTCATAAGAAGAAATTACTGTCAGAATAAGCTTTGTACAAAAACACTGCTTGACACACCTGTTCTTGGCGAATGCTTTCCAAAATCCTTCGATTTTCTTCCATATTCTTGGCCCGTTGCATTTCATATTCACTCATTTCACTTTCCTTTAAGGGGCCCATTTTAAAATAACTGATTGGTAGTCGATGTAGAATTAAACTTGATAATGTAGACAGACGGTATTTAAAAAAAAAGAGTTGAGCGGGTTAAAGAAAAAGAACACGACTTCTCAAGTCAACTGACTGGGGAGAAAGTGTCAATCGTTCGCGCCAATTTCATTCACGTCGTCTGCTTCTTGGAATCTGATGCAGCACACAGCGGTTGCGACTTTTTTATTATAAATCCCAAAAATTTATTTAATTTGAATCAAAAATACTCTAAATAAAAAATAAAGTTATATTAAAGACCAATTAAAATCATGTTTGACATTTTTTTAAAACTTGGTGTGTGATGAGTCTTACCACCCGGCAACACCGAATCACTTTTTGAGAATTCGCCTTTTTTTCTGTCATGCAGTCTGTAACGGGCGCGAGTCACAAATTCTCAACAAATTTCCATGGTAAATCAACAATGTTTGTATATTTAAGCAATTCAACTGAATGGTGTTGTCCTTTTTACAGATATCAGCACCCAACAATTCGCAAATGACATAAACAGCAATCTGTCTTCGACGGCAATGAGTTCACCGGCATCCAAAACAATGATTCCAGCACTTGCATCGATCCAGTCGACGTTGATTCCTTCGTTGGAAGGAATTGATCTGGCTGGTCGGATTTTAGAGTGGCAACTGAAAAATGACAACCAATTCCCCTCACTCTCTGATCAGATCAAGATCGGGGAAGGTAAGAAGTGTTTTTCGTTACTGGCAACCCAATGTTTATCATCCCTCATGCTTGAATTGTATCTTCTAGCACATGGAGTGAGTGGACTATCGGATGTGGATTACCCTATGCTCGAAGTTGGCCCCAATGGCTTGCCACTTCTCAGGCAGATGGGACTAGTCAACCGAATTCCTCTGCCCCCAGAGTTGGTGGAACACTTTGGGCGTAAGTTCTGTAACTACTGGAATTAACTGCCCTTATGCTAAATTTTTGATTGAAATTACAGATATGCAGAGTTATTGCATGATGGGGCTCTTTCCTCTCATTCAACGAGCCTGGCTCAGCATCGACAGTGATATTTACGTGTGGACTTACGAAGATGGGTAAGTGAAGACAAGAAGAAAATAGTTTTCAGACCAACTCATCTTTACTATTTTTGTACAGGGGTGATTTGTCATATTTTGATGGCCTGAGCGAGCCCATCATTGCAGTTGAGCTGGTGCAGCCCAAGCAGGGTATTTTCCAGCCCCACATTCAGTACTTATTGTGTCTGGCCACCACAGTTGAAGTTGTGCTCCTCGGTGTCAGTTTCTCTGGCTCAAACACAAACTATGAAGAGATGCATTTGCTGCCAGAACCCTTGTTTGCTGTTCCGACAGACGGCGCCTACATTGTAACCATCACAGGAACGACTGACGGCCGTATTTTTATGGGTGCTAAAGATGGCTGCATTTACGAGTTTTTCTATCAGGTAAATATCGTATTTGTATCAGCACCAGTATTTGTATCTAATTCCCATTTAATTGTAGGCCGAGGAAGGATTTTTTGGCCGCAAGTGCCGTAAAATCAACCATTCAAAGAGCAGTTTGTCCTTTTTGATTCCGTCGTTCATCAACGCGGCTTTCAGCGAGGAAGACCCACTTGTGCAGATGGTCCAGGACGAGTCTCGACACATCCTCTACACTCGATCGGAAAAAGGAACCATCCAAGTCTACGATTTGGGCACGGACGGCCAGGCCATGACTCGAGTGGCGGCCGTCAACACCAATACCATCGTTCAATCAGCCACTAATATCGCCAGGTAAGCCTTTGAATCATTCCTACCTGTCAATGTCATTAAATTAAACCCTTTAAATCGATTAGGACGGTGGATCGGTCCATTTTCCGGCCGTTGGTTTGCATCGCGCCCATCCAGTCGAGCGAATCGACTAATCTCCATCTGGTGGCCATCACTGGCTCCGGTGTCCGGCTCTACTTCAGCACTTTACATTGGCGTACTTACAACGAAGCCACGCCTTCAAGCCGGCCAGTGACGTTGCAATTGGTACAAGTCCGCCTACCGCCCGGCTACGCGGCCAGCGCTTCTCCCCAACGTCCGCAACAAGTCCATTCGGCTCTTTACTCTCACGGAACGACTTTTCTGGCCACCAGCACGGCCTCTGACAACGACGTTGTCTGGACATTGTCCAACTCGCTCTTTCCGGCTGCCCAGCAACTTTCCGAGACTCAAAACACGTTGGGATTGGACGGCAAGACTTGGGCGTTGGCCGAAGTGACTCCTTCTAAAAGATCGACGGCCTTGATTCCGGGCCTTCCGCCAGCGCCGGAACCTCCCATCATCGTGACGCAACATTCGGTGGCTCCTCGCAGATTCATCTTTTTAACGACGCAATGTTGCCATGTCGTCACTCAACTCAGACCGGTCGACATCCTCCGTCAACTCTTGTTTGACGCTTCCGGGCCGGACAGCACTGCCGTCCGGGCTTTTTTCCAAGTCTTGAGAGAAGACCAAGCCTGCGCGACGGCCTTAATCTTGGCATGCTCTTCCAGCGTCCAGGACTCTCAATTGGCCGACTGGGCGGCCAGAGCCTTTTTTCTCCACGGAGGAGATGTGAAAATCGCCCCCGTCGCTTCCGTCATGTCGCCCGCTTCGCCTTACATCAGTTCGCCCGGTTTGAACAGCACGCCCGGCAACTTGCAGCAATCTTACTCGACTTTTACTTCGCCCGTCTCTGGCGGATTTAATCCCAATGCCATTTCTACACCTCAATTGCCACCGTATTCGCCTTCACAAGCGACGGAATCGCCCGACTATCAATTCTCCGGCCGGCACAATGGACTCTACTTGTATTTTGGTCGCATCTTACGATCCGTCTGGCTCATGCCGCTGGCCAGAGATGTCGGTAAAGGACAATTGCTGGACAGTGTCGTCACCAGTGAAGAACTTATCGCCGTACTGGGCCAGCTCAATGCTCTCAAAGGCTTTGTTCACGCCAATATCCATCAGACCGGACCATACAATTACCAAACAAGTGAAAAGGGCCGTCTTCAGGTAATTTTATATCTTTTGACGTAATTTTTTACATTTAAATCTAATGGAACTTTTGTCCGGTTGATACAGGAAGCCCAGATGCAAGAGAGAAAGTCGCTGCTGGCCATGAAGCAACTGGTAGACCACACAGTAGAGGTGCTGGCCTTGTGGAAGGTCTTGTGCGACCACCAGCTTCATCTGCTGGGCCAATCGTTGCCGACGGACTTACGGATGTCTCTCAAATCGATGCTCTTTAGAGACTTGATCCTGTCCGGCGGAGACACTTGCATCGGCCTCATCAACTCGCTCATCCATCGCTACTTGGATGACGCGGCCAGCACGGACGCCATCAGCGACAAATTGCGACAAGTCTGCCCGTCTCTTTATCGCAACGAAGACGCTCTCTGCACCAAAGTCAACGAGCAGTTGCTCAAAGCCCGTACGTCCTCTATGAGCCGGACCGACAAAGAGCGACTCCTCCAGCAGACGCTAGAAGCTTGTAAACAAATCCCGGCCCGCATCAATTTGGCCCACGTCTGTCAGCAATTGTCCGCCTGTCAATATTACGGAGGCGTCGTGGAACTCTGCTGCGTCGTCGCCGAGAAATTAGACCCTCACCATCGCGCCCAGCAGTGCTACAGCGGCCAGCAAGAAGATCCCGCCGGTATGGAAGCGTTGCTGGCCAGGAAAAATTGCTACCAGCAAATGTGTCTCGTCTTGCAGCAACTCTACACGGCCGCCGCCTGTCATCCGCAGTCGCCCAGCGTGCCCAAATCGCCCGGACCGATGGTCCAGTCTCTTGACGACGGCTTGCAACTCAGTCCGCTAGAAGCCCAGCGTTTAGCCGATGAGACTCTGTCGCTGGCCCTGCAGTCCGGTGACGAATTGTGTCACGTGGCCATTTTCGATTGGCTGACGGACAACAAATGGGACGACAAACTGCTGGAAATTCAATCGCCGCATTTGGAAAATTACCTCAAGAGGCAAACGGTCCAGCAGACGGGCCAGCCCGACCTTGTGGCCAAATACGATTTACTTTGGAAATTTTACGAAAAGAGCGGACAATTCATCGCCGCTGCCCGCGTCCTTTCCCGGCTGGCCGACGCCCATTCGACGGCCATCAATTTGGCTATGAGGATCGAGTACCTTTCGAGGGCCATCGTCTGCGCCCGAGCGGCCGAAACGAGTTCGTTTGGCAACGCCGTCCAGGGCCAGTTTCTCTACGAGCTGGAAGAGAAGATGGACGTGGCCAAAGTCCAGTCGCAAGTGCTCGAGGCCGTTTCTAGGTTGCACCATCGCGATCCGGACGTCATCAGTCGACTGAATGCCGACCTGCTGGACGTGACTCAACTCTACGAACAATTCGCCGAACCCCAGGGCCTTTGGGAATGCAAATTGGCCATTTTGCACTGTGCCGGCCATTACGACGCCGCTCTGGTGACGAACGTCTGGCAGAGCATCGTCAACACGGAAGTGAAGAAGTTGAGCAACGCCGATCCGGAGACGAAATTGGCGACGCTGGGCAGCAAGATGAAGACGCTAGGGAGGAATTACGCCCAGTCTGAACAGTTTTTCCCGCTGGAATTTCTCGTGAAAACTTTGGAAACGCTGTCGATCCGATGGAACGGATCGCCCGGATGGGTGGTGTCCATCATGCTGACGGCTGGTGTTTCTTTCCAGCGTCTTTTCGCCACTTACAACAGGTTGTACGGAGCCAAAGAGGCGATTTGGCAAGCGGAGGGCAAACCCAACCACCTGCTCCAAGTGCTGGCCGATATGTTGAATCGACTGGTGGATACGCCCGGAATGGCCGCTCTGGTGCCCACAGCAGACCGTCGTGCTCTTGCCGGCCAGTGCGTCGAAGCCGTCGTCATCTACCTGACGGATCTCTTTTGCACGGCGCACGCCACTTCGCCCGCCCTCATCGCCGAATTCCGCAACCTCCAGGGAAAATTAGAATTACTCTAGGGAATTCCCTTTCATCTTTTTTTTTTTAATTTTGGTTCATCCCTGCTGTGTTCTTGATACCATTGCCCTGTTCAGACCAATCAATACAACAAATGTGGCCCATTGAGGAAATTTGAATGTACAGTGCCATTTTTCCAACGAGATTGTTCTCACTGAATGTAAAAAGGTATGTTTAGGGTTATCTTTGGATTTGGGTCCAACTAGCTCACACAGCACCAGTTATAAGAGAGGCCGTAATTATTGGACGCAGCTGTACGAAGAAACCGTGCCATCACTCATCACCGTAAACCGTCAGGCAATTTCCATCATCATTTCTGAGCGTGTTGTCGATGAACCGTTAATCTCCAATTGTCGATGAATAGCGTCCTGGGCAGTTAAAAGGCCTACTCCACTCGTAATGGACGACGACACGATGGGGAAACAGTTCAAGTTATCGGTAAGATGGTGATTTGGAACTGCTGCCAGAGTCGAATTCCATGATGATGATCTTTTAGGTAATACGACTATTACTTTAGTTGCACGATACACGTTTAGCAGAAATATCTCTCAGGTTTATTCAAATGCAATCTGAATTCTAATTGTTGATAGCTGTGTATTCACTTTTTCGAGCGTTTCCTAACTTTTGATAAGGCCTAAAGTAGGAACCATCTCTGTTCTGGAACATCTTTACAGTAATCGATATAGATGACACCTTCTACAAAATCTGCCCTACTGAATGATTCGAAAAAAATTGCTATGGAAGGCATCATAGCTCGCAAAATAGGCATAATAGGTGTGTTATAATATACTATGTAAATGAACATGCCTGCTATTACTTTGAAAACTTTCACAATGTAAATGTACCAACTGTACACCACATCGATAGTCAAACAGTAGTTGTAAGCTCCATTGCTCAGCACGACTTGGTGGCTTTTCTTGTTGTATTCCCATCTTTCGTACTTCCGTGTCTTCTTCACTTCAGCGCAATCTTTCTTTTCGATGTAAAATCTGAGCCAACCATCGCCGATGATGAGACAAAAGCCGTCGTCGTTCATCAATTGGCCATTGACGAATCGCCATCGTTGTCCAGGCAGGTTCACCCACGGGCCGTGCTGCACCTGACTCTCCTGATGCGCGCCTAGAAATCGCCTAGACAACTCGTTTCGCAATGGTCGTCCGTTGCTTTTGCTGTTGCCGAGGCTGTTGTCCTGTAAGTCGTGAACGACTACGTCATCCTCGCAACTCAAGTCCCAGCTGTACCACAGGTATCGCGGATTTGTTGAACACTCGCCCAGTACGAGCTCCACTCGCCTCGATGTCTTCTCTACTCCGATACAATGCGCATAGAACTCGTCGTCTAATTGGACAATCTGCAGTCCGTGGCGAATCCACATCTGGCTTCTAGCAGAATGGCAACGTTCGGAAAGAAAGTAAGGAGAGAAACCACTGAGCTCGGCAGAGTTGACCTGAAACAATGAAGGACTGCTAACCGTCAGGCACTGTCCATAATCGTTTCTGATCGTATTGTCGATGAACCGCCATCTCTGTCCCGGGCTGTTAATACTCCACTCCTGATCGTAGAAAGCGTAGCTACCTATTGTCTCCGAGTCTGATTCGTCGAAGAAGTCTGTAGACAGGTAGCCTTGGGAGAACTCGTTACGCAGCATGCGCCCCCTATTATTAGTTGGGAAACATTTCAAGTTATTGGTCGAATGTTGATGTGCTGGACGAACTGCCAGAGTTGAATTCCACGATGATGATCTTTTAGGTACGACTATCACTTTAGTTGTACGATAAGTAGGTAGAGTCGAGTTACCAGGGCACGACGTATGACGCAATTCGAAATGTTCTAAACCTTCAGAGAGCATGCGATGCCCATATTGCACAATTCGTTGACAGTCCTTATAGCTGTAGACGAGGAAGTCGACGTCGAGTCGCTTGTCAGTTCGTAGCGGTGTCAGGTAGCGGCCTAGATAGTCGTGAATCACTTTAACATCTGAAGAATTCGTAGCGCGTTCTATGCTTAAGAAGCCAGACGGTTCAACATTGTACGGGATCTTGAATTTTTCCAAATATGATCGTTGCTTGGGTAATAATAATGTCTCGTCGTTTGGATCATTCAATGTTTGATTGTTATTACCGCCGTTGCTGACGGCCAAAACGAAAACACCATTGGCAGAGACCGTGTGGAAACCTCCGGTTTGAACCGTTTTCAGTTGACCTGATTTTCTATATTCATCACCGAAGGCTAATACAAACCATTCTTTCGTATCGTATTTATCCTCGAGAAAATTGAACAAAGCATTGGCCAGATCCTCATTACTTATTTTATCAGAATTTGTCTTGATGATTTGGCGCAACTCATCGTTGACAGTTGCCTCGTTCATACGACACTGCAGTGCCATATCGTCGAGTCTCTTGGTCACTTCACGGACTGATTCTTTTAGGGTTTCTGCAAATTTTGATTTGCTGAAGGCTGATGATGACGATGGCTCATTTTGATTGGGATTCTTCATCTGCACGAACTGTTTGTAGACGTCAACCCCAGTCATGACGATGGTCATCAGAGTGAATACTTTCTCGCTCAATTTGCGACCGTGACACTAATATAAAAGAATAATAATAAACAGTTTCAAACGTTATTTCATCCGCCATAAACAATGGAGTGCATATAAAAGTAGCTCACATGGTTTATTATTCGTAAAGCGTTCAAGATATTCTCAGAAAAAGTATGTCTCCCCAGCAAACCGTCCAGAATGTTTTCGACATGCTTGGGTATTTTTGCAGATGCTTTGTAGAATTCATCGCGAATATGTTGGTTGTCTGGTTCGTGTAAAAGTCTTTGCAATAACGACAGGCTGTTTTTAATTACCATTTCGCTGGGGGCATAGTTGACTGACAAGCGTAATTCGAGAATGTCCTGCTGAAGTGATTCGATTTCCTTTTCTAGTTCTTTCTGCTCAGCAAAGATCCGATCGAAATACTTGACCAATTCTTCGCTTTTCTCATCTTTAGGGTTTTTAGGTTTTTCAAAGATTTTTTTAAGGCCGAGTTTGATTGCTATAGGAAATACTCCGGTAAATGGAAAAAGACCGACATCGATAATCGACGATTTTGATTCTAAGAAATTGGCGGTTTTCTCCAAAATGCTAAAGGGTGTCTTTGATAGTGTTTTCTTCAAAACACTGAGCAATTTGGTGGCGACCTGCGGGTCAAAAATTTTCCCGTTTCCATCGTCCGCTACAAAGGTGCTCTGCACTTCTTGCGTCATGTGCGATATTAAGAGAATAAAAGCCAAAATGATTCCACTGGGAATTCGTCGTGCCATCGTCTTCAATGGACACAAATAAAACTAGAGTAAAAACGTATATAAATTATTGAAGTAACTGTAATTAAGATAAACGTTGGACTCACTCTGATATATACTGTTACGAAAGCACAACTTGAGCTGGGAATCTAAAAACTTGCTTTTAACATAGCCAATGTGTGAGGAGCACGCATTGGCTTTCAAACATTTTTAGCTGTCATTATCACACTTAATCAGTAACATATCACTATCAATTTTGGACTCGGTTAAGATAAATACGTGATCCCGAACTCGACAGCATACAATAGACCGTCTATAATTTAGAACCGTGAAATATGATAACCGAAATGCCAACTACCTATATAATATTTGGATATAAAGAAATTTTGGACGGCAAAGTTTATTTTCCACAGCTGTGAAAAATAGTAATTTATTTAAATAAATAAGTTTGTTAACGAAAGAAGGGTTGCTAAAAACTTTGTTGAAGAATAACGTGTAAACTCACCATATAATTTCTATGTGAAATTTTCAGCATCGATAGATAAAGTGATGATTGATTTTTGGGAAAAGTCAATTCCAATTCCAATATTTTTAAGTTTAGTAGTTACCTTATAATTGGCAATCTTATTTTGCTCGAATCCCCATAAGCGCTGTGATGTTAATCGCGGCGACTGAATGGCGGCCTGTTCCCCAGCCGTCCTTTCTTGTTTATTTTCTAAGTAGACGGTTTTTCACCCAAACTTCACCAAATTTGGTACAATTATAAAAGAATATCTGTAGAATATTATAGGCCACAGAAAAATATTTTTTAAATATTCCAAATACTCATTCTTGGAAAAATCGTAAAATTTTAAAATTTGATTCATATATTTTTAGATTTCTTATCAATATTTCAGTGGAGGGTTTTGGTGACGTTATGTTGAACATATAAGCTACAAAGTTCTCTAAAGCCTCGCTTACACTAGAGGTTTTTCTTAAGCTTTTAGTTCCTTAGTTCCTTAATATGACAAAATAAAGTTCTTAAGTTGTTAATATTGCAACTTACACTAGAGACTTTTCAACTATTAACGACTTAACGAGCTAAAAGTTTAGCGTGTCAAAATCAAAACAGTTTTGATTTTTGAGACATTAGTCAGTTAATACTTTCGTAAAACTTAAGCTCCAGCCAATAGAAATATTCCATGGGCGTGTACATTTCAATTCATACATCCAATATTTCGTTTTGGTGCCACTTCCTTTTTGTTTTCATTTCACATATATTTTTCTTTCTCCCTTTCCATCACGTGTTTCACAGCCTTGTGCATCTTTTTCGAAATGCCGTTGAATAAAAAAAAGACGATTTCACCAAAAAAAGAAGTCAAGTGTACCCATACAGCCGCTGACGAGGAAATCGCCTCGCAAAAAGAGGGCAAATAACAATGCAAACGATATGATATTTTATTTATATATTTATATTTATATATTTTTATATTTCATACGTAAATAACTTGATATGGTTGTTTATCACAAGGACATCTAGTGGCCTTTGGTGAATCACGTGTGAATTTTTACTAGCTCCGCCTTCTTTTGAGTTAATAAAGTAGCAAATTCCCTGCGAGTGTAAGTTGAAATATTAAAAGTTTAACTTAACATCCTAACATATTAAGGAACTAAAGTAATAACAACTTAAGAAAAACCTCTAGTGTAAGCGAGGCTTAAGAGAATATCTTGTTACAATTAGTTAGGGGCTAAGGGGGTTTTTGAAGTAACTACCCTCGACTATGTACATTGATAAAGGCAACGGTTCACCTTCGGTTTCCAAACAGTTGGCAACTCCCGGAACTTGTTGAGATCCTGAAGGCGGACGGGGCGCATTGCCGCCTGGGTTGTCCTGTCTCTCTCTCTCGCACTCTTCTACAGTTTTGTCACTGATAATTATTTGTTTGGTCTTTTGTCCAGCGGCCGATGAAGAGATTGGAGCTAGTTTTCTGTAGACTTGAATGAACGTATCGTATTGGCACACGATACGTTGTTCTGCCGGCCAGTGCGTCGAAGCCGTCGTCATTTACCTGACGGATCTCTTTTGCACCGCGCGCGCCTCTTCGCCCGCCCTCA
Organism: Ceriodaphnia dubia; assembly: GCA_022539655.2. Lineage (NCBI taxonomy): Eukaryota > Metazoa > Arthropoda > Branchiopoda > Diplostraca > Daphniidae > Ceriodaphnia > Ceriodaphnia dubia. Next base: position 301,367 of record JAKUCG020000192.1, on the reverse strand, counting down.
TCGCCGAATTCCGCAACCTCCAGGGCAAATTAGAATTACTTTAGGAAATTCCCTTTCATCTTTTTTTTTAAATTTTGGTTCATCCCTGCTGTGTTCTTTATACCATTGCCCTGTTCAGACCAATCAATACAAGAAATGTGGCCCATTGAGGAAATTTGAATACAATGTCAGTTTGTCTAACGGGATGTTGCCTTCCCTCGCCTTGAAGGCCGAATTTGAGTACCAATTTGAGTATCTGAAACTATCTCTGGATTCCTTTCTGATCGATTGCGACTTTCATGAACGTCAACAGGCAAGTTTAGGCTCAACTCGATGCTGCAGCGTCCACTAGACCACTCTATTTCTAATAAAACTAAACTATTATAGACATGGTTTATTGGTGACAAAAACTGTGATTTTTCTCTTTAAAAGCCTATACTTTAAATGCACTATGCATAAGAAAAATACGCAGGAGATTGGCAGTATAAAATACTTAATTGTTTTAGTTAATAAAAAAACAGTTATAAACTCCAGAAAACAATAAGCATATTGAAACGAATAATGATGAGATTCGAAGTTTGAGATGGACTAGAATAATCACAAATCCCTGATTTCTCGATTCAGAGTTCAAATCATCCGCGTGGTTGTATACGACATGTAGTAGTAGTACCTGAAATAATATATCTCCATAGTTTAATGATAATATATATTATTATAATTGTGTTATAATACCTGCCGAAAACTCTCCGTAGGCGAGGAACATGGAGGTGTCATTCACATCCTGACCGCAATCCAATATCGATTCATTCGTGGACGTCCATCACGAAACATGGACTTGGTCAACTCATTCTAGTCTACTCTGTTGCCGTTTCCTGTTTGACGTTCATCTGAACGCAGCTGGGGATGTACGTCGAAAAGAAAAATGGTTCGTCGTTTATTACGAAAACGTCGGGCACTCTCTGACGAACTTGTTGATGGGAGGCTGAAGGCCAACAAGATGCTTTTCCGGCGCCTCGGTTGTCTTGCCGGTCGTACGCCTCTACGGCTTCGTTACTGATGATGATACGACGTGTTGTGGACGAACCGGAAACCGACGAGCTTGGAGCCAGTTGGCCGTAAACGTCAATGAAGAGATCGTCTTGGCAGACGGCGACAACAACATCTAAAATTCCCGACTCCAAGATAGCGGCGATTTCACTGCGGTACTTTTTCAGGCATTTGGGTGAAAAAACCAAGTAGTTGCGAATGCCCATAGTTTTTAGCGCACAAATTACTCTGGCAGCAGTGGCTTCGGACATGACTGTCTTGATTTGCATTACAGTTTTTTCACTGCCGGTTGAGGAAATTAGAAAAAATTCCATCGCACTGCCCAGAGTTGTGAGTGGACGAATCTCCGGTTCGTGAATTTCGAGTATATCACTTTGAAAGTCCACGGAGAGCGTGTTTGATTGGACTATCAGTCTCCACATTTTCTTGACAGTTTTGAAAGACAGCCATTTGTCATCATCTGAGAGTTCTTTAGCGATCCAGTTCGACATTCTGTTTGCGATGGAAGCAGAGTCAAAGTTTGTCGCTTCCAAATCCAACAGCTTGCTGACTTTTTTGTGGACTATTTCTTCTAATGGGATGTCGTCAGGAATGATAACAAAGACGAGTTTGTCGAAAAATTCGCGGATGTCGTCCTCGACCGCGAAGATGGGTAGGGAATCGCATTCTCCATCGCTGGATTTTTCCCCAAAATTTGGGCTCAAACGAAATGTCAGAGTTTTCCAGTCGCCAATGTCGGTCCACGTATTTATAATCTGCTGACGCAAATCTGCCGCTCCTCTAGAATAATTATTGCCGTTGACAAAATCTGGATGGAAGATTGCCTTTTCAGCACTTTCTTCCTTCACAAGGACGTGTTCCCTGAACAAACTCACGTGATAGCGTTTGAGGCAGGCATTGGAAATGTCCAAAGACATCTTTTTGAAGACTGCACAAGTATGCAACACATCTGCCAAAGGTTTAACGTCCGACCAAATTGAGAGATCCAACTGTGGCAATCGGGTAAGCTCTACCGATGCACGATTCAGTTTAGCGCCAATTGTTTGCGGAATTACAATACCCATCATGCCAGAAGGAATTTGGGCCTGAATATTGGTTGGCCTACCAAAAGAATTGTGGCCTAGTTTTAGCTTATAGCAAACCAGTTTTCTTTCCAAGGTTTGTTTTTCAATGTCCAAAATGTCTTCATCCAAATGATGAGGCACCAGACTCATGTGGTTTCTTAAGAGGTCCACTTCATCAAAGGACATGTTGGTGACAATGATCAACTCTTGAATAGGTTCTCCACTTGATTTGATCTTGTGAAAGAAATGAAAACATTGTTGTAGATTTCTGTCTTCTTTACTGCTTAGCAGTTGTTCTGGTGTCTTTGCAACAGTTATTTTACCTTGCTTGTGGCTAGTGTGAATATAGCGGTATCTCTGACACTCAGCATGTTTACTTTTGGAAGGAGTTTCAGTGATTTTCTTCACAATAATGTTTCCAAAATTGTGGTTAGATTCAGTTCTTAATTGGTGATGGAAGTCCATCTGTTGGTTGTTCATCAAAAGTAGTATTGCTATGTTTGATCGGAACTTGACATTGAGGTCTGCTCCCCCTCCAGAGAATTGGGAAGCTTGCAAAAAAGCTGATGCCATCTTTCTAGGGCTTTAAATGCTATACTTGAGGTGTCCAAGAAAATGTTCCTATTAAGAGAGAGAGAAACAAACACGAGAATGATTCTCTTCCACTACACGATATTAATAGGCTGCCATTTAAATTATATTACAATATCTGTAGGGCCATCAGTAATACCTGAACCTGTAGACCTACAGGTTGAACAATAACAAGCCAACAACATACAAAGAGCAAATATCTGTTGAACTCAAAAAGTCTATACCTGTTAATCACCAATCGTAAGCAAGGACACAGTAAGATGAGTTTTCTCAGTCCTACTGGATAGCAGCTACTGAAAGTTTTTTGCACTCATCAATGTTTGGGAGAAGTGCAAGGAATCGAGCGAATGCAATAAGTGAATAAGAGGAAATGGACCATAGGAAGAAAGAGTCAGGGTTCAGAACACATCACACACAGACAACGAGGCAACGAGGTAGGAAAAATTAATGAGGAAATATCATCACTGCGTGTAACGTGATTTCACATTCCTTTTCCCGCTCGTTTTCTTCTTTCTTTCTGTTCCCACTTTTCCCATCCTTGTCAATTTTTAATTTAACCAAATGATTTTAAATTTTCACCTTATTCCATCATTATCATTCGAATTTCAAAACTTCTGTCAGTTGACAACGATGCCAACGAATGAGGGAGCTGCATTGAGAGTTATTAATATTATTTTAAACAACAGATACAGCATAAAAATTTGTCCAATCCATTAATATTTTCCGATTTTTTTTCCGATCAAACATCAAGCATTATGTTTTAAAATTATTCGAAATTATTCAGTTTAAATGATTTGTCACGTGACTTTAAGCTCCGCCTTACTTGGCTCAGATTCAGCATAAAAACAAGAGAGCTAAGAGAAAATGGGTGTTTAATTTTCGTAGGCCATGGTGTTGGCCAATTAAAAAATAAATGTACATCGTTTTGGCCGATATGTTGAACTCGATGTTGAACCGGCTGGTGGGTACGCCCGAAATGGCCGCCTTGGTGCCCACAGCCGACCGTCGTGCCCTTGCCGGCCAATGCGTCGAAGCCGTCGTCATTTACCTAGCTGACGGATCTATTTTGCACGGCGCACGCTTCTCATCGCCGAATTCCTCTCATCGCCGAATTCCGCAACCTCCATGCAGGGCCAATTAGAATTACTTTAGGAAATTCCTTTTCATCTTTTTTTTTTTAAATTTTAGTTCATCCTTACTGTGTTCTTTACCATTGCCCTGTTCCGACCAATCAATACAACAAATGTGGCTCATTGAGGAAATTTGAATATACAGTGCCAGTTTTGGTTTTCCAACGAGATTGTGTCTACTAAGTGTAAGTGCTTAGGAGCCGTTGATTATCTTTGGATTTGTGCCCAACTGCTCACCAGGCATCAATAAAAACGGCCAGAGTTTGGACCCGTTCTTACAACCAGGAAATCTCGTCGTCTGTCGAAGTGCTGAATTCGTAGATCGTCGGAATAAGACTAGACAAAATTGCTTAACCTTTTAGACACTTGTATTGGCAGCCGACTCGTGTGGAGAAAGGAGGAAATTCGTAACAGGTGGTGAATCAACTTTTTTTTTGGTGGGGGGAGGGGGCTGGGGTAGAGCAGCGTTTGTAGCAGAAACAAATCTCAAACTCTGTTAAATCCCATCTGATTTTTAAAGTAGGAACCATCTCTGATCTGAAGCATCATCTTTACAGTAATCGACATGAACGCCTTCTACAAAATCACCATTAAATATTTCGATTAAAACTGCTATGGGAGGCATAATAGTTCGCCAAAAAGTCCTAATAGGCGAGTTATCATAAAAAATGCGAACAAAACCACTTGTTATTTGTTTGAAAATATACAAAATGTAACCGTACCAACTGTGCACCACATCGGAAGTCAAACAATATTTGTAGGCTCCATTGCTCAGCACGACTTGATGGCTTGTCTCGTTGTATTCCCACTTGTCGTACTTTAGCGTCATCTTCGCTTCAGAGCAATGTTTTTTATCGATGTAAAATCTGAGCCAACCATGGCTGATGATGAGACAAACGCCGTCGTCGTTCATCAACTGGTCATCGACGAATCGCCATCGTTGTCCGGGTAGGTTCATCCACGGGCCGACTTTTACAACATCAGCTTGCGCATCTAGAAATTGCCTGGAGAACTCGTTTCGCAAAGGTCGCCCGCTGCTGTTGCCCTGTACGCCGTGAACGACCATTTCATCTTCGCAGTCCGTGTCCCAGTGGTACCACAGGTACCGCGGATTTGTAGAACACTCTGTAATTATGAATTCTACATAATTCGGCATCTTCTCTACTCCGAGACAGTGCGCATAGAACTTTTTGTCCAATTGGACAATCTGCAGTCCGTGGCGAATCCACATCTGCGAAGGCCAACTCCAATCATAATCACTACAATCTCGAGAAACAATGTAAGGACCCAAACCACCGATCTGCTCATAAGCGACCGTCAGGCACTGTCCGTGTTCATTTCTGAGCGTGTTGTCGATGAACCACCATTTCTGAACCGGGAGGTTACTCATCCACTCGTGATAGAGAGAGAGACCATTAGGACGTGTTGAGGATCGGTGGAAGTCGCCTGCGGACAGGTAGCTTTGGGAGAACGCGTTGCGCAACACGAGTTCCGTGTTACTGCTGGGGAAACATTTCAAGTTATCGGTCCGATGTTGCGGAACTGCCAGAGTTGAATTCCATGATCTTTTAGGTATGACTATCACTTTAGTTGTACGATAAGTAGGTAAAGTCGAGTCGCCAGGGCAAGACGTATGAGTCAAGAAGAAATGTTCTAAACCTCTTGAATAAATATTGTTCCCATAAGAGGGGCGCACTTTTCTTTGACAGTCCTCATAGTTATAGACGAGGAACTCGACGTCGAATCGCTCGTCAGTTCGTAGCGGTGTTAAGTAGCGACCGAGATAGTCGTGAATCACTTTAACATCTGAGGAACTCATTGAACGTTTCGCGTTAAAATAGGAATCGCGGTAGATTTCAAGATTGTACGGAATTTTGAATTCTTCCAAATATGATCGTTGGTTTGGCGATAATAACGTCTCGTCGTTGGCATCATTCAATGTTTTATTAACATTATTCCCGCCGTTGCTGACGGCCAAAACGAAAACACCTTTGGCAGAGACCGTGTGGAACCCTCCGGTTTGCATTGTTTCGAGGAAACCTGACTTTCTATGTTCATCGAGTAAGGTGATTACCAGCCATTTTTTCGTATCGTATTTGTCCTCGAGAAAATCAAACAAAATATTAGTCAAATCTTCATCACTTTCATTCGAATTTTGATTGATGATGTCGCGCATCTCGTTTTCAACAGCTCGCTCATCCATTCGACATTCTTGTACCATGTTTTTGAGTCTCTTGGCCACTTCATCGACTGATTGGTTTACAGTTTTGGCAAATATGGATGTGCTAAAAGTTTCTGCATTTTGATTGGGATTCTTCATCCTTAGGAATTGTTTGTAGACGTCAACCCCATTCAGGACGATGGTCATCAAAGTAAATACTTTCTCGTCCAACTTGCGGCCGTGGCACTACACAAGAGTAAATTAACGATTTCAAAATGAGGCTATCTTATTTTCAACAAAGTGTAGGCTATAATACTATGTCTTACTTGGTTGATGTCTCGTAAAGCGTCCAAGATATTCTCAGATAAAGTATGTCTCCCCAGCAAACCGTCTAGAATGTTTCGCACATGCTTGGGAATGTCGACAGCCGACTTGTAGAATTCATCGCGGAGGTGTTGGTCGCTTGGTTTGTCTAAATGTTGACACAATAACGACAGGCTGTTTTTAATTTCTATTTCGCTGGAGACGTAGGTAGCTGACAAGCTCAGTTTGAGAATGTCCTGTTGAAGCGAATCTGTTGCCTTCTCTAGTTCCTCTTGCTCATCCAAAATCCGATCGAAATATTTGAACAAATTTTCGTTTTTCTCCTCTTGAGGTTCTTCTAAGATTTTTTTGAGGCCGTAATGGATTGCCAGTGGAAAAATTTCATTCAATGCAAAATTTCCGACATTTGACGGATTCGACATTAATAAACTGGCGGTTTTCTCCAGAATGCTGAAGGGTGTCTTTGGTAGTGCTTCCTTTAAAGCACAGAGCAATTTACTTGTGATGATCTCCTGTTTTAAAATAAATGGCTTTTCGATCCCATTGCACGTTGCAATGGGTTTGTTACAATGGGTTCCCGTTGCAAAGGTTCTTTGCACTTCTTCCGTCATGGACGATGTGGTATACAGGAGAAGAAGTGCCAAAATGAGCCCGGCGGGGCTTCTTCGGGCCATCGTCATCAGTGGACATGAAACTAGAATAAAAAAGTAGGCTATAAATGATTGAAGTAACTGTATTTTAAATAAACGTTATAGACCACTCATATACTGTTACGAAAGCACAACTTAAGCTGGAAATCTAATGCATAGGCTACGTTTAACATAGTCAATACGCGAGCAGCACGTATACAACTTTCAAACATTATCAGCCGTCATTATTATCACAATTTATCAGTGTGCTGAGATTATTTTATCACACCCTCGGTCCAGGCTAGCTAGCCTACTGAATGTATTAATGTAAAAATATATTTTTAAGGTTAGGCTACGCTGTTTAAAATAATAAGGGAGAAACGGCAGGAAATGCTATACCGTTCTGGCGGACTCTTTTTTCGGTAGCATTTGCTATCGGTTATTTAAAACGGTAGGCTATCACCCCACGATACTCGGTAGTTGATTTTTTCCAACTTATTTCAGTAGCTATATTATACAACAAATGCGACCCATTTGAGGAAATTTGAATATACGGTGCCACTTTTTCCAACGAGATTGTTCTCACTGGATGTAAAAAGGTTCGTAAAAAGGTTTATTATTAGGTCATCTTTGGACTTGGGTCCAACTAGCTCGCACAACACCAGTTATAAGAGAGGCCGTAATTATATTGGACGCGCGACGCGTTCTTCAAGCTACTGAATATCGACATCTGTCGGTTTGCACTGCTCTGTTAGTCTAGGTTTAATTATTTATATCAAAGTATTGTACGTACCGATAACAGAGTCATTCAACTTTTAAAATGTTTAATGCCCATTTGAAATTTTTGACCCATAATACAACCACTGCTGGGACTTCGGTTAATTGAGCCATTTGTAATATTATCAACCCAGAGGGCCAGGTCATATAGTCGGTAGGCTACGCCTTTTATTGACCTCTTTGTTTCAAAAGAGAAAATTTTATTAATTGAATAGTCATCCATTAAACATAATATTACACAATTCGTTAGATTCGCGAACTACAGTAGCTTTGGTGGGAGGGGAAACGTTTAGCAGAAACCTTAAGCTTTGTCAAATCATATGTGCTGAGGATGTGAGCTGTTTATTATTCATTCTTCCTAACAGTCGTAAAAAAGCCATCCCATTTCTGCTGTGGAACATCTTTACAGTCATCGATATGGACATCTGAACTAGTTCTTTTGCTGATGGACGAAAACCCAACCACAGCTTCAATGATTGGATGCAGAATACGGTGGAAGACACGAAACAGACCACTGAAAAAACTCCTGATGATTCCGGGCATTTCATTTAATTCATTGATGGAGGTCAAACAGTAGCCGCGACCGCTTTTGCTCACGATTTGCCTTTTCTCGTTGTATTCCCAGTTGCTGTGTATCAGCAATTTCTTGGCTTCGGCGCAATTTTTCTTCTCGATGTACGACGTATAATACCAACCATGGCCGATGATGAGACAAAGGCCGTCGTCGTTCATCAATTGGCCATCGACGAATCGCCATCGTTGCCCAGGCAGGTTCATCCATGGGCCGTGCTTGACCTGATCGTCCTGCACGCCTAAAAATCGCCTGGAGAACTCATTTCGCAAGGGTTGTCCGTTGCTGTTGTTCGATGCACCGTGAACGACCATGTCATCTTCGCAGTCCGTGTCCCAGTGGTACCACAGGTACCGCGGATTTGTAGAACACTTGCCCAATACGATGGGTAAATGACCATCGGATTTCCCGTCTACCCCGACACAATACATGTTGGAATGGTCGTCGTGTTGTTCAAACGGTCGGACAATCTGCAGTCCGTGGCGAATCCACATCTGAGAACGCGAACCAGGATCACAACGTGCGGAAAGAAGGAAAGAGCTAGTACCGCTCGTCGTATTGCCGATGACCGTCAGGCAATAACTTCCACCATCATTTCTGAGCGTGTTGTCGATAAACCGCCATCTCTGTCCCGGGGTGTTACGCCATTGCCGATCGGCGACGACGCCAGCATCCTTATTATTCTCAGAACCGTCCGGCGCGGATAGGTAGCCTTGGGAGAATTCGTTGCGCAACATGCGCCCCCAATTAATTGGGAAACAATTCAAGTTGTTGGTCCGATGTTGCGGACCTGCCAGCAGAGTTGAATTCCACGATGATGATCTTTTAGGTACGACCAACACTTTAGCTGTACGATAAGAAGGCAGCTTCGACACGTCAGAGCAGGACGTATGAGTCAAGAACAAATGTTCTAAACCTACTGACAAAACATGGTGCCCGTAAATAGATGGCAGTTTTTCTCTACAGTCCTCATAGCTGTAGACGAGGAACTCGACGTCGAATTGCTTGTCAGTTCGCAGTGGTGTCAGGTAGCGACCGAGATAGTCGTGAATGACTTTGACATCTGAAGAATTCGTGGAACGTTTTGAGTTTAGAAAGGAATCCCGATCGATTTCCAGATCGTACGGAATCTTGAATTGATCCAAATATGATCGTTGCTTTCGTAATAATAATGCCTCTTGCTGGTTGGCATCATTTAATGTGTCATTATTACTGCCGCCGTTGCTGACGGCCAGAACGAAAACGCCGTTAGCAGAAATCATATGGAACCCTCCGGTTTGAACGGTTTTGACGAGACCCGATTTTCTATAATCGTCGAAGAAAGTAAAAACGGCCCATTTCTTTGTATCATACTTGTCCTCGAGGAAATGGTGCAAAGCATTAGCTAGATCATCTTTACTTTTATCCGAATTTTGAATGATGATCTCACGCATCTCATTATCGAGAGTTCGCTCGTCCATACGGCACTGCAGTACGATGTCGTCCAGTCTCTTTGTCACTTCATTGACTGATTCGGTTAGGGTTTGAGCGAATTTGGATTTGCTGAAGACTGACGAAGGTTCACTCTGATTGGGATTTTTCATCCGTAGGAATTGTTTGTAGACTTCAACTCCTGTCATGACGATGGTCATCAAGGTGAAAACTTTCTCGTTCAACTTGCGACCGTGGCACTGCAAGAGTAAATAAATAGTTTCAACTCGATCTTTAAGAAAATGTTCAGCTATATCGCGTCCAAAACATTTGTGTTCAGTTTTTTTTTCAATTTTAAGCATGCACTCAAAATATAAATTCAGATCAATGCATCAATTTGAATAAATTAAAGTAATAAGTTCTCAACTTATGGCTTCTGATGCATAAGCTTTTTTGGCACTTTTAAGGTCTTATTTGGTATTGAAAAAACGAGTAAAATGTTTTGGACACGGTAATAGCTCAACACAATTGTTCACACAGTGGGGAAATTTTTGTGAGAGAAAAATGACTTTGCTTATAAAGGAATGTACGTTCAAAACTGACTCACTTGATTGATGTCTCGTAAAGCGCTCAAGATATTCTCAGAGAAAGTATGCCTCCCCAGCAAACCGTCCATGATTTTTTCGACGCGCTTTGGTATTTTGGCAGCTTCTTTGTAGAATTCATCGCGTATGTGTGGGTCATCGGGTTTGTCTAAATGCCGACGCAATAATGACAGACTGGTCTTGATTGTGGTTTCGCTGGAGTCATAGCTGACGGCCAAGCCCAATTTGAGAATGTCCTGGCGAAGCGATTCGATTTCCTTCTCTAGGGCATTCTGCTCATTTGAGATCCGGTCGAAACAAGCCACCAATTTTCCGATTTTCTCCTCTTCCGGCTTTCGCAAGATTTTGTCCATGCCGTATTTCATTGCGAAGGAAAATATTTGTTTCGTTGCTAGGTATTTTACTTGGACACCCAAAGGACTTGATAGTAAACTGACGATTATGTTCAAAATGCTAGCGGGTGTGGCTGGTGTTGCTTTCTCTAACAAGTTGCGCAACATGATGGCGTCCTGTTGGTCAGAAAAAATTGTCCCCACTCCATCGCCCTCCATAAAAGTGCTCTGAGCTACTTCCGTCATATTCGATGTTAACAGGAAGATTGTTAAAACAATAATTCCGCTGATGGGAATTTGTCGTGCCATCGTCGCCTCCAGAGATATGGGATTTTCTATTAAGTAAAGGAGTAATTAATATATTACAGCAGCATTTGAGATATAATATATGCTGGTACATGCGGTCTTCTAACTCCGTATTATTTAAGTTTATAAAATCATGCCGAACAAAAAAAATGCAATTTTCAATCGATCAAGACCTTTGAATGCACAGATATGCAACATGATATCGATAGACGTATTACTAGTACCTCAATGAGATCATGCAAAACGGTTAATTGCAATGTTGTCAATAACTGCTTTATATATACGGCCTAGAGAGATGAGGAACATGGTTGTACGTATTTCATAGGGAAAAAGAATCTTGGGACACACAATAACTTCATCCACTTCACAGGTCAGTATTCGGTTTTATAGAGACACATCCATTCGTTCACTTATGTGAGAGCAGCACGTTAACAGCTTTCAAACGTTATCGGCCACCATTATCAAACATATATTTATCAGCGACATTTTACACCGCTGTAACTGCTGAGACTGGCTCACACCAACCAAATATATATACACGCAATAATCGTATAACAACGGTCGAAGAGCATTACAGTTTTTTTTTATCTTGGATAATAATATGGGGTTGTACATTTTTAGAAATCCTCTTCGTAGCGAATTGAAAAGTGCTTCAAAACACACCGTATTAACTGCTTCGAAGAGCTTTGAAAAACTTTCCTTTCGCTTCGTCTTATAAGAGAAAATACTGAGAGTGTATATATATTTTGGCAAATATAAAATGCTTCTGCCGATGCTTCTCTTTAACGGAGATGGGGATAAAGTATATGTCAGAGTGTCCCGGATGGCCGACAGACGCGGCCGGATCAATTTCTTATTAAATCGTCTTGGTTTTGGCACATACGTAGCCTAACTAGTTGTGAAATCGCACATAAAAAGAAATTTGTCTTTGTCAAAACACATCTGGCTCAAAATCAAAACAAAAAGTTTATTAGTCAACCTGATTATTCATTCTTTTGTCATAACAGTGAAACAGTCTTAGATGAGTCGCCACCCCATTTCTGTTCTGGAGCATCATCTTTACAGTCAGTGATATGGACACCTTCTCCTATACCAACTCCTTTAAAAGAAAATTCATCCACAACAGCAGGAATGAATTGATGCACTTGAAAGACACGTGCCATACTATTGACAACATCCCCGATGATTCCGGGTCGTCCTCCAGCAGCACTGAACTCATTGGCGGTCAAACAGTAGCCGTTGCCACCATGGCTGACGATTTGCCTTTTCTCGTTGTACTTCCAGTTGCTGTGTTTCGCTAACTTCTTGGCTGCGGCGCAATCTTTCTTGAGGAGTTTCCAGTTATCGCCGATGATGAGACAAACGCCGTCGTCGTTCATCAATTGTCCATCGACGAATCGCCATCGTTGTCCAGGCAGGTTCATCCACGGGCCGTGCTTCACCTCATCGTCCTGCGCCCCCAAAAATCGCTTGGACAATTCGTTTCGCAAGGGTCGTGGTCGATCATTGATGTTGTTGCTGTCCTCTACTCCGTGAACGACCATGTCGTCTTCGCAATCCGTTTCCCAGTGGTACCACAGGTACCGCGGATTTGTGGTGCACTCCCCCAGTACGGGTTGAAATAAGTAACCGAAGGAAGCATCTTGTACCAAATCTACTCCGACACAGTACATACTGCTGGAACGATGATGGCCATGTTGGACAATCTGCAGTCCGTGGCGAATCCACATCTGCGAACGCGAGCCAGGATGACAACGTTCGACAAAAAGGAGAGAGAAAAGACCGCCCATCGTATTGCCGACCGTCAGGCAATTTTCATGATCGTTTCTGAGCGTGTTGTCGACGAACCGCCATCTCTGTCCCGGCGTGTTACTCCAATGGCGATCGACGACGACGCGAGAGCCCTCCTTTGAATTGTCCCACTCGGACAGGTAGCTTTGGGAGAACTCGTTTCGCAACATACGCTCCCCGTTACTGATGGGGAAACATTTCAAGTTTTTGGTCCCATCTTGATGTGCTATGCGCTGGAACTGCCAGAGTTGAATTCCACGATGATGATGATCTTTTAGGTACGACTATCACTATAGTTGTACGATAAGTAGGTAGAGTCGAGTCGCCAGGGCAAGACGTATGACGCAATTGGAAATGTTCTAAACTATCTGTCCAAATATGATCCCCATAATAAGAAGGTGGCCCTTTCCCTCGACAAACATCATAGCTGAAGACGATGAACTCGATGTCAAATTTCTTATCAGTTCGTAGTGGTGTTAGATAGCGACCGAGATAATCGTGAATCGCTTTGACATCTGAAGAATTCGTGGAATGTTTCATTTTAAGAAAAGAATTAGAGTCAGTTTCAAGACTGTACGGAATCGTGAATTCTTCCAAATATGACCGTTGGTTTGGTGATAGTAACGTCTCGTCTTTGGCATCATCACTCAGTGTTTCATTATTATTGCCGCCGTTGCTGACGGCCAACACAAAAACACCATTGGCAGAGACCGTGTGGAAACCTCCGGTTTGAACCGTTTTGAGCTGACCCGATTTTCTATAATCGTCGAAGAAGGCAAATACCCACCATTTCTTTGTATCGTATTTGTCTTCGAGAAATTTGTGCAAAGAATTGACTAGGTCTCCATTACTTTTATATCTGAATTTTGATTGATGATGTCGCGCATCTCGTTGTCAACAGTTGCCTCATTCATACGGCACTGCAGTACAATGTCGTCTAGTCTCTTGATCACTTCATCGACTGATTCACTTAGGATTTGGGCAAATTTAGATTTGCTGAAGGCTGTCGATGAAGGTTCATTTTGATTGGAATTCTTCATCTGCATGAACTGTCTGTAGACGTCAACTCCTGTCGTGACGATGGACATAAAAGTGAATACTTTCTCGTTCAATTTGCGACCGTGGCACTGAAATATGAATATATGAATATAAATAAATGGTTTCAAAAACTATTTCGTTTACAGCAGTGAAATGTAGTCTATTTCTTTCTTAATAACTAACTCACCTGATTGATGTCTCGTAAAGCGACTAAAATATTTTCAGATAAAGCATGTCTCCCCAGCAAACCGTCCAGAATGTATTCTACATGATTGGGAATTTCGGCAGCCGCCTTATAGAATTTATCGCGGAAGTGTTGGTCGTCTGGTTTGTCTAAATGTTGGCGCAATAACGACAGGCTGCTCTTAATTACTCTTTCGCTGGGGGCATAGCTGACGGCCAAGCCCAATTTGTGAATGTCCTGGCGAAGCGATTCGATTTCCTTCTCTAGGGCATTCTGTTCAGCAAAGATCCGGTCGAAATAAGCAACCAAATTTCCGATTTTCTCCTCTTTGGGTTTCCGCAAGATATTGCCAATGCCGTATTTAATTGCCGTTGAAAATATTTGTTTCTTTGCAAGGTTCTTGAATTCGACAGTCAAAAAACTTGATAGTATACTGGTGACGATGTCCAAAATGCTAGTGGGTGTTGCTGGTAATGCATTGGCTATGACGTCGCGCAACATAGCGCCCTGCAGGTCAGGAAAAAGTGGCCCCACTCCTTTGTCCACTTCAGTGGTGCCTTGAGCTACTTCAGTGATGTTCGATGTAAACAGAAAGAGCGTCAAAACGATCCCTCTGATCGATTTTCGTTGTGCCATCGTCCTCTTCAAATAGTCTCCAAAAACCATGAGATATAGCCTACCCTATTATATACATAATATATTAAAGCGTTATTAGAATTAACTTATACCCTACTGTTTTCAGAAGCACAATCAACTCAAGTTGGTGGAAATCTAAATTCAAATGGATACACAAACTCCATATCTGAATGTTATTGTTCTGAAGCCGATTAAAAAAATATAACAGCAGATCAAGATCTAACTGTGATAATATGTATACGAATATGCATTAGGCTAATATTGTCAATAGACGTATTAACTAATTTAAGACCTACCTCAATTGCGCTCGACTTCTTTGTTGTCAACTACTATATACGTCCTAGAGAGACAAATAAGCTATGGTTAAAACTGTACCTTATAGGTAGCCTATTTGCTTATATTTTTTATTAGGAAAACGAATCTTGAGACACAAAACCAATTCTTTATTCATACTTCACAAGCTAATCTTTGTTTTTTTTAGGCGTAATCTCTAATGTAGCCTATATGAGCGCACCAATTCGGTCACCAATGTGAGAGCAGCACGTCAACAGCTTCCAAACGTTATCGACTACCATTATCAAACATTATCAGCAAAATCATACATGCACCTGTGAATGCCGAGGCCAACTCACTCAGTACCATCAACCAAAAATATATACACGTATTATGTGATCGCAACTGTGATCGACGAACATATCACAGTTTTCTGTCTTTTTTTAAAGGTACTTGCATAATGGATGCTATGCGTGAATATTTTCTCTTTTGAACAATTTTAGTATATAGCCTACATTTATTCTTCATTATATGGAAACTAATAGAAAGTTTGTATACAAGTTTATATACAAAACCGACCGACAGCAGCAATTTTTGTTTATATGGATAGGCCATATAGGCTACTTGTCTTCGAGAAAATGGAGCACAGCTTTGGCTAGATCTTCATTACTTTTAGGCCTCTTCGTATTTATTTTGATGATATCGCGCATTTCGTTTCCGTGCAGTCCTTGTATTACGCCGTGCGAGTCTATTTATCGATTATCTGCTATAGAACGCCAGACTAATATAGACGGAAAGATAACTGTTGTGAATTTTCCGAATATTTATTTTGCTGGTGCTAAGCGAGTCGAGAATGATTACAAATGATACACAACCTAATTAGCACAAAACAAACAATATTTAACCTTACCGAGGCGGCAACTACCTGTCCCGAGTGTAGGATCGTACCCTACGAGATTCTCGTGAACATCTCCCTATGGGTCCTCTCAGTTATTCTCGGGATTTTCTTGTTGTTTCCAATCCCTAGACGATTGTTATGCAACAATATTACTACAATAAATATAGTGACAAACATAAATCAATTTGATTTTCAAGTGTGAACATCACAATATATAAAGGCGAACAGCTCATGAACAAGTGGAAATGAGAGAGACACTTTTTAAGTAGTATGAAACCTTTTCTAATGAAACCTCGACTACCAACAACTATCTTTTGAGAAGCTATTAAGAGTCACAAACATGAATGATTTTCGATTTCTAACACCAGAAGGGGGGAACATCACGGGTTGTGTGGTATAAGTTGACACGAAAACGGAAGATGATGTAACTGATGTAGTCTTCTTCAACATTTTGCCAATCTTCAATGGTAATTCCAGCGCCGTGCAGAGTCAAGGCTTCGATTTCGTTGTTGGGGCAATAGAACTCGCGTCGAATGAAGCGCTGTTCCGATCGGTCGCTGGAATCGGCGACGGGACTGATGCCCACCACTGTCTGAAAAGTATTAAACACTCGATGCGAAAATGAATCCAAAAAATCGTCCATGTCTCTATCATCCGGCTGGCGGTTGACGGAAAAAACCAACGTCGGTTCAGGATGGGACAACAGTTGAACGCCGGCAATTAACTTAGCGCCGAATGTCAAATGCTCCGGCAAGATTCGCTGGGAAAGGAAACTGAGATGAACTAGGATCACCGCAAAACCGCACTCACTTAACTCGGAGTCATATTCAATGATGCGGTTCAAAATGATTTTGTATTGGGCGTCCAGCAACGCACGCAAGTGGCTAATGTCATTTTTGTTCACTTGTTGAAGCAACGCCATGTCGATCCTTTCAGCTCTCCTTCCAGCGCCAAGCCGATCCAGCATGACTTGCACGACACGGTCCAACCTAATTCGCTCCTGTTGAACATTCATTTGAACACAATTCGGTCTGTACATTGATAATGGCAACGGTTCACCTTCGGTTTCCAAACAGTTGGCCACTCCCGGAACTTGTTGAGATGCTGAAGGCGGACGGGGCGCATTGCCGCCTGGGTTGTCCTGTCTCTCTCTCTCACATTCTTCAACAGTTTTGTCACTGATAATTATTTGTTTGGTCTTTTGTCCAGCGGCCAAAGAGATTGGAGCTAGTTTTCTGTAGACTTGAATGAATGTATCGTGTTTGCACACGACGACGACAAGATCCAATATTGTCGACTCCACGATTGCGGCCATTTCATCACCATACTTTCTTAGGCGATTGGATGACAGAGCCACATAATTGCGAATGCCCATGCTTTCCAGTTGGAAAAAGACTCTGGCAGCCGTGGATTCCGGGAAAATAGAGTTGATGTGTAAAACATCCCTGTCGGTCGGAGAGAATAGAAAAGACTCCAATTCCCTGTCGAGATTTGTAGGCGGTCGAATCTTCGGCTCGTGAATATCGAGTACATCACTTTGGTAGTCGACGGAAAACGTATTTGATTGGGCTATCAGTCTCCACATTTTCTTGACAGTTTTGAAAGACAGCACTTTGTCATCTGAGAGTTCTTTAGCGATCCAGTCCGACATTCTGTTTGCGATGGAAGCAGAGTCAAAGTCTGTAGCTTCTAAATCCAACAGTTTCTTGACTTTTTCGTGGACTATTTCTTCTAATGGGATGTCGTCAGGAATGATAACAAAGACAAGTTTTTCGAAAAATTCGCAGATGTCGTCCTCGACCGCGAAGATGGGTAGGGAATAGCATTCTTCATCGCTTGATTTTTCCCCAAAATTGGGACTCGAAGAAAATGTCAGAGTTTTCCAATCGCCAATGTCGGTCCACGTATTTATAATCTGCTGACGCAAATCTGCCACTCCCCTTGAATAATTACTGCCGTTGACAAAATCTGGATGGAAGGTTGCCTCATCAGTCCTTTCGTCCTTCACAAGGACGTGTTCCAGGAACAAACTCACGTGGTAGCGTTTGAGGCAGGCATTGGATGTATCCAAAGGCATCCTTTTGACTACACAAGTATGCAGCACATCTGCCAAAGGTTTAACGTCTGACCAAATTGGGATAGCCATCGGTGGTGATCCGTTAAGTTCTGCAGAGGCAAGACTGAGCGCAGCGCCAAACATTAGCGACAACAGACCTTCAGTAGGAATAGGTCTAGGAACGTCGATTGGCCTACCAACAGAATCTCGGTCTAACAGTTGCAGTTTACAGCAAGCCAGTTTTTGCGTAAAGCCTGCCATTTCAATGTCCAAAATGTCTTCATTCAAGTAATAAGGCACCAGACTTATGTTGTTTCTTAAGAGGTTCACTTCGTCAAAGGACATGTTGGTGAAAATCATCAACTCTTGAATAGGTTCTCCTCTTGCTTTAATCTTGTGAAAGGAACTGTAACCTTTTAGTAGATCAAAGTCTTCTTGACTGCTTAGCAGTTGTTCTGCTGTGATAGCAACTGATGTGCCTTGCTTGTGGCTAGTGTGAATGTAGCAGTGTGGCAGACACTCCGCACTATCACCTTCAGGAGTTTCAGTGAATTTTTTCACAATCATGTCCCCAAAATAATGGTCTGATTCGGTTCTCAATTGGTAACAAAAGTCCATATATTTTTTGCCCTTTGTCAGCAATAATAGCATTGCTATGTTTGATCGGAACTCTGCTTTCCTCTGAAATTGGGAAGCTTGAAAAACAGCTGATGCCATCTTTCTTAGACTTTAATGCTATATAGACTTGAGGTGTCAAGACAAAATCCTATTGAAAAAGAGAAAAATAAACAGGAGAATGAACTTTGTTTCACAGCCATAAATTGTTATAAGCTATAGCAGCTATTTCAATTAGTTTAGACAGATTATTATGATATCAGCAGTAATACTTATTGAACCTGTACATCTTAAACAACATAAAAAGAGACAGAATATCTGTTCAAGTCTATAAGTCTATACCTGTTAATCACCATGCAATCACTGATGGTAAACACTAAACAAGTTTTAGTCTTTTAAAATGCAAGTGCAGATGAGCTCATAAACAAAACGACAATATAAGGTTGCTGACTCGAGAGCTCTAGTAGAAGGCCTGTGAAGCTGAAGCCTATAATGTTTCTCAGAAAAACACATCAAGACCTGCATTTCCTGTAAACGTCGGAATGACGAATTTGAATTTCCCGAATCATTTGTTGATTGGATTTGTTGGTTGCTAAGCGACGTCGAGCTTGTATTGTCGTCTGCTTTTCTTTTCTCGACGAGTCGACGTCTCAAGAGTCTACCCGACTCGCATGTCTAATGATTATTTTTTCGATTTTTAGTAGAAATACAAAGGATACTGACTGTTTAAATGAACCGACTATGCGTCAAAAGTTTAAAATGTGGTTAACGAATGTTCTTTGAAGAATGTCCATCACGAAAAGGAGGGATGTCCAAAGCATCCTCTTAAGCTGATCACAAATTCGATTTACTCGCACTCATATCGTCACTCGTAACAAGATGGGTAATGATTTTGATACTACTTCTTTTATTTAAACACACTCATTTAAATTGTTGAACATCCCTTGCAACAGTTATAGGCTTACACACCAAACTCACACAAGACCGTTTGAGTTATCAAAGAGGGGTTTGCTTAAAATTGTCTGATGTCATCGTTCACTCTACAGTAGCCATATATATCAAACAGCCAACAGGTATTTCTTGTAAACTTATATACTAATCTTATACAGCTGGTGAAACTCTTAGTTGGGAAACACTGTGAAGTTGTTGAAAAACCCTCTGATGTTATCTTGTCATTATAATATATTAGATATAAACACAAGTGACCCTACATCCATTTGTGTCTGCTCCAAATTAATAATTTGGTCTGCTAATCAGGTTTTCAGGGTTATGATCAACCCAGGTGGATAACACAACCACTAACAGAAAAGGAATCATTGGATTGAAGTTATGCTCTTTGGAATGAGCCCTTGAATTTCTTTGTCTCTTAGTGTTTGCTCACTGCTCGTCCGACATGTAGAGAACGGCAGTTTGTCGACAAGAAACATTCTGAAGAGGGAAATGAAGACGGTTAGCTTATTCCAGATGCTACCATGGGCAATCTACCTCACGTATCTTCAGGATTTGTGGGCGAGATACCCCAAGGTAATCAACTTAAATGTTTATTCCAGTCCTCCTAGACTCGACTGATCTTTGTTGACGGTTGGTGTCTCTTTTCAGCGTCTCGTTACTATTTACAAATGGCAGAGCCAAAGAGGACAAGAGCCCAACCACCTTCTCCAATGGGCTGAACCGACATGTTGAACCGACTGGTGGATACTCCCGGAATGGCCGCCCGGGTTCCCGCAGCCGTCCTTCGTGCTTTAGCCGGCCAGTGCTTCAGAGCCGTTATCATGTACTTGGCGGTTCTCTTCTGCAAGATGAACGCCACTTCACGCAAGATGCACGTACACTGCCATTTTGCCAACGAGATTGTCCCTGCTGTATGTAAGAGGATATGATGTGTGGTATCTTTGGACTTCTTTGGACTGCTCAACTATTAGCTGACCGAGTAATAAGAGCGGCCTAGCGGCCGTAATTGGACGCGCTCATGTAGCCACGGAATGTCGACGTTTGTCGGGTAGCACTGCCCGAGTGCGTTTAATGTTTGTCAAAGTTAACTGATTACAGAGGCTTTGGTCCAGGTATATATTTGTTTCATTGCTTTTGAATGTTTCTGTTGAATGTAAAATATTTGCTGGCGATTATTCTGAGGGCCAACTGTTCATCGTCACCCCCGCGAGCTGAGCTGGACACGTTCTTGTGGCCATGGGGTGCTGTTCTTGACGCTTCCGTAAATGTAAAGTCTTTCAGTAGACGATGAGAAAGAATGAGAATGTTCTGGCGATCGGATTTCTTCCGCGTGAGCATTCTAGTCTAACATTTGATCGAAATAAGTAAACTCAGTTTTCCCTATTTTCTAGTTTGTAAACAGTTTTTCGATACTGTTTGCGTTTCATTGCGTATGGAACATTTTGTAAAGCAAGAGGGGGAACAACCTTGAGGAGCATCCAGGGTTCTATGACTCTGACCAGCTTTCAAGCGGTGGGGAATGTCGACATTCTAATTACTTGGCAACGTCCACAGCTTGATGACGCTTTGTTTCACTATAGTTTCTAGATTTGACTTTCACCTTACGCTGCAGGTGCGCTGAGCTCCAGAATTTCGTTTTCATTAAACGATTGAAAGAAACATTAAAAACTTTAAAACTCCATGGTCTTGTAGGTTTTGTCGTTCTGCAAATAATCCCAGAAATAACGTTTGTATGAAATATCAGTGTTAGGTTTTTATTTAGTTAATACAAGCAACTGCGTATGTGCTTTAGCTGTAGGAAGACCCGGCTCCCGCCCGTACGCAAAGCAAAATGAGATGGCTGATAGCAACAAGTTGGTCTTAGAAAATTTACTCTGCAGATGCAAAACAGAAAGCTGCCAGGTTTGATTGATACTGGTAATGACTTCAAATTAAATATTTTTGATTCAGATTTGATGTTTGACCTAATTAATTAACATTCATCTAATTTTGTGTTTAGGTTATCAAGTGAACTCAAGTTTTTTTACGTGATTATTCACTTGGCGTCAACCAACGCATTTAATAACTCATCTATGAAAAATATGTTGGCCTTCTCTTTTCTCCGCCTTCTCTTTTCGCGTTATTGGAAATTGGAATCGTGAAGAGAGTTCCCTAATATAGGGACTACCATATAATATTTCCTGAATTCTCGTCATTTTCTTTCCGACGATATTAAAACAGCCCTTTATAAAAAATAAAATAATTACTTGTGGGTAGGTAGGCCTACAGTGTTTGCGGGAATTTACACTTCAGTACTATCGATCAGTACCTAACTTTCTTCTTTATCTTCGGCTTTACTAGTTGTTAAGATGAAACGGATACTCGTCTCCTATTACAAATTTGGTTATTTCTGAGGATTTGGTTCGTATCTTTTTCAACAACGATGCTACTGAAATAAAGTGATGTCGTTGTTTAAAATTATACACGTGGATAAGGCTTACACCTTATCTGCTATAAGCCAAAACTCTTACTAAGATGAGACATTATTTTCCCAAGATAGTAAAATGGTTGGTTATCTTGTGATATTGAAATAAGGACAGGTACTAAAGATTTAGTGTGTTAAGCTTTTAGTTGCATTTCAATTACAAGAATGTGTAAAGGTCTGGACCTTCTTAAGAGTGAATAGGCTAGTACAATGAGTAACTACAAACAGTGTATTTTAGAATGCAAAAACAGAGCAACTTACATATCTGAAGGGCTGGACGAGTGTGGACGACTGCCTTACAGATCGGCAGATCGGGGTTCAAATAGTAGGGGATCGTGAGAAAAGAGAAACTTAGACCCGGCGTATTAAGAAGATGAGATTTGCAAATGATAGCATACCCGGCAAAACTGTCTCTGATTACTACATCATGGAAGTATAAACGGACAAGTGGAACAGCTAAATCAAATTTGTGACATAATCATTTTAGTCATCCAATCGCTGAAAAGATCTTGTCCTGGTGTTGACACTTGTTTTGCGTGAAACCCAGCTTCCCTTTTTGGCCTTCAATTGAGATGTTCCATCCATCTTCTCAAGTTGCATCAATATTATAGAGAAAACTTCCATCGGGTCTCGTTAGAATTACAATACCTGGAACAATGCAAAGAGCAATGACAAACATAACGGCGATGGAAACAACCTGCGGATTTCAACCTTATTTCTATTATGCTAACAAAAACTATACTATAGAAATAGATGGATGGATGGGTCAATCCATCCCTATTCCGATTGCTTTTGGCAGACACATCTTATAAACATGGTAAACCCTACATGTGGATACAAAATAATAACACTGGCGATTGGCTTGAAATGTTTATTACTAGTGGTGATTTGTGAAGAATAGGCAAACACTGGTGATATTGGTTAAGTATAGTTTTTGTTATAAGCTGAGTAGATACGATACAAGTGGTACTGAATGCACAAGAAGATTATACGAGATTGCACATAAGAAGGAGAGTAAGAAATAAGAACTAAGAACTGACGCTGTTCTGCTGGATCGGTGGGTTTTATATCACCGACAAGCGTCGGGCCTTTGGGCGGAGCTTCCACTCCTTTGCTCCAAAGTCTCATGTGCTGAATGCTTGCATTATACTTCGTATTTTAACAAACTTATCGAGCAAAGAGCGACTATACGGATAGGTCACTCAGCACTTAATCGGCAAAGCTGCCAAAGAGAATTAAGAAATTCTACCACAAACAATGTGACTGAAATAGGGGTAACGACAGAGAAAATAAAAAAAAACTATTCAATCGATTGGCCGAAAAGAGTAGGCCTAACCAAGGACATTTGTTTCAGATTCAATCAAGGACAATTGGAACATAAAATATATAACATCACCATTTAGATGGGGTATTACTGTAGAGGTGATGATTCTGGATCGAAGGTGTGGCTGGTCATTCCTGGTTGTCAGATGGTCCGGGTGTAGATGACGAAGGATGGGAACTCGTTGATTCTTCGTTGCCACCGCGCTGAGTTGTAATCCGACGGATCGTTGTTTTTGGGTAACGTACGTACTGCCGCTTTGGATCATCGTATTTCCTCCGCATTTAAGATTTTGTACCATCCGCCAACAATCGGCGGGTTCGACATGTTTCAAATCATGAAAATATGTGGTGTCATAAGATCCAATCCAAAAGGATCCTATTAATGTCTCGTTGGGACCTCCAAATGTAAAGGTCGGGACTTCAACTTAAAGTGAATAAACTTAACACAGAGTAACCAAAAACACAGTGTATTTGAGAATATAGAACAGAACAACTTACATACTTGAAGGACTGGACGACTCTACCTTAAAGGTCGGCAGAGCGGGTTTTAAATAGTAAGGGGTCGTGGGAAAAAGAGAAACTCGGGTCCGGGTTGTTGAGAAGATAAGATTTGCAAATAAGAGTATTTGCAAATGTGATTAATGAGATTTGCAAATAAGAGTATTTGCAAATCTCCTGCTGTTATTATACTTAAAGATATGGAAAACAATTTATTGCTTATCTTTTTTAGTTGGTCTTCGCAGACCACGTCGTTGTTTCTTCTTCGGGGTCGGTTTTTCTTCGGATTCCTGTTTCTTAAGAAATGTTTTTTGTTGTTGTATGAGCTTTGTTAATACTCTTTCGATCATTTCCATCCGATCGTCCAGAGTCTTTTTTGTCACTTTCACTTCTTTTCCAACGTATTCTTTTTCATAGTTTTGAAGCCAAATTTCGTTTTCGGACAGCGGATCGGTGCTATTGCTGTCAATGTTTTGACATTTCTGCAGTTCTTGCCCCGGTTCTCGTTGCAAGTTTTCGTCTATGTGATTAATTGCGTCGACTTCCTCAGTGGCGGAATATTTACTTCCTGGTGTTTCTTTTCCCGTCTCTATTGCGAGTGGATCACTATCTCCTTTGGTGAAGATGATGAGAGACATTGTTGGTTTCTGTTCTTGTTCACAGTTTCTACATTTTAATTCTGTTGGAGGGCCTACTACTCCAGCGGCCAATCCTTGCTGAATTTTAATGAACGCCAACACCATGTCACACTTGTTCACTGTGTTTTCACCATATATGTAGTCCGTGTAGTTTATCCGGAAACTTGTTTTCAATTTCGTTAAAGCGTTCATTCCGAGAATTATGTCCACTTTCATGTCTACTACTATGGCCCAGATGTTGATTACGAGGTCACTTACTGTGATGGTGAGATTTTTCTTTCCAGCCGGAAACAATCGGATCTGATGCACTGGGTCCGTATAAACACTTGAAAACGCCTCCATGACTTTTTTGTGTTCGTAACACAGTTTAAGCGATACTTGTGTGAAGTGCGGATTTAGACTTCAGAATAAAACGCGAACACGAATTTACGTTTTAAACACAATGTATTTAAGGCATAGAAAACAGAGAGAACTTACAAGGTAGATGTGCTGGACGACTCTGCCTACAAGCAGGCAGAGGGGGGTTTATATACTACTGAAGATCCGGGAGAGAGTGCATAAGAATGCGGATCTTCAGGTTTGCACAGATGGTTAGCGAAAAGAAGAACAGATGGTTAGCGAAGGAAATGGCAATGGCAGCATTAAGCAAAGATGCAAAATGCTGTCTTAATGATAGGTAGTTAGAAAAGAAGAATTTAGGAATATTACAATTCCTCTTCCTATTACAGGGAAAAGAATTGTTCCTATAATTCACTAAAAAGGGTCTAATGAAAATAATCCCCGAAATTAAACTCAATACCAAAAGAAGAAATAAAAAAAATATAAGAGCAAAATACAGTATAATTCCTTTCCCCTTTTCTGGGAAAAGAATTGGTCCCCCAAAATTCAAAAATAAAACGTGGAGGAAAATGCACAAGCCGGAATCGATGTCTGGTTTGGTCAAGACCATCATCGAAACGTTTAGTTTAGACAAAATTCCATAATACCATTCTCAAGGTCCAAAACCGGCAATGCGATGTACTGTTCTTATTATCAAACGTTTGAAGGGAAACCAAAATGTATTCCGAATTGATGCGGGGAAACTTGGTTGTTCACAATTGGAACCATTTCAATAGAGGGAAAATGTAACAGCTACAGCAGCAGCATCAAATTTTATACAAAGGCGAAGGGCAAATGTTGTTCACGGCAATTTGTATCATACCAAACTGCTAGCACATTTCATGTTACCATACGTTTTGTTTTTAATGCGTTTGTGTTCCGCGTAAAAATGAGCGACATAAACGCATTAAAAAAAATTAAACAAGCAACAACAACATCAACAACGACATTACAAAGTCAGAATGGATGACATTAGAAGACGGAAATTGAAATTTCGGCCCCCCAAAAATGAGCGACATCGAACACCATTTTGAACGGGGAAAAAAAGATATACTTCGTATAGAGGCATCTAAGATATTACGAGAGAATAAAAAGGTAGACATCCTCAGATGCGAAGGTTCAACAACCAAACGCATTTTTTTTAAAGAAAAGTAACAACATCAAAGCGTAAAAATGAAACTTCAACATCTGAATTGACAATACGGCGTACTGTCTTTTTTATTATTATGCGATTGAAAGAAGACGGAAATTGATACGAATGATCCATTCGTATATCATGAGATGAAAAAAAGAAAAGAAACTGATAGGTCGAATAAAAAATATTTTATCAAAAGACGATCGGGGAAATAGTTCAACGAAAGCTAGTCGATATAGAAGATGGGAAAATACGATGGCTTAACTTTCAGTTGCTAGGTGATCCTTTGTTGTTGTCCACGTCGTCGGCGTTGCTGTCATCTTCCATGCTGCGTCGTTTCTCCGGGTTGGCTGAGTCGTTTTTGAGTCTTGAAAAAGACGCTGCGGCTTCTTCTTCGGACCTTCTCACCTGGTGAAATAGGGCTGACAGCTCGCGGAGGCTGTCCAATTCTTGAGTAACTTGTAGTACGCGTGATTCTATTTCCTCCATAATCTCGTCGGCCGTCAGGGCGAGCCGTAATTGTTGGCTTCCGGTAGCAAGGTTGCCGTCCGTTGGTTTTTCACTAGTACATATACAACTGGCAAGTCAGCCAGCTGATTCCTTTTTACTAATCAACCATTCTAAGGGTCGATGGTCGGTTACTACAGTAAATTTTCTTCCACACAGATAAGGTTTAAATACATTTATGGCATGAATAATTGCATAGGCCTCTTTTTCGGTCGTTGACCATTTCGCTTCTCTATCATTCAAATGCTTTGACGAATATGCTATAACGACTTCGAGGTCGTTTCCGCTAGAGTGGGGTGGACGTTGCATCTGTGCAAGTACTGCTCCTATCCCGTACCCAGCGGCATCCGAAGAAAATTCGGCCGAATTTCGGATAGTCGCGGATGGGTTTCGAGACGAGGCAGTTTTTTAATACAACGAAAGGCATCTATTTTCTCATCCCCCCAATATCCATTGCTTACTACCTCTCTCAGTGAAGTCAATGAATAAGCTTCCTCAGCAAAAGCTTTAATAAACTTATGGTTATAGCTAGCTAGTTTTATACATTAAAAATTCACTATAGTTAACGATATATGTGGCGAAGATACCAGTGCGGGAATGTGCCTTTTTTCGTATTTATTATTATATGTGGGAAATATACTGCTTCTGCCTTTGTATTTCGTATTATTATTATTTGTTTGTAAATATACTGCTTTTGTAATCAATCGATTATCGATTCTCGTTTTGTATTTATTATAACCGATATCAACTTATATTCTTATTTTAACTATTTTTAAGCAATATACATGTTCTTTTCATGATTTACTTAGTAGATTGCTATCGTCTAGATAAATCAAAGTAGATTCGTTTTAGACATTTTTTGGGAATTTTAATAAGTTATCGGAGATTCCAAGTGAATCAAATGGATTGATGGATGTTTTTACTTATTTAAAAATTAAAAAAACGAGTTCCATACAGGGCATCGATGCTGGCTTCAAAAACCTGTCTTACGGTTACTTTGTTTATTGACGTTAAGCAATGCGAAACGCATTTATCCCTTTATTTATTTTTAAGGCACCTTTACCACCGGGGCTATACGGGGTTTTTGCACTTTTTATATTTTATACTATAGTATTATTCAATTTCATTATTCATTATGCCTCCGGGGTTCATTGTAAAGGGATAACTATTTGAGCTTACTGCGGGGCTAGGTCTCACGAATTCCTAATTATGCTATATAATTGGGGTAAATTAAAACTGTTATCGGGTCCGATTTTATACTATATACGACGGGTCAACAAAACATTTTTCCTATCGTCTATATGTTAAGTTCTGGTCGGGTGCGGCGCGTTCTTTACCGTGTATGCTATCAAATAGTTCGTTTAGTTTTGAGAAGAATGCTCGGGTCCGCTGTTCTGGTTTTTGCTTAAGATTTTGTAATTTATTATTTAGCTTATCAATATCTGCTGCATTTTGAAAACGCGAGATAAGATTTTGCTTCCAATCAGCATAAGTTAAGTTCGGACCATTGGCCTCATCATATGTCATATGCCAATCGAGAGCTTCTCCACCAAGACGGTCGGAGAAAAATCTTATCTTTTGGGCGTCGTCCCAGTAATTATTCCTGGCTACTTCTCCGCCCTTTTGAGCCAGTCTGTAACTAGTTTTTCGGTATTTTTCCCTTTGTAAATTGATATAGTTTTCTTTTCTTCTCTGGAGGATAATTCTCCTAATTTTTGAACTAGTGGGGTAGCTATATCTGGAACTGGGGGTGGGTTTAGGGGCGGTGTCACCATTCTGGTGGATGATAAAGATATTCTTACGCTTAAGTGGGTGATATTACAATAGGACTGTTTAAGTTGTTTGTCGTAACCGCGAAATATTGGGTGAATCGCCTAATACTGTTTTTTTCTTCTTAATTTATACCTTTTAAAATTTAAACATTAAGCAATAGCTTACCTCACATCGGCGATATGTTGTGCTTCCGACGATCTTGTAGCACTCACTATTTTATCTTTACTAGTTCTCAAGTATTGTTTGATTTAAAAAAAAAAACTGTTCACTTACAGAGTCGTAATACTACGTATTCTGTCTCATTCTCAGTCAAATCTCCACCTCACTATCTGGAGAATAGAGTCTCGTTGGGACCTCCAAATGTGAAGTGCGGATTTAGACTTTAGAATAAAACACGAACACGAATTTACGTTTTAAACACAATGTATTTAAGGCATAGAAAACAGAGAGAACTTACAAGGTAGATGTGCTGGACGACTCTGCCTACAAGCAGGCAGAGGGGGGTTTATATACTACTGAAGATCCGGGAGAGAGTGCATAAGAATGCGGATCTTCAGGTTTGCACAGATGGTTAGCGAAAAGAAGAACAGATGGTTAGCGAAGGAAATGGCAGTGGCAGCATTAAGCAAAGATGCAAAATGCTGTCTTAATGGTAGGTAGTTAGAAAAGAAGAATTTAGGAATATTACACTTGCGATATTGTCCAACTTGATCCAAGGACGGCCTGGGCCGGGAAGTCTTCGCACAACACAGGAATCGAAGTTGATGACATGTTGACTGTAGTAGGACTGATACTTATAAAACAAATGCTAGTCTATGTATAGAAATGGATGTATAGTAAATGTTGGTTATCTTATTGTTTGTAATGTTAATAGAGGTTAGTAGAGATTAATGTGGTTGTTTATGTGGGCCTTGGGTGTTAACGTTAATGTGAGAAGTCATAGTAGCGTTATTTTGGAGAATCGCACGGGCAAAGATGTTCCCAGACAAGACCTTTACCAACGACATAGGTGCAGTGATTATGAGAGTGCAATTCACGTTTTTGGGGAGGTGCTGTTGGTGGTTTTTCTATTGGTTTTAGTGGCAACATGGGACTTGCTGTTTCTTTTTCTAGTTTATACATTTTCTTTTTATCTCGTCTTTCTCTGACGTTCTGAATTAATTTCGGAAATGGGTTTAAGGCTATGAACAAACGTACGCAAACAAGGAATAGAACAAAGCCAATGACGCACAAAACCATAAATTTTAAAGTATCGACCCATGAAAACATATGTCCTATATTATTAGTTTGTTTTTCGGAGACTACGTAACTCGAAAAGGAATTTGAACTAGTGTCTTGAATTCTACCCCATTAGATAATTTATTACAATTAATTGCTCCAAGTCACTAGTTTCGTGACCAGGATGTGCTTGTAAAGAAAAGTCGAAATCATTTAAAGGTACCTCGTTAAATTCTGCTATGAACTCTAGGTTAGTAGAGTGAAGATTGGGTGTTTGTTCTATCCATTCTCCGCCCTGTGCGTTATGTACCCAAGAGTGAGGTTTACCGTTTATATTTACGAGGTGAGACTGCCAAAAGCAATTGGAGAAAGGGTGGATAGAATATCCATCTATTCCAATTGTATAGTTCATGTTGTTAAAATTAAAGAATGGTTGAAAACCACAGCTTGTCTCGACAGCTGTGATATTCGTGCGTTGCTCCTTGCATTGCTGCAACAAGAGCATTTCTCCGAAACCTTGAAGCCTAGAGCAAGAGGGCATTTGCAGAGCTGCGGCCGCGAGTAGACCATTGCCCTGAGCTAAGATTATTGCTTGGTTTCGTTTTAAAGCAGATACTTGACAATATACCTGACGGATTTCAGCGGCGAGCTTATTTTCATGTTCAATTTGCAGTTCCTGCTTGTATTGATTATGTAAAGGAATGACGAGTTTTTTAACTTCATTTGGAAGATTCAGTACCTCCTGTTCACTACTTTGGGACTGCAATCGAATTTTTGGGGGTTGAGTAGTTTGTTCTGACGAAATTTTTGCAGTGCCGTCCGTTAACTGCTCTTTACTAATCGGTAGACATTGATTTGGCTCATTAATTACGGATCGTTTACTTATTGTGGTGTTATTGTCGCTAATGACATTGGTATCCATTTCGATCACATCAGCTAATGTAATTTGTGGAATGTCTTCCGCCTCGAATAGGAATGGATTAAAAAATTCGAATTCCCACTGTTTGGAGGCTAAGCGCTTGTTACACGCTTCTAATACGAGATGTGCGCCTTTTTCGAGAGAACCGTCGCCGTTGGCCATTATGCATTTTCTAGTTTTAATCTCCATAATCTGACGGGTGTGCTTGATTTTTGCAAATTGTAGGCTGTTTTTATCACATCGGCGTAGATATAGGGTGTTTCCAGGAGGAGGTACATGGTTAAAGCATAAATCAGAATTAAATTTTCTAATTGTAAAGTCAGTTAAAAATTCAAAGTTTGCTCTAACCGCTGGGGACCTACAGGGTTACAATATCAGCCTTGGAGAGAGTTGAGGAGTTCTTCTGCAACTTCTTCCAAACGAAATTTTTAGAGCAAGTACAAGAGATCAAGGGCTTTAAAATGGGGCCAAGCACGACCAACGGTCGTCAACAGTATTCGGTCGAAGACTATACATTGTTGAAGGAACATACTCCATCTTCCAATCGTCCCAGCTTTTTTAAAAGGCAATACATCAACACGAAATTTACAAGGCAAGTAGAGGAGATCAAGTGCTTCAAAATGGGACCAAGCACAACCATTTTTAATCTCGCGTTTTGGACTGAGCGCACTCAAAATTTGATTTCTTAGGAAATGGGTCATCCCTAGTAAGTGTCCAGCGGGACAGTACGCGGAAATTCCGCGATATTTTCTGCTAATTAGCGTATTTTCCGCGGATAAATTCTGCAGAAGATACGGTAAAATAACACTGGTTTCGTGGAGCAGGAAACCGCAAAATTTACGCAGATTTCTGGTGCTGCTTTTTTTCCTTTTTATCATGCCTGAAGATATATAAGTACAAAAGAATTAGGCGATCTCAACTCATCGTTCAAAGAAAAGAGCAAATTTTGTACAAATATCGAAGAAAAAAGGAGAAAAATTGTTTTCCATCTTTTCGAGCCTTTTTTTAGCGTATTTTTTGCGTGAGTGGTACGCTGACGCTGTTTCTACGCAAGACACTTACTAGGGATCAAACTTACTCCAATCGTTCCCTTCGTAAAATGGGGCCAAGCACGACCAATTGTAATCTCGCGTTCTGGATGTTTCTCTTTCGGATGTTGATAAACTATAAATTGTTGAAGGAACATACTCCATCTTCCAATCGTTCCAGCTTTTTTAAAAAGCAATACATCAACACGAAATTTACAAGGCAACTAGAGGAGATCAAGTGCTTCGAAATGGGGCCAAGCACAACCATTTTTAATCTCGCGTTTTGGACTGAGCGCACTCAAAAGTTGATTTCTTAGGAAATAAATTGTTGTACTTCATTGCTTTAACGCAAATAAGTGCGAGGTCGTGTTACATATAGCAAATAGGCCGTTAGTAGCGTTTTGGTGAATCGGCCGAAGGGGCTAACTATAAGGATACTTAGCACAAACGAAGAGGCTTACTACGATTTTTAAAAACGCTACTAAAGTTGGTAACGCGACACTTGCACTCCAATACAAATGATCTCCAGGGGGGCGACATCAGAACTCCAATATCCGACAGCAGCACTCCAACGTTTTTAAAATGTTAAAATAATTTTTAAAATTACCGACAGTTGCACTCCACGGATGTTCGATTTTAATAAATTGCCGACAGTTGAACTCCACGGATATTCGGCTTTAAGAAATGGCCGACAATTGAACTCCACGGATATTCGGCTTTAAGAAATGGCCGACAGTTGAACTCCACGGATATTCTGCTTTAAGAAATGGCCAACAGTTGAACTTCACAAATTTTTGATTAAAATAACACGCGACAGCAGAAATCCAGTATCAAATCAATTGAAATGACAAATGAGGCCGCAATTTCTTCACTTTCTTCTGTGTTGGCCGTTGAGCGATACCCGTTGAGGTATCGGGTCGAACGACCAAAACAGGAGAAGCCAACAAAGACGACAAGGCCAGCAGAGGCTCAGAGGGAGACTGCATTGTCGTCTTACAAGAGGCAGATTCGGGCAAGCGTATGTCTTCTGCTTCCACAACCGACGACGAAACTCGTTCCTTCAGTTCCGTGAAAGGGGTGGAATGTTTGCTATGGAACCCTGTCTTGAATGGCTTTAGCAGGGCTACATGAAACCGAAAAGTGTTTTCCTATTTTCCAAGTTTGGGTTCCAGGGATATTTTTCAGGCTGTAGGTCAGAGGACCCGTCTCTCTTGTGATCTGAAAAGGACCGATGTATTTTGGATTAGACTTGGCGCACTTCATAACTAGGCTACCGATGGCGAACGGCTGGTGTTATGTTGGTCTCTAGTTTTAGTATTTCAACTGATTGGACTGCGTCTTCTTCGTCCGTTCAATAGCCAATCTCCTCATCCTTTTGGCACCAGGTCGCTTATCGTTGGTAGGCGGGCTGTACAATCAAGGTAAGTAGGTTTCTACTGCAAGTACTGCCGTCACCGGGAGACGACCATACACCAATTCGAACGGGCTCATCTTTGAAGTCTCCTGACAGCTCATGTTGGAACAACTAACGGCTCTCTCCATTTCAAGTATCCAAGGTAACAAAATTAACGAACCCAAGCCAAAAAAACTTCAGGCACCATACTATTGTTACAATGTTATGCATACATAGACCATTTGATTGCGGATGGCCCGTGGAATCCCTTTCGTGTTGAATTCAACAGCGCTGTAAAATTTCAGCAAACTTCAACGAAGTGGACGTACTCCCAATAGCCGTTCAGACTTTAAAGGATAGGACGTGGTGATGGATTACGGAATACAAAAGGCGACAGGCGTGAGCATTTGACACGTCCGGCACAGCGGCAAAATCCACTCAATGTTTCAAAAAAAACTACAATAACGAGAGCGTGTTCATCTCCTTTTTCGGTCCTTATCAAGGGTCCCAGATGTTCAATTCCAAATCCTTCAAAGGGATTTTTAGCGATGGTAATAGGGTTGAGGAGGCCAGCACTTTTCCCGAAGCTACTTTAAATGGCTGCCAATGGACTCGGGCTTTTATGAATACTTTCACCTTTTTCTCCAACTCCGGGTATCAGAATCTAGTGCGCAATCGATCCAATGTCTTGGCCACCCCAAAGTGTCCACCAGTTGGGCCCGAATGAGTGCACTCAAGAACCTTTCGAAGAAGGGATCGTGGTAAGACCTAACGTAAGGGACGTCTCCTATCTGATGACGCACGGTAAATGACACCCTCTTTTAGTCGAAAATGGGTAATTTTCTTCACGTTTAAATCAGGCGGCCCCTCCATTTCCCAAATCAGTGGCGGTATACTGAAATCACTTCGTTCGCTCAAACGGATCTCCTTCAACTTTTCGCGCTAAAAAGACAACTTGGTGATGTTTTAGAAGATCGGTTTTTTCCGTCGCACCCTAAGGGGTACGAGACAAGGTGTCTGCATTGATATTTCGTGCCCCTACACATGCACAAAATCAAAATTATACTCAACAAGGAAGAGGACTCATCTCGCTAGTTTTCCCATGACTGTTTTCTTCAATTTGAGCCACAAAAGGGCTGAACTATTACTTTATAAATTGAAGTGTGGCTGACTGTAGATATAAGGATGTAACTATTCAAAGGCCCAATCCAAGACAAAGAACACCATTTCATTGGCATGATTTCGTGACTCGGTCTCAGTCAAATTACGGCTAATAAGGATGACGGGAAGATCTGGCAGAGTATGGCTCGCAGACCAAGACCTGGCGCGTCAACATGCACCTCAATTGGCGCATTTTCTTGAAAGTAAACGAGCATGGGAGGTTCGGAAAGTCGAGAAGCTTGAAAAAGTTACTGCTCGTCTGAACCTTATGTCCATTCGGCCCCCCTTTTTAGTAGATTTACCAACGGCCGAAAGATCCTAGCAAAAGAAGTAACACGACGCCTATAAAGGACGCTACACCGAGACATCCACGCAACTGACTGATTGATCTTGGTACCGGAAAGTCAACGGACCTTTTTGAGATTTGGACTTAAGCCATTGACCGTCACCAAATGACCGAGAAATTTGACTGTAACAGATGCAAATAAACATTTTTGTAGGTTCAATTTCAGTCCTGCTTTATCTACAGCGCGAAGAACTTGAGGAAAGTTCAAATTGGGCTCCACTAGATCCTTCCTATAAACCCATCATCCAGGTAAACAAGACAGGCCAACCATTTCAGCCTAGATAATACCCGATCAATAAGCCGTTGGAAGGTGACAGGAGCATTACAGAGCCCGAAAGGCATCCTGCAAAATTCGTTTCTTCATACCGTACACAAGTTTTGTCGTTTCTTCACACCGTACACCAGTCATTTTATCTATGACTCTGACTGGAGTTCAACTGTCGGGTATTATTTTAAAAAACCGTGGAGTTCTACTGTCGGCTTTATTTTAAAGTTAAATGTTCTTGGAGTTCTGCTGTCGTGTATTTTTATATATTAAAAATCTTTGGAGTTCTATTGTCGGCTAATTTTAAAAGCTGAATATCCATGAAGTTCAATTGTCGGCCATTTCTTAAAGCCAAAAATCCATGGAGTTCAACTGTCGGCCATTTTTAGAATAATTTTAAAAATTAAAAACTGTTGGAGTGCTGCTGTCGAACATTGGAGTTCTAATGTCGCCCCCCTGGAGTTCATTTGTATTGGAGTGCAAATGACCGCTTGCCCTAAAGTTCACAAAATTTAGAGTGCAAGCTATTCATGCATCAGTATTATTTTAATTGATAAATAACAACATATTTTTGCAATTCAGTGCAATAGATTTTTTAATATATGGTTGATGAGAAAAGAAAGATATAATGCAGCCTGATTCTCGCATGTTGCCACATATATCGCCATGCTGAGTCAAATATTCTTATTTGCTAAAACTAGTGATGTAATAGATATAGTGATGACGAGTACTCTGGGTGAAAGTGAATTTCAGAAATCATATATTTTTTCCCAGCACCAGGCTGGTGATTATTGATGGAAATAACTGACATCCGTTAATGAGGTTCAACATATATGTCACATTAATTTAACACCTACAACTGACTTTGGACAATAACAACTGAATGATTGTGGCCAAACGGGTGTGAGCCGCTCCACAGCATCACTTGTATGCGTATGCATGGCACGGTCCGTCATAGTCCACTTCTGTTTCAGCACATTTAGCATTTATAAACGATTCGGCGTAGGCTACACAATAATAGTGGTATCGGTTCAATTTCTATTTTAAGACAGCTATTATTCAAATGGGATAGAACCAGCTACTCCATTTCTGTTCTGGAACATCTTTACAGTCATCGATATGGACACGTTCTTCTAAACGAACTCCTTTGAAAGAAATCCCATCCACAACGGCAGCAGGAATATAACTCAACACTGGGCGGAGAACATTGATGACATTCCCCATGATTCCTGGCACTCCGTTGATCTCGTTGGCAGTCAAACAGAAGCCGTTGCCTCCATCGCTAACGGTTTGCCTCGTTCTCTCGTTGTACTTCCAGTTGCTGTGTTTCGGTAACTTCCTGGCTTCACGACAGTCTTTCTGAAGAAGGCTTCGATCATCTCCGATGATGAGACAAACGCCGTCATCGTTAATCAGTTGGCCATCGACGAATCGCCATCGTTGTCCAGGCAGGTTCGTCCACGGACCCAGCTTGACCTCATCGTCTTTCGCGCCTAGAAAACGCCTGGACAACTCGTTTCGCATAGATCGCCCGTTTCTTTTGCCCTGTACTCCGTGAACGACCATGTCATCTTCGCAATTCGCCTCCCAGTGATACCACAAGTACCGTGGATTTGTGGTACACTTGCCCAGTATGAATACTTTCTCGTTCAATTTGCGACCGTGGCACTAATAATTAAAGAATATAAATAAACGGTTTTGAAATTATTCTTTTTACAATGAAATCTATACGTACAAAACTAACTCACCTGATTGATGTCTCTTAAAGCGACTAAAATATCGGCAGAGAAAGTATGTCTCCCCAGCAAACCGTCCAGAATGTATTCTACATGCTTGGGTATTTTGCTAGCTTCTTTGAAGAATTCATCGCGGATGTGTTTGTCGTCTGGTTTGTCTAAATGTTGGCGTAATAGCAGCGACAGGCTGCTCTTGATTACCCTTTCGCTGGGGGCATAGCTGACCGCCAAGCCCGAGCCAAGCCCAATTTGAGAATGTCCTGGTGAAGCGATTCAATTTCCTTCTCTAAAGCATTCTACTCATCTAAGATCCGGTCGAAATAAGCCACCAATTCTCCGTTCTTCTCCTCTTTCGGTTTTTGCAAAATTTTGTCGATACCGTATTTCATTGCTAATGAAAATATTTGTTTCTTTGCAATGCTTTTGACTTCGACAGCCACAGGACTTAATATACTGACGATGATGTTCAAAATGCTAATGGGTGTGACTGGTGTTGCTTTTGTTATGGCGTCTTGAAACATCATGGTGGTCTTGGAATATACACCAATGTCCACCATAATAGTGCTGCTCGTGCTACTTTATCAGTCATGTTCGAAGTTAACAGAAGAAGTACCCAAAAGATCCCGCTGATGGAGGTTCGTCATGCCATTGCCGTCTCTAAACAGTCTCCAAAGGGCTATAATATTAAAGTAAAGAAGTATAGGCTATCCTGCTTTTCACAAAAAAGTCTCATGAGAATCTCTCTTATTTTCGCGCAAATCTCAATTTTTGTTCTGAAATTGGCATTCTATTTTATTATCTCATGAGAATTTTTTTTTGCCAAGGAAAGATGTAATCCTATATCACAAAGCGTGAGAAATAGCTTATAGCCTACTTTTTCGGAAGCACAAGAACTCAAATGGGATTCTAAAATCCGCTAAAATCAAATTTAATTGAAACCGAACAAAGAAAGTAGGCTACAATTTTCAACATATCAAAATCAAACATGCAACGAATATGTCGAATGTTGTTGACAGAGTACGTATTATCAGGCCTATTACCTTACAGTGGGATCAGGACGGTAAATTGCGCTCAACTTCTTTGCTGCTGTCAACTGCTTAGGCTATAGATGACTGATGAGCCCGGCACCAGTATCGCTGTCTTCAAGGGGCTTCTCGCATGGGCCACCGCTATTTTTAGATATTGCGCTTTTGGTGCATGACGTAATTGTAAATAAGACGTGTGCTCTTGTCATTGGCAACCTGATGGCCCAATCACTTCTCGTGTAGACCCCATACTTCTACTTTTCAAATTGAGCTCTTGCACAAAGCTATTTCGCTTTTTGGAATTTAATTTCAGTTAAGTTTGGTCATTCGTCATTATACTTGGCTCTGACGTCCGTACAATCTTAATGAATTTGAATTTCCAAATCATTTTGTTGGTTGCTAAGCGACCGTCGAGCTTGTATTGTCGTCTGCTTTTCTTCTCACGACTAGTCCGTAGTCCGTCTCACTGCCCGTCTCGAATGCCCAATGCTTTTTTTCGATTCTTAGCAGAAACACAAAGGATATTAACTGTTTAAATGCGTCAAAAGCTTAAAATGAGGTTAACGAATGTTCTTTGCAGAATTAGTTCATCAGGAAAAGGAAGGATGTCCAAAGTATTCTCTTATAAAGCTGATCACAGCTTCGATTTATATCGTCACTCGTAACAAGATGGGTAATTTTTTTAGATACTACTTCTTTTATTTTAACTCACTCAATTAAATTGTTGAACATCCATCGCAACAGTTATAGGCTTATACACCAAACTCACACAAGACCGTTTGAGTTATCAAAGGGGTTTGCTTAAAATTGTCTGATGTCATCGTTCACTCTACAGTAGCCACATTTCAAACAGCCAACAGGTATTTCTTGAAAATTGATATACTAATGTTATACAGCGGGTGAAACTCTTAGTTGGGAAACACTATGTGAAGTTGTTGAAAAACCCTCTGATATTATCTTGTCATTATAATAAATTAGATATAAACACAAGTGGCTATTGAGACCCTACATCCATTTGTGTCTGCTCCAAATTAATAATTTGGTCTTGATTTAATCAGGTTTTCAGGGTTACGATCAACCCAGGGGGATAACACAACCACTGACAGAAAAGGAATCATTGGATTGAAGTTATGCTCTTTGGAATGAGCCCTTGAATTTCTTTGTCTCTTAGTGTTTGCTCACTGCTCGTCCGACATGTAGAGAACGGCAGTTTGTCGACAAGAAACATTCTGAAGAGGGAAATGAAGACGGTTAGCTTATTCCAGATGCTACCATGGGCAATCTACCTCACGTATCTTCAGGATTTGTGGGCGAGATACCCCAAGGTAATCAACTTAAATGTTTATTCCAGTCCTCCTAGACTCGACTGATCTTTGTTGACGGTTGGTGTCTCTTTTCAGCGTCTCGTTACTATTTACAAATGGCAGAGCCAAAGAGGACAAGAGCCCAACCACCTGCTCCAAGTGGCTGACCGACATGCAGAATCGACTGGTAGATAGATACGCCCGGAATGGACGCCCTGGTTCCCACAGCCGTCCTTCGTGCTTTTGCCGGCCGATGCATCGGAGCCGTCAACATGTACTTGGCGATTCTCTTCTGCAAGATGCACGTACAGTGCCATTTTGCCAACGAGATTGTCCCTGCTGAATGTAAGAGGATATGATGTGTGGTATCTTTGGACTTCTTTGGACTGCTCAACTATTAGCTGACCGAGTAATAAGAGCGGCCCAGCGACCGTAATAGAACGAGCTCATGTAGCCACGGAATGTCGACATTGGTCGATTTGCACTGCCCGAGTGTGTTTAATGTTTGTCAAAGAAAACTGATTACAGAGGCTTGGGTCCAGGTCTAATTTGTTTCATTGCTTGATGTTCCTGCTGAATGTAAAAAGATTTGCTGGGTACTATTCTGAGTGCCAACTGTCTATCGTCACCCCCGCGAGCAGAGCTGGACACGTTCTTGTGGCCATGGGGTGCTGTTCTGGACGCTTCCGTAAATGTAAAGTCTTTCAGTAGCCGAGAGAGAATGAGAATGTCCTGGCTATCGGGTTTCTTTCGCGTGAGCATTATAGTCTAATATTCGATCGAAATAAGTAAACTCAGTTTTTCGCTTTCCCTATTTTTCGGTTTTTAAACAGTTTTTCGATACCGTATGCGTTTCATTGCGTATATGGAAATTTTGTTGTTTTGTTCATATCATCGCGCGATGCTTAATTCGACAACCAAAGGGTTGAAATCTCTTATCCTAGTTAGGGAGCTTTATTCAAATGAGTTTGTTTGTTATTATCGTTTTGGTTTCGTTCGCGAATAATATTAGTTGCCTTTCGACTCTAGCTTTCAAGCGGTGGGGAATGTCGACATTCTAATTACTTGGCAACGTCCACAGCTTGATGACGCTTTGTTTCATTTTAGTTTCTAGATTTGACTTTCACCGTGCGCTGCAGGTGCGCTGAGCTCCAGAATTTCGTTTTCATTAAACGATTGTAAGAAACAGTAAGAACTTTAAAACTCCATTTTCTTTTAGGTTTCGTCGTTCTGCAAATAATCCCAAAAATATCGTTTGTATGAAACATCAGTGTTAGGTTTTTATTTAGTTAATACAAGCAACTGTGTATATGCTTTAGCTGTCGGAAGACCCTCCCGCTCCGTACACAAAGAAAAATGAGATGGTTGATAGCAACAAGTTGGTCTTAGAAAATTTACTCTACCAATGCAAAACAGAAAGCTGCCAGTCTTGATTGATACTGGTAATGACTTCAAATTAAATACTTTTGATTCAGATTTGATGTTTGACCTAATTAATTAACATTCATGTTATTTTGTGTTTAGGTTATCAAGTGAACTCAAGTATTTTGACGTGACTATTCACTTGACGCCACCCAACGCATTTAATATCTCATCTAAGAAAAATATGTCGGCCTTCTCTTTTCTCCGCCTTCTCTTTTCTCCGTCATCCGCCAACTATTGGAAATTAGAATATCAGTACCGATCAGCACCAAACTCTCCCTTCTTTATCTTCCGCTGTAGTTGTTAAGATGTAACGGATACTCGTCTCCTATTACAAATTTATTTATTTCCGAGGATTTGGTTCGTATCTTTTTCAACAACGATGCTACTGACATAAAGTGATGTCGTTGTTTAAAACTGTACACGTGGATAAAGCTTACACTTTATCTTCTAAAAACCGAAACTCTTATTAAGATGAGACATTCTTTTATCCCTTTGGAGTCCCGAAAGTTTGCGACCGTGCATGCAATCAACAGTTCTCTTTTAGGACGCAAATAGACAGGTTAATAGACAGCTCCGAACATCTTATAATCGAAATCACTAGTAATCTTTGTCTTACAGCATCCACTAAAGTTATTACTAGAAGCGACGTATGGAAAGAACGTAGAGTCATTTTAAACCCATGTACCGGTACTAATCGAAACATTCAAGCTTGGAAGATAGAAAATGTAAACACACGAGATAGAAAAGTCCAGACATTCAGCACGCGAACTGCGTAGATGACTCAAGGTCTTTGCCTTGAGCCAGTGTATACTAATATTATTACTAGGACTTCTTACTACATTCTTATCCTTTATAAAGATGGAACCATCACCTTAGGGTACATGTTGAATAAAAAGGGTATAGGAAAATAAATGGAAGGGATAAGTGGGTTACATATGTGATTAAATGCGATAGGAAAGTGTAGTATAATAGTAAATAAATAATGTAAGTAGAATGCGTTTTTGGTTTTTATTCACCGCATGTAGAAATCTTCGATGTTGCTGCGCCACTCCTCTAGACGGTTGAATCTAATTTTGGCCTGGCCCTCTTCATGACGCGTGCGCTGGTAGGCCGACGACAACTCGTAGGTTTCGTCGATTCCCCGGTCACTTCCGCTAGGCGAATCTCCAGATTTGCCAAGATCTCATCCGCCGTCGGATCAGGCGGATGCTGCCGTACCTTTCGCAACACACATTTCACTCCACTGTTCTCACTTGGTTTGGCCACATCCGTAGTTTCGTTTTTCACTACGGCAAATGTGCTGCCGTCTATTCGTTCAAAAAGAAAATGAAAGAAAAGGAGGTGACAGGCACTCCAGGTTCTCGTTTGGGCTCCACTTGTACTTGATTTTGCACTTCGGGTTCTGTTTTTAATGGTGGAAGAGGTTGCGTATCTTCATTGTCTGAATTCAATTCGATTATTTCACTCTCTTTTCTATCCATGTTGTCGTTTAAAAGGAACGAGACACTAGGGTACTGTAATGTTTATTACGGGTGGTGTGATGTAGTAAATAGTCTAAAACTTGAGATGTTTGGGAGAATATAGTTTTATTATAAGCAGAGTAAATACGGTACATATAGTAATGGGTACGCAAGCGAGATTACACATAAGAATAAGAATAAAAAATGAAACTAACAACTGACGCTGTTCTGCTAGATCG
Organism: Ceriodaphnia dubia; assembly: GCA_022539655.2. Classification (NCBI taxonomy): domain Eukaryota; kingdom Metazoa; phylum Arthropoda; class Branchiopoda; order Diplostraca; family Daphniidae; genus Ceriodaphnia; species Ceriodaphnia dubia. The sequence goes on along the minus strand of JAKUCG020000192.1, from coordinate 259,764 downwards.
GTGGGTTTTATACCACCGACAAGCGTCGGTGATGTTGTATTCCTCGATGTTCCGTTTTCGATTGGCTTCGCTTACCTCCAACGGCATTGGAGGTAGCGGGGGAAGACGTTGAATCTCCAATGGACCCATATTCCAGGGTCGCTGAACCATGGGTGGAGTTTTCGGTCGTCTTCTTTCTTCCTCTTCTCTTCTCCTTAAGTTGACCCAGTACTCGTCCCAGTACTGTTCCTCCTCGCTGTCTAGCGAGCTAAGTTCGTCTAGGTCTTCTTCTTCTTTGTTTTCGAAGAAAATTTATCTTTTTAGCTTGTTATGTGTTATAAATTAGTATGAGCTTGACAATGAAAGAAACAACAAAATAATATTATAATGCTAATAGCAAAGATAGTCTGATTATTTTATTATTTCATGGGTTAAACACTTGTTTTGAAGATTTGTATTTTCTAAGGTTTGAAGATTTTAACTGCTCTTGTAAGCGTATCTTATAAGATTCGATTTCCGCTGCTGAAGCCCCTGCTGTCTTTTGAACCCCTCTGAGCTGTGTGTTAAGGCTACTAATTGTTTCTTCTAGCGCTTTTACTTTATCCTCCTCTATAGTTGATAGTTCACCCAAGATGGTTCTGTGAAGGTCGGGACTTATAACTTTAGTAGTTGAGTAGTAAACCAACTACCACAAACAATGTGGCTGAAATAAGGGTAGCGACAGAGGAAAGACACAAATCAATCGACGGTACGCTACTTCAGCAGTAGCGCTTCATCAGTTGACCTACTTATTTAGAACACAAATCTAACATTTGAATTCGCTAATTTCGTCGGTATAGAAGGCGCCAAGAAATGGGAAGTGAAATGGAAGACAGAATAAAATTTAAAAAAAACAACAATAGATAGTATAAGGGGTTTTTTAAAGAAAAACCGTTAATGATTGAAAATGAATTCCGTGGTAACCGTAACAAATGAGAAGAGAGAAGTATAGACGAAAATAGAGAATAATAGAGTAAAACTTATTTTTCAGTAATTTCCTCTGATAAGATACGGCAGCGGTTGACGGCGTCGCGAATCATCTCGTTGCATTGGTCTTTGGCGGGTCCTTGTAGTCTTGAAGTCAAGGAATTCTTTCACACGTTCTCCAACCATCGGATGTTATCATGGAATTCTTGAATCTTTGACTTCTCAATCAGGCGTTTTCCTTTTCTTGATTTTCGGAGTCCACTGATTTCAATAAATGCCAACCCGCGTTGGCTCCATTTTTGCCGCAAACTTAGTGATCTGCAGTGTTTTTCATGCCGGATATACTCGGATATGAGTCACTAGGTATCACATCACGCGGCGAGTCACCTTGTTCCGTTTTCTTGTCTGAGTGTGTGTCACTTTTGTAAAGGTCGGGACTCTTAATTTTAAGTGAATAAGCCAACACAGAGAATAACTAAAAACACAGTGTATTTTAAGAATTGCAATAGAACAACTTACATACTGGAAGGGCTGGACGACTCTGCCTTACAGATCGGCAGAGCGGGGTTTAAATACTAAGGGATCGCAAAATAAACGGAAAATAAGAAAATTTCCGTAAAATCGAACATAGATAAGAAAAGGCAACTTGATATAGAAAGGAAAAAGATTACATATTCCTTCCCCCTTCACCAGAGGAGTTGCGTATCAGTTGAATCCTCAAAAGAAGAATCACTTAAAGACAATTGCACTTAAAGATTGGCAAGAGATGCAAGATTGCATTATCTGTACCAATAATCCTGTAGGCCTGATGAGGCGAAACTACTACAAGGCAAAGATAACAACACAAAACGTGCAAGATTGTATAATCTGCACAAATATAGGGTTTGGCGACACTTAACACACTAATGAAAGATATGGAAAATAGAGAATTAAGATAGGTATAAAAAAACAGAATAGAATAGAATAGAATAGGGTAACCCATTTTAGATTTCCAAAAGCTACCAAGTGGAAAACGTGCAAGATTTTGTAATCTGCACTAATGTAGGCTTCAACAAGGCTTCCCATGTAAAATAAGAAAGGCATCGTGGTTAAACACGAAATACTGCTATTTCGTGTTCGTCACTTCGTATTTTAGCAAACTTATATCATTTAAAGCGACTGTACTGACAGATCGCTAAGCTTTCATTTGATCGGCAGAACCGCCGAAGCAAATCTGCTACTAACAATGTGGCAGAATGAAGGGTCGCGACAAGTCAATAAAATGGGGACAAGAAGAGACACCCACGGAGGTCGTCCACGGCAGTCGGCAGTCGGGCAGACACCCCTTCGTATTGTAATTGTAATTGTAGTGTTTTTAGAGTGTGGCTGGTCATTCCTGATTGTCGTCTGTTCCGGGTGTAGGTGACGACGAAGGATGGGAACTTGTTGATTCGCGCTGTGTTGTCCTACGGCGGATCGTTGTTTGTGGGTGCCACGGCACTGGCGGATGCGCCCAAAGAGCACGGACGCGCCTATGTTCCGCCTTCCAATATTCTTTGTCGGCTGCCTTTTTCCGCTGCCGCTCTGCTTGAACGTTGCGGAGCACTGTTATTGACCACTCGACAAGCTTAGCGTGCTTGTCCAACCGATCGAGCAACTCCGGTGTTGCCCCGATAATTTTTCCAGATGTTTTTTCCTTTTCTTGAATCGTTTTTTCAATTTCTTGAGACGGCTTTTCACTTTCACTTTCACTTTTCACTGAATCGGAGTTCTCTTTGATATAATCCGATACCGGACAACACTTGGTTTTTTTTCACTCATGGTGGTTACAGCGATTTTTTTTAAACTAAAGAAGGAATACCGTCTGTTCTGCTTGAAATTTCTCAGTGTACTGACTGGAAATTTTTGTCGTAGATGGTTGAAAACGGAAAAGCTTTTGACGAGTCCTCAAGTAATTTAAAACAAGAACAGAAGGGGATGAATAAATCACCTCAAGAAATTGCTTTTTGACGCACAAAGAGTAAATAGAATAAAAGGGAGAAAGGAAAAAGGCTAGCTACGATATTCCATCTTTTTTTTTTTTTAGGTAAGCGCACGAAGGTTGCCTGCGGCTACCTTAGCGCGTCAACGTTTTTTTTTTAGAGAAGATTTTTTTTTAGAGCAGAATATACATTTTTAACAAGAAAAAGTACGATATATTTTTAAAACCTAAACCTTGCTAAACTAAGTGAAGCGAGTATGCTTTCAAGAATAACTGGGTCCAGCAATATTCAACCGTGAGGCCACCATGGCCAAAATACGTTTCTTGCCGTCCTCAGGAATAGAAGAATTCCATACCTGAAAACGGAAAGTCTTGTAACGTTTCAGTATTTCGTCTGGGGGAGTAATACTGGGTTCAACGCCAAGTTTTTCTAAAATTAAATCATCCAACCGTTGGAATGATCTCGTCGTTCTTGTGCCTATACTTGCTTTGCGGGGTAGCCAGCTTTTCTTTCTGGACTTTAGACGGGATGTTCCATCGATCTTGTCGAGTTGTTCTAAAATTATAGATACAATTTCCATTGGATCCCGTTGTATCGCTGGTGTATCGGACAGCGGGGTAGCGTCTGTCACTATATCAGGCGCTTCGTCCGTGTCTGAATCAAGATTCACTGTTTGGTACGTTGTTGCCAATGGTTGTAAAAATTCTGTCGGGGAGTCGTTTAATGGTTCTGTTTGTGTGCCGGCGCTGGTCGTAGTAGACACCATGTTAAGTTTGCGGCCTCCGAAATGAATTGAAATTCCTGGCTCTTCATTATAGCTTGCCGGCGCCAACTGATAAGTGATTCGTTTTACATAACTGTCGTTTTGGCTGCGTTGAAGATAGAATGATGCAATGGAGGGATGAAAAGGCGCGGGGGGTAATTCTATGATATAAATGTCTGAACCGATACGGATCACAGTCCGTAGAAAGTTCAACGCGTCGATTCCGAGTAATAGATCGTGTGAAGTGCAAATTTTGACTCTTTTGAAGAGAACAAACAGAGAGAACTTACAAGGTAGATGCGCTGGACGACTCTGCCTACAAGCAGGCAGAGGGGGGTTTATATACTACTGAAGATCCGGGAGAAAGTACATACGAATGCGGATCTTCAGGTTTGCACAGATGGTTAGCGAAAAGAAGAACAGATGGTTAGCGAAGGAATGGCAAAGGCAGCATTTGGCAAAGATGCAAAATGCTGTCTTGATGATATGTAATTAGAAAGAAAAGAAGAATTTAGGAATATTACAATTCCTCCCCCTATTACAGGGAATAGAATTGTTCCTACAATTCACAAATAAAGGGTCTAATGAAAAATAATCCCCAAAATTAAACCAATACCAAAAAGAAGATAAAAGAATATAATAGCAAAATACAGTATAATTCCTTTCCCCTCTCCTGGGAAAATAATTGGTCCCACAATTTCAACAAAACGTGGAGGAAAACATACTAATCAAGCAATCGGAAAGAGATACAAAGGCGTTCTTAGCCTCCGAAATGATTCAATGAACTGAGTCATGAACAAAATGTTTGTTGATACGAAACGTCGACCGGAAGGCCGTTACTCGGCCCGCCAAGATGAGCGGCATCGAGTACCAATGGAACACGTAAAAAGCATACTTCGTATAGGGGCAAACTTTAAGCAATACGAATAATAAGTGAAAATGTAGAGAGAGGGAAAGAGAGAGAGCAATAAAAAGGCGTCTCGGATATTACGAGGGAATGAAAAGAAGGTACGGCAACCTCGGATGCGAAGGTTCAACAACCAAACGCATCTTTTGAACAGAAGCAACAACAACAACAACAGACGGCTTTGTTGTCACCTTCCGTGCGGCTTCGTTTTGCCATGTTGGATGATTTGTCGCGGAGTCGTGAAAAAGACGCTTCGGCTTCTTCTTCGGACCTTCTCACCTATTGAAATAGTGCTGACAGCTCGCGGAGGCTATCCAACGCCTGTAGAACTTGTAGTACGCGAGATTCAATGTCCTGTAGAATCTCGTCGGCTGTCAGGGCGGGTCGTAATTGTTCGTTTCCGGTAGCAAGTTTACTGTCCTTTGGTTTTTCACTAGTGACGCTAACATTTTTTTCGTCACCACTTTGCACACGTTCGAATATGAAGCACTTTCGGTTTGAAGGTACAACAGATTCAATCACTGGGGTTCCCGGCAATGGCTCCGTGTCGTCGCCGGTTAGGTCAATCGGGTCACTATCGTCGAAACTCATCGTCAATGAAGGGTCTTTTCTCCAAGCTTTGGGAAATACAACTGTAGACACGGCTGCTTCTCAACACATATATATAGCTGCGGACGCGTCATTGCCATAGGATGCGAGAAGAAAAAAATGGGGCGAAAATTGCGCGATCATTGTAGACATCGTAGGTGAGCGCGCGGTCTGTTTAGTTGAACGGACACGAGATGGAGGTTTGAGACAGATGTTCTTTGATAGACCGAGATAATAAATAGAATAGATGCAGGCAGGGAGTGTGGATGTAGAAAGAAAAACAGATGCGGTGCGGACACTATTATGGCGTATTTGTAGAAAAGAGTTGGAAAGAGAACTGTGATTACGAAGAACTATTCTCTGTTAATTGGTTCTTGTTGATAAATAGAAGAAAAAGAGACAACATTTGGTTGGCGTGGAAGGGGAAAATAGTAGAAAGTATAAGTTTTGTGTTTTGATTGTTATTACTCCATCTTCCAATCCTTCCACCTTTTTGAAAAGGCTTAACATCGACACTAAATTTACGGAGCAAGTAGAGGAGATCAAGGGCTTCAAAATGGTAACAAGCACGACCATTTTTAATCTCATGTTAAACTTTAATCGCATTCGGAAATTCATAGACTATAAATTGTTGTAGGAACATACTCCTTCTTCCAATCGTTCCTGCTATTTGAAAAAACTAAACATCAACACGAAAATTACGGAGCAAGTAGAGGAGATCAAGGGCTTCAAATTTGTACCAAGCACGACCATTTTTAATCTCCCATTTAGCTTGAATCGCTTTGGGAAGTTGATAGACTAGAAATTGTTGTAGGAACATACTCCATCTTCCAATCGTTCAACCTTTTTGAAAAGGCTAAACATCAACACGAAATTTACGGAGCAAGTAGAGAAGATCAAGGGCTTCAAAATGAGACCAAGCATGACCATTTTTAAATCTCCAATTTTAAATTGAATCCCATTGGGAAGTTGATAGACTAGAAGTTGTTGTCCAAGTACGTATTTCTATCTCCTCGCCTTCTCTGAAAATCAGCGTCAAAGGTTGAAGAAAGGTGTCGATGAAACAAGTACTTTTGCAATCCTTGCTGGGCATACCACGGGCTTTACATACGCACGATATTTGAGGAGCACATACATGAAAACAAAGTCTTCCAAACGAGACCAAGTACGTCTTTCTATCTATTCGCCATCTCTGTAAATTGTCGTCAGAAGTTGAAGAACGGTGTCTATGAAACAAGTAATTTTGCAATCCTTGGTGAAAATACCACGGGCTTTACATACGCACGATATTTAGAGAGCATATACATGAAAACGAAGGCTGCAAAATGAGACCAAGTACGTCTTTCTATCTCCTCGCCTTCTCTATTAATCGGCATCAGAATTTGAAGAACAGTCTCTATGAAACATGTAACTTTGCAATCCTTGGTGAGCATACCACGGGCTTTACATACGCACGATATTTAGACAGCATATACATGAAAACAAAGGCTTCAAAATGAGAACAAGTACGTCTTTCTATCTCCTCGCCTTCTCTGTAAATCGGCGTCAGAGTTGAAGAATGGTGTCTATGAAACAAGTAATTTTGCAATCCTTGCTGAGCATACCACGGGCTTTACATACGCACGATACTTTAGGAACACATACATGGAAACAACGACTTCAAAATGAGAATAAGTACGTCTTTCCATCTTCTTGCCTTCTCTGTAAATCTGCGTCAGAAGTTGAAGAACGGTGTCTATGAAGAACAGTCTCTATGAAACATGTAACTTTGCAATCCTTGCTGAGCATACCACGGGCTTTACATACGCACGATATATAGAGAGCATATACATGAAAACGAAGGCTTCAAAATGAGACCAAGTACGTCTTTTTATCTCCTTGCCTTCTCTGTTAATCGGCGTCAAAAGTTGAGAACGGTGTCTATGAAGATGAAGAACAGTCTCTATGAAACATGTAACTTTGCAATCCTTGCTGAGCATACCACGGGCTTTACATACGCACGATATTTAAAGAGAATATACATGAAAACAAAGGCTTCAAAATGAAACCAAGTACGTCCGTCTATCTCCTCGCCTTCTCTGTAAATCGGCATCAGAAGTTGAAGAACGGTCTCTATGAAACATGTAACTTTGCAATCCTTGCTGAGCATACCAGGGGCTTTACATACGCTCAATACTTAAGGAGCACATACCTGGGAACAAAGGCTTCAAAATGAAACCAAGTACGTCTTTCTATCTCCTCGCCTTCTTTGTAAATCGGCGTCAGAATATGAAGAACAGTCTCTATGAAACATGTAACTTTGCAATCCTTGTTGAGCATACCACGGGCTTTACATACGCACGATATTTAAAGAGCATATACATGAAAATCAAGGCTTCAAAATGAGACCAAGTACGTCTTTCTATCTCCTCGCCTTCTTTGTAAATCGGCGTCAGAATATGAAGAACAGTCTCTATGAAACATGTAACTTTGCAATCCTTGCTGAGCCTACCACGGGCTTTACATACGCACGATATTTAGAGAGAATATACATGAAAACAAAGGCTTCAAAATGAGACCAAGTACGTCTTTCTATCTCTTCGCCTTCTGTGTAAATCGGCGTCAGAAGTTGAGAACGGTGTCTATGAAGATGAATAACAGTCTCTATGAAACATGTAACTTTGCAATCCTTGCTGAGCATACCACGGGCTTTACATACGCACGATATTTAGAAATCATATACATGACAACGAAGGCTTCAAATTGAGACCAAGTACGTCTTTCTATCTCTTCGCCTTCTCTGTAAATCGGCGTCAGAAGTTGAAGAACGGTCTCTATGAAGATGAAGAACAGTCTCTATGAAACATGTAACTTTGCAATCCTTGCTGAGCATACCACGGGCTTTACATACGCACGATATTTAGAGAGAATATACATGAAAACAAAGGCTTCAAAATGAGACCAAGTACGTCCTTCTATCTCCTCGCCTTCTTTGTAAATCGGCGTCAGAATATGAAGAACGGTCTCTATGAAACATGTAACTTTGCAATCCTTGCTGAGCATACCACGGGCTTTACATACGCACGATACTTAAGGAGCACATACAAGGAAACAAAGGCTTCAAAATGAGACCAAGTACGTCTTTCTATCTCCTCGCCTTCTCTGTAAATCGGCGTCAGAAGTTGAGAACGGTGTCTATGAAGATGAATAACAGTCTCTATGAAACATGTAACTTTGCAATCCTTGCTGAGCATACCACGGGCTTTACATACGCACGATATTTAGAAATCATATACATGACAACGAAGGCTTCAAATTGAGACCAAGTACGTCTTTCTATCTCCTCGCCTTCTCTGTAAATCGGCGTCAGAAGTTGAAGAACGGTTTCTATGAAACATGTAACTTTGCAATCCTTGCTGAGCATACCACGGGCTTTACATACGCACGATACTTAAGGAGCACATACATGGAAACAAAGGCTTCAAAATGAGACCAAGTACGTCTTTCTATCTTCTCGCCTTCTCTGTAAATCGGCGTCAGAAGTTGAGAACGGTGTCTATGAAGATGAATAACAGTCTCTATGAAACATGTAACTTTGCAATCCTTGCTGAGCATACCACGGGCTTTACATACGCACGATATTTAAAAATCATATACATGACAACGAAGGCTTCAAATTGAGACCAAGTACGTCTTTCTATCTCCTCGCCTTCTCTGTAAATCGGCGTCAGAAGTTGAAGAACGGTCTCTATGAAACATGTAACTTTGCAATCCTTGCTGAGCATACCACGGGCTTTACATACGCACGATATTTGGAGAGCATATACATAAAAACGAAGGCTTCAAAATGAGACCAAGTACGTCTTTCTATCTCCTCGCCTTCTCTGTCAATCGGCGTCAGAAGTTGAGAACTGTGTCTATGAAGTTGAAGAACGGTCTCTATGAAACATGTCACTTTGCAATCCTTGCTGAGCATACCACGGGCTTTACATACGCACGATACTTAAGGAGCACATACATGGAAACAAAGGCTTCAAAATGAGACCAAGTTCGTCTTTCTATCTCCTCGCCTTCTTTGTAAATCGGCGTCAGAATATGAAGAACGGTCTCTATGAAACATGTAACTTTGCAATCCTTGCTGAGCATACCACGGGCTTTACATACGCACGATACTTAAGGAGCACATACATGGAAACAAAGGCTTCAAAATGAGACCAAGTACGTCTTTCTATCTCCTCGCCTTCTCTGTAAATCGGCGTCAGAAGTTGAGAACGGTGTCTATGAAGATGAATAACAGTCTCTATGAAACATGTAACTTTGCAATCCTTGCTGAGCATACCACGGGCTTTACATACGCACGATATTTAGAAATCATATACATGACAACGAAGGCTTCAAATTGAGACCAAGTCCGTCTTTCTATCTCCTCGCCTTCTCTGTAAATCGGCGTCAGAAGTTGAAGAACGGTCTCTATGAAACATGTAACTTTGCAATCCTTGCTGAGCATACCACGGGCTTTACATACGCACGATATTTGGAGAGCATATCCATGAAAACGAAGGCTTCAAAATGAAACAAAGTACGTCTTTCTATCTCCTTGCCTTCTCTGTCAATCGGCGTATGAAGTTGAGAACTGTGTCTATGAAGTTGAAGAACGGTCTCTATGAAACATGTCACTTTGCAATCCTTGCTGAGCATACCACGGGCTTTACATACGCACGATATTTGGAGGGCATATTCATGTAAACGAAGGCTTCAAAATGAGACCAAGTACGTCCTTCTATCTCCTCGCCTTCTCTGTAAATCGGCATCAGAAGTTGAAGAACGGTCTCTATGAAACATGTAACTTTGCAATCCTTGCTGAGCATACCAGGGGCTTTACATACGCTACATACGCTTGCTCAATACTTAAGGAGCACATACCTGGGAACAAAGGCTTCAAAATGAGACCAAGTACGTCTTTCTATCTCCTCGCCTTCTTTGTAAATCGGCGTCAGAAGTTGAAGAATGGTCTCTATGAGAACGGTGTCTATGAAGATGAATAACAGTCTCTATGAAACATGTAACTTTGCAATCCTTGCTGAGCATACCACGGGCTTTACATACGCACGATATTTAGAAATCATATACATGACAACGAAGGCTTCAAATTGAGACCAAGTACGTCTTTATGCAATCCTTGCTGAGCATACCACGGGCTTTACATACGCACGATATTTAAAGAGAATATACATGAAAACAAAGGCTTCAAAATGAGACCAAGTACGTCTTTCTATCTCCTCGCCTTCTTTGTAAATCGGCGTCAGAATATGAAGAACAGTCTCTATGAAACATGTAACTTTGCAATCCTTGTTGAGCATACCACGGGCTTTACATACGCACGATATTTAAAGAGCATATACATGAAAATCAAGGCTTCAAAATGAGACCAAGTACGTCTTTCTATCTCCTCGCCTTCTTTGTAAATCGGCGTCAGAATATGAAGAACAGTCTCTATGAAACATGTAACTTTGCAATCCTTGCTGAGCATACCACGGGCTTTACATACGCACGATATTTAGAGAGAATATACATGAAAACAAAGGCTTCAAAATGAGACCAAGTACGTCCTTCTATCTCCTCGCCTTCTCTGTAAATCGGCGTCAGAAGTTGAGAACGGTGTCTATGAAGATGAATAACAGTCTCTATGAAACATGTAACTTTGCAATCCTTGCTGAGCATACCACGGGCTTTACATACGCACGATATTTAGAAATCATATACATGACAACGAAGGCTTCAAATTGAGACCAAGTACGTCTTTCTATCTCTTCGCCTTCTCTGTAAATCGGCGTCAGAAGTTGAAGAACGGTCTCTATGAAGATGAAGAACAGTCTCTATGAAACATGTAACTTTGCAATCCTTGCTGAGCATACCAGGGGCTTTACATACGCACGATATTTAGAGAGAATATACATGAAAACAAAGGCTTCAAAATGAGACCAAGTACGTCTTTCTATCTCTTCGCCTTCTGTGTAAATCGGCGTCAGAAGTTGAAAAATGGTCTCTATGAGAACGGTGTCTATGAAGATGAATAACAGTCTCTATGAAACATGTAACTTTGCAATCCTTGCTGAGCATACCACGGGCTTTACATACGCACGATATTTAGAAATCATATACATGACAACGAAACTGGCTTCAAATTGAGACCAAGTACGTCTTTGCAATCCTTGCTGAGCATACCACGGGCTTTACATACGCACGATATTTAAAGAGAATATACATGAAAACAAAGGCTTCAAAATGAGACCAAGTACGTCCTTCTATCTCCTCGCCTTCTCTGTAAATCGGCATCAGAAGTTGAAGAACGGTCTCTATGAAACATGTAACTTTGCAATCCTTGCTGAGCATACCAGGGGCTTTACATACGCTCAATACTTAAGGAGCACATACCTGGGAACAAAGGCTTCAAAATGAAACCAAGTACGTCTTTCTATCTCCTTGCCTTCTTTGTAAATCGGCGTCAGAATATGAAGAACAGTCTCTATGAAACATGTAACTTTGCAATCCTTGTTGAGCATACCACGGGCTTTACATACGCACGATATTTAAAGAGCATATACATGAAAATCAAGGCTTCAAAATGAGACCAAGTACGTCTTTCTATCTCCTCGCCTTCTCTGTAAATCGGCGTCAGAATTTGAAGAACGGTGTCTATGAAAATGAAGAACAGTCTCTATGAAACATGTAACGTTGCAATCCTTGCTGAGCATACCACGGGCTTTACATACGCACGATATTTAGAGAGAATATACATGAAAACAAAGGCTTCAAAATGAGACCAAGTACGTCTTTCTATCTCTTCGCCTTCTGTGTAAATCGGCGTCAGAAGTTGAGAACTGTGTCTATGAAGATGAATAACAGTCTCTATGAAACATGTAACTTTGCAATCCTTGCTGAGCATACCACGGGCTTTACATACGCACGATATTTAGAAATACATATACAAAGGCTTCAAAATGAGACCGAAGGCTTCAAATTGAGACCAAGTACGTCTTCTATGAAACATGTAACTTTGCAATCCTTGCTGAGCATACCACGGGCTTTACATACGCACGATATTTAAAGAGAATATACATGAAAACAAAGGCTTCAAAATGAGACCAAGTACGTCCTTCTATCTCCTCGCCTTCTCTGTAAATCGGCATCAGAAGTTGAAGAACGGTCTCTATGAAACATGTAACTTTGCAATCCTTGCTGAGCATACCAGGGGCTTTACATACGCTCAATACTTAAGGAGCACATATCTGGGAACAAAGGCTTCAAAATGAGACCAAGTACGTCTTTCTATCTCCTCGCCTTCTTTGTAAATCGGCGTCAGAATATGAAGAACGGTCTCTATGAAACATGTAACTTTGCAATCCTTGCTGAGCATATCACGGGCTTTACATACGCACGATATTTAGAGAGAATATACATGAAAACAAAGGCTTCAAAATGAGACCAAGTACGTCTTTCTATCTCTTCGCCTTCTGTGTAAATCGGCGTCAGAAGTTGAAGAATGGTCTCTATGAGAACGGTGTCTATGAAGATGAATAACAGTCTCTATGAAACATGTAACTTTGCAATCCTTGCTGAGCATACCACGGGCTTTACATACGCACGATATTTAGAAATCATATACATGACAACGAAGGCTTCAAATTGAGACCAAGTACGTCTTTATGCAATCCTTGCTGAGCATACCACGGGCTTTACATACGCACGATATTTAAAGAGAATATACATGAAAACAAAGGCTTCAAAATGAGACCAAGTACGTCTTTCTATCTCCTCGCCTTCTCTGTAAATCGGCGTCAGAAGTTGAAGAACGGTCTCTATGAAACATGTAACTTTGCAATCCTTGCTGAGCATACCAGGGGCTTTACATACGCTCAATACTTAAGGAGCACATACATAAGAACAAAGGCTTCAAAATGAGACCAAGTACGTCTTTCTATCTCCTCGCCTTCTTTGTAAATCGGCGTCAGAATATGAAGAACGGTCTCTATGAAACATGTAACTTTGCAATCCTTGCTGAGCATACCACGGGCTTTACATACGCACGATATTTAAAGAGCATATACATGAAAATCAAGGCTTCAAAATGAGACCAAGTACGTCTTTCTATCTCCTCGCCTTCTTTGTAAATCGGCGTCAGAATATGAAGAACAGTCTCTATGAAACATGTAACTTTGCAATCCTTGCTGAGCATACCACGGGCTTTACATACGCACGATATTTAGAGAGAATATACATAAAAAAGGCTTCAAAATGAGACCAAGTACGTCTTTCTATCTCTTCGCCTTCTGTGTAAATCGGCGTCAGAAGTTGAGAACGGTGTCTATGAAGATGAATAACAGTCTCTATGAAACATGTGACTTTGCAATCCTTGCTGAGCATACCACGGGCTTTACATACGCACGATATTTAGAAATCATATACATGACAACAAAGGCTTCAAATTGAGACCAAGTACGTCTTTCTATTCTTCGCCTTCTCTGTAAATCGGCGTCAGAAGTTGAAGAACGGTCTCTATGAAGATGAAGAACAGTCTCTATGAAACATGTAACTTTGCAATCCTTGCTGAGCATACCACGGGCTTTACATACGCACGATATTTAGAGAGAATATACATGAAAACAAAGGCTTCAAAATGAGACCAAGTATGTCTTTCTATCTCCTCGCCTTCTCTGTAAATCGGCGTCAGAAGTTGAAGAATGGTCTCTATGAGAACGGTGTCTATGAAGATGAATAACAGTCTCTATGAAACATGTAACTTTGCAATCCTTGCTGAGCATACCACGGGCTTTACATACGCACGATATTTAAAGAGAATATACATGAAAACAAAGGCTTCAAAATGAGACCAAGTACGTCTTTCTATCTCCTCGCCTTCTCTGTAAATCGGCATCAGAAGTTGAAGAACGGTCTCTATGAAACATGTAACTTTGCAATCCTTGCTGAGCATACCAGGGGCTTTACATACGCTCAATACTTAAGGAGCACATACCTGGGAACAAAGGCTTCAAAATGAGACCAAGTACGTCTTTCTATCTCCTCGCCTTCTTTGTAAATCGGCGTCAGAATATGAAGAACGGTCTCTATGAAACATGTAACTTGCAATCCTTGCTGAGCATACCACGGGCTTTACATACTTACGATATTTAAAGAGCATATACATGGAAACAAGGCTTCAAAATGAGACCAAGTACGTCTTTCTATCTCCTCGCCTTCTTTGTAAATCGGCGTCAGAATATGAAGAACAGTCTCTATGAAACATGTAACTTTGCAATCCTTGCTGAGCCTACCACGGGCTTTACATACGCACGATATTTGGAGAGATTATACATAAAAACAAAGGCTTCAAAATGAGACCAAGTACGTCTTTCTATCTCTTCGCCTTCTGTGTAAATCGGCGTCAGAAGTTGAGAACGGTGTCTATGAAGATGAATAACAGTCTCTATGAAACATGTAACTTTGCAATCCTTGCTGAACATACCACGGGCTTTACATACGCACGATATTTAGAGAGAATATACATGAAAACAAAGGCTTCAAAATGAGACCAAGTACGTCCTTCTATCTCTCGCCTTCTCTGTAAATCGGCGTCAGAAGTTGAAGAACGGTCTCTATGAAGATGAAGAACAGTCTCTATGAAACATGTAACTTTGCAATCCTTGCTGAGCATACCACGGGCTTTACATACGCACGATATTTAGAGAGAATATACATGAAAACAAAGGCTTCAAAATGAGACCAAGTACGTCCTTCTATCTCCTCGCCTTCTCTGTAAATCGGCATCAGAAGTTGAAGAACGGTCTCTATGAAACATGTAACTTTGCAATCCTTGCTGAGCATACCAGGGGCTTTACATACGCTCAATACTTAAGGAGCACATACCTGGGAACAAAGGCTTCAAAATGAGACCAGGGCCGTCTTTCTATCTCCTCGCCTTCTTTGTAAATCGGCGTCAGAATATGAAGAACGGTCTCTATGAAACATGTAACTTTGCAATCCTTGCTGAGCATACCACGGGCTTTACATACGCACGATATTTAGAGAGAATATTCATGAAAACAAAGGCTTCAAAATGAGACCAAGTACGTCTTTCTATCTCTTCGCCTTCTGTGTAAATCGGCGTCAGAAGTTGAGAACGGTGTCTATGAAGATGAATAACAGTCTCTATGAAACATGTGACTTTGCAATCCTTGCTGAGCATACCACGGGCTTTACATACGCACGATATTTAGAAATCATATACATGACAACAAAGGCTTCAAATTGAGACCAAGTACGTCCTTCTATCTCCTCGCCTTCTCTGTAAATCGGCATCAGAAGTTGAAGAACGGTCTCTATGAAACATGTAACTTTGCAATCCTCGCTGAGCATACCAAGGGCTTTACATACGCACAATATTTAGAGAGAATATACATGAAAACAAAGGCTTCAAAATGAGACCAAATACGTCTTTCTATCTCCTCGCCTTCTCTGTAAATCGGCGTCAGAAGTTGAGAACGGTGTCTATGAAGATGAATAACAGTCTCTATGAAACATGTAACTTTGCAATCCTTGTTGAGCATACCACGGGCGTCAGAATTTGAAGAATGGTTTCTATGAAACAAGTAACTTTGCATTCCTTGCTGAGCCTACCACGGGCTTTACATATGCAGGATATTTAAGGAGCATATACATGAAAACAAAGGCTTCAAAATGAGACCATGTACGTCTTTCTATCTCCTCAACTTCTCTTTAAATTGGCGTCAGAAGAATTGTGTCTATGAAGATTAAGAACGGTCTTTATGAAACAAGTAACTTTGCAATCCTTGCTGAGCTTATAAGGGGCTTTACATATGCACGATATTTAAGGAGCATATACGTAAAAACAAAGGCTTCAAAATGAGACCAAGTAAGTCTTTCTATCTCCTCGCTTTTTCTGTTAACCGGCGTCAGAAGTTGAAGACTGGTTTCTATAAAAAGTAACTTTTCAATCCTTGCTGAGCCTACCACGGGCTTTACATATGCACGATATTTAAGGAGCACATACATGAAAACAAAGGCTTCAAAATGAGACCAAGTACGTCTTTCTATCTCCTCGACTTCTCTTTAAATTGGCGTCAGAAGAATGGTGACTATGAAGAAGAAGAATGGTCTCTATCAAACAAGTAACTTTGCAATCCTTGCTGAGCCTATAAGGGGCTTTACATATGCACGATATTTAAGGAGCATATACATGAAAACAAAGCCTTCAAAATGAGACCAAGTACGTCTTTCTATCTCCTCGCCTTCTCTGTTAACCGGCGTCAGAAGTTGAAGAATGGTTTCTATGAAACAAGTTACCTTGCAATCCTTGCTGAGCCTACCACGGGCTTTACATATGCACGATATTTAAGGAGCACATACATGAAAACAAAGGCTTCAAAATGAGACCAAGTACGTCTTTCTATCTCCTCGCCTTCTCTGTTAACCGGCGGCGGAAGTTGAAGACTGGTTTCTATGAAACAAGTTACTTTGCAATCCTTGCTGAGCCTACCACGGGCTTTACATATGCACGATATTTAAGGAGATCATACATGAAAACAAAGGCTTCAAAATGAGGCCAAGTACGTCTTTCTATCTCCTCGCCTTCTCTGTTAACCGGCGTCAGAAGTTGAAGAATGGTTTCTATGAAACAAGTAACTTTGCAATCCTTGCTGAGCCTACCACGGGCTTTACATATGCACGATATTTAAGAAGCACATACATGAAAACAAAGGCTTCAAAATTAGACCAAGTACGTCTTTCTATCTCCTCGACTTCTCTTTAAATTGGCGTCAGAAGAATGGTGTCTATGAAGAAGAAGAATGGTCTCTATGAAACAAGTTAATTTGCAATCCTTGCTGAGCCTACAACGAGCTTTACATATGAACGATATTTAAGGAGATCATACATGAAAACAAAGGCTACAAAATGAGACCAAGTAAGTCTTTCTATCTCCTCGCCTTCTCTGTTAACCGGCGTCAGAAGTTGAAGAATGGTTTCTATGAAACAAGTTACTTTGCAATCCTTTCTGAGCCTATCACGGGCTTTACATATGCACGATATTTAAGAAGCACATACATGAAAAAAAAGGCTTCAAAATGAGACCAAGTACGTCTTTCTATCTCCTCGCCTTCTCTTTAAATTGGCGTCAGAAGAATGGTGTCTATGAAGAAGAAGAATGGTCTCTATGAAACATGTAACTTTGCAATCCTTGCTGAGCCTACCACAGGCTTTACATATGCACGATATTTAAGGAGATCATACATGAAAACAAAGGCTTCAAAATGAGACCAAGTACGTCTTTCTATCTCCTCGACTTCTCTTTAAATTGGCGTCAGAGGAATGGTGTCTATGAAGAGGAAGAATGGTCTCTATGAAACAAGTTAATTTGCAATCCTTGCTGAGCCTACAACGAGCTTTACATATGCACGATATTTGAGGAGATCATACATGAAAACAAAGGCTTCAAAATGAGACCAAGTACGTCTTTCTATCTCCTCGCCTTCTCTGTTAACCGGCGTCAGAAGTTGAAGAATGGTTTCTATGAAACAAGTTACTTTGCAATCCTTGCTGAGCCTACCACGGGCTTTACATATGCACGATATTTAAGGAGATCATACATGAAAACAAAGGCTTCAAAATGAGGCCAAGTACGTCTTTTTATCTCCTCGCCTTCTCTGTTAACCGGCGTCAGAAGTTGAAGAATGGTTTCTATGAAACAAGTAACTTTGCAATCCTTGCTGAGCCTACCACGGGCTTTACATACGCTCAATACTTAAGGAGCACATACCTGGGAACAAAGGCTTCAAAATGAAACCAAGTAGGTCTTTCTATCTCCTCGCCTTCTTTGTAAATCGACGTCAGAATATGAAGAACAGTCTCTATGAAACATGTAACTTTGCAATCCTTGTTGAGCATACCACGGGCTTTACATACGCACGATATTTAGAGAGTATATACATGAAAACCAAGGCTTCAAAATGAGACCAAGTACGTCTTTCTATCTCCTCGCCTTGTCTGTAAATCGGCGTCAGAAGTTGAAGAACGGTCTCAATGAAACATGTAACTTTGCAATCCTTGCTGAGCCTACCACGGGCGTCAGAATTTGAAGAATGGTTTCTATGAAACAAGTAACTTTGCATTCCTTGCTGAGCCTACCACGGGCTTTACATATGCACGATATTTAAGGAGCACATACATGAAAACAAAGGCTTCAAAGTGAGACCAAGTACGTCTTTCTATCTACTCGACTTCTCTTTAAATTGGCGTCAGAAAAATGGTGACTATGAAGAAGAAGAATGGTCTCTATGAAACAAGTAACTTTGCAATCCTTGCTGAGCCTATAAGGGGCTTTACATATGCACGATATTTAAGGAGCATATACGTAAAAACAAAGGCTTCAAAATGAGACCAAGTAAGTCTTTCTATCTCCTCGCCTTTTCTGTTAACCGGCGTCAGAAGTTGAAGACTGGTTTCTATAAAAAGTAACTTTGCAATCCTTGCTGAGCCTACCACGGGCTTTACATATGCACGATATTTAAGGAGCACATACATGAAAACAAAGGCTTCAAAATGAGACCAAGTACGTCTTTCTATCTCCTCGACTTCTCTTTAAATTGGCGTCAGAAGAATGGTGACTATGAAGAAGAAGAATGGTCTCTATCAAACAAGTAACTTTGCAATCCTTGCTGAGCCTATAAGGGGCTTTACATATGCACGATATTTAAGGAGAATATACATGAAAACAAAGCCTTCAAAATGAGACCAAGTACGTCTTTCTATCTCCTCGCCTTCTCTGTTAACCGGCGTCAGAAGTTGAAGAATGGTTTCTATGAAACAAGTTACCTTGCAATCCTTGCTGAGCCTACCACGGGCTTTACATATAAACGATATTTAGGAGCACATACATGAAAACAAAGGCTTCAAAATGAGACCAAGTACGTCTTTCTATCTCCTCGCCTTCTCTGTTAACCGGCGGCGGAAGTTGAAGAATGGTTTCTATAAAACAAGTTACTTTGCAATCCTTGCTGAGCATACCACGGGCTTTACATATGCACGATATTTAAGGAGATCATACATGAAAACAAAGGCTTCAAAATGAGGCCAAGTACGTCTTTCTATCTCCTCGCCTTCTCTGTTAACCGGCGTCAGAAGTTGAAGAATGGTTTCTATGAAACAAGTAACTTTGCAATCCTTGCTGAGCCTACCACGGGCTTTACATATGCACGATATTTAAGGAGAACATACATGAAAACAAAGGCTTCAAAATGAGACCAAGTACGTCTTTCTATCTCCTCGACTTATCTTTAAATTGGCGTCAGAAGAATGGTGTCTATGAAGAGGAAGAATGGTCTCTATGAAACAAGTAACTTTGCAATCCTTGCTGAGCCTACCACGGGCTTTACATATGCACGGTATTTAAGGAGATCATACACGAAAACAAAGGCTTCAAAATGAGACCAAGTACGTCTTTCTATCTCCTCGACTTCTCTTTAAATTGGCGTCAGAAGAATGGTGTCTATGAAGAAGAAGAATGGTCTCTATGAAACAAGTAACTTTGCAATCCTTGCTGAGCCTACCACAGGCTTTACATATGCACGATATTTAAGGAGATCATACATGAAAACAAAGGCTTCAAAATGAGACCAAGTACGTCTTTCTATCTCCTCGACTTCTCTTTAAATTGGCGTCAGAGGAATGGTGTCTATGAAGAGGAAGAATGGTCTCTATGAAACAAGTTAATTTGCAATCCTTGCTGAGCCTACAACGAGCTTTACATATGCACGATATTTAAGGAGATCATACATGAAAACAAAGGCTTCAAAATGAGACCAAGTACGTCTTTCTATCTCCTCGCCTTCTCTGTTAACCGGCGTCAGAAGTTGAAGAATGGTTTCTATGAAACAAGTTACTTTGCAATCCTTGCTGAGCCTACCACGGGCTTAATATATGCACGATATTTAAGGAGATCATACATGAAAACAAAGGCTTCAAAATGAGGCCAAGTACGTCTTTCTATCTCCTCGCCTTCTCTGTTAACCGGCGTCAGAAGTTGAAGAATGGTTTCTATGAAACAAGTAACTTTGCAATCCTTGCTGAGCCTACCACGGGCTTTACATATGCACGATATTTAAGGAGATCATACATGAAAACAAAGGCTTCAAAATGAGACCAAGTAGGTCTTTCTATCTCCTCGCCTTCTCTGTAAATCGGCGGGGGACATATACTTGGTCTCATTTGTAAGCCTTTGTTTTCATGTATGATCTCCTTAAATATCGTGCATATGTAAAGCCCGTGGTAGGCTCAGCAAGGATTGCAAAGTTACTTGTTTCATAGAGACCATTCTTCTTCTTCATAGTCACCATTCTTCTGACGCCAATTTAAAGAGAAGTCGAGGAGATAGAAAGGCTTACTTGGTCTCATTTTGAAGCCTTCGTTTTCATGTATGTGCTCCTTAAATATCGTGCATATGTAAAGCCCGTGGTAGGCTCAGAAAGGATTGAAAAGTTACTTGTTTCATAGAAACCATTCTGGAGATTACAGAAGGTCGTGCTTGGTCCCAATTTGAAGCCCTTGTTCTCATGAATGTGTCCCATAAATATCTTTTTAATGTTTTGCATAGGAGAAAGGAAAAGCGATGAGAGTATAGAGAATGTTCCATCAACAATTTCTTGTCTATCAAGTTCCCAAATGAGCATAAACTTAAATGGGAAATTACAGAAGGTCGTGCTTGGTCCCAATTTGAAGCTCTTGTTCTCATGAATGTGTCCCGCAAATATCTTTTTAATGTTTTGAATAGGAGAAAGGAAAAAGCGATGAGAGTATAGAGAATGTTCCATCAACAATTTCTTGTCTATCAACTTCCCAATGAGCATAAACTTAAATGGGAGATTACAGAAGGTCGTTCTTGGTCCCAATTTGAAGCCCTTGTCCTTGTGAATGTGTCCCGCAAATATCTTTTTAATGTTTTGCATAGGAGAAAGGAAAAAGCGATGAGAGTATAGAGAATGTTCCATCAACAATTTCTTGTCTATCAACTTCCAAATGAGCATAAACTTAAATTGGAGAATACAGAAGGCCGTGCTTGGTCCCAATTTGAAGCCCTTGTTCTCATGAATGTGTCCCGCAAATATCTTTTTAATGTTTTGAATAGGAGAAAGGAAAAAGCGATGAGAGTATAGAGAATGTTCCATCAACAATTTCTTGTCTATCAACTTCCCAATTAGCATAAACTTAAATGGGAGATTACAGAAGGTCGTTCTTGGTCCCAATTTGAAGCCCTTGTCCTCGTGAATGTGTCCCGCAAATATCTTTTTAATGTTTTGCATAGGAGAAAGGAAAAAGCGATGAGAGTATAGAGAATGTTCCATCAATATTTTCTTGTCCATCAACTTCCAAATGAGCATAAACTTAAATGGGAGATTACAGAAAGTCGTGGTTGGTCCTTATTTGAAGCTCTTTTTCTCTTCAATGTGTTTCATAAATATCGTTGTTTGGTCTTCCCTCTGTGAAACGCTGGGACAGTTGGGGTTATATTCCATCAACAATTTCTTGTCTATCAACTTCCCAATGAGCATAAACTTAAATGAGAGATTACAGAAGGTCGTGGTTGGTCCCAATTTGAAGCTCTTGTTCTCCTCAATGTGTTTCAAAAATATCGTTGTTTGGTCTTCCGTCTGTGAAACGATGGGACAGTTGGGGTCAACAATTTCTTGTCTATCAACTTCCCAATGAGCATAAACTTAAACGGGAGATTACAGAAGGTCGTGCTTGGTCCCAATTTAAAGCCCTTGTTCTCATGAAGGTGTCCCAAAAAATATCTTTTTAATGTTTTGCATAGGAGAAAGGAAAAAGCGATGAGAGTATAGAGAATGTTCCATCAACAATTTCTTGTCTATCAACTTCCCAATGAGCATAAACTTAAATGGGAGATTACAGAAGGTCGTGCTTGGTTGCAATTTGAAGCCCTTGTCCTCGTGAATGTGTCCGATAAATATCTTTCTAATCTTTTGCATAGGAGAATGGAAAAAGCGATGAGAGTATAGAGAATGTTCCATCAACAATTTCTTGTTTATCAACTTCCAAATGAGCATAAACTTAAATGGGAGATTACAGAAGGTCGTGCTCGGCCCAATTTGAAGCCCTTGTTCTCCTCAATGTGTTTCATAAATATCGTTGTTTGATCTTCCCTCTGTGAAACGCTGGGACAGTTGGGGTTATGTTCCATCAACAGTTTCTTGTCTAGCAACTTCCCAATGAGCATAAACTTAAATGGGAGATTACAGAAGGTCGTGCTCGGTCCCAATTTGAAGCCCTTGTCCTCGTAAATGTGTCCGATAAATATCTTTTGAATGTTTTGCATAGGAGAAAGGAGAAAGCGATGAGAGTATAGAGAATGTTCCATCAACAATTTCTTGTCTATCAACTTCCAAATGAGCATAAACTCAAATGGGAGATTACAGAATGTCGTGGTTGGTCCCAATTTGAAGCTCTTATTCTCCTCAATGTGTTTCATAAATATCGTTGTTTGGTCTTCCGTCTGTGAAACGCTGGGACACTTGGGGTTATTTTCCATCAACAATTTCTTGTCTATCAACTTCCCAATGAGCATAAACTTAAATGGGAGATTACAGAAGGTCGTGCTTGGTCCCAATTTGAAGCCCTTGTTCTCCTCAATGTGTTTCATAAATATCGTTGTTTGGTCTTCCGTCTGTGAAACGCTAGGATAGTTGGGGTTATGTTCCATCAACAATTTCTTGTCTATCAACTTCCCAATGAGCATAAACTGAAATGGGAGATTACAGAAGGTCGTGCTTGGTCCCAGTTTGAAACCTTTGTCCTCGTGAATGTGTAATAACTCGGGCTCGTGGTCAATGTTTTCCCTGATTAATCATGGAAACACAAAGACTACAAGTTGTCCCTTGTTATAACTCGATTACACCACTCTTTATTCTATACACAGAATGACGGAATTCAACCGCCCGAAAAAGGAAAAGTAGAATAGATAGTCACCCGGACTCTAACCGCGGTAACGGAAAAAAGAAGGAGATAGAAAGAGAAGAAGTTGATTTAATTTGGTTACTTACGTGTACATTTTGTGGAGTAATGGACGAGAGTCGGTTGGGAAAAGACCAGTGTATTTTTAGAACCACACTGTAGTAAGTCAGGAATCAAAAATCTATCGCTCGCCTTGTTGGGACATCTACTTATACTATTGGGAGGACGCTTCTTTTCTTCTAGAACAAAAAGAAGCGTCCCTAACATTTAGGTCAAGGGGGGGAGGTTACGAGGAAGTCAACGATGTCACGTGTTATTGTAACTTGGTTGACAGCGAGGGGGGCAGAAGAGGAGAAAAAGAGAAAGTCTGGTGCGGGGCTGCACGGGGGTCTGGACCATCGCTTTGGTCTCTTTGTCTGTTGTCTCAACCCTTACATCACTCCCCTCTTTAACTAATTGCGTCCCGCAATCAAAATAATAAAATCATAACGTCATATAATTCTAAACGACCGAGGAACACAACAGAATCGTGGCTAGTCGACCGTCTACTTCATCTATCGGCCGCACGCGGCAGCGACAAACTTAGGGTGGCTAATGCCAATAGTCAAGACACGCCTGAACACGATTCTTAACGGGCTCGGATCGCTTGGGCAACAACTTGTTGCTGATGTGCTTTTACTTGTAATGTAGGATGGCTAGTAAGGTTGAGACAACGACACGACTACAGACTCGTACACAGCTCCTGATAATCCAATATGGTAAGGCGTAGGACGAGCACAAAATTATGAAGGGAGCGTCTAACACAAACAAGAATTACTTGAGAAACGTTTGGCTAAGGGAATTATACGAATGAGATACTGCATTAGAAAACTAACTGGTTACACTGAAAAGACAACACAAAAACTAAGAAGGGCTTTACTATGACATTACGGCATGGCATTTTGTATCAATGCAAGAAATGATTGAGTCGCTAAATGCATTGAATGAGAACATGATGAGGATTTGAGCGATGAAGAGGGACCGGTATGGCAGGGTTTGGCCCAGTTCCTAAGGTCGTTGGATAAATGGTGCGGCTTCCTCTCGGTTGGCTCTGGTGCGGCTCGCTCTTTTATTTCTCCGAGGGGTTTCATCTTCTAGCGTAACGGTGGAAGTTGATGATGGTGTTGGAGCTGGTTGTGGCAAGGTAATCAGGATTGGGGCAGGTTGTTGTTGTTGTAACACGAATGTGTTGTTTTTCTCTTCCCCGGTGCTGGAATTTCCTTTAGGTTTTGCGCACCAAGAGTAGGGATTCAGACACTGTAGGGCGGGGAAGAATTTCAAAAGGAGGGACCCCCCACCGCAAAAGCGGAAGACCAATACTAACAATGCTCCAATTCCGGTTAATGCCCCAAAAGTTTTAAACCATTTACCCACCCGGGCTAAAAATGAAATTTCTTTAGCTGCTTCTTGTGGGACAAGGACGGTATTAACATGCCGGAACAAGGAAAAGTCTGTGGCATGTTGTTCTTGAATCGCAGCAACGATGCCTGCCATTACTGTTGAATGACTTAAGGGAATATTTTTAATGGCGGGGTTCATTTCCAACAATCTCCCGAGTGAATTATCTGCTTCGAAAGGGTCAGTATCTACTAGTCTTCGCCCTTGTATCTCAATATTGGGAAATATTGGGGACCAAGTGTTATTTTTAAAAGCATGTGTTTTACCATTAAAATTTACGAAATTTGAATACCAATAGCATTCAGAGTAAGGAACAAGTTCCCAACCGTCAATGCTGATGGTTTGATTTTTGTAATACGGCTGAGGGCCGCATCTTGAGATAACCGTTTCAAAGGTAATGTTGATGGGGCGACATTGCAAAACGGAGACCTGAAGGCCTACCATTGCTAATTTATGACACACAGGTAATTCTAAGTGAGAAGCGGCTAGCCAGCCATTATATTGGGCGGTGGAAATCACGTTAAGATGGTTAGTCTTACGCGATTCGCATTGCAGCCTTCTAATTTCTCTGGCTAACCTGTTTTCAAAATCGAGCGCGAGGTCTCGTGTATATTGAATGTGAGCGGCCATTTCGATTTCGGATCTCAGAACAGCCGCCACTGAGGTTGTAGAATTTGTAGGTTTAGCTGTGGTTGAGTTTTTTGGTTTGGAGGAAGAGTTATTAATTGAATCCAAATCAGTCGGAGGGGCAGCGTATATGGATAAGAACACTTTATCCATTCCCAATACGCGGTGGAATAGTCGCTTATCGCAAACTTTTTCTACTGTTGCATTTACGAGATAGTCTGTTTGGTTGTGTCTATCTTGTATTCTTTTGATTTCTGGGTCGTTTGTTCCATACAGTAATCCTTCCCCCAGGACTACGATCTTCAAAGCACAGGGCTTAACCTCTTTCCACGAATCCTCCCAAATGATAGTAACTAAGTTATGGGAAATCGACCCGTTTAATCCCCCTGGGATGGTTCCGATTGGCGAGCTGATTAAACAGTTTGAGCATTCTGATTCTAACGCTACCTCTTCGACTCTACAATTTGGAATTGTCTTAAAAAGCGTGAATAACCAAAGTCCCTGCATGAAAGGATATTCTTCGAACGACCATTTATTTGGGCCCACTATCGTCATGGACATGTTACCACACATCCTCGAGTTCACCATTTGCTGGCAAGCTTCCGGTGTGGTAACCTGCGGTTGACGTGATTGTTTAATAGATTGCCAACCCATAAAATCCGAGTGAACTGATTTAGAGGCTGTCCACGTGCTACACATAAAACCCGGAAATCGCTTTACTTCAGGAATGTGGGAAAAGAGAGAGTACGTGACAGGCTTGGGAGGGAGGGGATCTTCGATGACTTTACAATCGTCATCGTTGAATTTCAAAAATCCTTTCATTTGTGCTGCCGAGCAGTCACAAGTTGTGGCTTCGAAAGCCAAAACACAGCTAATTCCGAAGAGGAGGACAAACATACATCTATTTTAATTGAAAGAAGACGAACATTAGAAATAAAACGAAGGTATTCTACGATTCATAATTGATTAAACATTATAAGGAACATTTCGGCGTAGGGCACTCCACGGACGTAACCCGCTACGCCTTTCTACAATTGGTCTTGCTACTGGTGTTGGGGCCTTTCGTTTAGCTAAGGAGGGCCCTTTTTCTTTCGGAAGAGGGTTACATTCTACTGGCTGATCAGGCACAGGACTGTTTACGGTCTCTTGAATAAATAATTGGCGCTCCAAAGTAGAATCTTGAATAGGCTTGTTTTGTCGTAAGTCGTTAAAGTCAACGCAATCCTCATCTTTCCATACCATGGATTCTGAGAGCGGCTTTAGACGATTTACGTGAGTAAGCTGAACTCGACCACCATCATAGGGTCTAATCTCCACTGTATTATTCGGATGTACTTTAAAAATACGATATGGTCCCTGATAGATAGGGTTCAATTTCTTACTCGTACCCGGAATGACAACGCGAACGTCCAGGAGTACTTTATCCCCTACTTCATAAAGTAACTCTTTCGCGCGTTTATCATATTGAATTTTTTGGCGGGCTCTTGCTTCAACTAAATTTTCTCGAGCCAGGGCGAACGCTTCGTTGAGTCGTTGCATCAATTGGCTTTTGTAGTCACGAGGGGTAACGATTTTCGGCTGGGGAATTAAGAACTGGTCTACTACCATCGAAGGATCTCTACCATGATTTAAGAAATATGGTGTCTCCATTGTAGAGGAATGAACTGAATTTCTATACGCAGAGGCGACTAACCCGAGCGCTTCCTCCCAGTTTTCGAACCCCTCTGCTATGTATTTACGAATCATTTCTACGACTGTTTTATTGAATCTTTCTGTTAACCCATTGGACTGAGGGTGGTACGCTGTCGTCGTAGTGTGCTTCGTATTTAGAGCCTGGCAAAGGTGATTGAATAATTTCGACGTGAAATTCGAACCCCTATCTGTAATGATTTTCTTAGGAGGACCGTGATAGAGAACGACCTTTTCCATCAGAGCCTTACACGTTGTTAGCGCGGTCTGATTCGGTAAAGCCACGACTTCTACCCATTTCGTAAAATAATCTGTTATCACCAGTACATGATTGTTTCCTTGCAACGAATGTGGACGGATGGGTCCTAAAAAATCTAGGCCTAACACTTCAAAAGGCGTACTTGTGATTTCTAGGGGAAATAAGAACGTTTTAACTGGGGTACGGCGTTGTTTAGCACATGTCTCACAAGTTTTGCAGTATTCTTCAATATCATTACGCATTTCCGGCCAATAGAATTTGTCCTGAACTCGCAAATATGTACGTAAGAATGCTAGGTGGCCAGCTAAAGGAGAGTCGTGGTATTCCTTTACCAACGAACGTCGAAGAGAATATGGTACTACTGTTTGCAACTGGGAAAACCGCCTACGTTTTTTCGAAGTTGGAAGGGAATTCCGGCAAAGAAGACCACCCTGGATACAATACAGTCCAATTTCTTTGACCCAGATTGGGTGTAATGTTCGATTTTCGTCCGACAATATTCCTTCCTCGAGGTAACGTCGAATATCGCAGCATAAAGGATCGAGACTCTGTTCTGTCATTGCGATCGCATACTCCGCGGGTCGAGCTTCAATGGATGCCACTGGAATTCTGGAAAGGCAATCAGCATTCTCATGAACTCGACCAGGGCGGTATTTAATGGTGTACTTGACTCCCGCTAAAAGGATAGCCCAACGTCCTAGCCTACTATTTTCATCCTTGTGAATGTTTAACCACTGTAGGGGTCGATGATCACTAATAATAACGAATGGTTCGTCCAAAAGATAATAGCGAAATCGCTCAATGCCCTTTACGATTGCCAGGGCCCCTCTTTCAATTGTGGAGTACTTCATCTCTGCTGGGCTTAAGTGTTTGCTAGCGTACGCGATTACAACTTCTTTCCCGTCCTGTATCTGAGATAGGACCGCTCCAATACCATAATTACTGGCATCTGTATAAATCTGAAATTCTTTTGAAAAGTCGGGGTATGCTAGAATTGGAGGGGAGATTAAACAAGAGCGCAGTTTCTCGAATGCTGCGATCTCTGTTTCTCCCCAGACAAGAGCATCCCTTTTCTTTTTTCCTGTCTGTACCGTCAAGGGATGGGCAATAGTCGCGAATTGTTCTATAAATCTGCGATAATAGGAAGCTAACCCTAAGAAAGACTGTAGTTCGACCACTGTCTTGGGCCTTGGAAAACTACCAATCTTGTCAATCTTCTTAGGGTCTGGTGAAATTCCATCGTCGGAAACGATGTGACCTAAGTAATTTACGAATTGTTGCATGAACGAGCATTTAGATAGGCTCATTTTTAAATTAGCTTTCTGAAGGAGGTCGAACACTATCTTTAGGTTCTCTATGTGTTGTTCTTTCGTTTTCGAGAAAATGATTATGTCGTCTAGGTAAACGAGACAAATCGAACCAATTACACTACGGAGAACGTGATTCATCAATCTTTGAAAGGTACCTGGAGCATTGGTCAATCCGAAAGCTAGTCTATTCCATTCATAGAGATTGTTGTCTACGATAAAAGCTGTTTTTTCTTTCGAGCCCTCGTCCATTTCAATCTGCCAATACCCGGATGCTAAGTCAATTGTTGAAAAATATTTCTGCCCATGCAACAAATCGAGAACATCATCTATTCTAGGAAGTGGAAAAGAATCCTTTTTTGTGACGTTATTTAGTTTCCTGAAATCAACGCACAGTCTATCTTTCCCATCTTTTTTCTTTACTAAAACTATTGGCGCGGCCCACGGAGAAATGGAGGGGCGAATAATGTTATTTTCTAACAGTTCTTCAATTATCTTTGACGCTACTTCCTTCTGTCTCGCAGAAGCACGATACGGGCGCAAACGGATGGGACTATGATTCTGTGTATCTATTACATGCTTAACTAATCCTGTGTTACCAAGCTCTTTGGTACAAGATGCGAACATGTAGCTGTGTTTTTGTAAAAATTGCGTGAGGTTGGACACGTCTGACTCAGGTAATTCGGAAGAGATGCTACCACTGAAATCTAGAGGAGGTGAAGGCACGTTTCCTGTAGTGCACGCAGCAATTGAAACGGACAAACGCTGTCTTAATTCTATTTTTCCTAAAATCTGTGACCTTGGGAGATGTACTACTTTATTCGAATTGTTAAAAATAACTAACTTAAAATTCCTTTTTCCGGAAGACGCTGAAATGAAGGGGTCGACTCTCAATTCTATCGGTAGCTCAGGTGCTCTAACGAATATAAATTCAACATCTAACGGGAGCGGTGCTCCGAACAGTTCCGAGTCGATTACGACTGCTCCGAAGGGCAGAACTGTAGTCCTCTTTTCGACCACGAATAACGGCGCGTGAGGATTGCCCTGGCCAGGTTCCTTGATTCTGTAAATCGTGCGCTCACGCCCGTCCAGTATTAACTTGTGCTCGTAGAGAGCATCAAGTCCTAAAACACACTCTTCGGTGGTGTCATCTACGACGATAAACTCCTGCAGTAACTTATCGCCCATAACGGTTATTTCCAGGGTAACGGTCCCTTGTGTACGTAAAATTCTATTGTTAATATCGTAGAGCTCGACCTGTACCTCAGATGAAAATCTAAAATCCTTCCCATCGATTAATCGAAAAATGTCTGTTCTAATTAAACTCCTACCGGCCCCACTGTCGACGAGGGCTTGAAATTTTTGATCCCCTACTTGAATTGTTAATCTAGGTAACTTAAACTGCTTAATATCTGTCACACACAAAACTTTCTGTCTGGGTTTTGTAACTAACCCACCGTTTGGCCCAACATCGCAATTGGTGGGGATTAGTTTCCCTGGCTCCTGGGGATAGAAGGATGGTTACCATTCTGGTGTTGTTGTTGGGGAGGACCCCCACTAGCCTGATTCACGAGTGAAGGACATTCGCGGGAGAAGTGCCCAGGTCTACCGCAACGATAGCAGTTTTGATTATCAGGGTCACGGCGGCACCTAGCTCTTGTGTGACCTTGCATCTTGCAGTAGTCGCAGTACGGACGTCCCTGTTGTTGGTTGGCATAACCTCCATTATTCCAACCCGTAGCTTTATTGTAACCTTGTCTTGTGTTGACGTTAGCACTTTTCTTAAAAGCGGAGCATAAATTTTCGATAGCTGAGTTGGTCTGAGACATCATATCAGTCATCATTTTCTGATTAGCCTGAATTAATGTCTGTAACTCCGACGAGCTATTTTGCGGGGCCCTGTTCGTAACAGCATTGACGAATTCCCTATTCTGTCTGTCCCTGTTCGTTTCTTCTAGGGACGCTGCGTACTGTTCAGTAGCTTTGACAAGAAGCCCAATCGATTTAAATTCCTTATATTTTACCCGCAAACGCAGTTCCGGAGACAACCCATCTATGAATTTATCCATTAACATCTTTTCCCTCATTTCTGTAAGTTCTTTCGAAATTTGTGTTGGGTTTAAAGGGTAGGCGAACAGAAAAAGTTTCTGTAAGCGACATTCATAGTCGCGAATGGATTCCCCTGGCATGTGAACACAATTCTTAAATTCCGTACAGTACTGTACGCGGTTCTCGCTGCCGTGAAAACGTTCCTGAAGGCATTGTCTGACGCGCTTGTAGCTCTTGACTGCGACTGGGTTGCTTTGACGAAAGTTTTCAACACAATCCATTGCTAAATGAGTCAATTTTGAGCATAATAATGCTATCTTTCTAACCTCCTCCCACTCTGCTGTATTGAGGACTGATTCAAAATGTTTGATCCAATCTTCAAACCGAGTTGAACCGTTTCCACTAAATGGAACTACAGGCGCCAGTAACGAAATAGTCTGTTGCTGTTGCTGAGTAGAGAAGTAACCGGACCATAGGTCAGACTCTAGCCTACCCGTCGTTGCCACTTGTTGGCCAAATCCTTCTCCTTTCAAGAGATTTATCATGCCCATCGCGGCCCCGTCTGCGTAAATTTTTGCCTCATCCCTATCCATTCCCGACGCCACCATACTACGAAAAATTTTGTCGAAATGGGTTTTGTAGGTCGCCTTGTCTTTGGCATTGACAAGGGCCATTGTCGCCCCACCGTTTGGTGTAGACGAGCAACCCGGCATGATGGGCGGTAAAGGTTCCTGTTTTATTTTAGCTTGTCTCTTCTCTTCGGCGGGTGCAACGGCTTTCGGGATCGACGATGACGGCGTAGACAAAGTCTTTACTTTCCTCGGTCGCCTCAAACGAATTTCTGGGAAAATAAAATTGCTGGTATCCCTGTCCCGCTTGGGTTGAACTCTAGTAGGTAATCTAACAGGTTTGACTTTAGTAGCCGGCTTTTGAGGAGTAACTCTGTTATCGAAAAACAAGGGTTTTTTCGTCCTATCTGGAGGAGGAGACAGTTGTTCAACAAAATCTTTAAAACCCTCTTTCGGCAGGGCAGGGTAAATGCGCTCTGGTTCCCTACGTTCGTCTGGGATCTTTTCGTCGTCCAATTTTTTGCCGTCGAGTTGATACTCTTCGTCGCCCGGATACTCTTCGTAGTCCGATTTTTTGCCGTCGTCCGATTTTTTGCCGTCGTCCGATTTTATGTCGTCGTCCGGATACTCTTCGTAGTCCGAATTCTCTGCTTCCTCTTTCACACTATCACTATTACTCCCCTCTTTATCGTCAGCGTCGGTATCTTCGTCGTCAGATTTCTCTGTGTCTCCAGTATCGTCTTCTACAACCTCTTCTAATTTTGTACGTCGAAGCACACGGGGTGTAAGTCTGGTTACGACGTCTTTAATAACCGCAATTGGGGAACGACGCGGTAGCGCTATTGGTTGAGGCGAATGCTTAACGGACATGGTAGCCTACGGACTGACGTAGTCAGTCGGATAAGTTAACGGTGAATCCATACGAGGATTAAAAAAAACTTAAGTATATTGCATAGGATACTCAGATTATTTGTTTAGTGCACTTCGCTTTTGGGGGGACTGATTGCGAAGTTCGAGAGCGCTGCCACCAATGTAATAACTCGGGCTCGTGGTCAATGTTTTCCCTGATTAATCATGGAAACGCAAAGACTACAAGTTGTCCCTTGTTATAACTCGATTACACCACTCTTTATTCTATACACAGAATGACGGAATTCAACCGCCCGAAAAAGGAAAAGTAGAATAGATAGTCACCCGGACTCTAACCGCGGTAACGGAAAAAAGAAGGAGATAGAAAGAGAAGAAGTTGATTTAATTTGGTTACTTACGTGTACATTTTGTGGAGTAATGGACGAGAGTCGGTTGGGAAAAGACCAGTGTATTTTTAGAACCACACTGTAGTAAGTCAGGAATCAAAAATCTATCGCTCGCCTTGTTGGGACATCTACTTATACTATTGGGAGGACGCTTCTTTTCTTCTAGAACAAAAAGAAGCGTCCCTAACATTTAGGTCAAGGGGGGTGGAGGTTACGAGGAAGTCAACGATGTCACGTGTTATTGTAACTTGGTTGACAGCGAGGGGGGCAGAAGAGGAGAAAAAGAGAAAGTCTGGTGCGGGGCTGCACGGGGGTCTGGACCATCGCTTTGGTCTCTTTGTCTGTTGTCTCAACCCTTACAAATGTGTCCGATAAAAATCTTTTTAATGTTTTACATAGGAGAAAGGAAAAAGCGATGAGAGTATAAAGAATGTTTCATCAACAATTTCATGTCTATCAACTTCCCAATGAGCATTAACTTAAATGGGAGATTATAGAAGGTCGTGCTTGGTCCCAATTTGAAGCCCTTGTTCTCATGAAATTGTCCCATAAATATCTTTTTAATGTTTTTCATAGGAGAAAGGAAAAGCGATGAGAGTATAGAGAATGTTCCATCAACAATTTCTTGTCTATCAACCTCCCAATGAGCATAAACTTCAATGGGAGATTACAGAAGGTCGTGCTCGGTCCCAATTTGAAGCCCTTGTTCTCATGAAATTGTCCCGCAAATATCTTTTTAATGTTTTGAATAGGAGAAAGGAAAAAGCGATGAGAGTATAGAGAATGTTCCATCAACAATTTCTTGTCTATCAACTTCCCAATGAGCATAAACTTAAATGGGAGATTACAGAAGGTCGTGCTTGGTCCCAATTTGAAGCTCTTGTTCTCATGAAATTGTCCCATAAATATCTTTTTAATGTTTTTCATAAGAGAAAGGAAAAGCGATGAGAGTATAGAGAATGTTTCATCAACAATTTCTTGTGTATCAACTTCCCAATTAGCATAAACTTAAAAGGGAGATTACAGAAGGTCGTGCTTGGTCCCAATTTGAAGCATTTCTTCTCATGAATGTGTCCCGCAAATATCTTTTTAATGTTTTGAATAGGAGAAAGGAAAAAGCGATGAGAATATAGAGAATGTTCCATCAACAATTTCTTGTCTATCAATTTCCCAATTAGCATAAACTTAAATGGGAGATTACAGAAGGTCGTGCTTGGTCCCAATTTGAAGCCCTTGTTCTCATGAATGTGTCCCGCAAATATCTTTTTAATGTTTTGAATAGGAGAAAGGAAAAGCGATGAGAGTATAGAGAATGTTCCATCAACAATTTCTTGTCTATCAACCTCCCAATGAGCATAAACTTAAATGGGAGATTACAGAAGGTCGTGCTTGGTCCCAATTTGAAGCTCTTGTTCTCGTGAAATTGTCCCATAAATATATTTTTAATGTTTTTCATAAGAGAAAGGAAAAGCGATGAGAGTATAGAGAATGTTCCATCAACAATTTCTTGTCTATCAACCTCCCAATGAGCATAAACTTCAATGGGAGATTACAGAAGGTCGTGCTTGGTCCCAATTTGAAGCCCTTGTTCTCATGAATGTGCCCCATAAATATCTTTTTATTGTTTTGCATAGGAGAAAGGAAAAAGGGATGAGAGTATATAGAATGTTTCATCAACAATTTCTTGTCTATCAACTTCCCAATGAGCATAAACTTAAATGGGAGATTACAGAAGGTCGTGCTTGGTCCCAATTTGAAGCCCTTGTCCTCGTGAATGTGTCCAATAAATATCTTTTTAATCTTTTGCATAGGAAAAAGGAAAAAGCGATGAGAGCATATAGAATGTTCCATCAACAATTTCTTGTCTATCAACTTCCCAATGAGCATAAACTTAAATGGGAGATTACAGAAGGTCGTGCTTGGTCCCAATTTGAAGCTCTTGTTCTCATGAAATTGTCCCATAAATATCTTTTTAATGTTTTTCATAGGAGAAAGGAAAAGCGATGAGAGTAAAGAGAATGTTCCATCAACAATTTCTTGTCTATCAACCTCCCAAAGAGCATAAACTTCAATGGGAGATTACAGATGGTCGTTCTTGGTCCCAATTTGAAGCCCTTTTTCTCTCGAATGTGTCCCATAAATATCTTTTTAATGTTTTTCATAGGAGAAAGGAAAAGCGATGAGAGTAAAGAGAATGTTCCATCAACAATTTCTTGTCTATCAACCTCCCAATGAGCATAAACTTCAATGGGAGATTACAGAAGGTCGTGCTTGGTCTCAATTTGAAGCTCTTGTTCTCGTTAATGTGTTTCATAAATATCGTTGTTTGGTCTTCCCTCTGTGAAACGTTGGGACAGTTGGGGTTATGTTCCATCAACAATTTCTTGTCTATCAACTTCCCAATGAGCATAAACTTAAATAGGAGATTACAGAAGGTCTTGCTTGGTCCCAATTTGAAGCTCTTGTTCTCCTCAATGTGTTTAATAAATATCGTTGTTTGGTCTTCCCTCTGTGAAACGCTGGGACAGTTGGGGTTATGTTCCATCAACAATTTCTTGTCTATCAACTTCCCAATGAGCATAAACTTAAATAGGAGATTACAGAAGGTCGTGCTTGGTCCCAATTTGAAGCTCTTGTTCTCCTCAATGTGTTTAATAAATATCGTTGTTTGGTCTTCCCTCTGTGAAACGCTGGGACAGTTGGGGTTATGTTCCATCAACAATTTCTTGTCTATCAACTTCCCAATGAGCATAAACTTAAATGAGAGATTACAAAAGGTCGTGCTTGGTCCCAATTTGAAGCCCTTGTCCTCGTAAATGTGTCCCATAAATATCTTTTTAATGTTTTGCATAGGAGAAAGGAAAAAGCGATGAGAGTAAATAGAATGTTCCATCAACAATTTCTTGTCTATCAACTTCCCAATGAGCATAAACTTAAAAGGGAGATTACAGAAGGTCGTGCTTGGTCCCAATTTGAAGAATTTCTTCTCATGAATGTGTCCCGCAAATATCTTTTTAATGTTTTGAATAGGAGAAAGGAAAAAGCGATGAGAGTAAAGAGAATGTTCCATCAACAATTTCTTGTCTATCAACCTCCCAAAGAGCATAAACTTCAATGGGAGATTACAGATGGTCGTTCTTGTTCTTAATTTGAAGCCCTTGTCCTCGTGAATGTGTCCGATAAATATCTTTTTAATGTTTTGCATAGGAGAAAGGAAAAAGCGATGAGAGTATAGAGAATGTTCCATCAACAATTTCTTGTCTATCAATTTCCCAATTAGCATAAACTTAAATGGGAGATTACAGAAGGTCGTGCTTGGTCCCAATTTGAAGCCCTTGTTCTCATGAATGTGTCCCGCAAATATCTTTTTAATGTTTTGAATAGGAGAAAGGAAAAGCGATGAGAGTATAGAGAATGTTCCATCAACAATTTCTTGTCTATCAACCTCCCAATGAGCATAAACTTAAATGGGAGATTACAGAAGGTCGTGCTTGGTCCCAATTTGAAGCTCTTGTTCTCGTGAAATTGTCCCATAAATATCTTTTTAATGTTTTTCATAAGAGAAAGGAAAAGCGATGAGAGTATAGAGAATGTTCCATCAACAATTTCTTGTCTATCAACCTCCCAATGAGCATAAACTTCAATGGGAGATTACAGAAGGTCGTGCTTGGTCCCAATTTGAAGCCCTTGTTCTCATGAATGTGCCCCATAAATATCTTTTTAATGTTTTGCCATGATGAAGAATTGGAAGGTGACACATCGCGCTACCCCTGGCTACAGGGGGCGGTGCTTCACTGTTCGGTTCGGCCGCTACGGCGCCACCAGAGAATCTGGCGCTAACGTCTACAGCGGGTATAGGGAGAAAAGCTGTTTTTCCGTTTATTTTTAGATTACGGTCTGATAAGCATTTCATTCGAATAGAAAATGGTACTAAAGATTGTATGTTACAAAGTTCAGACCATCGGAGCGATTTAAGATGGAAAATGGAATTAATACGATTTTTTTTAAAGAGCCGAATTTCGGTTTTTTTACTAGCCATGTTCGAAAACGCCAAAATGCGCTGTTGCCAGTTTTTAAATACTAGGTTTCCATTAAGCGATTTTTTTCAAAGTGTTAGAGATATTATACGCAAACTAGATGAACTAGAATGAAAAAAGGTTTATTTTGGCATTTCAATTAACTTACACACGAGTTTTTTTTTATTTTTGAAACGTTTTGCTTTTGAAACAAACGACAGAACAGTAAAACAATACATGTATTACACGGTTATTTATTTTATTAACTGGTTTTTTGAAACCTTATAAAACTCGGCAGGAACTTAAAAGCACTTTAACCTATGAGGTTACTGGTTTTCTTAGACATTAAAAACTTTTTCAAAAAAGTTCAGAGACACTTTGACATTTGAGGTACTTGGTTTTTGAAATTGAAACACTAAAAATTTGGCATTAAAGTTTTCCCCTTTTAGTAAACGCGTGACTCTGTGTATCAAGTTTTTTTATTTTCCCTGCCACGCGAGTTCGTTTAGCATGGAAGCGACAGCGAATAATACAATATTCGAAGATTAATTTCGGAACGAACTTTGCCCTGTGTTCATTGCACCCGATTGGCAAAAGGGATAAATTAGCAATTTCTGAAATGACTCTATCAAACATATCATGAGCATAAAGATCTCCCTTGTCAAAGCTCTCTGCAATGACGTTTTCCACTTGCACGAAACTTTGATGCATTTCGGGTGTTACAAAGCGTAGACCTCCTCTACTTCTAAGTGAAACCAGATCGGCTGCGGCATAATCAAGCGGTGCTCGATTTTCCTCGGCCTGTAAAGTTTCTCTACACTTCTCACATTTCAATAAACGTTTCCGAGTGTACAAGAGATATCCACAAAGATCAAAAACAATCTGACTTTCAAGACTGACGTCGTCTCCTAAATTTTTCAAAACTGCGTCGTAGCAGAGACCTCGCATCAACTTGTCTTTCAGATCTTCACGTAGTTGCTGAGCAGCTTTAACATTCTCCTTCAAACCTCGAATCATGTTGTCCTTGTATGTGGTTAAGAGATGCATATGCTCTTGTAGCGTGACATTGCCGTTACGTAGACAAACTTTAGTTGGGTAGTAAACGGACAACATGCGATAAATGTGTAAGAAACTGTGAGCGGTAGGTTTATCCTGCCCACCTCCTGCAGATCTAACTATTCCGAAAAACCTCTAAAAAAACAAGAGTTAATGAGCTTCAATATTCGTTATCTTGTATGGTATCACCTCCACACAATCTTGGTTGAGTTTTCCCGTTAATACGTAAGTATACTGCTCGGCAAGCAACTTGTTTACAATATCGATTGTACTGTGAACAGTCATCCTCAAAGCGTGGAGTGTTGTCTTTGCGCAGAAATCTTCAGTGCATGTAGTGGTACTTGTAGGAAACTCAGTTTGTTTTATTGCTTCCAATAAATCATTCAGGATCTATGATAAAAATAAGGTTCAGAATGCTCCGTATACGTGACTATGGTTTCAAATAGTTACCGCTTTCCTCTCCGGCCAGTTACGTTCGTTGATTCCCTGTTCGGGGCTTCGGGCATTCATCACGTCAAATGAATCGTTCATTAACTGAACGAATTCTTGCGTCGCCTCGGTACCAGAGAACTTGGCCGCGATCGTTGCGTCCTTAGACGCTCTATAAATGGAAAACGCATTTGCAACCCTATTTGAGAATATCTAGGGCATTCAAAGGCCAAATTATTAAAAAATTCTGTTCAATGGTGTAAAAAAAGTACCTGAGTAGCAAGTTTAACACTCATCTTTTGAAAATTCGTTGGAAAAATGTGGGCATCAGTCAAACTGGGAGCAAGTCGTAAATGCCCTTTCAGTTGTTGTTCTTGTTGGTATAACAGCACGAGATGATTAAAGTGAATTGGCTTCCCCATAAACTATGATGAATCGTTCAAACAGGGTTTACTTTTAGAACTAGTAGATATAGACATATTACCTGCACATCTCTGTGGTTGAAAAAGTGGTTCCTAATGCACTTAAATAAGTGTGGGACGTCGATCAAAAAGTACACCTTATTCTCCGGAACTAAAGGGTGTGAGAACCAGTTTTTCATTGTTGTAAGTTTTCCATTGCAACCCCGCAATTTCATTACACCTTTGTTCGGCTGGGCACCGTCACACACCACCGAAAGCACCTCTGCTCCGTGTTGATGAAGAGCAGTGATAGAGCGCGTCAAAAGTTCATTGATTGTCTCTGCACTTGCAGGACCTTTAGAAGCAAACGCGCCTATGGGTTGGATCCATCTCGCACGAAATGGCCGAAATCCAATAAGCAGGACATGGTCAGCTAACTGCCCTTCATGTTCCCTTATAGTTATGCCGTCACCATGAGCAACATACCCATCAAAACGTAATTTACGTACGTTAAATGTCACGTCTTCCTTGATTTTTATCTCATCAAAAAACACACTGCCATAACGACGGTATTTCGCCATTCCCAGTAAGTTCGTTTTAATCGCCGAAAGGGCGAACGAATTCAGACCAAATTTACATTCCATGCCTTCCAAAAGCCGAAGGATGGTATTCCGGTGCGGAAGTGGCAGTATATTGGCATCAGCCAAATGATCATATGTTGCAGCGCTCTTAATTCGGAGCAGCAAACATTCCATGAGGAATTCGGTCTCATACCGCATGTTTTTCGTATTTTTGACTTCGGCTTTCCTCAGAATAGTTCTAATGACCATTTGCTCCTAAGAACAAAGTTTAAATCATTTAATAATAAATCCACTTCGTGCTGGACCTTCAGGATTAGTTTGTTATTTGGTTTGTTATTTAAAATTTAATTAAGAAGAGGAAATAATAGTGATTTTTTTGTCAAGTCTGGTCTTTGAATAGCTTCTTTCCATTTTTCAGATAAACTCTTGGTAGGATGATGAAATATGTAAATCTTTTAATTTCAATTGATTTTGTTATGAAACACCGCATAGGAATACTCGATCATTTTTCATTGTTTTCAGTTTAATCCCTCGGTAATTTGAAACACAAAGATTACTCTCGTTCTCTTAAAGTAGGGAATTAACATTTTGTCACTAGGTGGCGTGTTTGGGCGGGGGGGGGGGAGGGGGTGGAAAAGAGGGGGTGTAGGGTCAATGACCACACAATAACCGCCGGAGGCGTTTTCCAATAAAGTTTTAGAACTCGGTTTGGGAAACGGCG
This sequence comes from Ceriodaphnia dubia, assembly GCA_022539655.2. Taxonomy (NCBI): domain Eukaryota; kingdom Metazoa; phylum Arthropoda; class Branchiopoda; order Diplostraca; family Daphniidae; genus Ceriodaphnia; species Ceriodaphnia dubia. Next base: position 220,185 of record JAKUCG020000192.1, on the reverse strand, counting down.
TAAAGGCCTATAGAACCTGAAGGATAGGAATCCTTCAGGGATAATGGTTGTATTTATAGTTACATCGGTCAATAAGGACAAAAGAGAGATTGAAACAATTTCATGCGTGAACGTCTTTAAAAAAAATTAAAGGAAAAAGTTTTTTAATTTGGTGTATAATAGGACACCGTCCATCTAGAACTATATATCACGAAACTACCTTTCGTGACGTTAACTAATGAAAAATTTCAATTGTTCTGAACACCCAATAATTCTTAATGCGGTCAACTCATTGTCATATTTTTCTTGCCAAGCAGGCTACTTAGTACTGTACCTTGTGGGTCAATTTCGATATCCGGTTTTCTAATGCATTTTTGGCGGCATCCAATACGCTGGTGCGAAGTGCTTCGATCTTCAGCTTTTGGTTCTGAAATAGATATTTTATTACTGATGATTTTGCACACTTACGAGTTCTGACATCCATACTACTAATCGGTTGAAACATACCTCGACTTGGGCCATTTTTCTGGCGACAATGTCGCGGCAATTCTGCAACTTCTTGCGAGCAGCTGTGAGTTTATATTTGCGTTGAACTTGACGTTGAACCATCGTCAATCCTGTTTGGAGAGAACGCTTTAACTTGGTACAGCAAGCGCAAATCACATCGCCGACCATGTTCTTCCGCAGCCCATACAAAGAACAATTTTTACTGCGCCAAATCTTTTCTTTTTTTAGTCCATTACGATGGGAGGGAATTTCAGAAACTTAGGATTTGTGACACCTTGGCAAATAAGTAGATTATCGAAATCGATAAGAATGTTGTTAAGTTCTTCTAAATTGTTGAACTTCACATCAAGGTGGTGGTCAGTGATAAGTTTTCCCCGAATAAAGTAAGCTACTTCTTTATTGCGAGTTATCATCATCGTTTTAAGTAGCTTGAATTTGGACTCGTTTTTCACATATACCATTTTCTGGCAAACTCTAGTGTCTGGAATGGTTGTAGCATTCTCGCCAACTTCTTGTTCCACTGCCTGAATTTAGATATTTAATTGTTAAACTAAATTTAATGCACAAGACAAGGTTATGGTTTACCACAGGTTCTTGTTCCCATCTCCAGCCAAAAGGTAGTTTCGCTTCCAGCACATTAACAGGATTGCACTCCACTGGCTCGTTATAAACAATTGAGCTGGCTTGCATCTCATCATGTTCCAAACCATCTTCAGTTTCTTGCAAATGGGGATCAATGCTTTGTGGTTCAGAGATTTCCATCGAATGGTCCAAATGTTGATGATCTTCACATGTGCTTTGTGGTTCAGAGTTTTCCATCGAATGGTCCAAATGTTGATGATCTTCACATGATGATGATTTTTCTTCTATCGATAAACCAGGAGCAGGAGTTGAATCTGGAACACTATTTCTCTCTTTCGGATCTTTTCTACTCCTCTTTGTTACCTTTGTTTTTCCTAATGAAAAAAACATAAGCTTTTCATTCATCGAGATACATTATTGAATAAAAAGACTTACCTAGATTCAGCTTTGGATTCGCATCAGGGACTAACTTCCACTTACAGCTGGGTATTAAAACCTTTGTACCTTGTATGGTGAGGTACTCCCCTTTAATTATGTCTTCCTCTCTGAAGTGTTTCTCACAAATTTTAGATGTTTTGGTCATTTTTCCATCTCTGGGAACAAGTTTACTCCATAGGAACCGAGTTCTGTCACAGGGTGGTTGAAAAAACCTCGTCTTCTCTTTGTTATTTGCGTACCCTGACCTACAGTCAGGTACATAACAGGTCGGCATATTCAATTTACTTAGATTTCTGATTAAAATTCGAATATTCAATGGAAAACATGTTCTTAGGACTACAAGTAGTTTTGGCGGGTAAAAAGACGAACGGCAGACGTCATGACGTCAACTAAGAACACGAACGCAGAAGGTTCTCAAATGTCAACAATTGCAACAGCGCATTTTGGCGTTTTCGAACATGGCTAGTAAAAAAACCGAAATTCGGCTCTTTAAAAAAAATCGTATTAATTCCATTTTCCATCTTAAATCGCTCCGATGGTCTGAACTTTGTAACATATAATCTTTAGTACCATTTTCTATTCGAATGAAATGCTTATCAGACCGTATTCTAAAAATAAACGAAAAAAACAGCTTTTCTCCCTATACCCGCTGTAGACGTTAGCGCCAGATTCTCTGGTGGCGCCGTAGCGGCCGAACCGAACAGTGAAGCACCGCCTCCTTATGGCGATGTGTCACCTTCCAATTCTTCATCATGGTTTTGCATAGGAGAAAGGAAAAAGCGATGAGAGTATAGAGAATGTTCCATCAACAATTTCTTGTCTATCAACTTCCCAATGAGCATAAACTTAAATGGGAGATTACAGAAGGTCGTGCTTGGTCCCAATTTCAAGCCCTTGTCCTCGTGAATGTGTCCGAGAAATATCTTTTTAATCTTTTGCATAGGAGAAAGGAAAAAGCGACGAGAGCATATAGAATGTTCCATCAACAATTTCTTGTCTATCAACTTCCCAATGAGCATAAACTTAAATGGGAGATTACAGAAGGTCGTGCTTCGTCCCAATTTGAAGCTCTTGTTCTCATGAAATTTTCCCATAAATATCTTTTTAATGTTTTTCATAGGAGAAAGGAAACGCGATGAGAGTAAAGAGAATGTTCCATCAACAATTTCTTGTCTATCAACTTCCCAATGAGCATAAACTTCAACGGGAGATTACAGAAGGTCGTGCTTGGTCTCAATTTGAATCTGTTGTTCTTCTCAATGTGTTTCATAAATATCGTTGTTTGGTCTTTCCTCTGTGAAACGCTGGGACAGTTTGGGTTATGTTCCATCAACAATTTCTTGTCTATCAACTTCCCAATGAGCATAAACTTAAATGGGAGATTACAGAAGGTCGTGCTTGGTCCCAATTTGAAGCCCTTGTCCTCGTGAATGTGTCCGATAAATATCTTTTTAATCTTTTGCATAGGAAAAAGGAAAAAGCGATGAGAGCATATAGAATGTTCCATCAACAATTTCTTGTCTATCAACTTCCCAATGAGCATAAACTTAAATGGGAGATTACAGAAGGTCGTGCTTGGTCCCAATTTGAAGCTCGTGTTCTCATGAATGTGTCCCATAAATATCTTTTCAATGTTTTGCATAGGAGAAAGGAAAAAGGGATGAGAGTATATAGAATGTTTCATCAACAATTTCTTGTCTATCAACTTCCCAATGAGCATAAACTTAAATGGGAGATTACAGAAGGTCGTGCTTGGTCCCAATTTGAAGCCCTTGTTCTCTTGAATGTGTCCCATAAATGTCTTTTTAATGTTTTGCATAGGAGAAAGGAAAAAGCGATGAGAGTATAGAGAATGTTCTCATCAACAATTTCTTGTCTATCAACTTCCCAATGAGCATAAACTTAAATGGAAGATTACAGAAGGTCGTGCTTGGTCCCAATTTGAAGCCCTTGTCCTCGTAAATGTGTCCCATCAATATCTTTTTAATGTTTTGCATAGGAGAAAGGAAAAAGCGATGAGAGTATAGAGAATGTTCCATCAACAATTTCTTGTCTATCAACTTCCCAATGAGCATAAACTTAAATGGGAGATTACAGAAGGTCGTGCTTGGTCCCAATTTGAAGCCCTTGTTTTCCTCAATGTGTTTCATAAATATCGTTGTTTGGTCTTCCCTCTGTGAAACGCTGGGACAGTTGGGGTTATGTTCCATCAACAATTTCTTGTCTATCAACTTCCCAATGAGCATAAACTTCAATGGGAGATTACAGAAGGTTGTGCTCGGTCCCAATCTAAAGCCCTTGTTCTCATGAATGTGTCCCGCAAATATCTTTTTAATGTTTTGAATAGGAGAAAGGAAAAAGCGATGAGAGTATATAGAATGTTTCATCAACAATTTCTTGTCTATCAACTTCCCAATGAGCATAAACTTAAATGGGAGATTACAGAAGGTCGTGCTTGGTCCCAATTTGAAGCCCTTGTTCTCTTGAATGTGTCCCATAAATGTCTTTTTAATGTTTTGCATAGGAGAAAGGAAAAAGCGATGAGAGTATAGAGAATGTTCCATAAACAATTTCTTGTCTATCAACATCCCAATGAGGATAAACTTAAATGGGAGATTACAGAAGGTCGTGCTTGGTCCCAATTTGAAGCCCTTGTTCTCCTCAATGTGTTTCATAAATATCGTTGTTTGGTCTTCCATCTGTGAAACGCTGGGACAGTTGGGGATATGTTCCATCAACATTTTCTTGTCTATCAACTTCCCAATGAGCATAAACTTAAACGGTAAATTACAGAAGGTCGTGCTTGGTCCCAATTTGAAGCCCTTGTTCTCTTGAATGTGTCCCATAAATATCTTTTTAATGTTTTGCATAGGAGAAAGGAAAAACCGATGAGAGTATAGTGAATGTTCCATCAACAATTTCTTGTCTATCAACTTCCCAATGAGCATAAACTTAAATGAGAGATTACAAAAGGTCGTGCTTGGTTCCAATTTGAAGCCCTTGTTCTCCTCAATGTGTTTCATAAATATCGTTGTTTGATCTTCCCTCTGTGAAACGCTGGGACAGTTGGGGTTATGTTCCATCAACATTTTCTTGTCTATCAACTTCCCAATGAGCATAAACTTAAATGGGAGATTACAGAAGGTCGTGCTTGGTCCCAATTTGAAGCCCTTGTTCTCTTGAATGTGTCCCATAAACATCTTTTTAATGTTTTGCTTAGGAGAAAGGAAAAATCGATGAGAGTATAGAGAATGTTCCATCAACAATTTCTTGTCTATCAACTTCCAAATGAGCATAAACTTAAATGGGAGATTACAGAATGTCGTGGTTAGTCCTTATTTGAAGCTCTTTTTCACTTCAATGTGTTTCATAAATATCGTTGTTTGGTCTTCCCTCTGTGAAACGCTGGGACTGTTGGGGTTATATTCCATCAACAATTTCTTTGTCTATCAACTTCCCAATGAGCATAAACTTAAATGAGAGATTACAAAAGGTCGTGCTTGGTCCCAATTTGAAGCCCTTGTCCTCGTAAATGTGTCCCATCAATATCTTTTTAATGTTTTGCATAGGAGAAAGGAAAAAGCGATGAGAGTATAGAGAATGTTCCATCAACAATTTCTTATCTATCAACTTCCCAATGAGCATAAACTTAAATGGGAGATTACAGAAGGTCGTGCTTGGTCCCAATTTGAAGCCCTTGTTTTCCTCAATGTGTTTCATAAATATCGTTGTTTGGTCTTCCCTCTGTGAAACGCTGGGACAGTTGGGGTTATGTTCCATCAACAATTTCTTGTCTATCAACTTCCCAATGAGCATAAACTTCAATGGGAGATTACAGAAGGTTGTGCTCGGTCCCAATCTAAAGCCCTTGTTCTCATGAATGTGTCCCATAAATATCTTTTAAATGTTTTGAATAGGAGAAAGGAAAAAGCGATGAGAGTATAGAGAATGTTCCATCAACAATTTCTTGTATATCAACTTCCAAATGAGCATAAACTTAAATGGTAGATTACAGAAGGTCGTGCTTGGTACCCATTTGAAGCCCTTGTCCTCGTTAATGTGTCCCATCAATATCTTTTTAATGTTTTGCATAGGAGAAAGGAAAAAGCGATGAGAGTATAGAGAATGTTCCATCAACAATTTCTTGTCTATCAACTTCCCAATGAGCATAAACTTAAATGGGAGATTACAGAAGGTCGTGCTTGGTCCCAATTTGAAGCCCTTGTTTTCCTCAATGTGTTTCATAAATATCGTTGTTTGGTCTTCCCTCTGTGAAACGCTGGGACAGTTGGGGTTATGTTCCATCAACAATTTCTTGTCTATCAACTTCCCAATGAGCATAAACTTCAATGGGAGATTACAGAAGGTCGTGCTTGGTCCCAATTTGAAGCTCTTGTTCTCGTTAATGTGTTTCATATATATCGTTGTTTGGTCTTCCCTCTGTGAAACGCTGGGACAGTTGGGGTTATGTTCCATCAACAATTTCTTGTCTATCAACTTCCCAATGAGCATAAACTTCAATGGGAGATTACAGAAGGTGGTGCTTGGTCCCAATTTGAAGCTCTTGTTCTCGTTAATGTGTTTCATATATATCGTTGTTTGGTCTTCCCTCTGTGAAACGCTGGGACAGTTGGGGTTATGTTCCATCAACAATTTCTTGTCTATTAACTTCCCAATGAGCATAAACTTAAATGGGAGATTACAGAAGGTCGTGCTTGCTTCCAATTTGAAGCCCTTGTTCTCCTCAATGTGCTTCATAAATATCGTTGTTTGATCTTCCCTCTGTGAAACGCTGGGACATTTGGGGTTATGTTCCATCAATATTTTCTTGTCTATCAACTTCCCAATGAGCATAAACTTAAATGGGAGATTACAGAAGGTCGTGCTTGGTCCCAATTTGAAGCCCTTGTTCTTACAATGTGTCCCATAAATATCTTTTTAATGTTTTGCATAGGAGAAAGGAAAAAGCGATGAGAGTATAGAGAATGTTCCATCAACAATTTCTTATCTATCAACTTCCCAATGAGCATAAACTTAAATGGGAGATTACAGAAGGTCGTGCTTGGTCCCAATTTGAAGCCCTTGTTCTCCTCAATGTGTTTCATAAATATCGTTGTTTGGTCTTCCGTCTGTGAAACGCTGGGACAGTTGGGGTTAGGTTCCATCAACAATTTCTTGTCTATCAACTTCCCAATGAGCATAAACTTAAATGGGAGATTACAGAATGTCGTGCTTGGTCCCAATTTGAAGCCCTTGTTCACTTGAATGTGCCCCATAAATATCTTTTTAATGTTTTGCATAGGAGAAAGGAAAAAGCGATGAGAGAATAGAGAATGTTCCATCAACAATTTCTTGTTTATAAACTTCCCAATGAGTAGAAACTTAATAGGGAGATTACAGAAGGTCGTGCTTGGTCCCAATTTGAAGCCCTTGTCCTCGTAAATGTGTCCCATCAATATCTTTTTAATGTTTTGCATAGGAGAAAGGAAAAAGCGATGAGAGTATAGAGAATGTTCCATCAACAATTTCTTGTCTATCAACTTCCCAATGAGCATATACTTAAATGGGAGATTACAGAAGGTCGTGCTTGGTCCCAATTTGAAGCCCTTGTCCTCGTAAATGTGTCCCATCAATATCTTTTTAATGTTTTGCATAGGAGAAAGGAAAAAGCGATGAGAGTATAGAGAATGTTCCATAAACAATTTCTTGTCTATCAACATCCCAATGAGGATAAACTTAAATGGGAGATTACAGAAGGTCGTGCTTGGTCCCAATTTGAAGCCCTTGTTCTCCTCAATGTGTTTCATAAATATCGTTGTTTGGTCTTCCATCTGTGAAACGCTGGGACAGTTGGGGATATGTTCCATCAACATTTTCTTGTCTATCAACTTCCCAATGAGCATAAACTTAAACGGTAAATTACAGAAGGTCGTGCTTGGTCCCAATTTGAAGCCCTTGTTCTCTTGAATGTGTCCCATAAATATCTTTTTAATGTTTTGCATAGGAGAAAGGAAAAACCGATGAGAGTATAGTGAATGTTCCATCAACAATTTCTTGTCTATCAACTTCCCAATGAGCATAAACTTAAATGAGAGATTACAAAAGGTCGTGCTTGGTTCCAATTTGAAGCCCTTGTTCTCCTCAATGTGTTTCATAAATATCGTTGTTTGATCTTCCCTCTGTGAAACGCTGGGACAGTTGGGGTTATGTTCCATCAACATTTTCTTGTCTATCAACTTCCCAATGAGCATAAACTTAAATGGGAGATTACAGAAGGTCGTGCTTGGTCCCAATTTGAAGCCCTTGTTCTCTTGAATGTGTCCCATAAACATCTTTTTAATGTTTTGCTTAGGAGAAAGGAAAAATCGATGAGAGTATAGAGAATGTTCCATCAACAATTTCTTGTCTATCAACTTCCAAATGAGCATAAACTTAAATGGGAGATTACAGAATGTCGTGGTTGGTCCTTATTTGAAGCTCTTTTTCTCTTCAATGTGTTTCATAAATATCGTTGTTTGGTCTTCCCTCTGTGAAACGCTGGGACTGTTGGGGTTATATTCCATCAACAATTTCTTTGTCTATCAACTTCCCAATGAGCATAAACTTAAATGAGAGATTACAAAAGGTCGTGCTTGGTCCCAATTTGAAGCCCTTGTCCTCGTAAATGTGTCCCATCAATATCTTTTTAATGTTTTGCATAGGAGAAAGGAAAAAGCGATGAGAGTATAGAGAATGTTCCATCAACAATTTCTTGTCTATCAACTTCCCAATGAGCATAAACTTAAATGGGAGATTACAGAAGGTCGTGCTTGGTCCCAATTTGAAGCCCTTGTCCTCGTAAATGTGTCCCATCAATATCTTTTTAATGTTTTGCATAGGAGAAAGGAAAAAGCGATGAGAGTATAGAGAATGTTCCATAAACAATTTCTTGTCTATCAACATCCCAATGAGGATAAACTTAAATGGGAGATTACAGAAGGTCGTGCTTGGTCCCAATTTGAAGCCCTTGTTCTCCTCAATGTGTTTCATAAATATCGTTGTTTGGTCTTCCATCTGTGAAACGCTGGGACAGTTGGGGATATGTTCCATCAACATTTTCTTGTCTATCAACTTCCCAATGAGCATAAACTTAAACGGTAAATTACAGAAGGTCGTGCTTGGTCCCAATTTGAAGCCCTTGTTCTCTTGAATGTGTCCCATAAATATCTTTTTAATGTTTTGCATAGGAGAAAGGAAAAACCGATGAGAGTATAGTGAATGTTCCATCAACAATTTCTTGTCTATCAACTTCCCAATGAGCATAAACTTAAATGAGAGATTACAAAAGGTCGTGCTTGGTTCCAATTTGAAGCCCTTGTTCTCCTCAATGTGTTTCATAAATATCGTTGTTTGATCTTCCCTCTGTGAAACGCTGGGACAGTTGGGGTTATGTTCCATCAACATTTTCTTGTCTATCAACTTCCCAATGAGCATAAACTTAAATGGGAGATTACAGAAGGTCGTGCTTGGTCCCAATTTGAAGCCCTTGTTCTCTTGAATGTGTCCCATAAACATCTTTTTAATGTTTTGCTTAGGAGAAAGGAAAAATCGATGAGAGTATAGAGAATGTTCCATCAACAATTTCTTGTCTATCAACTTCCAAATGAGCATAAACTTAAATGGGAGATTACAGAATGTCGTGGTTGGTCCTTATTTGAAGCTCTTTTTCTCTTCAATGTGTTTCATAAATATCGTTGTTTGGTCTTCCCTCTGTGAAACGCTGGGACTGTTGGGGTTATATTCCATCAACAATTTCTTTGTCTATCAACTTCCCAATGAGCATAAACTTAAATGAGAGATTACAAAAGGTCGTGCTTGGTCCCAATTTGAAGCCCTTGTCCTCGTAAATGTGTCCCATCAATATCTTTTTAATGTTTTGCATAGGAGAAAGGAAAAAGCGATGAGAGTATAGAGAATGTTCCATCAACAATTTCTTATCTATCAACTTCCCAATGAGCATAAACTTCAATGGGAGATTACAGAAGGTTGTGCTCGGTCCCAATCTAAAGCCCTTGTTCTCATGAATGTGTCCCGCAAATATCTTTTTAATGTTTTGAATAGGAGAAAGGAAAAAGCGATGAGAGTATAGAGAATGTTCCATCAACAATTTCTTGTATATCAACTTCCAAATGAGCATAAACTTAAATGGTAGATTACAGAAGGTCGTGCTTGGTACCCATTTGAAGCCCTTGTTCTCATGAGTGTGTCCCATAAATATCTTTTTAATGTTTTGCTTAGGAGAAAGGAAATAGCGATCAGAGTATAGAGAATGTTCCATCAACAATTTCTTGTCTATCAACTTCCCAATGAGCATAAACTTAAATGGGAGATTACAGAAGGTCGTGCTTGGTCCCAATTTGAAGCCCTTGTCCTCGTTAATGTGTCCCATCAATATCTTTTTAATGTTTTGCATAGGAGAAAGGAAAAAGCGATGAGAGTATAGAGAATGTTCCATCAACAATTTCTTGTCTATCAACTTCCCAATGAGCATAAACTTAAATGGGAGATTTCAGAAGGTCGTGCTTGGTCCCAATTTGAAGCCCTTGTTTTCCTCAATGTGTTTCATAAATATCGTTGTTTGGTCTTCCCTCTGTGAAACGCTGGGACAGTTGGGGTTATGTTCCATCAACAATTTCTTGTCTATCAACTTCCCAATGAGCATAAACTTTAATGGGAGATTACAGAAGGTCGTGCTTGGTCCCAATTTGAAGCTCTTGTTCTCGTTAATGTGTTTCATATATATCGTTGTTTGGTCTTCCCTCTGTGAAACGCTGGGACAGTTGGGGTTATGTTCCATCAACAATTTCTTGTCTATCAACTTCCCAATGAGCATAAACTTCAATGGGAGATTACAGAAGGTGGTGCTTGGTCCCAATTTGAAGCTCTTGTTCTCGTTAATGTGTTTCATATATATCGTTGTTTGGTCTTCCCTCTGTGAAACGCTGGGACAGTTGGGGTTATGTTCCATCAACAATTTCTTGTCTATTAACTTCCCAATGAGCATAAACTTAAATGGGAGATTACAGAAGGTCGTGCTTGCTTCCAATTTGAAGCCCTTGTTCTCCTCAATGTGCTTCATAAATATCGTTGTTTGATCTTCCCTCTGTGAAACGCTGGGACATTTGGGGTTATGTTCCATCAACAATTTCTTGTTTATAAACTTCCCAATGAGTAGAAACTTAATAGGGAGATTACAGAAGGTCGTGCTAGGTCCCAATTTGAAGCCCTTGTTCTCATGAATGTGTCCCATAAATATCTTTTTAATGTTTTGCATAGGAGAAAGGAAAAAGCGATGAGAGTATAGAGAATGTTCCATCAACAATTTCTTGTCTATCAACTTCCCAATGAGCATAAACTTAAATGGGAGATTACAGAAGGTCCTGCTTGGTCCCAATTTGAAGCCCTTGTCCTCGTAAATGTGTCCCATAAATATCTTTTTAATGTTTTGCATAGGAGAAAGGAAAAAGCGATGACAGTATAGAGAATGTTCCATCAACAATTTCTTTTCTATCAATTTCCCAATGAGCATAAACTTAAATGGGAGATTACAAAAGGTCGTGCTTGGTCCCAATTTGAAGCCCTTGTTCTCCTCAATGTGTTTCATAAATATCGTTGTTTGGTCTTCCGTCTGTGAAACGCTGGGACAGTTGGGGTTATGTTCCATCAACAATTTCTTGTCTATCAACTTCCCAATGAGCAAAAACTTAAATGGGAGATTACAGTAGGTCGTGCTTGGTCCCAATTTGAAGCCCTTGTTCTCTTCAATGTGTTTCATAAATATCGTTGTTTGGTTTTCCGTCTGTGAAACGCTGGGACAGTTGGGGTTATGTTCCATCAACAATTTCTTGTCTATAAATTTCCCAATGAGCATAAAGTTAAATGGGAGATTAGAGAAGGTCGAGCTTGGTCCCAATTTGAAGCCCTTGTTCTCTTGAATGTGTCCCATATATATCTTTTAAATGTTTTGCATAGGAGAAAGGAAAAAGCGATGAGAGTATAGAGAATGTTCCATCAACAATTTCTTGTCTATCAACTTCCCAATGAGCATAAACTTAAATGGGAGATTACAGAAGGTCGTGCTTGCTCCCAATTTAAAGCTCTTGTTCTCATGAAATTGTCCCATAAATATCTTTTTAATGTTTTTCATAGGAGAAAGGAAAAAGCGATGAGAGTATATAGAATGTTCCATCAACAATTTCTTGTCTATCAACTTCCCAATGAGCATAAACTTAAATGGGAGATTACAGAAAGTCGTGATTGGTCCCAATTTGAAGCTCTTGTTCTCCTCAATGTGTTTCATAAATATCGTTGTTTGGTCTTCCGTCTGTGAAACGCTGGGACAGTTGGGGTTATGTTCCATCAACAATTTCTTGTCTATCAATTTCCCAATGAGCATAAAGTTAAATGGGAGATTACAGAAGGTCGTGCTTGGTCCCAATCTAAAGCCCTTGTTCTCATGAATGTGTCCCGCAAATATCTTTTTAATGTTTTGAATAGGAGAAAGGAAAAAGCGATGAGAGTATATAGAATGTTCCATCAACAATTTCTTGTCTATCAACTTCCCAATGAGTATAAACTTAATAGGGAGATTACAGAAGGTCGTGCTAGGTCCCAATTTGAAGCCCTTGTTCTCATGAGTGTGTCCCGCAAATATCTTTTTAATGTTTTGCATAGGAGAAAGGAAAAAGCGATGAGAGTATAGAGAATGTTCCATCAACAATTTCTTGTCTATCAACTTCCCAATGAGCATAAACTTAAATGGGAGATTACAGAAGGTCGTGCTTGGTACCCATTTGAAGCCCTTGTTCTCATGAGTGTGTCCCATAAATATCTTTTTAATGTTTTGCTTAGGAGAAAGGAAATAGCGATGAGAGTATAGAGAATGTTCCATCAACAATTTCTTGTCTATTAACTTCCCAATGAACATAAACTTAAATGGGAGATTACAGAAGGTCGAGCTTGGTCCCAATTTGAAGCCCTTGTTCTCTTGAATGTGTCCCATAAATATCTTTTTAATGTTTTGTATATGAGAAAGGAAAAAGCGATGAGAGTATAGAGAATGTTCCATCAACAATTTCTTGTCTATCAACTTCCAAATGAGCATAAACTTAAATGGTAGATTACAGAAAGTCGTGCTTGGTACCCATTTGAAGCCCTTGTTCTCATGAGTGTGTCCCATAAATATCTTTTTAATGTTTTGCTTAGGAGAAAGGAAATAGCGATGAGAGTATAGAGAATGTTCCATCAACAATTTCTTGTCTATTAACTTCCCAATGAACATAAACTTAAATGGGAGATTACAGAAGGTCGTGCTTGGTCCCAATTTGAAGCCCTTGTTCTCTTGAATGTGTCCCATAAATATCTTTTTAATGTTTTGCTTAGAAGAAAGGAAAAAGCGATGACAGTATAGAGAATGTTCCATCAACAATTTCTTGTCTATCAATTTCCCAATGAGCATAAAGTTAAATGGGAGATTACAGAAGGTCGTGCTTGGTCCCAATCTAAAGCCCTTGTTCTCATGAATGTGTCCCGCAAATATCTTTTTAATGTTTTGAATAGGAGAAAGGAAAAAGCGACGAGAGTATATAGAATGTTCCATCAACAATTTCTTGTCTATCAACTTCCCAATGAGTATAAACTTAATAGGGAGATTACAGAAGGTCGTGCTTGGTACCCATTTGAAGCCCTTGTTCTCATGAGTGTGTCCCATAAATATCTTTTTAATGTTTTGCTTAGGAGAAAGGAAATAGCGATCAGAGTATAGAGAATGTTCCATCAACAATTTCTTGTCTATTAACTTCCCAATGAGCATAAACTTAAATGGGAGATTACAGAAGGTCGTGCTTGGTCCCAATTTGAAGCCCTTGTTCTCTTGAATGTGTCCCATAAATATCTTTTTAATGTTTTGCATAGGAGAAAGGAAAAAGCGATGAGAGTATAGAGAATGTTCCATCAACAATTTCTTATCTATCAACTTCCCAATGAGCATAAACTTAAATGGGAGATTACAGAAGGTCGTGCTTGGTCCCAATTTGAAGCCCTTGTTCTCCTCAATGTGTTTCATAAATATCGTTGTTTGGTCTTCCGTCTGTGAAACGCTGGGACAGTTGGGGTTATGTTCCATCAACAATTTCTTGTCTATCAACTTCCCAATGAGTAAAACCTTAAATGGGAGATTACAGAAGGTCGTGCTTGGTCCCAATTTAAAGTTCTTGTTCTCATGAAATTGTCCCATATATATCTTTTTAATGTTTTTCATAGGAGAAAGGAAAAAGCGATGAGAGTATATAGAATGTTCCATCAACAATTTCTTGTCTATCAACTTCCAAATGAGCATAAACTTAAATGGTAGATTACAGAAGGTCGTGCTTGGTACCCATTTGAAGCCCTTGTTCTCATGAGTGTGTCCCATAAATATCTTTTTAATGTTTTGCTTAGGAGAAAGGAAATAGCGATCAGAGTATAGAGAATGTTCCATCAACAATTTCTTGTCTATTAACTTCCCAATGAACATAAACTTAAATGGGAGATTACAGAAGGTCGTGCTTGGTCCCAATTTGAAGCCCTTGTTCTCTTGAATGTGTCCCATAAATATCTTTTTAATGTTTTGCATAGGAGAAAGGAAAAAGTGATGAGAGTATAGAGAATGTTCCATCAACAATTTCTTGTCTATCAACTTCCCAATGAGCATAAACTTAAATGGGAGATTACAGTAGGTCGTGCTTGGTCCCAATTTGAAACCCTTGTTCTCTTCAATGTGTTTCATAAATATCGTTGTTTGGTCTTCCGTCTGTGAAACGCTGGGACAGTTGGGGTTATGTTCCATCAACAATTTCTTGTCTATCAACTTCCCAATGAGCATAAACTTAAATGGGAGATTACAGAAGGTCGTGCTTGGTCCCAATTTGAAGCCCTTGTTCTCTTGAATGTGTCCCATAAATATCTTTTTAATGTTTTGCATAGGAGAAAGGAAAAAGCGATGAGAGTATAGGGAATGTTCCATCAACAATTTCTTGTCTATCAACTTGGGGAGATTACATAAGGTCGTGCTTGGTCCCAATTTGAAGCTCTTGTTCTCCTAAATGTGTTTCATAAATATCGTTGTTTGGTCTTCCGTCTGTGAAACGCTGGGACAGTTGGTGTTATGTTCCATCAACAATTTCTTGTCTATCAATTTCCCAATGAGCATAAAGTTAAATGGGAGATTACAGAAGGTTGTGCTCGGTCCCAATCTAAAGCCCTTGTTCTCATGAATGTGTCCCGCAAATATCTTTTTAATGTTTTGAATAGGAGAAAGGAAAAAGCGATGAGAGTATAGAGAATGTTCCATCAACAATTTCTTGTATATCAACTTCCAAATGAGCATAAACTTAAATGGTAGATTACAGAAGGTCGTGCTTGATACCCATTTGAAGCCCTTGTTCTCATGAGTGTGTCCCATAAATATCTTTTTAATGTTTTGCTTAGGAGAAAGGAAATAGCGATCAGAGTATAGAGAATGTTCCATCAACAATTTCTTGTCTATTAACTTCCCAATGAACATAAACTTAAATGGGAGATTACAAAAGGTCGTGCTTGGTCCCAATTTGAAGCCCTTGTTCTCTTGAATGTGTCTCATAAATATCTTTTTAATGTTTTGCATAGGAGAAAGGAAAAAGTGATGAGAGTATAGAGAATGTTCCATCAACAATTTCTTATCTATCAACTTCCCAATGAGCATAAACTTAAATGGGAGATTACAAAAGGTCGTGCTTGGTCCCAATTTGAAGCCCTTGTTCTCCTCAATGTGTTTCATAAATATCGTTGTTTGGTCTTCCGTCTGTGAAACGCTGGGACAGTTGGGGTTATGTTCCATCAACAATTTCTTGTCTATCAACTTCCCAATGAGCAAAAACTTAAATGGGAGATTACAGAAGGTCGTGCTTGGTCCCAATTTAAAGCTCTTGTTCTCATGAAATTGTCCAATAAATATCTTTTTAATGTTTTTCATAGGAGAAAGGAAAAAGCGATGAGAGTATATAGAATGTTCCATCAACAATTTCTTTTCTATCAACTTCCCAATGAGCATAAACTTAAATGGGAGATTACAGTAGGTCGTGCTTGGTCCCAATTTGAAGCCCTTGTTCTCTTCAATGTGTTTCATAAATATCGTTGTTTGGTCTTCCGTCTGTGAAACGCTGGGACAGTTGGGGTTATGTTCCATCAACAATTTCTTGTCTATCAACTTCCCAATGAGCATAAACTTAAATGGGAGATTACAGAAGGTCGTGCTTGGTCCCAATTTGAAGCCCTCGAAATAAACTTAGCATAAAGAAGTAAATTTTGAAAACAAAACCGGACATTTGCTGTCTGGCCACTGGGTCCTTGGGTCCTTGACAAATGCCTTGGTGTTTACGGATATATCCCTTCTTAGGACATTTAGCTCTAAGCTGTGGACTTATGGCCTGATAAATTTAATCTCTAAATCTCGTTTTGTGTTATTGGTGCCATGTTTTTTAAAAAACCAAAACTGAACAAAGGTGTTTTGGAGGATGTGACTGAACAGCGTGTTTACTTACTTTATGTAAACATATATTCTTGCTATAGGTAGCACCTAACACGAAGACATTTTTAAAGATTTATTTATTACGGAAAGCAGTTAACGTTAACTTTTCTTAATACTAAGGGGACAACACAAATAACAAAATGATACATGCAGTGCGGCTACCGGTTACTCTATATACTTGTAAATCTCATATTAAGCCATCCTAGAGTTATATGAACAGCAGCAATTTCATGTTGCTTACGCCACTTCTAGCGATTTAGAAAATGTCTTCCTCTAACAACCAGCCCGTAAAATCAGTATATTCACCAGCCAGAGACACTCCTGGCGACAAGCTATAAATCTGCACCGAGACTTGATCTTCTGCTTGCAAATACAACGTGGATTGAAGAACACATGGCTCGTGTTCGTAACTGATGGTGTTGAATTCGTCAGCGTAACCATTAGCATTTCTTACACCATTTACAAACAGACCAATATCAAGGAGAAGACTTGAATAAGATACTGAAAAATAAGTGATTCCTGTAAATGAGAAGAAATATTTTCCAGCTCGTGGCGCTGTGAAAATTCCTGATGACAAGCTCATCGCTCCTCCTACATTTAGTTTCTCCCTGTCAAAGGGGATTGGAGTTCCCGGCGTATTGAAATCAAAACTTAGTTGAACATAAAAAATGGTTGGCAATGATTTCACGTTCTCATATCCGATCCATGTCTGAAAATCTAACAAAAATTATATAGTTCAGATGCTTTGATTATTACAATTTCTATAAATAAGCTGCTGGTTGATATTAGATAACACGTACTTGATTCACTAGGTAGTTTGGTAAAATCGCAATATACCGATACGATTTGCTTGTCGCCCAGAACGGAATAAAATCCACTTAAAGTGTGCCCAATACGCCACAGATCCATACAGGACTTAGGCATTCCATTGACGATCATTTGCCCTGTGCATTCGAATCGACCCAAAGTGTGGAGACCGACGGAGCCCGCTAATATTGTCCGGCCGAAATTTAGGCGAGAGATGGGCAAAATATTTTTATCGACGATGATTCCTGAAAATAAAGACGATTAGCACTTTTGAACAGACACCATTTGCGCTCGGTAGGCATTCATATACCGTTATCGGCTAATGGTAATTGCAAACTAGAATCGCAGTTGCACGGCATGAAAGATTCAATACAGTTTTGGTCGATACCACACTGACAAATGTGGGAATCCGTGGTATTTCCTGACCAGAAATATCGCGGTGCTCCATTCTTGTCGTTCCACCAGGAATAGGCAACACCGTTGACTTCGAGTGCAGCAATCGTGCAATTGTACTGAATTTAAAACGAACATGAAATTATATAAATATTCTTTTAGATATATCCATAAAAAAACAGGGCATACATTGATAGACTGATGGCATTCATCGGAAAGGTCAGCCAAAGCAGTCATTTGCCTGACGGTTGCGTAGTAATTCACCGATCGGCTGTAGCATCCAGGATTAGTGCAGTGCCCGACATCAGTCGTTGATTCGCTGTCGTGCAGAACTGATGTCGATCCTGGATACAACGAGTCATCATAAATTCTTAATTTGCTTTAGGCAGAAAGAAATATATTTTATATTAGCCTTCTATAGCCTACCTGTTGCCATGTCGCAGTAGACGTAGATAGGATCTTCACCAACCCCTTGGCCATCAGGATCGATCCAGTACATGCCAGAGGCAAGCGACAAATCGGCGACACGAGTTTCATGACACGTCCTAAAGATGTCACCCTTTCTTTCCTTTTCCGAGCTCAGTTTTGTGCTGATGGACAGTAAACTGTCTTTATGGAGACGAGATAGATCCATTAGATGTATATCCTGTTGTTGAACTTTACTCTCCAGTTCCTCAAGTCGAGTTACCTTTGCTGCCAAGATTTCCTTAATAAAAAAAATACAAACAGACAGCCATATAGGTAGACTACAAGGTAGACTAGCCATAGAATTGACTATAAAGAGAGGGCTTAGAATTATGTGGTCTTACTTGTTGGTGATTTCTTAGCTCAAGAACTGCTTCCAATTTAGAAAATTTTTCAGATAAATCTTCCTGAATGTCAAGAATGGAGTGATGGATATAATAATTAATAACGAGCATGCACATTAAAAACAGAATGTCGACTATCACTTTGTATTGATGGCAAAAGAGAAATATAAAAGAGAAATATGGAAAATGTTGTATAAGGGCTTACTTACATAATTGTTTTTTAGTTGCTCCAGTTGTTGTTCAATAGTGAAGCCACTGGTCATACAAACCAACAGAGCTAAAATCAACGCAACTAACATCTTATTAATATTACAGCGAGACATTCTCGTTCTAATATCTTTCCCCTGCTACGTGTTCTTATATTAGCACCAACTTGTTTGCACAATAATCCTATATAGTCTACTGGTCTTTCAATCTGATCTTTGTTATCCATCTACTGATATGAAACGTGATGGGAAATTCCCATGGAATTACGTCGATTCCGACACGAGGACTGACATGACTCACATCGACGTATTTTTTGGCAAACAATGCTAATCAGTTCAGTTAACGTATTATTTAAGTGGAGCAAATAAGCTGCAGTAGCCTAGTCTGCAAAAACAATTAAGATTTTACCCGAATAAAAATGTTATAAGAAGAAGAAGGGCGCACACAATTACGAAAGTCAAGAATTTCCTTTCCGATGCATCTTGTCGCATTATTATGCTGAAGCAAATCACCGTGGCGATTGCAGTGTAATTTCAAAGATTGCTGATTGTCGTTTTGATGACGACTGTGCGTACAAAGACGAGGACCAAAAGACCAAGAGAAACCAAAAAAAACCAAAAAAACCAGAGGACCAAGGTCGGGGATACCCAAATTGGCCGCGACGGTGCTAGTACTTGTACTATTTGTTCCATGTTGTGCTAGTTTACCGCTCACTATTTAGGTTTTGGCCGGCTTATTTTTGCCAAAACAGAAACGGAAAGAGGAAAAAAAATTGTCTCTGCTGGACATTTTACATAGGTATTTTGGTTCTAAACAGCCGCCGACACTGTTACTACCTTCTTTCAGATAAATGAGAACTTTAGGCTGTATGTTAGCCTACATTAAGAAACCGATTTCTATTTGATTAATTTTATAGGCTACGATTGCTGGAAGAATTTCGATCATTTGACGTCAAATTCGGCCGTTTGAGTAGGCTATCAAATGACATTTGTAATAGACTTTTGTCCTTCGAAGAAGTTTTGGAATGCCAAATTTCTACTTGTTTTAATTCGTATAAGGTGTAAAGTTGTATATTGTATGATATTTAATATTGTAAAAGTTACACGGAAAGAGCGAAACAAGACTCGTTTTGTCAAAGTCGTCTAACCACTCTGGCGGAATTGGCTTCGCTTCTGGGTAAAATCCAAAGCCATCAAACATCGCAACTCCGTTTTTCACTGTTGTCCTTCCATTATGGCTGATTTCATTACGTTACATCTTTCATCGTAACGTCTCCTTTTTTTCCATCGATTCGTTGATAAATTTAGCAGAGGGCACGTTTTCGGCTCGGTCGGAATTGTTGCAGCGCGCACTGAAAAGTTAAAGTAAATTCAGAACTTGGTGCGCAGCTCTGTTGTATAGCCAAATGCCATTGACGAATCTAACCGACTGCTGTTGACTTGGGTGATGAACCTCGAACTGGTAAAAAACTCGGCGCCAATCAAGTTGACGAAATTTGCATCCGTTCGCCCCCGTTCAAGCTCAGAGAGGAACACTTTGGAGGACAGGCCGGATGTAATAGGAGGAAACTTTTTTTTCAATTTCTCCTTTCAAATTCGACTACTTCATAGGTGACTTCTGAACTCATTCGCATACGGGCGAAATGCTCGCTACAAGGAACTGTCAATTAATAGGTAGCCTACCGCAACATATCCACCCAATCCTATATTTTTCCGGTTTATTTCATGGTTTTGCTCTTGTATATATGAAGGCTTTTTGTCATTGTTGGTGGTGTCGACCAACGTGAAAAAGTTCATATAGTAGCCTACTATATGATTTATCCATCGATCCAGGACGTGGCCGTATTGTCTGGCGACGTGGACGACGAGCGTCCATTAACCACTGTCATTTTGGCTCCCGGTGGAAATGTCACGGCCTCAAAATCTACCATGACACGAGATTCGTTTCTGTTATTATCTTACATTTTATGTTGACTTTTCATCTGATTTATTTGTAAAGAAAGGGACGGGGGACGGAATTTAGTCAACAATAGGTTGCCGCCTAGCTGATGAGAAACGGTTGACTATCGCAAAACGACAGCACCTTTATTATTTGCATCGAGCAACGATTTTTGTGAAAAATAAAAGAGTTTCAAATGTCAATGGAATCCTGTCTAGTCGGAAAATGCCTTGAAGTTGCATGGCTGGGAGGATTATGATATAGGCTATGGAGTTGTTTGATATTTAATGGCGGATCTGTCGTCTGTTGGCACTCGACTACAGCAGAAAAGGTGGGTTGCGACCGATGAAATCCCATGCAGCATATAAATACAAGAGCGCTCGATGTCGCGTCCATTTGAAAGTTTGGTTGACGAGTCTATATAGTGGAAAGTGCAACGGGAAACTCGATCGCTGCTGGTCGTCGTCGTCGTCGCCGGGCAAACAAACGCGGCCGGCTATATCAGGATAAAGTTTCAAAGCTTCTCCAGCAGAGGAAAGATCCGCTTATATTCTATGTTGCCCTTTATATATAAATACACCGGCAGTCGTCGATTGCGGCTTCCACACCAGCAGTAGGCTACTAAAGCGTTCGCTTCCGGCATCAGATTTAGTACATAGAGACGGAAAGAGAGACGAGAAAGAAAAGCCCACAGTTTCTCATGGCGCGATTGCGTAAGTTGTTGTGGTATATAGTCTATGTAGTAGAGAGACTGATCCCATCACAATAAAGCGGCTTTCTCAAGTTGGCAATGCCCCCGTTAACTTGTGATGCCGAATAGAGTATAGAAATGGCCGGCAGGGCGGCTATAAGAAAGTCCGTTTTCACGAGCCATTGATAATATATATATGGGACGAGTTGCTGTGTTATATAAACACGGATAAAGTGGCGTTTTCATGATTTATTGATCGCCAATAATAAGGTGAAATGTCGTTCATGACTTTTCCTCTGGCAAACTTCCTGTTGTTGGCCTTGTATAAGCGGATGGAATATCGCATTAAGAACAAGAGGGATATATCTAATAGAAGAGAAGATGCGCCGCGTCGGGCGGAAGCGCATCCATCATTCAACTGGCCTTGTTGCACCTTTCATCGTCGACATATCGTCCGAGAGTCCTGGAGCCGAATGCATTGCTAAAAACGGCCATAAATATTGGGAAAATGTCGGGCTATTGACCTTCCGGCATCAGCAAGACATTTAGTTATGTGATGATGGCGCATGCGCCAGCGATGCTGCCCTAGATCTCCGGCGACGAATGCTTCAATTGCCTCAGTCGCTCTTTGGTCGCCGAACGCACACGTCTCTGCCTGCGCAATACTACTCTCAGTGGCTGCTACACTGATATTTCAACGTCGTCGACTGGGAAAACGATTTCGTCGCTTTGAAATCGCCTCGGATGTAACGGTCGTTTGATGGGCAACGCGTCGTGAGATGCCCAATTGTAATACGTGGACCTGTCGTCGCCATCATCATTGAGACCATCATCATCAGTCGCGCTTGAAAGAGGAGAAGATGAATTTCCTACTGGCTGACTGCTGCCGCTGGTGTTATTACCTGACTTGTGCCAACTTGTTCGTCGTCGCTACCTCCTTGTTATCGCCCAATGGTAAGTCTCCTTTCTCCTCTATTCGTCTCCTCCATTATGTAGAGTAGTATCTAGCTCCTATAGACTGACAGATTCTCTAGTGGATCAGTCGATGTTGCTCCTGATCGAGTCCGTCGTCGTCTATTTGTATTCCCCTGCTGTTGGCCCAGCGAATTTGGGGCCGCAGCGCAGCACTCGAATGTGCGGCCAGTCTCCTTCTCTTTCAATTCGTCGACGACGACCGGGACGAGACAACTAAGTGACGAATTGAATTTGCATCGAAGAAAGACCCCCGTCCGTTTCGTCTGTTCCGATCGCCAAGGAAACGGATCTCTCTTTCTATTCGAACCGAGACAATTTGATTCGCATGGACAACTCTAATATAGATAGCCTACGCTGCTGACAAACAGGCACCGTCAGCAATGCAGCAGTAGACTAGGCTACTAGATGATGAAAGTCAACTACAGCCGAGTGGGCAGAAAAAGTTGTTGTAGCAGTAGCCTATTTTCAACATATCCGGGTCTCTGCGCCCGACTGCTGTTCCGCACTGAATAGAGGCGGCCGTCAGCAGCAACTAGTCGTCGACAGCAGACGCGTTCATATCGATACAGTAGACTATACGTGGGCCTTCATCAACAGAGGACTATATGGTGTTTATCAGTCAGAGAGTTGGCACTCGACGTGGCCACTTCCGGTTTTTCTTTGAGACGGCTACAACGACGTGTTGTTGTAGGCTGGGCGCGATATATGATGATGGATCGCGTTAGTGTCTCTACACGGTTATGGATCAGCTGGAGGAGGAGGACTCTTGGGATAAGGCCAGTCACGTCCGCATTACTTTGATATATACAAGATTCGAGATCTAATGAATAAAGACTGCGGCCATATATAGAAGAGTCGAGTTTCGCTCTCTGTTGTATTAAAGAAGAGTAGAGGATAGGCTACAGTAGAGAGTCGGACAGGAAACAAATGATGTCACGGTTTCCGATCGTTCCTCGAGACTGCATCTCCTCTAACAACCCGTCGCCCAAGACAGCAAGCGAGTAGCCTAATATAAAAATATAGAGAAAAACTGAAGCGAAAGAATAGGCTACCGGACGAGAAAAAGGAAAGAAAACTAGGCTTATTTTCCGGGCAACGACGACGACGACGACGTCTTTCAAAGTTAGAGAAAGAGATGATGGAGGTCGCCGCTCGGAGCGAATCGGATGTTACTGTCGTTGTCGTCTTGGCGTGTTATTTATTGACTTTGACGCCACGGCAACGCGCCCGTTTCTCCTCCTCCTCCTCGTCGCGTGTCGTTTGGGCTTATTTGCTTATCGCGAGAAAAAGAGACGACGACGACGTTGCTAGTGCTCGCCCGAGGGATCGGATGGGGGGAAGGACGTGTTGATTGGACGGATCTGCTTCTGTCGCGCCCGAGGAGACTCTGTATGCAAAGTGGCTCCGATCATTGGCCGTCCTGATGAAGAAATCAAGTCTTTATATGGCCGTTGGCGATAAGAGTCGTCGAGCGGGAAAAAGAAGCCAATCAACGAATCGGCCGTGTATAGGTGTATAGGCTAATACGAGTGCTGATGTTGGATACATAATCGAGAGGGAAAAAAGAGATGTGGAGGCAGCAGCAGCCGAGACGCAAAACAGATCAATAGATGCGCTGCTGGCGATGCCACCGACTCTCGCCCATCTTTCTCTTCTCTCTTCTATACATCCAAGCAGAGAGAGAGAGCTGAAACAATCGATTGGGCGCGGCGGTCGTAGGCGCGCGCCAAGAGTCGATCCCTCTCTTCTATAGTCTATAGTCTCTCTCTACTTGATCATCATCATCATCCTCCCAAACAACAGTGGGGCCGGATCTTCTTTCTTAATAGCCGATTGTCGATTTCTTCTTCCTATTGATTCTTGGCGCGTCCAGCTAACAGCTGGGGAAGACTCTCTGGCGCTGCCGATTGTTCTTGATCCACTCTCTTTGTCGTTTTGCTGCTGCCGGGGCGTCTGCTGAGACGGTGACGTCATCTTCTTTGTTGCTGATGCCTATTCATCGCTCAGCAGCTGAGAGACTATTAAGAGATGCTCAAGCCCTGCTGCAGTGGGGATAATAGCCCAGACGACGATAGAAAAGAAGAAGAAAAAAGAGAGAGTAGGCTATTACGAGCGGCGTTGCTCATTAGATGCGTCTTCCGATACAACTATATCGGCTGCTTCTGCCGTCTCTTAATCAAAAAGAAACCGCACAGAAAAGAAAAAGTCTCAAAAGAGATTCGTTTTCTATATGTAGGCCGGCGGAGCAGCATCGATTTCTCCGGCCATCTTGATCCTTTGCAACGATCTATATATCCTTTTGATATCCGATCATTTCGCGTTTGTTGTCTGTCGGACTGGGTGGGCGCCTACTGATCGCTGTTTACTTTTTCCATCACGCGTCCGTCGTCGTTTCACGAGCCAGCAGTGCTGTAAATCGAATTTCCTCAAAGAAAAGCGCGCGCCAGCGTTGCTGGTGAGACGCCGACAACAGCAGCAGCAGACGTCCAATCATACAGCAATAGTCGTCGTTGTGCTGTACCGGCTGTCGGCCAATTTCTTCTCGCTTCCTTCGTATCGAATTTCCGCCGTTTGTCGACGACAGTGTCGAAATGATTCGGCGCATGCAACAGCGGCAGCCGAGAGATCGACATCAAAGAATAGCCTAGAAAAAGTTGAAGAGGATTTTCGGAGCTGCTGCGGATGAAGGTTGGCTGCTGCGAGTCTGAGCGAAAAGGCAATAACTGCAGGAGCCAGTTGAGTGTATTGGGGGAAAAGACTCAAAGACACTGAGAAGAGGATTTGCGCGTCTTGGTCCCCTTTTATCGATCTGCTGCGACGACGACGACTGGAGCAGGAAAAAGAGTCGTCGCGCCTTCTTTTTCGCTCTTCGTCCTACGTGCTCCAACGTCGTCTCCGTTGTAGTACGCGTCTATATGCATCGCTCGGCTTCTTATCAGCAAAAGGGGACGCGCATCGACGCCTCTGCTGCAACCACGACGATATTACTCGTCTCTGGCGCCAACTCCTTCATCATTTCGTCGCCTCTTCTCGTCGTCCTACACGAATATAACGGAACGTGCTCCAAACAAGCGCGTCTTATTCTCTTGCGCGCATTTCTGCTGCTTGCTCTCATTCTCTCTCTATAGCACTCGGAGCTAATAAGCAAAGAGCAGCAGAGAGAAAAAGAGCGTTTGGGGAATCCCGTGGAATCCGCAAGCCCAGTGCCCGGCATTCGACGTCATTTCTGCTGAATTCGGTAAACGGGGTCGTCGTCGAGCTGCTCCATTGTTCTATCCGGCTTGCTAGAGCTTCTCTCTATTTACTCGGCAGTCGTCTTGAATATGGATGTGAGACGGCGATCGATGGCCATATCACCACCTATAATGAATAGGCGTCGCATCCAAATGGCCGCTGCGCCGCTCATATCTGCCGCCTCACAAGCCAAAAGAAGACGTCGCCGCGTCTTTGAATGATGCTATAGCCCTATAGAGTAGCCTATAGATATAGGCCGTTTCAAGGGCTCCCAGAGCGACCGCCGCGTCGTCTCCAAATCTTTTGATGAAAGTCTGGCACCGGTTCCTCGCTCTATGGACGCCTAAATACCAGCAACGACGACGTCGCCCGAGTATTCACAACACCAGACGACGACAGCAGAGGCTTTTCTCGTCTTGTTCGATTGAGCAGTCGATCGATAATCAATTACCGCTCGCCAGATTGCCTCTTCTTCTTTGCCTTTTCCCGCTCTCGTCTCCATTAAGACGCTGGCGCTCTGCTCCGACGCCGCCGCCGTCTTAGACGGAAGACGACATGCAAATGGCTCGTGTAATTCAATCGCCTTTTTTTCTTTTCGCAGATTTCCAGCAGCTACAACAGCAACAGCAACAAAGAGCCTCAGTCAGAGCGTCTTCTGCCGGTCCTCGTTTCCAAAGCGAAATGCCATCGGAAGTTCAGTTGACTCCCGAACGAGGATTCACCTTGGATTGTCCGGCATGGGCTCAGCCAACTCCCCAAATAGCTTGGCTCTCCTCCAAAGGTATTTCGTCTGCTATCGATTCGATGGACAAGATGCATATCTTTGTCGTCTTCGTCGACGCTATAAATTAGTGAAATTCCTTTTGCTATTAGGTAGCGGAAGCAACGACGCCCAGCAGTGGAGTCCGGTCTTGGCCGACGAACTGCCAAATTTGATGAGTTTCAACGCGGCCAATGGCAGTCTGACGTGGCACGCGTTCCGACCGGATCAGTTCCGGCCCGACGTCCACGCCGCTACGTACCAGTGCGCCGTAGCCAACGTCCTCGGCCGCATCCTCTCGACGCCCGTCCGACTCCGCACCGTCGTCGTCCCGAGTTCCTTCGAGGCCGTCGTCGAGAGTCCCCGAGTCCGTCGCGGCGGCACCGCCGTTTTCCGCTGCTCCGTCACGCCCGATTCACTCCGCCAACACGTCACAGTCACTTCGTGGATTCAGGACGGCCGCTACGACATTTTCCTCACCTCGTCCAGTCAAGGTCAATAATAGACTACCTGCTGACGTCAGAGTGCGCGTTTCGACGCAAACATCCGACGTTGACGGGATTTAACGTGGAGCCGCTGGCCGTGAAATGGTCACGAACTCACGAAACTTTGAGCGCAATCCCTGGCGGCGTCCTTTTGCCGCAGTCGCTCGTCTCTGTACCTCTTTTTTTTTATATCAGCCAGTCCCTCGGCGTCGCATTGATTATCCCTCGGGGCAATTATTTCTTCAACTGCCGCTGCTGTCCCTTTCTTTCCGTTAATGAATTCGAGTCGCTCATCATATAATCCTTAATCACTTTCCAGCCGTGTCCTTTTGATCTTTTAAGCTCTCCTATTAATTTAAGCTGATGACATAATACATGGAAATGACGACGTCTTTTCTATAATACAGACGGACGACACGTGATGCTGCCCAATGGAGAACTGCACGTGCTGGCCGTCCGCCAAGGCGACGAGAATCACTTGTACCAATGCCGCGTTTTAGTGCGGCCCAACGGACAGACGCTGACCAGTTCTTCAGGCGGACGCATTTTCCTCCTTCCAGATTCGATGACGAAAACGGCGCCGGTGATCGTCGAGAGTTTGGGGCGGGTGCGAGTCTGGCGGGGACAAGAAGCCGTCCTTCCCTGCGTCTTTCACGGCTACCCGCCTCCTAAAATCAAGTCAGTTATTGTTCGAAGCGCATCCAACAGTCGCAAAAACTTTTTTCCAACTTGCCACTTTTGTGAGACGCCAATTCAAGTCGTCGTCGAGATAATCAGCCTAAAAGACGGAGGCGACAACAACTCGAGACTTTTTCTCTGCTGTTGCGCTCGTCTCCTTAATTGGCCCCACTTGTCCCTAGTCCTATAAAGTCGGTTCATTACGTCCGCCAACTTTTCTTCAAAAGACGCGCTCTTCTTTTATTTATATCGACTTTATAGGTGGTACAGGAGTCAGACGGTTCAATACGGCAACTTGATGTTGCCTCTCATCCCGACATCGTCGGTACAGCAGAGACATCCATCAGCTGGCAACGGACGTCACCGACTTGTAGGCGGCACTTTGGTCATCGGTTCCGTCGTCGCCCAGGATCAGGGCCGATACGTTTGTTCCGTCAACAATTCGGCTGGGCTGGTTGAATCGTCGACAGAGCTCGTCTTTCGCGAAAAGTTGCAAGTTCGCATCGTCGAGTCGGCCGCTAACCAACAACTCGTCGTCGACGCCGAAACACCCGTCACTTTGACTTGCTCTTTCAGCGGAAGTCCCCGGTGAGTCTCTCTCAATGCAATTTGGCGTCTCAACAACAACTGACTTGCTGATGAACCGACGACACTTGACAGGCCGGTCGTCACTTGGCTCAAGGACGGACAGCGCTACTTGAATAATGCCGGGCGAGGAACAGCGGGAGATGCTGGCGGCGATGTCGTCCAGTTGCACATCGGCTCCGTCCAGAGACAAGACCAAGGCATTTACCAGTGTTTGGCCTCCAATGAAGACGGCGACGCTGCCCAGGCATCTGTCCAGCTCTCTATTGGAGGTAGCCTACATTTTCTATAGTTTATGGCCGACCTGATTTTTATAAAAACGGACGGGGAAAAAGCCTTTCCGCCGCATTTGACGCAGACGTTCACTCGACAAATTCTCCATCCGGGCTCGTCCGTCTCTTTGAAATGTTTGGCCTCTGGCACTCCACCGCCGCATTTCACTTGGACCTTGGACGGATCGCCTCTGCCCGTCAGTGAAAGATATTTCCTCGGCCAGCAGCAAACAGGCGGTGGTATTGGACAGGAAGAGCAGGTAGTGACTCACCTGAATATCAGTCACGTCCGCGTCGAAGACGGTGGCAATTACAAGGTAGGCTATTTTTTAAATTCATTTATTCTGTCCAGCAATAAATTGAAAGACGGGTCGTTTTATTCTAGTGCTTAGCAGAGAATCGAGTGGGCCGAGTGGAACATTCGGCCGTCCTCCACGTCTACGGTAATTAACTGATTGTTGAAATATTAGGCTAATTCATTGAATATAAAAAGAGACGGATTTATTTAAAGGGCCGCCGCATGTCCGGCCGATGAACGGCGTCGTTGCCGTCGGTGGTAAACGACTGGAACTGTCTTGTCCCGTGGCCGGCTACCCGATCGACGGCATCACCTGGGAAAAAGGTCCGTCCTCTTTATTTATCGCCCGTCTTTCTCTTATATAAAAACAAGGAAACTTTTAAATACTAGACGGACGGCGACTGCCTCTGAACGGCCGCCAGAGGGTCCAGCAGTTCAACGGCAGTTTGACGATCGATCCGGTGGACAAGAGCAGCGACGCCGGCCTCTACAGTTGCGAAGCGCGCGCTCAGAACGGCCTACTCTCTGCCCGTCAGTCCTTCCAGCTCAACATCATAGGTATATATTTTATTCCATTATATTTCTCCGTCCAGCAGAAGCAGGAAGTCCGGGTCTTTATTGACGGAGCTCTCGAGTTGATGAAAATACGCCCGTCTCTTAGTATATATCAATATTGACTCGGTTAGCCGGGCAACAGCAGCAGCCAAAAGTCAACAAGGAAGCGTCTGGGCCATTAGGGAACACATATAACCGCAATCCTTTAATCTAATTATATAATAACGAATAAAATGGCGCCATATAAATACACAGACGCGCCTCACATGATGCCCGTCAGCGAATCGGCCGTTTTGAACGCCGGTGAACGATTAGCGCTCCAATGCGCTGTTGTTAAAGGAGGATTGCCCTTGTCCGTCTCCTGGTCCAAAGACGGACAAGTCCTCTCTCCCAGTCTGCACAACAATGGCCAGCAACAGCAGCAGACGGCAGCGACGATCGTCGTCCGCTTCATCAACGAATTTACTCTGTCGCTGACGGTCGAGTCCCTTACGGGCCAGCACGCCGGCCTCTACGTCTGTCGAGCGGCCAACGAAGGCGGACGAGCTCAAGTGGCCGTCCACGTCGTCGTCCAGGGTGCGTTTCATTGATAGCCAGGCAGATATTCTTTTTTTCTTTGTCCTTGCATCAATCGGCGGTGATGAAACTGTGCCCGATAAACACAGACAAAAACCGCTAGCGTCAGGAGAATGAAACCAAATTTGGTTGGTTGTGTGCTGCATGATGGACGACACTTCTACCGGCTCGTAGAAACCGGGCCCGGCCAAAAAAGTCATCGATATGCTCAACCAATTATATAAAGACGATCGAGAGACTAAACCTATTATCGATATAGGCCGCGCGACGTCTTCCTTCCGTTTTAATTATTTAGACGTCGTTTTTTCGAATGTTTTCCCCTTTTTATTTTTGACCTCATTTCCACCTACAAATGATGACGAAACAGCCGGTCCGAGGATCACTCCGTTCGGGATGCCGTCGAGGACCGTCGTCGTCCATTCGCGCGTCCAAGTGTCTTGCGTCATCGAAGAGGGCGACCCTCCGTTTCGCATCCGGTGGTTCAGGGACGATCGACCGCTCCTCGTCTCTTCAGTGTCGTCGCCCGTCTCTAATTCTCTGGCTCCGTTCCGTTATCCGACGGCCACTGATCCGTCGACGGTTATTCCAGCCGCTTCTTCTTATTCCACGGGACTTCGCCTGACGGATTTCAACGCCTATTCCTCCATTTTGACCATCGACCAGGTATTATTACATCGTCATCATGGGTCACATCGACATCACCACTCATCAACAGCATTCACTCAATGAAAAATATATCAAGGTGACGGTCAATCATGGAGGCAACTACTCTTGTCGGGCGGAGAACGCGGCCGGCGCCGCCCTCCATTCCGCTCTGCTCCAAGTCAGCGGTAAAACCCATCACCAAAAATCGGACCACAAAACACCTTTTCAAAATCCTCTTTTGTTGTATTAGTTGCACGATTTTTTTGCTTGTTGAATGCGTCTTTTTTTGTTGCCTGGTCGAGAGTCATTGTCGTCGTCCTCCCCTTTGATATCTTTTTCCTTGTGATGGCGCCATCTGTTGCGCCGTCGATCAAAAGTCTCTTTCTTTTGTCGTTGGCGCATCAGTTCCTCCCTTGTGGCAAAACGGACAACCGCCGCCGGAAATTGTCCAGACAGTCGACGGGCACAGCGTCGAACTCCTCTGCCGCGTCGACGGCGTCCCACCGCCCCAAGTCACCTGGTCATTTTCCAAAGGTGCGCTCTGACACTTTTATTATTATTCCTAAGAGGATTGTTATAACATTTCCTACGTCCACAGACAAAAGAGCGGATAATGGCAAGTACGTTAGCCTATTCAACAACAACCGGACATTAATAGCCAATTCCAGTCTCGTCATCAGCCCCGTTGACGTGTCCGACCAGGGATTTTATCAGTGCGAGGCCTCTAACGGCGTCGGCAACAACATCAACGCCATTACCGCACTCCAAATCCACGGTATACCTAATCATTATAATTATTGAATTTTTTAAAATGAAAACATTAAAATCAGGGCCACCAAGAGTCCAGCTAGACCACGACTACATGGCCGTCAGAAGAGGATCTTTAACAGGGACGGTCCTCAAATGTTCCATCACCGGCGATCCGCCTCTCAACATCCAATGGCGAAAAGATTCCGTCCCTTTGTTATTAGATTCCAGCGATCGTGTATTGACGAGGGCCATTCCGGCCTCTGTCCAGCAGCAGACGCTCCTCGTCAGCGAATTGAGCGTCAGCAACGCCGCCTCGGCCGATGAAGGACTTTACGAATGCGCCGCATCCAACGCCTACGGCCAAGACGCCGACGCCGTTTTTCTACAAGTCCAGGACGTCCCACAACCGCCCGTCGACGTCCGCGTCGCAGCCACAGCATCGCGACGCATCCAACTCGAATGGAAACCGCCCGTCTCCGATGGAGGAAATCCCGTCCAGGAATTTATAATTTTCTACCAAGCGACGACGGACGCGGCGATGCGCCAGGAACGGACGGCCGCCGTGACGACCAGCGGAGCCATCGACAAGCTCCTGCCGGCCACCAGCTATCACGTCCATGTCCTGGCCGTCAACGCTTTAGGGCAAAGTCAGCCCAGCGTCGGTTTGACGGTGACGACGGACGAAGAAGCGCCCGAAGGGCCGCCGCTTCAACTGGGCGCTTCTTCCGTCACAAGTCGAGGATTTACCATCAGCTGGGCACCGCCCGTCGCCCGTCTCCAGAACGGTATCGTCCACAGCTATTTAGTGACGATCGATTCCGGCCGGATGGTCAATAGGACGGTCGTCCCGTCTCTGCTGCCCGGCTCCGACATCCACCAATACGTCGCCTCGGCTCTCCGGCCCAACACGAACTACAGGGTTCATATCCAGGCCGTCAATAGTCAGGGAACGGGTCCGGCTAGTCCGTCTCTGTCCGTCAAGACGATGGAAGACGCTCCGGACGAAGCGCCGCTCAACGTCGCCTGCGTCGCTCTCAATTCCCAAAGTCTCCAAATCACTTGGCAGCCGCCCAGGGCCGAGAGCCGCAACGGCATCCTCCGCGGCTATCGACTCTACTACGAACTGCAGACGGACTGGGCCGATTCTGCAGATCAGACGGCCAATGGAGGATCGTCCCAAACGACGACGGAATTGACTTTATTCCTCTCCAATTTGCAGAAATTCGCCAATTACACCGTCCAGGTCTTGGCCTTTACGGCCGTCGGAGACGGGACGAGAAGTCTCCCGTTGACGTGCACCACTAAAGAAGACATACCGGAAATGCCCAGCAAATTAAAAGTGGTGCAGAGTGGACCGGAGAGCGTCTGCGTCAGTTGGTTGCCGCATCCGCGTCCGTCCGGCCGCGTCACCCACTACACCGTCTACAGCAAAGAAGTGGAACGCGGACAGGACGTCAATCCCCAAAAGTGGACGGCCACCGGCAGTCGGCTGGACATTCGCAATCTTTCGCGATCCGCCAGACGAGGCGGGAGCAACGTCTTTTATTTCCAAGTGGCGGCCGTCAGCGGACAGGCCGGCGAAGGTCCGCGCAGTTCCATCCTCAGTTTCACATTTAATCCGACCAATAAAATTCCAGCGGCCGTCGTCTCGATAGGGACGGACTATTTGGTGCCCAGATGGTCCAGGCTGATTCTGCCTTGCGCCGCTCTGGGCGACACTCCGTTGCAGATCGGTTGGTTCCACGACGGGCGACAGCTGGGCGATTGGTTCAATTTGAACCCGTCAAAAGCGGGCGATCAGCTGCAACAGCCGTGGATTCAACATCCGTCGGTAGATGGCGACCAGGACGACGGAGCTCTGCCCGCCCATCACGTGCTGGCCAACGGATCGCTGTCCATCGGACGACTGGGCGACGACGGCGGAGGCAATTACAGTTGTCAGGCGAGAAATCGACACGGACAGGATCGCGTCGATTATTTCTTGGGCGTCGTCACTCCGCCGACGGCGCCGCAACTCCGTTTCGCCGCATCCAATTGGTCGTCCGTCACTCTCCAATGGTCCGTCTCTCCTAGCGGAGGGGACAATCGCACCCGAGTCTCGCCCGTCCGCTCTTTCGCCCTGAAATATCGGCCGAGAGGAGTCGAATGGCGCCACAAGACGCTGCCGGCCGGTTGGAGGTCCGTCGCCGTCGACGACCTCGTCTGCGGCACCGAATACGAGTTTTCCCTAACGGCCGCCAGTCGAGTGGGCAACAGTTCGTCCAGCAACGTTGTGACGGCCAGAACCAAAGGATCTCCGCCGGAATACGCCGCTGTCGCAGACGAAACGGCCGATGTGGCCTTGACGGCCACTTCATGCACCCTGGACCTGAGCCGGTGGCGGGATCGAGGCTGTCCGATTCAGCAGTACGTCTTGAGATTCCGGACGGCCGATTCCAGCGAGTGGATCATCGCCGGAGCCGAATCGCCTCCTCAATCGACGTTCCTTCTCGGCGGATTAATTCCGGCCAAAGACTACGCCGTGCGAGTGACGGTCGTCAACGCGGCCGGATCGACACAGCGCGACTATTCCGTCCGCACTTTGCCGCTTCTCTCGTCTTTGGATCCCAGCGGCGGATCTTCCGGCGCATCCGATTTCAGTTTGGCTCCGCTTTTCTCCGATCTGCGAGTGGCCGTTCCCATGGCCGTCTCTTCCCTGGCCATTTTATTGACGGTCGTTACCCTCCTGCTCCGCTATCGCTACCGATCCGGCGACTACGTCCGTCCCGATCCGGCGTCCCAGTCGGTCGGAAACACCATCAGAACTTATGCCGATGAAAGTGGTGGCGGATGCGACTACAATGGGGACAGCACTTTGGGACGGAAACGGCCGCCACCGGCCGATCCGCTCTACGACGTTTCTCCCTACGCCGTTTTCCCCAGTTTGATGGGATCCACCAAATCGCAGTTTTCATCCTCAAGGAGGATGAAGACGTTTATGGTGGACGGATCCGCGTCGACGTTGCCATTAGAGATGAGCAACTACGCCGCTCCAATCAGAGCTACTAATCCCGGTGCTGGGCGGACGGAAGAGCCAGTGTACGACTACATCGCCCCGTGCAGGGACACGACGACGACGACGGATCTCATCGGCGAATCCAGTCGACAGCATCCGCCGAAATCTTCCGTTTTCATGCCCATCATCCCAGCCGGCCATAACAACACTTTACCCGGGCAGCAGCAGCAACATCATCCACGACATCTCCACAGCAATCACCATCAGCAGTACCACCAACACCACCACCAGCAACAGCATTCATCCGACTGGAACAATCAAGAGACTCTGGCGATGAGTCAACGGCTCTGATAATAGGCTAACTAAATACTGACCTTGATCATATTCTATCAAGAGTGGCCTTTCCTTTCCATGAAATGTACCCCAGTTCTGTTTTTGTTATTTGTTAAATCTGTCTTTTTCAGTTTTTCTATTTATTCCGTTTCCAAATAAGTTCTCTAATTAATATAATTTTAGTCGTTTATTCACAGCGGCCAATTTATTGCTAGCCGTTAATACTTGTCTCATTTACTTGGCGATCGAGATCCAAATGGAGGAAATGTCAAAACCAATGAATCGACGACATGTTCCATCTTTTCTGTGTATATAAAAAACCGACGACGACAATGTGACATGAATATACGAAATGTTGAACGTTGTTTTCCTGTGATATAGTCTATAGCCTACTGCATGGCTGAACATTTCTTTGTCCGTCGATTCAATTTATTAATATACTAGAGAAGTAGGCTATGGAAAAGTAGGCTACATAGCCTATGTGGCGAAAGGTTGTGCGAAAGGAAAAGTTGTGCATATGGTGTGCACATCTATTTTTAGAGAATAATTTAATTGGTAAGTCATTGTCAATTGCTCATCAAAGTGTAAATGAGGTTTTATTCAATGATATATATAGTCATACAACAACATTTGAAATTTATATAGGCCTAAGGTATATTAGGCCTCGCTCTTCTCCGATCTCTTTGGGGTCGTCGTCCTGCTCGGAGCAAAACGGACGAGAGACTAGGCTATATATTAAGACCTTTACTGGGCCTAAGCCAGCAGAAACAGTTTTTAAAACGTATAATAGACATTAATAGTGTTGAGGCCAAAGGAATTATACTGGTAATGGTTGAAGTGGGCGCTTTAGCTCCGTATCCGCGTAGTCGTTGTACCGTTCCATTACAATTTCGATGGCGTTGCTTGTTATGCTATTTTCATTAATATTTTGGCGTCTCACGAAAAATATAAACTGCCTCACAGCCCAGGGGCCCAATTTTTGCATGACACAATCCATGAATTGAGGTAATTTTTTCAATGATGATTCAAGCGAACGGTACCCAGCTCCCTGTATCGTAGCATTCCAAATGTTATCTTTCTTTTCAGATTCAAATATGCTTCCCCTGAAGCGTGTCAGTTGATTGTCGTTAGCGTATTCAAGAAACAATCGTATGACATTCAAACGACCACCAACAGAAGTTGTTTCATCGAAATAAATATTCGAATTCTGAAAGAAATCGTCAATGAGGTTCGGTACGTTCTCTTGGAAATACTTTTCTACCACCTCCTGTGTCTCTTTGGGCACTTGGGAAAGGATATCGGCGTGGACGTCGATCCCCATTAACATCAATCCGAGAAAGAATGGAATTCTGTCGACGTTGAGAAAAATAAGAAGTTTTTCGACGACGTCTCTTGAAATCTCCGATAACCGTTTAAAAAGCTTTTTTGCTTCTTTTTCCTTGTCTTCGACAAGCATCCATTTCGCCCAGAAACTGGATTGTCTTTCCTCATCCTCATCCTGCCAATGGCGGTCGGCAGTGACGAAATCGAAGAATTTCTTGAGCTGTTCATGGCTCCCGTAATCCAAATAAAAGTGAAACAATTCCGGCAAATTATGCTTCAATGAATGAAAGTATATAATGTTGCTGGATGAGAAAAACACACATTGGATCATTTTCTGAGCCCGTTCCTTTGAATTTTGTCTCACATCATCCTTAAGTTGTGGGGGGAAATGAACTAATAAAGCCATGGTTTTTATCAAGACAACAATGTTTTCATCGACTATGCAGTTGTTTTCTTCGTCATAAATTGACCACACCAGTTTACTGACCCAATTTGCGTCAATATTTCTACTTTTAGAGATGGATTGAAAGAGTTTGGTTAACTTGCTGCCATCGGCATCTTGCCGTATAAAATCTAGCCAATAACTACTCTGATTGGTCTCTCTTTTTTTTGTGATCGTCTCGAGAAGTTGTTGAATTTCGTCTGCAGACAATTTCTTGAAGAATTCAGAGCTACACATGTAGTACATGCTGAGTTCGTTTAAATTCCCGTAATCGTTCGTGCTTGATGTCGCGACCGCCGTACCCATTGAATAAACGACTGTTGACTGTTCTACTACGGCATGAGATATTTCTTGGGAATCTAACCTAAGATACAGATCATCTGTAACCAATTTGAGTAAATTGAGGAGACAATCCTGGCCCAGTCTTTGTTTGACAAACTTTAAAATCCATTCCACTTTTGTAACTTTGCTGAATTTTAGATTTGTCTTCAGTGTTTGGTGTAGGAATCCATCTTTTGCCGTCAATTCTTTTTTCAGTATATCCTGATGATTGGGGCTGACTTTATTCAAAAAGGAAATTATCATGTCGTAGATCTCTTCGTGATGACATGCGATGGCCACGTGGAACGGAGTAAACCAACTCCAATCCCAACAATCTTCCTCTTCCACTTCGCCATCATTTTCATTACTTAAATCATCTTCTTCCTTTATTCCAGACAATAAACTGACTACTTGCTGCGCTAGACTCCAAATGTCATCAGCGTCAGCAGTCAAAGTTTCTCCTTCGGATGACATTAAAATTTCTTTAACTTTGTCTAGTATTTCCTTAACATTTTCCTTCTGGTTTCCGAAGGCAGCTCGATGTAACCAAGTCGTCTGCCACTCGTCCCATATTAAAAGTTTCTTAAGCCAATCGCCTTCGGTTTCTTCGTCTATCGGCTCATCGTTCGTCTGCGTTGGATGTTGAAGGTAAACCCTCTTACATGCTTCTGGCTCTCTTACCAAGAGGTGGGACCACAATTTAACGGCAAGGTCGAGTCGGTTAAGGACACGTAAGGCATCCAACATTTTGTCAATTTTCCCATACATCCTTTGCTCATCAACACATTGATCAATTTCTAATGTGAACAAATGTTCATTGAATAATTTAGCAAAGTAATCGCCATCTGTTTCATACAATTCGGTTTTTGACATCAGTAGTTCCAAATAAGTTTGTAGATGCTGGCTGTCATGGTAGTTTTCGTTCCACATGAAGAGACTTAGGAAGTTAAGATAACTTTTTTCAGTAGGCCTAACTGAAACTGAGAGATTATTCTGCACATCAGTCGTTTCTTGTACAAATTGATTGAACAAACTGGAATTCCTTTGGAATAAGTCTAAAATGTATCTCACTATTTCTTTCTGCTCATCTCCATTCCAATAACTTTCATGATATGAATTCCTAGTTAAACGGAACCAATTCTTTATCAATCCTTTTATCTCCTCCTCGTCCTCAAAATAACTGGAAAATCGGGCAAACACTTTGGCCGAAGCATTTCCATGCTTATTTGGTTTAATTAAGGAGTTGAGTTGATTTTCATTGCAGGTGGAGAATGCTTTCTGAACGGTCTGTTTGACTTGTTGTCTTTCGCATGTTGCATCAAGAGCATCGCACAAGAACAAGAAAATCTTCTCTTTCCTACAGTGTCCAGAGAAAAGGAGAGGTTTTGCTCCTTCTATACGACGAACGGCACCTACGGCGACTTGGGGAGACACTATGTCCTTTGTAAATTGATGGTAACGATCGGGTAAGCTGTTGCATCGATTGACTCGATCCTGCCATCCCTTCGTGTCGATCAACTCGCCAAACATGAAATCGAGAAAGATTTGTACGACATTGTACTCCTCGTTTTTTCCCGCAAGCATTTCTGCAATAATGAAATGCCGAGCAGGCTCATTATCCAACAATTTGTTGTGTTCCTTGTCGTCCAGGTGGAATCCTTTGTACAGGTAATCGGCGACTAGAAATTCGGCATAAGTCCGATGCAGGAACACGGTTTTTTTCTTTTTCCTGTCTGCGGCGTCCGGTTTCTTGTCCAACAATCCAAATAGAACCCCATCGTCATCTCTTTTCGATTCCTCCTTTTCTCGATCGGCATCCGACTGAAAAAACCTACCTCCGAGCAATATGGACGCATCTTCGTCATCGGAAACGATCGTTGTGATCGCTAATTGAATCAGGTCTCTCTCCAAATCGGCCATAGCACGATCAACAAGGCGGTTTGCGCAATGGCTCTCAGCTTTGTACGCTTTCACCTTTTCTCGTCGGAAAATTTCCTTTTTCTTTTCCATGAAATGACGATACATGCTAACGGGACTGAAATTATTGAGAAATTCGTCCATGATTTTTTTATAAAACTCCAATTTCCCGTTAGACTCACCAGCAGCACACGGTCCAGCCAAAATAAGTTCTTCAACAGGCGTCAAGAAATATTCAGCCACTATTCGGCATTGCAGAGGGATACCGACGAAGGGCTGCCTTTCTTGACCTTTAACAGCGTTTGTCACCCCATCGACTAAATTTCTTGCCATTTGACGTTGGGCATGTTCGTCTCCTTTAATTGCAACGATTTTTGAATTTGCACTCCAGAACTTAGTTATACAGTCGATTTGGTTTTGTTGATCAAATGCGTCTAAAGTGTAAGCCAACTGGCCCAGTTCGAAATGCAGAGTGTCCACCATGTGAGATCGAGTCGTCACAAATAAACCAATTGATCTCGTCTTGTCTGCCACGATGGATTTATTGAAGAGTTGAATCGTTTTCTTTTGGCATTCGCTGTCTATTTCGTCGTATCCGTCCAACATGAGGACGATGCGGTCGCCCGTTTTCAGCCGGTGCCGCAACAGCGAACGAGCAAACGGACTGTTTCCGACCAATACGGTCGGTAGTTGGACGAGAAAATCAAAAATGACTTGGTCGTCTCTCCTTTCATCAAAGTCGAAATCCTCGAGAGCTTTTTGGTGATCCGTCAAATTGATTCTGATCACCCAATGGTCGGGATACTCCTTTTTGATTTCTTCGTAGAAATGGGAGAGTAAAGTGGACTTGCCCGTTCCGGCGACACCAGATATGATGACTGCCCGTTTTTTCCAATTTTCTCCAACGAGCAATTCGTCCTCGGGAATTTTTTTTTGCGATAACTTTCTGGTCCTTTCAAGAATTCTTTCCCATATCTCCTTTTTGAGATTTTCGTCGATGTCTTTGATCCATTCTATTTTTCCCGTATTTGAATTGATTTTGCATTGCTTTTGGAGTTCGTCCGGGGATGCTTTGGGTTCCTCTTTCGTTTTATTTTTATTAACAGATTTGGCGACGTTTTCCCAAAAGGAGTCGTTGAAATCAAAA
This sequence comes from Ceriodaphnia dubia, assembly GCA_022539655.2. Taxonomy (NCBI): domain Eukaryota; kingdom Metazoa; phylum Arthropoda; class Branchiopoda; order Diplostraca; family Daphniidae; genus Ceriodaphnia; species Ceriodaphnia dubia. The sequence goes on along the minus strand of JAKUCG020000192.1, from coordinate 180,959 downwards.
TCGAATCGCACTTTTCTGTCGATATAGAGAGAACGTTCGAATGAAGTTGCGTTGTACGCGGGAATTTCTATTTTTTGTCTTTCTTTCAACATCAGCTCTTCGATTGAAAGTGCGTCTAAAACATTACCGCGTTGTTCGTCATCGGATCCAATTAGCTGATCAATAGTCAGATTTTTTTCATTCGCACCCGCAGTTTGTTCATGGTTGGAATCCATTTGAAACGAAATGGTTGTTGAAAGTAAAGTCTCTCTCGATGGGTCACTCAGTTTCTTGTAGGAAATCCTCGAGGAAATCGTTCCGTTCAATATTTGCGTCAAATTTTCGTCTGATGAATTATCAACTTTCTCCTCCTTTTTCACTATGACTAGTATTTTCTTTCCGTTGGTTTCCTCTTGAAGATCGAAAGGACATTCCTCTCTTTCGTCACTACGAACAATGATCAAAAGTTTTTGAGGATTTTCCTTTTTAATCAGGACATTTTTTATCAAGCCATATTTAGTATATTTTTTCTTATTGTCAATGTCTTGGTCGTTTTCGTTCTCTAAGCGACTCGATGACGTCACGATGTAACTGTCTTTTGTTTCAAAGGCTTTATTTGTTCCATGTTGTACGTGTTTCAGTGCCGCAAGTACTTCAACGGCCGTCCATTTTGGTAGTGGTGTCCTCATGTACCACAGGTCTCTTTGGTTTGGGAGCAAGATCGAATTCAAAGTTGTTGCCATTTCAACCTCCGTTTCCTTATTGAATGACAACGAATTGAAGGTCTTCTCAAGTTTGTCTTGATAATCTTCCGAGATATTGCTGACCTGGACCGACTCCATCTTCTGCCAAACTTCGTTCAACAATTCCTCTTTATCCTCTGAACAAAACCATTTTGAATCCTTATTTTTCAACCAGTCCAACATCTTTTCTAGGATGTAGGACTTTTGGAAATCGCTTTCGTTAATCTTATAATTTTTGCCCACCATTTCATTCAGAATCTTTCCCAATTCGTCTTCGTTGGGCGTGTGGACAGCAAAGACGAGTTTGTCTAAGAATTCCTCAATGTCTTTAGCCTCGACGCTATCGTTGAGTGGTTCATTTCCCAAATTTTCCTCGTTTGGCAGCTTGCTTGGTGTTCCAAATGTTTCGCTGACTTGAAATTTTATGTTTTCCCAGCTTTGAGAAAAAATCAAATTGCTTAGCACATTTCGAAATTGAAGCGCTTTCTCCGAAAGATTCCCGTTTCCATCAATGAAACTTTTGGTAAATAGTTTTTTTTTGCCCTTTTTATTTAGTGATTCAATAACATTATTTTTTTTTAAATCCTCGTAGTAGCTCACAAACAGGTTATTTTGGAAATCAGGGACAGTTACTTTACCAGAATCCAGCAAGTCTTTTATTAAGTCTTCGAGTGATTTTCCATTTGTTCCTTGTGATGACTTACCTATATTTTCCGTCGTTTTTACTTTTTTGCAGTGATCAATAAATGTTTCATTGACAAGAATTTGGCGGAAATTTTTGACATCTTCCGTAAGATTTTCCTCCGTAAGATTTAGAAAGTTTGCACTTAATTTGCCTTTTCTACATTTGTTTTCTCCATTATTCTTATTTTTATTAATCCCCGTCTGATCACCTTCGCTGAAAGTTTCCGTTTGTGCACTTGCAGCAGCCATTTGGGCAGTCTCATCATTACAGTCGTTTATAATTTCAATTACATTATTCTTGTCGACCAATGTCACATGATATCTTTTGAATATGTCGGCTTTGAGGGTCAGCGACTCCTTTTTTACGAGTGCTTTATCCAGCAACGTATTGGCCAATAAATGTAAATTTGACCACATTTTCATTTTGTGTTGTAATTTGTCGGTACGTTCCAATTTGTAACGAGCAGGTGCTTTCGTTTCAGAGATTGTGGAAAAATGTAAAATATCGTCAGAAATATGAGGTAACTTAACAATCCCCTGGTTCTTTAGTTTAGAGTCTTCTTCAAAGCCAATGTTGGTACACATGATGCAGTCTTCGATTTCGACCTTTTCATCCTGAAGACGTTGGTACTTTTTTCGAATAGTATTTCGGTAAGAGCGGAAATATTTTGCAAGACTGAAATCATTGCCGTTGTCATTTAGCAATTGAGTCGCCGTGATTTCATTTTTTTTTTCGTCCTGTTTATGTTTGGCTTGAAGGTATCGATAGTGCCACGATGCATCTGTTGCTTGCTGACCACCACCATCAACTCTTTGGTATCCATACACTACGTCTTCAAAATTTCCTCCTACTTGAGAGATTTCCGACCCCAATTCGAAAGAATAGTCCTTCTTGATGCCCTGAAGTGCAAAATACATCAGCAATTTCAATTGATAGAGGTTACCATGCAATCCCTTTTTTATTCCCTCGGCTACCGACGGGTTTTCTGTAGTATCAGCCATGTCGTAGCCTACATGAAAAAAAATGTGTATATGAATTCCAATGTCCCGATAAAAATCTTGTCAAAATATGCTATCAAAATAAGCTACAATAACACAATTCTAAATCGCAATTGGAATTGGATGATGTGCTGATGAATAAAATCTGAAAATATGCTGATAATGGTGATGATGACAACCACGCTGGTTTCGTCCTCCAGGAAGAGGTTCCAAGTGCAGCATCTTTAAACTTAATTCTCTTATTAAATAGGTTACATATATAGTCTATAATATAATGCGTTCGAATTAAAAGTGCAGACGATCCAAGACTGGTTTATCAGCGCTCGCGGAAATGTAGCGTATCGTATGTTCGCTTGCCCCCCCCCCCCATACAACGTCGGAATGGCTCGAAATGATTTCACCGGAGGACTGTGGACCGCAAATAATGTTAGCCTCCGGCTCTGTTGCCTAGCCGTTCTCATAGCCATTCAAAAGAAGAATATGAATTTGATGCTGGAATGAGTTTATCATCCGATCGCATCCGATTCGATCTTCCCTATGCTGCCTCATAATTTTAACTTATTGAATAATATTTTAACCCTTTACATTGGACTAAAAGTTTCTTGTTAAAGTTTCATGGTGCTATATAATCCTATATTAACTTACCGATTGGCCGTTTCTTGTATATTTTCCGGTTACTTTATGTGTTGGCACTCGTTTTGGTTGCTCTAACAGTTTATTAGAGTAGATATAGCCTATCATTAAAACCAAACACTGAGGAGCAATCAAGTATATTGGATACAATAACGCACTGACTGGCACAACGCACGTCCGTTTCCTACTACAAACCGTCGACGTGTGGTTTCATCAACCCAACTGCGTCTCTTTTCGATGCCTCTTACAGGGTGGAGCAAGCATGACGCCGTCGTTTGAAAACAAATCGACACACACGCCAGAGGCACACACTAAAGTCCAAGGTCTTGAAGCCTTTTACGTATTAATTTATTTCTTGTCATTTCCGAATCCGCTCTATTCGCTCGGTTACAATGAATAGCAGATGGGGGCAAATGGCTGCAAATCTGTTTTCAATTCCCGTGTTTTATGTCATGTAGGCTACGTCATGCTGAATAGCACGCAGTAAAAATAGGCTGATTGACTGAGTTTGAATCGAGAAGGCGGGAAACGTAATAATGACAGAATTGTTTTTCAATTGACTCAGCACGCATACAAAATGTCTCGATTACTGGAATGTTGCTCCTCTCTTTTTTATCCGCAAAATTGTTGTTATATTATTACATAGATGGTAACGCATACAGTAGCAGTGCAGCACGTATAGCAACAGCTGTGTCTCTTGTGGAGCTGGCCGGAGGCAAATGTCCTTGAATCTGCATGGCCAAAGTGTACTGTCATTCACCGACAGTAGCAACAGTGCCAAACATTATATACGGCTATGACCAAGCTAAATTTAATAATGAGTCTTTATCAGTAAGAAGTTGTGTTCTTTACATAAGGGAAAAACATCCTGTTCCGTTGTGTCATGTCGTTGGGTCGTTCTCTGCCGTGCTTCATCATTGTGGTTTCACACCAGCATTTGTCCGTCGATGTTTGCCTAGCCTTTATACTTGCAGGGCCGGATGCAAGAGGAGAAAATACGATGCCAAACACAACCAAAGATGAAACGACTACATTTCCCTACACAATATGTGTTTGTAAACAGAAGACTCTTACAGTTAGGGGAGGTATGGGATAAATGTAACATTTGATGAATGTAACAAATGACTTTAAAAATAGTAAAAATAACTTTAAAATTATGAAATAATTACTCAATATGCGCTTTTTAATGCCCTTTCATATTTCGCAACGTTCGTTGCTATGGCAGCAAAACTTCGTCTGCTTTTTAAGAAAAAGTGATTTTCTACCCCCAAATTTTTTTCACGGTGTCCCGTTGTTTAGTTTGTGCTCAGTGTAATTTTAGTGTAACAATTCCAGCCTTTCATTTTTTTAAATTGTGGACATCTCCTCTTTCGATTGGTTACAGTGAAATGTGCCAAATCAAAGTTTAAAGTTGTAAAAGTGTAATTGTAAAGTGAACCCCTGGCGGCTGGGTAGATGTAACAGGGCTTGTAAAAAGTGTAAAATCGTATCAAATAAGTATTTCATGTACTAAAATGTGTGTATCTACTTGTTTCCTTCAATTTGATACCCATTAATGCCCATTTATTCTGATAGTTTTCGTTTTAAGTGTTAAAAACCGTTTCCGCCGGCTTTCGGCTTCTCTTATGGAGAATGCACGGTGTTACTTTTATTCAACCCAGTTGATTAAAAGTAACAAAAAAAGTGATTTTACTTTTTATTTTTTTGGTTGTAGTTAAATGTTTTGAATAAGCATGAAAATTTTATTGAAGGTAGCCAACATAATTGGCTCTCTAAAAATATTTTTTGTTTCTCAAAACATTGCGTAGCGGTGGCGCTGCAAAATAAAAAGCTCGAACTGTTACATTTATACCATACCTCCCCTACTTTGATTTTATTTGGATTTATTGTACTGTTGCCGTCGGCACCTTTTTTTCTGTGTAGCCTATATTATTGTTCGCAATACTAGGTGAGGCAGTCTTTAAGCAAAAAATCGGTTACATGTTGCCTATCGGTCATATTTATGCCTTTAAAGACATGCACCACATCGGAATAATCATCGATGGGTTGCCTTTGCGTTTCCGTCGCAGGAAAATGTTTCCGCAGAAAGAAGCCTTATAGATTTCCCGGCCTCAGCGCCTCTGGTGACTGGTGGTACTTTTGCAGTTCGACTTGGTCCGGTTGGCAGCGCTAGCAGTCGACGATAACAACGGGCCGTGACGTTGCCGCCAATACTCGGCCCGTTTTCCATTAACTGGCGTGTGGAATCGGTGACTGTCAAATGTCAGTGTTTGTTGGAGGGCAGACTGACGGCCGCAGGTTGACTTTGCCATAACTATTTTCTGTTTTCTTTTGATTCGCCGTTGAAAAGGAGAGCAAAAGTGAAATGGTGCCCTGTTTTCGTGGCTAATCGATCGACGGCCATGGAAACACGAACCGTTTCTACAAGCCCCAGGATATAGAGTTTTCGTTTCCCATTCGTTTTTTTATTGTACTGGATTTTACCTCTATGTTTTATTTACAGTTGTCAGGCGAGAAATCGACACGGACAGGATCGCGTCGATTATTTCCTTGGCGTCGTCACTCCGCCGACGGCGCCCCAACTCCGTTTCGCCGCATCCAATTGGTCGTCCGTCACTCTCCAGTGGTCCGTCTCTCCTAGCGGAGGGGATAATCGCACTCGAGTCTCGCCCGTCCACTCTTTCGTCCTGAAATATTGACCGAGAGGAGTCGAATGGCGCCACAAGACGTTGCCGGCCGGATGGAGGTCAGTCGCCGTCGACGACCTCGTCTGCGGCACCGAATACGAGTTTTCCCTAATGGCCGCCAGTCGAGTGGGCAACAGCTCGTCCAGCAACGTTGTGACGGCCAGAACCAAAGGATCTCCACCGGAATACGCCGCTGCAACAGACGAAACGGCCGACGTGGCGCTGACGGCCACTTCGTGCACCCTGGACCTGAGCCGGTGGCGGGATCGAGGCTGCCCGATCCAGCAGTACGTCTTGAGATTCCGGACGGCCGATTCCAGCGAGTGGATCATCGCCGGTGCCGAATCGCCTCCTCAATCGACGTTCCTCCTCGGCGGATTAATTCCGGCCAAGGACTACGCCGTGCGAGTGACGGTCGTCAACGCGGCCGGATCGACCCAGCACGACTATTCCGTCCGCACTTTGCCACTTCTCTCGTCTTTGGATCCCAACGGCGGATCTTCCGGCGGTGCATCCGATTTCAGTTTGGCTCCGCTTTTCTCCGACCTGCGAGTGGCCGTGCCCATGGCCGTCTCTTCCCTGGCCATTTTATTGACGGTCGTTACCCTCCTGCTCCGCTATCGCTACCGATCCGGCGACTACGTCCGTCCCGATCCAGCGTCCCAGTCGGTCGGAAATACCATCCGAACTTATGCCGACGAGAGCGGCGGTGGTGGATGCGATTACAACGGGGACAGCACTTTGGGACGGAAACGGCCGCCACCGGCCGATCCGCTCTACGACGTTTCTCCCTACGCCGTTTTCCCCAGTTTGATGGGTTCGACCAAATCGCAGTTTTCATCTTCCAGGAGGATGAAAACATTCATGGTGGACGGATCGGCGGCGACGTTGCCGTTAGAGATGAGTAACTACGCCGCTCCAATCAGAGCCACTGCCGGTGCTGGGCGGACGGAAGAGCCCGTCTACGACTACATCGCTCCGTGCAGGGACACGACGACGACGGACCTCATCGGCGAATCCAGTCGACAGCATCCGCCAAAATCTTCCGTTTTCATGCCCATCATCCCTGCCGGACACAACAACACATTATCCGGGCAGCAGCAACATCATCATCCACGCCATCTCCACAGTCACCATCAACAGTACCACCAGCACCAACAGCATTCCGATTGGAACAATCAAGAAACTCTGGCGATGAGTCAACGGCTCTGATATAGGCTAACAAAAATACTGACCTTGATCCTATTCTATCAAGAGTGGCCTTTCCTTTCCTTAAAACACATCCCATTTCTGTTTCTATTATTGTTCTTTATCCGTTTCTTTTCTTTTGTTTCCCTTATGTGCTCTGTTATTTGTTACACAGAGGCTGATCCGTCGCCCCATTATCCTACTTGGCGATCGAGATTCCATGGAGGACGAGATGTCTAAACCAAAACCAAATACGAATCGACGATGTGTGCTGTGTATAGGCTATGATGATAGACGATGATGTGACATAAATATACGAATTGTTGAACGTTATTGCTTCTATCAGTTTACCGGCAATTCATTTATCACATTATATAGAATTACTGTGACGAAGAGTATATTAGGCTATGTCTAATAAAACGTGTAAAAATGACTTTTAAACTATTATATTACAACAGCATCAGGGTATGTATGTATTGTTATGAACGGAGAGGCTCAAACTACTCAAACTAAGCTAACTCTACTCAAACTAGACAAAAAGGTTCGATTTAGCTAGGCTGACGCGACTCATCTTAGGCTCCGAAGCGGACTGAAAATTCAAAGTCCTCCGGATGAGTCGACCGACCATCCGACGAGTGCCTAGCACCGTCTTGGTCTTTTTCCAAACTCACCGCTTCGATCATCGCCTAGTCATCGTCACGTCAACGTCATTTCCTAGGGGTCAGTCAGGACACAATTTCTTTAGGAAAAGGGGAAAGGGGTAGCTTCAGGATTAATAGGAATTCTAAACTCGTATTCGAACCTCACCATAACAGTATGTACATTCATGAAGGTACATACAGTAGCGAGTATGCAAATACAAAATACAGTATGAGGGCATGCAAATTTAATTGGTGAAAAGGACAGGAGAAAACGGGCAATTCAAGCGCGGATTATGCATGGTTCAGAAAACAGTAATATACATCTGCAGCACATATAGACTATATACGGTGATACGGACGAGCGGCTGTCACTTCCCTATTAACATCAGTACTAAGCCCAATAATATACAAGCACGTCAATATTTCTGTTGTTATGGCCGAAAAAATGTTCGGTAGCCTACTCTTCAATGTGGCCGTTATTCACTTCAAAATTGGGACCTAACCTTCACTCATTATTGTCGTCTTCACCTGAATGTGACAATTGAACCTGGATGTAATTGAAAGATTATGTTATTCACTATCGAAAGGTGTTTTTAGGAAGAAGAGGAAGGTCGAGACATTCTCTCCTCTCTTTTTTAATTCCTCTTGAAATTTCAGAAGTATTTGTTGCTGTAATTCTTCGTCCAGGCAGCCGATCATCGCCTTGACAGCATCGTTCCTTATATTCGTTCTCAGTAGGTAACCGATGTATGGACCTTCGTCCCTATAATCGTGCATCGCTAATTGTCTCACAGCCTCTTGGCCCAGTTTCTCCTTGACGCATCGCATGAACCGGTCCATTGATTTACTAGCGTCATACGAATAACCATATTCAGAAAATTCATCCAGGACACCAACCCAAATGTTATTTTCAGCGCCAGATTTCGTGATGTTTTTGATGAAATTTTCTCGTTGATTTGTAATGGAGTAATTGAGACAAGCTCGCAAGAAATTCAAACGATTCAGATGACGATTGGTGGCTTCATCGAAACAAGTGTCAGGATGGAGAAAGAAATCGTCGATGAGTTTCGTCATGTTCTCTCGGAGATACTCTTCTACTACTTCCCGTGTCTCTTTGGGCAAATGGGAAAAGACATCGGATTGGACGTCCTCTTTCATGATCAAAATTCTCACCACAAAGGGGATTCCGTTGACGTCGTGAAGGAGAAGCGTTTTGACGGCGTCTGGGCCGCAGATTTCCGCCTTTTCCGACGACAACTTTCGAAAAAGTTCTATTACATTCTCCTCTTTGTCTTCTGTATGAGGCCACCATTTAGCCCAGAAACTGGATTGTCTTTTCCCATACTTCCAATTGCGATTGGCAGTGACGAAATCGACGAATCCCCTGAGCTGCTCATCGCTCCCGTAGTCCAAATAAAAGTGAAACAATTCCAGCAAACGCATCACCAACTCATGAGAGTATATGTCGTCGCTGGATGATGAGAAAAACACGGTTCGGATCATTTCCTGAGCGCCTTCCTTCGACAATCGTCTAAATTCATTCTTGAATTCTTGAGAAACATTAACTGAAGCAGAAATGACATTGATCACCCTTATCAAGCCGACGATGATGCTATTGTCGTCTTTGCAGCATTTGAAATCATCGGCATCTATTGACCACACAAGTTGACTGAACCATTCCACATCAACATTTTTGTTTGTAGAGATGGAATTGAAGCAATCGTCGAAAAAATACCAAGAATCGCAAATGTAGCTTAAGACAAATTGCCAATAGCTAAGTGTTTGTGTTTCTCCCTTTATTTTTCTCTTTTCGGTGATCGGCTCGATAATCTGCTGCAGTTCGTCCCTAGTCAATATCCCGAGGAATTCACTTGAGAAAATAAAATGGAGTCCGGATTGGAATCTATCAATTTCGTAGCGCTCCATGTACTGTCTGGTCCAATCGCCCACTCCTTTAGCGGACAACATTCCACGTAGAGTGGCGGAATCTATCATTCTTTCTCCGCTCCTTAATGAATTCGGCTCTACTAGATTCCTCGTGTGTTTTTTGTTGTGAAAGACGAGATCGTTCAAATCCTTGTAATAATCCTCATTGATTGTGTTGTCAACAGCATCAACAGGGTCCATTGAAACGACTATGTCTCGAATGACAGGGAAATATGTGTCCAAGGAATTATCAAATGATTTTCGAACATTGTCTTCAATGACAGAGTATGATATTGTAAGGGTACGTTCAAATGGTTTCAGTTTAGTAAAAATTAATTTAAGTAAATCAAGTAGACAACCTTGGCCAAAACGCCCCTTGATAAACTTCAAAATCCATTCCACTCTCTTCTTCCTTCCTTCTCCGACTAGTTTTATATTTATCCACAGTGTTAGGTATAGCAGTCCATTCCTTTCCGTCAGTTGTTTCTTCAGTTGATTTTGATCAATCATCTTAACTCGTTTCAGGAAGGACAGCATAGCATCGCAGATTTCCTCGTGGCCACATACGATGGCCACATGGAGCGGAGTACAACATTTCATAGCTTCCACTTCGATTAATTTGACCACTTGCTGCGCCAGACTCCCAATGTCATAAGCGTCGCCTTGAGTTTCATCAACGGGTGACAGTACAATATTGCCCACATTGTCTAGTGTTTCCTTGATCATATATTTTTGATTAAACAAGGTAGCTCGGTGCAGCTTAGTCATTTGCATTTGGTCGCGATCCAAGAGCCCCTTCAGATAATCGGCCACATCAGCAAAGCTTTCAACAGTGCTCGCCACTGGCCTATCATTGCTCGTCTGCTGCTGATGGATAATATAATGCCTCCTACACGCTTCCGGTTCATATGCCAAGACATGAGGCCACAATTTGATGACGACGTCGAGTCGGTTCAGGTCACGTAAGGCAATCAGCGTCTTGTCGATTCGGCCGTCGATCCATACCTTACATTTTTCATAGTTTTCATCATAAAAACGATTAGACTGTGTTATTGCTTCAGCGAACGCGGTGTCATCTTTCGAGTATTTGTCTGTTTCTGAGAGTAGCTTCAAATAAGTTTGTAGATGACCGTGGTGGTGGTAGTTTTCGTTCCAAATGAGAAGAGGCAGAATGTGCAATCGACTGTCTTTTTGTCCAAAAACGTGATTGAATGAAAGGCGATTCTTTTCGTAAAACTCGAGAAGAGATCTGACTATTTTTATCTGCTCCTCCCCATCCCAGTAACTCTTTTCTTCTATTAGATTATAGTTTATGTCAGTTAAACACAACTTTTCTATCAGTTCTTTTATCTCCTCCTCCTGGTCAAAATAACTCAAAAATCGCTGAAACACTTTGGCAGAGGCGTCCCCGTACATTTTCGGTTCGCTGAAGAATTTAAGAACGTCTTCAAATTCCATTAAGACTTTCTGCATGGCCACCTGGACTTGTGGTCTATCGCACGTTATATCGAAACAATCGCACAAGAACAGGAACGTCTTCTCTCTCCTAAAATAGACAGAGGAACGGAGAGCGTATACTCCGGGAGATGATAGTTCTTTGGTGAATTGTTTTAATCGTTCGGGCAGGTTTCTTTCTTCTACTCGTTCACGCCATTCCTTCTCGTCGATCAATTCCCCCAACATGGAATCAAAAAAAATTCGGACACCATTGTACTCGTCATTTTCCGCAAACATTTTCTTGATTATGAAATGGCGAACTGGTTCGTTGTCCAGTAATTTGTTGTGTTGATTGTCGTCTAAGTGAAATGCCTTGAACAGGTAATCGGCCACAAAATACTCGGCGTACGTTCGGTGAAGGAACACTACTTTCTTTTTTTGCTGGGTCGTCGTTCCGTCACCACCGTCATCTCTTCTGTCGTCCAATAATCCGTAACGAATCCCTTTGTCGCCTCTCTTCAATTCGTACTCTTCCAGTTCGGCTTCGGAAAGAAACTTATTTGTCGTCTGATGTCCAGGCAACGTGTTCGCATCTTTTGGGTCCGAAACGATCGTCTTGATCGCCAAGTGAATCAGATACTGGTCCAATTGGACCTTCGCTTCATCGACGTCTGAAGTTACGCAATGGCTCTCAGCTTTTTGGACTTTGGCCTTTTCTTCTAAGTAAATCTTGCCTTTTTTTTCCACCAATAAACGATATAGCTTAACAAGACTGAAATTCGCTAATTGCTTGTCTATGTTCAGCTCAAACGTCGATTTCTCGTCGGCCCTATCAGAGGTAGCCAGCCCCTGCTTTTCTACCGGCCGACGCCATGGGAAACATTCGGCCACCATTCGGCACTGCAGGGGGACACCGATGAAAGATCTTTCGTTGTCTTTCAAAGAGGCCGTCACTTTATCGACTAATTTCCCGGCTATACGTTCTCTGTCACTTTTATCTTTTTCTTCATCGCCTGATTTGCTTTCGTCTGAATTAGCTTTCCAAAACGAAGTTAAACAGTTGATTTGATCTTGCCGACTAAAGTTGTCTAAACTGTACGCCAATTGGCCCAACTCGAGTTGTAAATCTTCCACCATGTGAGATCGAGTCGTGACATATAAACCAATCGACCTCGTCTTGTCAGCCACGATGGATTTGACGAGTTGATTCGTTTTCTGTTGGCAGTTTCTGTCGATTTCATCAAATCCATCCAACATGAGAACGATGCGGTCGCACGTTTTCAGCCGGTGTCTCAACAGCGAACGAGCAAACGGACTGTTTCCGACCAATACGGTCGGTAGTTGGACGAGAAAATCGAAAATGACTAGGTCGTCTCCCGATTTATCAAAGTCGAAATCCTTGAGAGCTTTTTGGTGATCCGTCAAATTAATTCGAATCACCCACACAGATGAATCCTTCTTTTTGATTTCTTCGTAGAAATGGGAGAGTAAAGTGGACTTGCCCGTCCCCGCCACACCCGATATGATGACTGCCCGTCTCTCCCAATTTTCTTCAATGAGCAATTCGTCCTCGGAGATTTTCTTTTGTGACGAATTTCTCGTCCTAGTATCAATTATTTTTTCCCAGATTTTTCCTTTGAGTTCTTTTTCGATGTGTTTGCTCCATTCGATGCTTCCTGTACTTGAATCGATTTTGGATTGCTTTTGGAGTTCATCCACTGTGATTTTCTGTTTTTCTTTCCTTTTATTTTTGTTGATGTGTTCAGCCAATTCTTTCCAAAATGTGTCGTCGAAATCTCCCCAAAATCGCATTTGCCTTTTGATGTAAAGAGACTCCTCGAATGCAGTTGCACTGTAAGATGGAACTCGTATTTCTTTTCCTCCTTTCAACATCAATTCTTGGATTGAATACGCATCGAGAACATTTTCGTGCTGGTTGTTTGCAATCAGTTGGCGTACAGTCAGATTCCCTTCTTTCATGAGAGGATCATCTGTAGGATCCTCAATGAATTTCCTCTGGAACGAAACTGTCATTGAGAGCAAGGTGTTGATCGAGTCTGGACTCAGTTGCCCATAGGCGATAGTGTCTCCGAGGCGATTGATAATCCTATTTGATGATCCCGATTGATAGGCGATTGATGAAATCCCTTTCGTCTCATCTTTGTCAATAATCACGACTCGTTTTCCTTTTAAAGATTTTATTTCTTCTTGGCTGAAAAGAGCATCCTCGCTGTCGCTGCCGTCGTCGGTTTCGAAAATTTGAATTCCATTGTCGCCGTCGTCGCAAACGACGATCAAAAGTTTTTGTGGGTTACCCTTTTTCGTGAATGCATTTCTTATCCACTCTTTTTCTCTGCCTTTTTTCAAGCGGCTCGATGACGTCACCAAATAACTGTCGTCTCTTTCGAAATTTGGCTTCATCGATTCCGAAATGATTTGGTGTTTGAGTGCCGCAATGACTTTGACGGCCGTGAATGTCGGTAACGGTGTCGAGATGTGCGTCACTTCAATCTCCTCTGGTGTGGAATGGCACAGCCACAACTTTTGCAAATCCTCCGCCATTTCTTTCACTGAAAGTTCATTGAATGACAGGACGCTATTGAGCTTCTCTTGGTAGTCAAGCGAGAGACTAGTCGCACGAAGAGAAGTCATTTTCTTTTTCGCTTCATGTACGAGAATCTTTTCTCCTTCCTCGGCCGACAACCAAACGTTTTTTTCCCTCTTGAACCAATTGTTTATTTCGCTCAAGATATAAGGGGATTGCAGTTCCGTATCTCTCAACTTGATTTTCTTATTTCTACCCAATTCCTCTTTCAGTATTGAATCCATTTCTTCTTCGTTTGGTGTATTAATGGCAAATATGAGCTTATTGTTAAAGAAATCTTCAATTTCGTTACTCGTGTCAGCATCGTCGAGGTGTTTGTGCTCGATTCTAATGTTCTTCTGGTCTTCTCTAAATGAGTCGATACAATTATATGAAAACATCCATTTAGTCCAACTTCCACTCGGATTAACTAGTTTGTCGATAATGTTCTTCAGCGCTTTAGCCCCAGATGACAGACCAACGCCGTTGATGAAATCTGGGTGCATTGTCATCATCTCGGTACCAGAAACCATCAAAACACATTCTTTCATCAAAACATTATAATAATCCTCAGTTTCCGAATCTCCCTTTTCATCTAGTAGTTTTGTCGTATTTGTAGCTAACTCGTGTAAATAGTTTACCAATTCCTTTAAGTAATCATCACTATTGCCTTCCGTTATTGTATTCGTGCTAGCAAGACTTTGGCATTCTCCATCAGTCGCTCTATTCGCTCCATCTGTCAAGCATACAAACATCCAATTTTTCCAACTTCCGTCGGGAACTTGTTTGACAATAATGTTCCTAAACTTTTCAGCAAATACTGATGATAACTTTACGTCGGTGTCGATAAAACTCGGACGGAATGTCTTGATCGTTCTGTGAACAATTACTTTTTCATTGACCAGAGCAAGGCTTTTAAATTTGTCCAATTGTTTGTCTAATAACGTTTCCTTTAGATTTTTATTGGCGCAGTCACGCAACACATTAGCCACGAAATGTAATTCTAGCGAACGGATTGGTTGTAGCCGATAGCAAGTTGGTATTTTTCTGGCGACTTGAAATTCCCATTTCTTCCAACTTTCTTCTTCGCTCGTCATGACATTTGTTGACCTTTTGACAATGAAATCACGCAAATCCTTTGCTTCTTTTGACAGCGATGGTGCATCTTCAATGAAATCTCGATGAAATGTCATCGACTTCGTCTCGACAGGAGGGAATGGTGAAACGATGGTATTCTTCGCAAGCGTTTCATCAAAGTATTTTTGAAACGATTTGTTTGGTAGACAAGGCGGAGTGTTTGCTGGGTTTTGAGCCCACATGTGCAAATAGTTGGCTACGTACTTCAAATTATTCGTATCCTTGGTTTTTAAATTCCTTCCGGTTTTATTTATTGCCGGTTGTCTTTGAATTGGGTTGAAGGCGAGCAATTCACGAGGGAGAATGCTTATTGGTGCCAACTCGATTCCATTTTTAAGAAGATCATCCTTATCAAAATCTATGTTGGTGCAAATGACGCAATGTACTCTATTGTTAAGTTCCGGCCCTTTCTTCGCTTTCATCACAACATCGCGGTAGGAATGAAAGTACTTGATTAGACTGAAATCGTCGTTGTTAGTGTTGAGTAAATCAGCTTTCGTGATCATATTCTTGATAGTCTCGTCCTGCCGATGTTTGGCCTGAAGATAGAGAAAACTCGGATTGGGCTTGTCGTAATCTTTGAGGAAAATCAAATCGTCGAATTTCCCGCCAAATTTTTCCAATTCGGTCCCCAAATGGAATTTGTAACCATTGTTGATGGCTCGCATGAAAAAAAGGAACAAGAGTTTCGACTGAAACCTGTTGCCGTGATTGTTGTCGGGTGATTTGGTGCGAGTGACGATAGGAGGCCTTATGATAGTTGCTGCAGCAGCAGAAACCGTTTCTACTTGGTCTTCTGGTCTCGTTTGTCCCGATAAACTTTCTTGGTCCATCATGACTCTATTGTGATTTGATAGAAACATTTACATATTTAGCTTACTACAAGTATTGTTATAGCTAACGCGCCGTGTCTTTCTCGGTTATTATTTATACCTTGCCTTATTGTTGCTCAGCTACAAATTGTAGAGCACTGAATAGTGTCAGTGTCGTTTTATCTCGTTGAGCTGTTGAGTGGAGACTATCTATCGCGCTAACGCACTACGTAGGCTAGGCTACAACACTAAAAAGTAGGTTAAAAAATACCAAGAAATAGTCATTTAATATACTGTTTTATGTGTATAGGCTATCTATTTAAGCCTACTCATCTTATTAAATCCAGCAAAGAAAAAGTGACGCACAATTAAGGCACAACGTGTCGTCTAAGGGCGTGGCTCTGCATGTGCTGGCGATTTTGATGGCGAAAGAGAAAAGGCTAATAGGCTCTAGCCTACTCTTTATAAGGTTATGTAAAACATATGTGCATTATATGAATTACTGTCACAGTCGAAGGAGCTTTTTTTCCGCTAATATATTATGAGCCATTATGGGCATCCATATTCAGTGGCCGTTAGCAAAACGATATCAGGAGACAAAACACAAATCGATCGATAACTTACTTGAAATTACTTGTGCTGCTTTGATTAGTTGGTGATGAACGAATTGAGTAACGATTAGTATGCTTCTTAGTAGCTAGTTTGTTCCTTATTTTCTTCAATAGAAACTAAACAACAACTGTTTCATTCCGATGCTGCTGCCCAACACTTATTTCATAAGGCGTCATGGCTTTCATTTAAGCTAGGCTTTGTATCTATAGAATTGAAATAGACAAAGATAATGACCGATATATGATAAAAAGGAGGTATATGCCAACATGATCACTCTTATCAAAGTGCTCGAACGATTTCATCACCACCCGTTTATTGCCTATACGATGGTTTAAAAAATTCAAAACGACGTCCTGCTTACCCCGACGAGTCATTCAAACTATTATTCTAGATAGGCTACATATATAACAGTCCGTTTAGGTATTAGCCTTCACATTATCAATAACAATACAAATACCAAATTGCCTAACAAACTAAATTCCTTTGGTTCCAGCATTTGTTTTTATTTTGCATTTGTTATTATTTAGGCTAATGGGGAAGAAATCGGAAGTCTATGCTGAGGATAGGCATGTGTTTTCAGATGGGGAGGAAACAACATGGCTTGATCAGTTCGCTGCACTCTGTTTTTGTTTTTCCTTCCCACTTTTGATTTTGCAGCGTGATGGGCGACGATATATACGAATTGGTCGCGGGAAATGTTTCGGCAGGAAAAAACCTTTTATTGATTCTGCGCCTCGGCCTCAGCGCCTCTGGTGGCGCTAAAGCAGTTCGGACTCGGTCCGGTTGGCGGCGCTAGCAGTCGACGATAACAACGGGCCGTGACGTTGCCGTCTATACTCGGCCCGTTTTCACATTCCTGGCGTGTGGAATCGGTGACTGTCAAATGTCAGTGTTTGTTAGAGGGCAGACTGACGGCCGCAGGTTGATTTTGCCATAACTATTTTCTGTTTTCTTTTAATTCGCCATTGAAAAGGAGAGCAGAAGTGAAATGGTGCCCTGTTTTCGTGGCTAATCGATCGACGGCCATGGAAACACGAACCGTTTCTACAAGCCCCAGGATATAGAGTTCCGTTTCCCATTCGTTTTTTTATTGTACTGGATTTTACCTCTATGTTTTATCGTCTCGCCTCACCCCTCGATCTGCACAATCAATTCCATCCTTTCGACCTAGTCAAGTCTCATCAAATGTTGCATGCCACAATTTTTACGTTGGAGATGAAATCAGCTGCTTAATCTCTCGACAACAGTTCCTTTGGTCAACCCAGACCTTTCAAGTGAGTATGACTTTTTAACTTCTCATCATCCAGCAGTATCTCATACAATTCTTTTAATGTTTGATCACAGGAATGAATGCCATGAAGCGTTTCCTGATGGGCTCTGGCAGCCAGGGCCACGCTCCCTCCCAGGTGGAATCTAGTCAGCAGGCCTGCCCGCCAGCAGCCCCCAATCAGGGTAGCACGGATATAGTGATGGGCATCAAGCCCTCCCCGTCACAGCACGCAGCCCTCAGCCTCACCCACCTGCGCAAGCTCTTTTCCGACTTCAGCTCTGCCCAGACGCAGACCATGTCAGAAGCGGAGAGGGAGAGCAGGATCTACAGCATGCTTCCCCTCTTCTGCCGAGTCTTCTCCCACTGCCCGGCAGCAGAAATGCTGGACAAGTTTCCAGAAGTGGCGGCCCGACGTCACTCTGTTGTTTTTTTTTGGGGAAATGATCACCGGCTACCTTGAGCTCTGGCTACCGATGGGTGCGACACTGGCTACCCCGTACACTGGCTACCCCTAGCTAGCGACACTGGCTACCCCTTGAAAGTGACATTGGCTACCCATATTGGCTACCTTCTGAATTTTCTATTCATGGCCTAGTAGGCCTTAAAAAATTTAGAGTGTAGGGGTAGCCAGTGTACGGGATAGCCAGTGTCGCACCCATCGGTAGCCAGAGCTCAAGGTAGCCAGAGTACCCATGCCAATAAACTTGTCTTGACTTAAAAGGCTACCACAAAAAACGCTTATTGACCTTGGCTGTAATAGAGTTGGTGAATAATGATAATTTTTGAAACACAGCACACAGCAGCGGTAAACTATTTAAAAGTGCGTAGATAACTGAAATTCCAGTAGGCTATAGTCTACGCACTTTTAAGTGGCAGCAAAATGACGCTTTAAGTGGTTCAACCTTAGCCTACTTAATTCACTTAATTCAACCTTAGCCTACTTAATGGTTACTTTAGATAAAGTAATTTAGCCTACCGCTGCTGTGTATAAATATTTGCATTCGTTTTTCCGTCTCAAAACAAAAAGCAACATATAGAAAGACCGGATTGTTATACAGACAAGGTTATTTGGTTGAACCTTGATCTTGTTTTCATTTTATCAGTTCATCAGCATCAGATTTATTTAAATGCGCATTGACCCCAGTGGCCATCAGGTGGTAATACTGGTGTCGAACGAGAGACTGGTTCATCCTCGTATTGTTTACGGGAAACTCCCTAAATCCAACAATCTTCATTGACCCCTGCAAGCCCGTTCAGCTCAAAATTTTACCATGATGGAGCCGCAGGGTTCTTTCTTTTAACATTATATATAAATAAAGCGCGGCTCTTATTGGTTATTATTGAAACTTGTTCAACCGGCATCATCTTCCGAAAACGAAACCTTCCGAAACGATGAAATGTTATTGCATTCATATTCCCATACTGAAACCCTGCTGTAACGTCCTAAACCAACTGAATAAATTGAACGAGACTAAATGGAAATGATTTATACTGCGCTGCGCTCTGAAACGGTCTTTGTTTTATATAACTCTTTTGACACTGAGCAGCAGCATCATCGGCCGAAATTTGAATGGGCATAAATGGTAACAAACTGATAAACTTGAAAGAAGAACCTGAACGCACGCGCGTGGTTAATGCCATTATAATAGCTACCGCGATGCGGTTTTTTATGGAGGGACGAGGGCGGAGAGGAAGAGAAATATAATTTCCAAAACCTCACCTTAAGAAGGGATGTCCGCAAATACCCGACGGCATGTCTGGCAACTGGCCCTTTATGAAAACGTCCGTTTCTGTTTTCGCCATTTACGTAAGCGTGCTACAAAATTTCATTAATTGAACTGATTCATGCATTGTCAAATCAGGTTTTCCCCGTTCAAACCAAGAATTATTCTGGTAGAGGTTTTTGTTCTTATTTGACCTTTTCAATGTCCTTCTTTGCTGCATTAACGCGTGCATTGATCCCAATCACCAGACGACGGGGGTATTAGCCTACGCTGATCATTTGCATTAACAGTAGCATTAACAGTAACGTTGACATAATCATTTGACTTGAGTTCCTTTCATGCCCTTCAAAAAAGTCTCATGAGAAACGAGAGAATTTCAGTCTCAGCCCGAACAATTGAGATTCGCGTGCGAAAATGAGTGAGACTCTCATGAAAATCTCAATTTTTCAGACAGAGATTGAGAATCTCATGAAACTTTTTCGTAAGGGTAATCATATCACTTTTTGCATTATATTTGTATGATTGCTTAGCATAGATTTATGAAACGGCCTAAATTCAAGGATCTAATTAGGTTGTTGATGATGTCTGCATCGGCCTGATGGATCCAAATTATAACTTCCAAGTTTTATATATTTATAACTTCGTTTGTTAAAACTTGTTTTCTGATCTGCTGGGGTCATTTGCTTTTATTATTCACCCTCTCTAAAAACTACTGTCTGGCGAATGGAACTTGCGCGCTTTTGGTCCTTTGTTTCACTAAACACCCTGTCGACTTTTATCATACACGCTATCGACTCAAACAAAGGGCCAAAAGCGCGCGAGTTCCATTCGCCAGACAGTAGTTCTTAGAGAGCCGAAGGACTCCGCCCCTCGCGACAGCGTTGGCAAAAACTTGCAGTAGGCTACCATATATAATTTGTCGCTTTTGTTTGCCATAAGAAGCATCATGCAGGTATATAAAGAAACACAGACTGTTGACTTTCGCATCACTAATCAGTCGTCCTCAGCAAGTATCTTCGTACCTATATAACCTACCGTTAAGATTTAGAACTTAAAGCTTAAGCTTGAGAAAGAGAGTTCTTATATTAGATTATACAGCTGGTCCCTCTTGTTTGTACTGACATACGCCATGACTGTATTACTTCAGGACATTCCCCTGCTGCTGCTGGTAAGCCTATTATCAAATGTTTTCAAATGATGATGCATAATATAGGCCTAGACATTTTAAATTTAAAAGTTTAAAATAATGCAAATGGACGTGTTTTCATTGTGGAATCAAAGACGAATCTAATGAAATGCATGCCTAATTTATAAAAACATATCAGAAGTATAGGCTATCATATTAATGCAAAAACTTTTTGACTATTAGTTGTTTAATTTTTTCCCTTATATTAGATCGCTGTGGCTAGCGTAGTATTCCACAGCAGCTTTGGTGAAGGTTCGCCTCGTCCGTCATCGGAAATTGGCAACGATCGCCAGCCTAAGCAGTTTTTCCCCATAGGATTTCTGCAACACCCTTATCAGCCCGACAGTGGGATTTATAATCGCCACTATATGCGCCCACAATCAGATCAACTGATTGGGCCGTTTTTTGGGTATTTCCCGAATTTGTTTCCTGCCCCATCGGTGGCTACTACCACGACGACCACGACGACCACGACGGAAAAGCCTGTACCCCTTACAACGTGCTCTAAAATTGGTAAAAATCTACTGCATCAAAGGCTATAATAGAATCTTACATTGCAATAAAAATTGTGCGACTAAATTGTTACAGCAACATCTAGTACAATATGCCCAGCTTGTAAGGATATAACACCAGCGGGTGGTACGTTTCAATCACCCAACTATCCTTTGGATTACGGATACGGATTTGAATGTTCCTACGCCATTAAAGTTGCGACCGGAAAGAAAGTAAAGGTGACATTAACGGGCGGATACCAATTCGATAATGGACGCAGTGACAACTTGGAGGTAGGAATACGACGGTTATTGATTACAAATAGGTGTTGCATATAGCCTACAGGAGTAACTATGTTGTTATGTATAGCAAAACTGAAAATATGAAATCCTGGCGAATTTCTCCAGATTAGCGGTAGGCCTACGAAAGCCATTTCGCACCATGAAAACTCGATAATCAGCATCTGCAGATTTTTTTTTGTAAATAAAGTTAATGAAAAATTACAATGGTTGCATTGTTTGCTGCCTCTATAGTCCCTCCCACGGATGTGGTTCACTCGTCATCTCCCTAGATACACAGCAGCGGTAAACTACTTAAAAAAGTGCGTAGATAACTGAAATTTAGGTAATGTATTACGTACTTAAATGACCGTTTAAGTGGTAGGCTACAACCCTACTGATTCACTTGATTTTAAGTATAATTTCAGTAATCTACGCACCGCTTTTAAGTAGTTTACCGCTGCTGTGTAAGTTCCAAGTAAGCCAAAAAGATAATAAGCTTCGCCGCACTTTTGTAAAATTTGTAAGTTTATTGGTAGCAGACAAACCAATGGAAGCATGTTTTTGGTTATAATTGACCCCAGTCTCCCTTAGTAGCCCCTAAATCTAAATTGTAAATTCGGTTTAAAAAATGTCAGTTCGCCGTTTAAATTTGTATGAACTTTTATCACCAAAACAGGTATTCAATGGAGACCAGGCAGTTTCAACAAATAATATTTTTTCAAGATATCCCATGAACCCAATAAGTGGTTCTTCAGACAAGATATTGGCCACATCTTCTGGAAATACAATCACAATTCGATTCTCAATGGTAGGTACTGGAAACAGCGCCTTTTCTCCGTGTAAATATGAAGTGAAATACGCTGAAGTTGCCTGAATTCTATCGTCTGTTGTATAACGAAGAAGGTCGCCACTTAATTTGCTCTGCTCGTTAAAGATAGGGCAACTTATTTTATTCTTTTAAGGCACACAATTGATGAAAAGTTTGGTTCGTGTATTGGTGTTTTTATTTACTTTGCATTTGTTAATTAGCAGAAATATAATATTCACTCAGCATTTAAACCACCTTGATGAGAACTGAACTCGATGATGTTTATAGATATTCAGCGCCTGTGATGCTGTGCAAATTTGCAAGGGCTTGTAAGAATGTGGGGATGCAAGGATGCATGGTGATTTTTTATACCATTATTCCCACGTAAAAAGGGAGACGTAGGATAAAATCTTCAAATAAAAAGAGCCTAATTAAAAGGTAAAGGAAATATTATAGCAAACTAATGAGCATGCAGTATTCATAGGCTAGTTGATAGGCAATAGCCAATAAACACATATACGGCAAGAAGCTATTCTTATGCCTAATAAGCTGATTCTCTTTATATATATATATATGCATACAACGTCACTTTAATTGTTTGTAATCGGCGACGATATATGAATTGTTGTTGAACGCTATAACGGCGGCGAAATTTATCAAAAGGCCAATTCCAGCGAGTAATCGTTTACCTTTCTACACTTTTTTCTTAATACATTCGCCGCCGCTCTCAAGTCATCCAGCCTCTCGGAATAATCATCGATTGGTTAGCATACCAATTTCCAATCGGTCGCGGGGAAATGTTTCGTCAGGAAGAAACCTTTTATTGATTCTGCGCCTCGGCCCCAGCGCCTCTGGTGGTGCTATTGTATTTGGGACTCGGTCCGGTTGGCGGCGCTAGCAGTCGACGATAACAACGGGCCGTGACGTTGCCGTCTATACTCGGCCTGTTTCTCATTACTGGCGTGTGGAATCGGTGACTGTCAAATGTCAGTGTTTGTTGGAGGGCAGACTGACGGCCGCAGGTTGACTTTGCCATAACTATTTTCTGTTTTTCTTTTGATTCGCCGTTGAAAACGAGAGCAGAAGTGAAATGGTGCTCTGTTTTCGTGGCTAATCGATCGACGGCCATGGAAACACGAACCGTTTCTACAAGCCCCAGGATATAGAGTTTTCGTTTCCCATTCGTTTTTTTATTGTACTGGATTTTACCTATATGTTTTATCGTCTCGCCTCCCCCCTCGATCTGCACAATCAATTCCATCCTTTCGACCTAGTCAAGTCTCATCAAATGTTGCATGCCACAATTTTTACGTTGGAGATGAAATCGGCTGCTTAATCTCTCGACAACAGTTCCTTTGGTCAACCCAGACCTTTCAAGTGAGTATGACTTTTTAATTTCTCACCATCGAGCAATATTTCACACAATTCTTTTAATGTTTGATCACAGGAATGAATGCCATGAAGCGTTTCCTGATGGGCTCTGGCAGCCAGGGCCACGCTCCCTCCCAGGTGGAATCTAGTCAGCAGGCCTGCCCGCCAGCAGGGCCCCCCAATCAGGGTGGCACGGAGATAGTGATGGGCATCAAGCCCTCCCCGTCACAGCACGCAGCCCTCAGCCTCACCCACCTGCGCAAGCTCTTTTCCGACTTCAGCTCTGCCCAGACGCAGACCATGTCAGAAGCGGAGAGGGAGAGCAGGATCTACAGCATGCTGCCCCTCTTCTGCCGAGTCTTCTCCCACTGCCCGGCAGCAGAAATGCTGGAAAAGTTTCCAGAAGTGGGCGGATTCTGCCAGCAAGTCTCTCGTCTGGCCGTCTCTGAAATCCGCCGCCGGGCATCGAACCAGTCTACAGTGGCGGCCAGCCAGGCGATCGCCAACTTTCTGGAGATGGAAGAGTCGTCGACGACGGGCAGCGGCGAATCCAACGGCTGGATGTTGCTGACTTGCCTCAACTTGCTGTCTCTAGGCGGTGCCGGCCTGATTGAGATCATGACGGCCGCCTCAGTCCCCTCCACTTTAGTCAAGTGTCTCTATCTCTTTTTCGACCTGCCCGACCTGGAGAACGCCGACACTTGTCAGCCGGGCAGTGAATTTACGCCTCGAGAGCGCCGTCAGCTCTTGCAAAAGTCTTTCGGTCAGGTATGAAGGTTTTTATCTCTTTTTTTATTGATTTAAAATCTACTTTTTGTTTAATTCAGATGCTGATAAGATTGTGTAGTGTTCCGGCAGCGACGGAAGAGCTGGCCAGAAAAGACGATTTGACGTTGCTCTTTTCCGCTTTGAGCTCTTGGTGTCCTCAGCACAATCTCCTCTGGAGGAAAAACGCCAACGAAGTGCTGGTCGTTTTGACGAGACACGGACTGACGGCCCTCGTCCTCGGCTACATCCACAGTAATTCATTTCTATTCATTCTTCATTCTTTCATCTAATTATTAAAATTTACTAGACAAGGGATGCGTTTCGCTGTGCGTGGAAAATATGCAAAAGGCCTCTGGCGATTTGTTGCCATTAGAAGTGGTGGAAATGTTTGCGACCGTCTTTTGTTTATTAAAAGACTCTGCCGACGTGACGCAGACGCTGCTGGACGATTTCCGCAGTTGCCAGGGCTACAGTTTCCTGACGGAATTTTTATTGAGGGCCGAGCATGACGTCGTGGCCGTCGAGTCGCAAGAAGCTCTGCGCAATTTGGTCTTTCTCGTCTCGTCTTTGGCCACGTGCGGATACCACGAAGTCCGTCCCATGGCCTTCTCCACCGGATCTCTGTTCCAGCTGCCCAATTTCACCATCCCGGCACCGCTGGGCAAAGGTTCCAGCGTCCGCAACATCCCGGCATTTCAGGTGCTGCACAGCGCTTTTATCAAGTCGTCGACGTCGGCCCTGGCCTCGGTCGTCCTCGACGCCGTTTCCACCATTTTCCATTCAGACCCGGCCAATTATTTCATCCTGGAATCGCAAAATACGTTGAATCAATTTGCGGAAAAGATCCACCTCAAAGGCCTGGACGTTCAGGTATTTATGGGTCCGTCTTTTATTAGAAATTGGCTCATTTCGGTCCGTCTCTCAATTCCAGGAAAAGTACTTTCGGCTGTTGGAGTTTGTCGTGTTCCAGCTGAGCTACGTCCCTTGCAAAGAGCTGATCTCTCTTTCGCTCCTCTTGAGAAATCACGCGGCCACGCACACTCAGTGCAGCATCCAGTGTATGGTCGTCCTCTTGACGATTCTCAGGTAACGAACCCACTTTGGTTGCCCGTCTCTCTTTTCACATATTCTAATGGCTTTCCTGCTAATAGGCACCACGTCATCTTCAAGGACGTTTACCGCGAAGTCGGATTACTCGAAGTCTTTGTCACGTGTCTACAGCGTTTCGCCGGCCTCATGAAATTGAAATCGGACGCCACGACGACGACGTCGACGGGCGCATTAATTAGCCTCGAGTCTGCTGATGCGGAGAAGAAAGACGTAGGAGAAGAGCCGGATCACGAGAAGGAATTGGGCTATTTAGTGATGGAATGTCTTGGTGTTTTGTTGGTGGGCAACGCCAACAATGCGGCCGTCTTCCGAGAGTCGGGCGGCGCCCGCTGCGCCCACAATCTCATCCCTTTTACCGACTGCCGCAGAGAAGCTCTTTGTCCGTCTTTTTCTTTCTTTTTAGTTAGAAGACGAGGACGTGACTAATTATCGTGTTCGATAGGTCTCGTCCAGCAGCTGGTCTTGAGTACGGGTGGAGATGACGACATGGGCACTGTGCTGGGCCTCCTCCAGTCGGCGCCGGCCACCGATCTCTCCCTGAAAATGGACATTTTAAAGGTATACACCAAATACATTGTGGCCGTCTATATCGATCCGGCCCGGAGTTAATCCGTCGATTCTTTTCTTTGATCCAGTCGCTGTTGACGTGCCTGAGGGAGAGCCACCGGACGCGGACAATGTTCCGCAAAGTGGGCGCATTCGTCTACGTCATGTCGGCCCTCGTCTCGATGGAGTCGTGTCTCTCTGATCCGGCAAAAGCCATCGAGACGGACCAACTTAAAGAAGAAGAAAGCGATCCGTCTTGCACGTCACCGCCACAGCTCAGCCAATGGACGGCTCTGCCCGCCCAGGAAATCCTCCGCCTCCTCCACTTGATCTTCAACACGCTCTGCGTCGCCATGCGCTACGAGCCGGCCAACGCCAAATTCTTCCAGCAAGAGGTTCCTTGTTCTTTTTTGGATTGATTTATGGCCGTTTTTATTCATTATTTAATTGACAGATTTGTGGGCCGTCTTTGTGCGACACGATCCGTCTGCTCGGCTGTTTCGATCGAACCAGGAATTTCGACACGCCCGTCCAGCCCGTCGTCGTCGTCGATCCTCAACAAGGCAATTGCGGACTCCACCAAGTTTTTAGTCGCGGCGTCCAGGAATTCCAGTACAGTTTTTCTATAATTCAATGTATCAGCCGGACACGGATTTTTAAATTACAAAAATTGTCCATTAGGGAGGAAGACGTTAAAGACAAGAACCGGACACTGGTCAATGCGACGCTCGTCCTCCGACTTCTTTACGATTTGGCCGTCGATTCCTACGACCGGGCACCGACTTTGCCCGTCTGTTGTACTGTAACTAGTAAATCGGTTTTGCCGGCCAGTCGGAGCGGCGACGGGACTCTGCGCCGGCCCTTGAATCTCAACCCGACCGGGCCACAAGCCGAGCCCATTCTAGTCCATCCGGGTGTCGTTTTAGCCATGTTCCAGCTGTTACCTTCCATTTGGACGACAGAAGACGTCCGGGCCAGCATCGCTCTCCAATTACTCGTCACCGACATAATCCAGTCGTTGACGCATTCCGAGCGCAACGTCCAGATCCTCTGCGATGCCGGATTTCCATCAGAGATTCTCCGACAGGCGGCGACGGTACTGGACGACGAATCCCATCACCTCCACGGCCCGCTCCTCACCGTCTTGGAGCAATTAGTCCGTCAGGCGCTGGAACCCAAAGATTTGCGTCAATTCCTCCGGATGGGCGACCCTCTCAACTGCCTCTTGCCCGGAGAAGAAGACTCGGCCGGCGGCCCGTCTACTAGCAACGTCAAGGGCCAAACTCTTCCGCTTTTCCGTCTGAAATCGCTCGTTTCCATGTCGACGCCCAAAGACGTCGGCCGAAGCGGCCAAGGCGCTTTATCTCCTCCGCCATTCGTCGAGTTCGACATGCAGCCCGAAGGGTTCGGTTGTCTTTTTCTGCCGTCGGTGGCGCCGCAGTGCCAACACGGAGGCAGCGGCTCGGGCAGCGGAAGCGGCGGCCAATCGGGCGGTGGAGCCGGTGGCAGCGCTTCGGGTCAAGTCATCATGGGCGGCGTCGGCAGCGGAGGCGACCGCGTTTTTCCGGCTCCGACGGGCATGAGCTACTCCACTTGGATCTGCGTCGACAAATTCAGCGACCCGCGGCTGGACCCGCACGGCATCCGTCTCTTGACGCTCGTCAGGAACGTCATGGAACGGCCGGACGACAATCTCGTCTGTCTCAGCGTCGTTTTGTCGCCCAGGGACAAGGCGCTCCTCGTCAGCACCCAGGAGACTCCTCTACCCAAAGGTCCGTTCTTTTTTCCGTTTTTTGCCCGTCTCTTATTTAATTATTTACGACGTTAACAGGATCGAGCGACTGGGAGCCGGAAGTGTCGGGCGATTTCGGTGCCAGAATTTGGAACCCGGATTTGATCCAGGAAGGGCACTGGCACCACCTGGCCTTAGTCTGGAGCCGGGCCGTTTTGAAAAATTCACAATTTTCACTGTACATTGACGGCCAGCTGGTCTACACGGGCAAAATGCACTACATCTCTCAGAATCCCGGCGGAGGCGCCGCTAATTTAACGGTGGCCTCGTCCGTCTTTGGCTACATCGGGACGGCCCCGTCTTGGCGACGCCAATCGCGTCTCGTCTGGCGCCAAGGGCCCTGTCACCTGGTCGAAGACGCTCTCAATCCCCAGGTTGTCCAGTGGATCTACAAGATCGGCCCGCACTACGTCGGCAGTCTCCAAGCGGCCCAGCTGCCCGGCTCGGCCGAACCGCTCTGCTCGCTCGTCAACGAGGAGCGCATCGTTTTCGGTCTCAACGCCTCGGCCATGAGTCCGCTGACGCTGGCCAAAATCCGCAAAGTCTACAGGAAGACGGACAGCCGTTCGGTGGCCAAACAGCTGGGCATGTCGTCTCACGAGAACGCGACGCCCATCCGATTATTGCACAACGCGGCTGGACATTTATCCGGCCCGGCCCGTACACTCGGCGGCGTCGTCATCGGCTACCTGGGCGTCCGCGTTTTCTGCCCGCGGCCCATCTGCGCCACGATGCAGGCCGTCGGCGGCTGCAACGTCCTTCTGGGATTAGTGGCCATGGCCACGGACGTCGAGAGCCTCTACGCGGCCGTCAAAGCTCTTGTCTACGTCGTCAAGTGCAACGGCCAGGCCCAGCACGAGATGGAGCGCGTCCGCGGATACCAGACGCTGGCCTATTTATTAAAACAGCACAAACATTGGCTCAACAATCACGTGCTCCAGCTAGTGTTGCTTTTAGTTGGATTCGACAAGGCCGGCGGCGATTACAGCAGCGTGCCCAGCAACAGTTTGGCCTTTAGAGACCTTCTGGCCGATCTGGATGTTTGGAGGGAGACGGCCGATGATTTGCTCAAAGTCTTGTTTGATCTGTTTTACCGGATGGCGGCCGACGGCGGCTCGGACGGGCGGAGCAACACTCGATACCTGCGCGATCTCAATTTAGTCGACCGTTTGCTCCAGATTTTACAAGAGACGGGCTCTAGCGGACAGCTGGGCAGCGGAGCTAGGGAAACGCTGTGGAATGTCCTCGGTTGGCTCTTGCACAACAACCCCCGGCCCGTCGACCTACTATTGTAAGTGTCCAGTTTTCCAGTCCGTTTTTCTAGTCCGATGTTCATTTTTCTTGTATTTTCTAGGTTCGGCCAGTATTTGGCGACGACGCTGCCCGTCTGCGTCAACGACGAAAAGAGTTCGTCCGTCAGTACTAACACTGGGGAAGAAGCCAAACTGGACGACAGTTCGCCGGCCGCTTTGGTGGCCAGCCGCAACGAGGGATTGTCGCTCCTTTTCAAACTCCTCCTCGTCCACGACAAGGGCGTCAATCAATTGTAATTCACTTCAGCTGGACAAATTTCCCGTCCGTTTTCTATTATTTAATCTCTAAATTCCAGGTTCGCTGAAGAATTTTTACGCGTCCTGGGATTCGATTGGCTCCTCCTCTTTCTCCAGCCGCAAGTCAAATCGTCGACCGTCATCTTGGCCGCCAATTGTTTACTCCTTTTATTATCGGTCCCCCAATTCCTCGCCCGGTTTAGAGAAGGAGTTAGTACGGGCGCCGGCTGGACGAGATCTCGAGATCTCGTCCAGGCGCTTCAGACGCAGCAGAGCGCCAGCGCCGCCGCGGCCACGGCCGCCGCCGGACCGCTCCGACTCGTCGGCCGCACTTTTAGCGTCGCATCGGACGACATGATGGCCACACCCGGCAATAATCTCACCGGATCAGGAGGAAATCAACAAGGAACCGGTGGACCGGGCAGTCTGCCCGGTTTCCAGTTACTCAATTGGCTTCTCGTCAATCACACGACTCTACCCGAAATCTATTACCTCCTCATCGGTCTGATGGTGGGTAAAGCCCAGCTGAGGACGTCCAGCCAGCTGGACTTGGAGACCATTTGGAGCTGTTTGTTCGGAGTCAATCAAGGCGGCCAGCCCATCGCTGCCTTAGGCGGACGAGGAGTGCCCATGTACTGCCCAGAGGCCATCACCGTCCTCTTTGCCATGATGCGAGCCATTATGAACCCGGAATCGGCCCGGCCGGACAACTGGACGGACGAAGCGTCGGGCAACTACCCCAACGTCCTCCTCCAGTTCCTCTTTTACGTCTACAACAACGCGCCCGACTACATGTCCGTTTTTATGACGTCGGATGTCCTCAACGCCATGGTGGCCACTCTGTTCCCCATCGGAGGCGGACACGGCCAGTTTGGAGGCAATTTCAATTCAGAACCCAGTACACCAGTGGAAGACTCCAGCCGGACCCAACAGCAATTTGTCGTTATTGAAAGTTCGTCGTCAGAGGCCGGCAAGGAGCCATTGACGTTCCACCGGGCCAAAAAGACGCTGATGGACTTTTTGCGGACGATCGTCATCGACTCGATTTCTCTGCCCGTCTCGAGCGGTGGCGTTGGTGGAGGAGCCAACAGCTCCAGCGTCGGTGGAGGCGGATCCAGCAATGCCCGGCCCGTGCCCATCATCGACGTCATCATGGAGGCCTGTCCGGACTCGGCCAGCTACAGCCAACATTGCCAGTTCCAAACGGAATTATTGTCTATTGTTATGGAGTACTTGGCCTCGGCCGGTGTCATTTTAGGAGAGCAGGGCGTCTTGCCCGTCGTCACCCAAAACGGCGGTAGTTTACAGAATGTTGCGCCCAATGTTTTTTACTTGGCCGGACGTCTGGTGGACAAATTGTGGCAGGGCATCCTCGTCAGCAAAGATCCTCATCAAGTCTTTGATTTCATCGTCCAGCTGATAACCCAAGCGAAGAAAAGGACCAACAGCACCAGCGGAGGCCAGTCTTCATCGACGGCCTTGGGTTCCCAGTCGCTGGACAACATTTACCGCTGCCTCAACCGTTGCATCTTGTATCTTCTCTCCAGGCCGGCCGACACCCTCAGCGATCAAATGTCTCTTTTAGAGGCGCTCCACAAACTGACAACACACAGGTATTTGCCCAGTCTTTTATATGGTCCGGCTATGACGTCCTTTTTGACTTTTCGATTCAGGAGTTTGGTGTTTGGATCGGGCAATCACGACCTGGAATTTATCGGCTGTTTGTGCTATTGTCTCCTCCAGTTGACGTTGACGTTGAAAATTTCGTAAGTTGCCCGTCTTGGCCGTCTTTTACCCAAAAGTCGATTAATAACGGAATTGTTTAAAAATAGGACGGAACCGAGTAGGACGACTTGGCATGTGAGCTCGGATGAAGTCGATACCGACCCGGCCAGCGGAATCAAAGAAGCCCAGCATTTAGCGGCTGTGGCTGCCCAGCGCGTCTGGGAAGAGCTTTACGTCAGTAAAAAACCGGCCGTCGAAGAAGCTTTCAAAATCAGTCTCGGTGCCAACACTCAGCACCGGGCGCCCGCCCTAGATCTCGTCCGAGAGCCGGCCCTGAAATTGTGGCTCCAGTACGTCGAGGCCGAACGCCGTTCCGCCTACCGGACGGTCCTCGAAGTTTCGACGCCCAATCAGATCCAGTCAAAGATCCAAAAAGTGACGGGCGGACTGACCCGACTCACCACCCGTTCGCTGACCATCACCAAAAGCCGGAAATCGACGGCCGACGACGGCGCCTTGTCCGGCCGTGGAGGCAATAGAAATTCCCAAGTGGCCGGCTCGCTCTCCTCCTGGGCAGACGTCTGGATCGCCACCCAGTACCATTTAGCCGGCCTCAACGATCAGCTGGAACTGGAGCGGAAACAGAGACAACAGGCCGTCCAGCACGCCGAACAATTCAACCGACTCAACTGGAAACGGGTGGAAGAGACGGAATTACTCCGCGTCCGCGGCCTCTGGGGTCCGTCTCAAGAGTCAAGGGTCTTGACGAAATGGATGCTGGACATGACGGAAGGCCCTTGCCGGATGCGCAAGAAACTGACGGCCAACCCGCACTTTTACGCCCTCTATCCGTACCGGCCGGAATTGGAGCTGGCCGAGAACAAGTCGCTCCGCTACAAAGTGGCCACCAGTCTCGACGCCAAAGAACATTTCAAACTCTTTGCTAAATGGAGGCGAAGTCTTTTACTCTCCGACGATGTCAACCAAGATCCTATTAAACAACTGGCCCTGACGGCCGGCGGTGGAGGGACGGACGACCGGGAGCAGTTGGAAACGATAACGACGCAACTACAACAAGATTTGCCCCAATTGCTCCGGCCCAAATCGTCGACGACGATGGCGGATATCGACGAAGACGCGGAATTGCTCATGCCCAATCCTGTCCAGTCTTCCCTGGGCTCTGAATTGACGGCCGCTACTGCCCAGCAGCAATCGCAGCCTCAAGATTGGCAGAATCTGATGCGATTACTCGAAGAAAACGAGAAAATCGGCCACTTGTTCCGATGCGCTCGCGTCCAGGGACTGGAAACGGTCGACGGACTTTTACTTTTCGGGAAAGAGCATCTCTACGTCGTCGACGGGTTCACTCAGACGCCGTCCAGGGAGATTCGCGACGTTTCCAATTTCCCTCCAGGCACTTTCGATCCCATCGTCCCGCCCTACACGACGCCCGGCTACAGCGGCGGAGGTGGAACTATTAACAAATCCGGCGGGCCAGCGACAACCGGACTGGATGCTTCTGTCCATCAGTGCTCTCGACTGGGCTACGAGGACGTCCGTGAAGTCCACAAGCGCCGCTACCTCCTCCAGCCCATCGCCCTGGAAATTTTCAGCAACGACGGACGCAACCACTTGCTGGCCTTCCCGCCCAGCGTCCGCAACAAAGTCTACCAGCGTCTCCTGGCCACGGCCACGGGATTGTCCGATTCGGCCAGTCAATCTGTAGCCGGGCAGAAACGGGCGGCCAATGTGGAGCAATCTGCCGGCCTTTTATCGACGATGACGGCCGGCCTGATGGGCGAAACGTCGGTGACTCAGCGCTGGGTCCGCGGCGAATTGTCGAATTTCCAGTATTTGATGCACCTCAACACTTTGGCCGGCCGTTCCTACAACGACCTGATGCAGTACCCCGTCTTCCCCTGGGTCCTGGCCGACTACGATTCCCCCGAGCTGGACTTGTCCCGCCCAGACACTTTTCGCGATTTATCCAAACCGATGGGCGCCCAGACGGCCGACCGTCTCCAGCAGTTCCGCAAACGCTACAAAGAGTGGGACGATCCGCACAACGAGACGGGCCCATACCACTACGGCACTCACTATTCCTCCGCCATGATCGTCTGCTCTTATCTGGTCCGTCTCGAGCCGTTTACCCAGCAATTTCTCCAGTTGCAGGGCGGACATTTCGACCTGGCCGACCGGCTGTTTCATTCCGTGAGGGAAGCCTGGTGGTCGGCCGCCCAGTTGAACATGGCCGACGTCAAAGAGCTGATTCCCGAATTCTTTTACCTGCCGGATTTTCTCGTCAACGCCAACCGGTTCGACCTGGGCTGTAAACAGAGCGGCGTCGCCCTGGACGATGTCGTCCTCCCTCCCTGGGCTAAAAACGACCCTAGGGAATTTATCCGTCTGCATCGGGCCGCCCTGGAGAGCGACTACGTCTCTCAGCACCTGCACGAGTGGATCGATCTCATCTTCGGCTACAAGCAACAAGGCCCTCCGGCCGTCGAGTCCGTCAATTTGTTCCATCCGCTCTTTTACGAGGGCAACGTGGACATTTACAGCATCGAAGACCCGTTGAAGAAGAACGCCGTCATCGGATTCATCAACAATTTCGGGCAGACGCCCAAACAGCTGTTCAAAAAGGCCCATCCCAGTCGCAGTCGTATGGCCAGTTCGTCCGGTTTGTCGTCGGCGTCTCCGGCCGGACACAATCGTCTCAGTCACGGACTGGAAATGGCTCTGCCTCTGGCCGGCCAGGCCATGCAGTCGCTGGTTCCCTTTCAGAGCGGTGGCGGAGGGAGCGGAGCCAACCGGACGGATCAGTCGTCGGCCATTGTCCAGGGATTAAACGACCGCATCTTTTTCCACCACGTCGACCATCTCAGTCCGTCTCTGCAGGCCGTCAAGGAGCTGAAACGGCCCGTCGGGCACATGGTGGGCGCCGAGCGCGGTTCGTCGGTCGTGGCCGTCGAGGAGAACAAGTGCCTCCTGCCGCCCGGCTACACGCGCTGCGTCGCCTGGGGCTACGCCGATCACTCGATCCGTCTGGTCCCGCACGACTCGGACAAGGCCTTGATGGTCTGCGAGACGCCGTTCCACCAAGAAATTCTCACTTGTGTTTGTCCGACGGGACGGACCGTCGTCACGGGCGGAGCCAACACGGTCGTCACCGTCTGGGACCTGGGCAAGAAGCAATTTTCAGTCCGGCAGCACCTCTACGGCCACACGGAAGCCGTTACTTGTTTGGCCGCTTCGGCCGGCTACCAGATGCTCGTGTCCGGCTCTCGAGACCGGACGGCCATCGTCTGGGATCTGTCCAGGTTGGCTTTTATCCGCCAGTTGACTGGGCACAGCGCTCCGTTGGCGGCAATTGATATCAACGAGTTGACGGGCGACATTGCCACCTGTTCCGGCACTTGGCTCCATTTGTGGTCCATCAACGGCGACCCGCTGGCCAGCGTCAACACCCTGGTCGGCCAGCAAGTGGGCCGTTCCCAGCACATTCTCTGCGTCCGTTTCTCGCAGTACAACGAGTGGGATCCCATGAACGTCATCTTGACGGGATCGACGGACGGCGTCGTCCGCATGTGGTCGCTCGACTACGTCCAGGTGCCCAAAGACGACGAGACGCCGGCCCCGGCCGTTTCCGTTGTTGCGGCGACCACCAAGAACCGGTCCACGACGTCGGTGGAGGAATCGGAAGAGGAATCGCCGGACGAGACGGAACTGCCGCCGACATTACAGAGACAGGCGTCCGTCTGCAGTTTGCCCAGTTGCGGCAGCAGCGAAGAAGCGCATTCGCCCGTCTCTCCTCCACCGCAACAGCAGCAACCGCCCAGTGAAGGTGAATTACGGACCAGCCGCAGCGATTCCAGTCTCAACGGCACTTTTGAGATGATTAGCGAATCGGAAGTCAGAGAGTTGAGTTCCACGACGGTCCAGCAGACGACGTCGACGCCGGCCCTACAACCGGTGATGGCCATCAAGAAATCGCGTCACGTCCTCAAAGACGGTTCGTGCTCATTTCTGTTATTTATCAACTTGTTTTTGGAATTTAAATTCATTTGACTTGACGTTTAGGTTTCAAGTGGCAGAGACAGTTGATTTTCCGTACGAAATTGACGATGCACACGGCCTACGACCGGCAGGACAATAGCGAGCCGGCCTCGATCACATCTCTCGCCATTTCCAAGTATTATAATTTACGAAATACTTTCGCTGGATCAGATGAACTAAACATTGACGTTAATGCAGGGACCACCGGACGGTGCTGGTGGGAGACGCTCGAGGACGGATCCACTCGTGGAGCGTCACGGACGTGTCTGGCCGCTCGGTGGCCGACCACTGGCTCCGCGACGACACGGCCGAGTCGTGCACCAAATGCCGCGTCCGCTTCTCGCTCACGGAGCGCCGCCACCACTGCCGCAACTGCGGACACGTCTTTTGCTCCAGGTGCAGCCGCTACGAGTCGGAGATTATGCAACTGAGGATCCGTCGCCCAGTCCGCGTCTGTCAGGAATGCTACGCCGCCCTGAAGATTTCGAGCGACGGCACGTCTTAAGAGCTGACCCTGGCCGGCATTCGGCCGGCACCCCAAATCTCATTGAGGGAAGAAAGAGTAGTTTTAATGTCGTCATAGAAATGGAAAATATCACGAGAGAATAAGAGGATCCACTGGTGTTTTGTGTAGATTCCCCAAACCAATTATATAGTCTCGGACAGTCGTTTTGTAGTCCCGCTATATTGGTTTCATATCGTCTTGACGAGAGAGACGACTTGAGAGCATCTCATCGGCCGACAGTACTTTATTGACTTACAACAGCCGACATTCCAGCCCGTCTCCAGCCCCGTTGTTTCACATTAGAATTGACTTGTGTATAACTGCTGCAACTCGCATTAGTTTTTAGCGCCGTGTTGACTTGAAAAGGAAAAAAACTCTGTGTATACAACAAAACAATGTGTATTAGTAGATGACCCTGCTTTTTATTTGACATAAAGTTTGACGATCGAAAGAAAAACCCTTCCCGACTTATTAACTATCACAACTATTGTTTGATGGAAAAGAAACAAAAGAAAGGACAAAATTCCCATAATCTCCTGCCTTTTTGACCCCACACCCATCACCAATATCTAAAAAAAAAACTCGAGCGTCGTTTCTAGTGAGCGCGTGACGAGTTTCGTGTAGTTTGACTGTGTATACATTGTTGTCGTGTCCCTCGCTTCCCGTCAAGCGGGTCCCAACCATAACACCCTTTCACCTGAAGCGGATTTCCTGCAGTTCAAACGGATACTCGATAATGCCCGTCGTGGGTACTCGAACGCGCAAGATATCTTGTTGCGTGGGTAAGGAATCCGGAGCTGCAATATACGGTCTAGAGCTTCTAAATAGCTTTTTCAGGCGAATATAAACCATGAAAATAATCAGCTTTTTTGTAAACTAACAAAAAATACGAATGAATTGGTAGCTTGAATTCGTGTATCCTTGACAAAACCCTCTAGACGACAAGATGGTTTCGCAGAATAGGTGTATCTAAACGAAAATCACATTACGTTTCAGTAAACCCATGCTAGTAAGTAAATCAAACATTTGTACTTTTCTGGCTCAGGGTAAAGGGGAATGGAAGAAACCTTGATCCTCCTTCGTGGAGCATCGTTTGTATCTGTAGAGGATTCTGCTGAAGATGCTTTCACTTGTACCACCGGCAATCCGAAGGCTGCCGACGAAAGTAACATGAAAGAATTCATCCTTTTGGTTGTTGGTATATAAAACGAATAGACAATTATTTTAATTTCAGTGGTTGAAACCGAAAATAATCATAGTTTTTATTTGTACCGAAATTTACACTGCTAAAAGGTCTAAAAATCCTAGCATAGACAGTCGGTGGCAGTCTAGCAGACGACGTTGTTTGCTTTCTTAAGTTAGAAAATAAAAGGCCAAACGGTCAAGTGCTCAACCCGTTTTAAATTTTAAAAAATGAAATAAAACCATACACAAGACTGGTTGCTAGGTTGAGGAGCCCGTAGTCGCGGCGAGAGCAGCTCGGCTGGGCCACCGAATCGAAAGTCAGACACCAGCTCGGCCCGCTAAAAGTTTTTAAATTTAGAAATCAAATGACCACCAATGAAATAAGTGGAAAAATTGGAAAAAAACTCACGACTGGCTGGCCATCGTCCCGCGCCAATTTAAACCGTTATATCTGGTTTATTTTTCTTTCTTTCTCTCTAAATTACTGATGAATTATTAAGATTCATAGAATTCTTGAGGAACAAGTGCCACACTTCCCTTATTTCAGCAACTCAAATGAATCCGCATTTAAGGTCCGCTTCGGCCACGGATTGCTTATTACCCACCGTCCAAGTAGAATCCCGACCAAATAGAAAATTCCAGAGTAAGTAGTAATTAAATCTGTTTTATCTGTCCTTCTTATGGCCATAAATTTTTTCATCGGTAATACAACCAAGGTCTGTTACATTATAATTGAAGAGAAAGTTAAAAGAATCATTTGAGAATTTGTACGATCTTCTAGCGTCCTGCGTTTGTCAGATTATTGAATTGGAAGTTCTCTATCAGTTTGAAGAAAATACCATAGTCTTCATATGGCCATAAATTTTTTAATCGGTAATACAACCAAGGCCTGTTACATTATAATTGAAGACAAAATTAAAAGGATCATTTTGAGAATTTGTACGACCTTCTAGCGTCCTGCGTTCGTCAGATAATCAAGTTGGAAGCGCTCTATCAGTTTTAAGAAAATACCGTAGTCTTCATATGGCATTAACTTTTTTATCGGTAATACAACCACAGCTTAACAAAAACGAAAAACATTTTTACAAACATATACAAACTGATATGTAGGCCTAAATATAGTTTTAAACAGCATGTATTATATCCCTAAAGAATAAAATATGGTCTCTTACCGGTCCCAACCGTATTTGCCTTTGATTTGTAAACAGATTGAGAAGAAAATGATGGATTCGCATAAATGTCTGATTGATATCAAATGAATAACAAGAAATTAAAAACATTGAGAATGTTTTCGTCACAGGCTAGGTATTCATTTTGTGAATTAACTTACGAATGGCGTCGCCAAAATCTGGAATTGCTCTCTTTACTATCTTTCTTGAACCTTAACGATTATTCAAATAATAACACCTTATTACCAAAATCAAATGTACTTTTGAGTGCTCAGTCCGAAATACTCATATTTCACACAAAATCATGATATTTGAACATTCATACACATTCTTAAAACCAAGCCGTATATCATATGATTTCCGTATGGGATGAACTAATTGGTTTTAGTTGTTCATCGAAATCGATTCCGCCTTGATGAGTTTTGTTAGTTATTTATAAGTTACCTCTACTGACTGTAATGCCGTTGTTCGGACTCGCTGAAATTGATGAAACCGGCATGACGCCAAGTACTAAGGCACATACAAATGGGGTTCCAAAATAGAGTTTCTAAAACAGATAAAAATGGTAAGATAAAAAAACAATGTTGTTTCTTCCATCTAAAATTTTTTTACTTTATCATACCCAATACATCTTATTTTATTGGCTTGGGGTATTACTTCTTCTTACGAGTAGTTTTGACACAATACGTCGTTACTGCTGTTTATCGTTTAAGAATTAGCTAATTACAGGCGTCTCGTTTCCCACATGTATATGAATCCTAGCATTTAGAAAACTGACACGAGTCAATCGCCCTTATAGTCTGATTCTGACATCATCATGAAAAAATCACGTACTCTGACAGCTATAAATTAAACTTAATTAAACTTTTATTTAAACGCAACACAAGATACACGGGTATGATGAACCCACGTTTGTCCTCGTCAGAATAGCCGGCTCCGTGGATGATGCGCATCTGCTTGATGAAGGTCGACTTTCCCGATCCTCCCGTACCTTAAAAAACAACAACAGTTTTTAAATGTCGATACACTCAAACTTTACGAGCCAATAGACGGCGAAGGATGTAGCAATAATCTTATAGGTGGACTTGTGTGTCAATCGAGAATGTGCAGGGTATTGACATCTATGAACCTATTTACACAGTTGACTATACAGGCTTCTGTTCTGCTATCCAACTTACTGCTTGGTTTGTCAATGCAAGTCTCCCAGCAAATGTCGTTGAATCTGCTCACCTATTGAGCCAAATCAATGAGAAAGGTAAATGAAACTCAAATGATGATAATGGTTTACTTGTTCTTGAAATTGAGCCCTTTGCTGTTCTCGCATGAGATGCCTCTGTATTGTTGAACGGGATGATAAATAAGTAATTATTGATGTATGTATGTATGAATCTAGTCTCTCTGCTCGTTGTTTTTTAAATTTCAAATTTCCCAAGAGTTGCAAGTTCCTTTTCCAAATTATTATAAAGCTGCTCCTAAGAAGCAAACAGAAATCATTATGTTGTAAAATTTCCGTTCTCTTGTTCGTTATTTGAGGACTCGAGTAGCTAGAAGACTGTATATAATAAATAAACAAATGTACCCGATTTTTTGCATCCTGGGACATATTCTGAATGATTGCTTTCACAGAATGTCCTTTAGAAAGCCATTTTTTAATGTGGTTAAGCTTTGAAAGCAAGTCATGGTGCTCGATTTTATCTTTAATGGTAATCATCTTCGCAGTTTTACTTTTTGAAGTACTTCTATCTGTAAATACAAATAACCAAAGTTAGAGAGTTAGAAATTAATGTTACTATGCAGCAAATATTGGGGTTGTTACGCGGGGAGTGTTTCGGCCCGCGTACGCCCCAATGGAGATTTACCTGTTTTACCGCCTTTCCCTGCACCCACCATCGTAGGCAGAGAGTAGAATCGAATAGTCCCGTTGCGCTTTGGCCAGGGGGTGAAAGGACGAGGCTTTAGCCGAGTCGTCCCCCGTCGGTCAAATGCGCCAACGGTAACATGCTTACTGATAAAAATCTCTACTTCATTCTCAGAATAATGACTTTTTATTTAGTCAGATCAGATCTGGATTATCTGACGAACGCAGAACGGTAAAAGGTCGTACAAAGTCCCAAAATGATCCTATTGACTCCCTCTTCAATTATATGGTAACAGACATTGGTGGTATTTCCGATTAACAGAAAATCTGTGATAGCCTATATTTGTTCCGACTGTAATGTTAACTTCCAAAACACTCGTGAACTGATCAATGACTAAATCACGAAGAGCAGAGTAGCAGACGCCGTTTTAAAGCAAACGATCCAATTGACCAATTCTCCTTTGGCGGCATTGGCGCCCATCTTTTGTAGAATGAAAACAATGCTCTCCATTCCGTATATGCGGGTTGCGGGACTGAAATGAAAAAAATTATCCAACGATGCAACACAGATGCAACACTACAAAATTAATGAAAGAACACACCTTCGAGACTTTGAATCTGAACCTTCTCTTTGGCTTCTCTCATGATATAAACTTCTTGTAACTGTTAACTGCTCCTAGGTTTTTCTTTCTCTACGCCAGATTTAGATGAAACCATAGGATGAAACTAAAAAGAAAAACGTATTTTAAGCCCAATTATTTTTAAAAAATCTACCTTTATTTTCATACCTGCGCAGCATAAGGAATGTTTTTGCTCCAGTTTAACGTGTCTTTTTGTTTCTTTAACGCCATTAGTCTGCAGAGCGGTTCTTTTCTCTTCTTTCAACACCTGACACAGCCGCAAATATGAGCAAAGTAACAAAAAGAATTTTAAAAAGATCATATACAAAACGTCATTCTGACTGTTCGGCAACCGATTGTTCATTCTCGATCTCAAGGGAATATCAAGCTGCAAGTTCGATAAGCTCACATTTCGCGTAATCTTCTGATAATCCCTAAGGTTTACTTAACTTTAGCCGGCTCTCTAGTTTTGCGCTCACCCTCGTCTCCTGGGAAAGGGCATCACTTAATTGTTTCCGCAAATAGGACAAAAAAAATTGAAAAATTCGTTACAATATGAGACACTTCATAAGATACATACATAAACGAGTCTCTAGGCGAAACGGCAACTTCTCTGAGCGAGAAAGGGGCCCAGGTGAGAGATGCACACTCTAATTTTTTTGGCCTTTAGTAGCGTTTTGATAAATCGTACTAAGCCTCTTCGTTCGTGCTAAGTACCCTTAGTAGCAGGGGCGAAATCAAAAGCATAGAAAATACCTGTACACCAGAAGCAAAAAATATGTACGTATTATTAAACGTTGGGGTTGTTACGCGGGGAGTGTTTCGGCCCGCGTACGCCCCAATGGAGATTTACCTGTTTTACCGCCTTTCCCTGCACCCACCATCGTAGGCAGAGAGTAGAATCGAATAGTCCCGTTGCGCTTTGGCCAGGGGGTGAAAGGACGAGGCTTTAGCCGAGTCGTCCCCCGTCGGCCAAATGCGCCAACGGTAGCATGCTTGTCAATTTTTCAGAAAAGCTATTGGAGCTTTTTCGTTGGGGTTGTTCCCCAACCATTTCAGAACTTCATCTTCCGTCTTCTCAAAGCACCTAAGTACCTTACGACGAACCCTTGCCTCGTAGCTTAAAGGGATAACCCTCGAAGAAACAAATTGGAGAAAATATAATATCTAAAAATACAAAATAATACTAGTCTGTGCTGGTCCCGACTGGCGAGCTGCTGGAAAACTGGCGTCGAATGTTAGAGAAACGAGATTTAAGATGAGAAATCAATTGCCACACAGTTCGATACTTTGAACGTACCAGAGCACAGGCCGAAAATAAGTTGCACCAACACAACCAGACAACTGGCAATTTCCCAACTGTTACATAAAAATTTTTGCAAAGTCTTGCCGAGGGTTGAGTGTTTGCGATCACTTTCTGTATTATTGGAGATTACGTCGAAACCGAAAGAGTAGAATCGAATAGTCCCGTTGCGCTTTGGCCAGGGGGTAAAAGGACGAGGCTTTAGCCGAGTCGTCCCCCGTCGGCCAAATGCGCCAACGGTAGCATGCTTGTCAATTTTTAAATCTAGTGTTACCGAGTTAACAAAAACGAAATGAACACTAATTACAGTAATTAACTAAATAATTTAAAAAAAATAGAGCCATAAATTTTAGAAGGCTGTAGCAATAATCTTATGTGTGGACTTGGGTGTGTCAATCGAGAATATTCTTTGCATTGTAATGTTTGATTTGTGTGTGTGTTTTAAATAAAGAACAAGATCTTAAATTGTAAACGAGATTTGTATTGAAGGACTTACAAGGCAGGATACAGAAGACAGCACTGAACTTATCGGGGTTTGGGGTGAGTTTATATAAGGAGGGGTAGGTTAGGGTGTGGTCGAAGTTTCATCCCTGAGGGATAGAAACTTCGACGGGCTTCCAGGGTGGTGGTGCAATCATTGCACCATCACCCTGAATTAGGGTAAGGAATTCGGGGTTACAGGGAGAAACAGGTTTACGAAAACATCCTACGTGACTATTGTCACGTAGACCATTACACTCCTTCCCCTTTTCCAAAATGGGACCATATACCAAAAAAACAGGTCATAATAAAGCACTACAATAAAAGAAAAGACTACGTGCAAACATTTTTTTAATTTTTTTTTAAACTTTACTTTTTTTTTCCTTTGGTGCGTCCATGGCAGCGTCCCATTCCGCACCTATCCAATCTTGCTCCGCTTTTTTTATGCGGGCAAGCTCTTCTCGCATCCGGTTACTCCGGATGTAGCTTTCTACGTTGTACTCTTCGATGATCCTTTTCCTTGTGGCCGCCGCTACTTCCACAGGTATCGGAGGTAGTGGGGGAAGTTTCTGAAGCTGTAGCTCGATGTTCCACGGGCGTCCTATAAAAGGAGGGGTGGAGGGTCTTCTTTTTTCTTCTTCTTGTCTTTGTTTCAAATCGATCCAGTAGTTTTCCCAATACTCTTCTTCTTCGCTGTTTAACGAGCTAAGCTCGTCGTCGTCTTCTTCTTCTTCTTCGTCTTCTTTGCCTTCTTCTTCTGCTTCCTCTGCAACTTCTTTCACTTTTTCTTCTTTTTCGGCCTTCTTTTCTTCTTCTTTTCCTTTGGGTGTCGCTCCTTCTTCCTCGTAGTAGGCTCCGGATAAAATGTGGGATTTGCCACGTCCCAACCCATATTGTGGGGTGGAAGTGGTCACTTCGTCGCTCGTGG
Organism: Ceriodaphnia dubia; assembly: GCA_022539655.2. NCBI lineage: Eukaryota > Metazoa > Arthropoda > Branchiopoda > Diplostraca > Daphniidae > Ceriodaphnia > Ceriodaphnia dubia. The sequence goes on along the minus strand of JAKUCG020000192.1, from coordinate 138,170 downwards.
TGACACTGATCGTCACCACACAGACGTCTTTTTGTGATTGAGACATGTCTGTTTTTTCTTCTTGGTTTGATTGTTGGATGTGGAGTGTCGTGTCTTGGGGTTGATTGGTTTATATAGGGGTAGGATGAAGGTTAACATCAAGGTTATTAGGAAAATCTTGTAGTTACTAAGGGTATTCAAGTAAGGGTAAACAACTTTTAACTGCTGTAGGGAAGGGTGGGTTAAATGTACGAATAAGGGAAATTCCTTTTTCAGTGCTGATTTTTTATTTTTTTTTTTTTTTTTTTTTTTTTTTTTTAATGTGAATTTTAGTTACTAAGGGAATCTACACATTTAATATGGAGGGAATATTTGCTTACATCGTATTTGGATCGCAAGGGCAATGATCTTCCCAAACGAGTCCTTTACCTACGACGTAGCTACAATGTTTATGTGAGTGTGCGATTTCAACAGGAGGGACATTTGAAACTACTGGAGGGTTATGACTGGAGGGCATGATAGATGTTAGCATTGGGGAAACAAGTTCGATGGGGGCATCTTGTCTATTTCGTTGCAAACGTCTACGTTCTAAGAAGTCGTTAAATAGTTTTAAAAGTTTTGGAAGGGGATTAAACAAAATTAAAAGTCTAACTGTGATAAGAAATAACACAAAGCTAATTACTGAAATGACAATGATTTTTAAGTACTTGGTCCAACTAAACATTTCTCCAATTTTACTTTCTTGTTTCTTATTCATGACCAAGTCTGAGAGGGAGTTAGTATTTGTGTCTTGAATTCGACCAATTAAATCGTTTAAGACGTTTAATTGCTCGAGATCTGAAATAGTATGAGCGGGGTGGGCATGTGAAGCATAGTCGTAATCTTTTAAGGGTAGTTCTTCAAAATGAGATAATAAATTTAAATTTGGAGTGTGAATGTTTGGCTTTTGTTCAATCCAATCATTCCTTTCTGTGTTATGGACCCAATGATAAGTTTTTCCGTTCAAGTTTACTAAATTTGATTTCCAAAAACATTTTGAAAAAGGATGTAAAGACCATCCGTCTGTTCCAATTGTATAATTTTTACTATTAAAAATGGTAAATGGCTGGAAGCCACAACGAGTTTCTACTGCGGTGATGTTCAATCTTTGTTTCTTACATTCCTGTAGCAACAGAGATTGACCAAGACCTTGAATTCTTGAACAAACGGGTAACTGCAGTGTTGATGCTGCGAGTAGTCCATTTGTTTGAGACAATGTTATAGCCTGTATTCGTCTAATGGTTGATAGTTGGCAATACATTTGCCTAATTTCCTCAGCAAGTTTGTTTTCTTGATCAATCACGATTCCAGCTTTAAACTGTTCGTGTAACGGAGAAAGCAAACCTTTAACTAACTCTGGTAATTGGTTTAATAATGCACTAGAGTTATTTGCTTCTTCGTTTACTATAATCTTTTTAGTTGGTGTTTCTTTTGGGCGCTCTTGTTTAGCTTCACCTTCTGCCCTACTTTGTGTTGATTCTTGTCCCTTTAAACTTACAAGGTTAACTTTCGATTGGTCTAAACGGGTTTCGTCAATGGTCGATGCGCTCGGCGCATTAACTGGTTCTGTTCTCTCACTGGTCTCATCTACTACTTGTTGACCTTGATCGTTTGTTGACTTTAAAGTTACTTGTGATTCAGCTAATATTGCGGTTGAACGTACTGTGACTGGTTCTATTCTATCTACTTCATCAAAATTTTGAAGAGTTTCTTTTAATGGAGGAGACTCGTAATCTCCGTATTCGTAACCTAATTCTTCTTGTGCGGGATCATTACTTCTCGGGTTTACTACGTGACTCTCGTTATGAGTAGTCTTGTCTGAGCTGTTTTGTCGTTCTATGAGAGTGAAATTTTCTAATTTTATAACGTTTTCGGTTGTCGCCTGTGTTGTAGTAGTCGTAGGTTTTACAGTAGTCGTAGTAGTCGTTGGAATTGTGGTAGTCGTTGGGTTAGTAGTTTGACGGGTTGTTATTTGTGTTGTGGTTGATAGAGTGGTTGTAGTGGATTTTTGGGTTGAAGTAGTAGTTGAAGGTTTTGTTGTAGTAGTCGTTATGGGTCTGAATGTAGTTCTGGTACCGGTTGTTGTGGATTTTGGGTTTGTTGTGGTTGCAATTGTTGAGGGCATCGAGGTTGTTGTACTATGGGTAGTTGTTTTGGTCGTGACTGTGAGTGGAGTAGTTGATTTTGTTGTTGAAATTTGAGTACTAGTTGTTGTGGATTTAGTGGTTGTGATTGTGGGTTTACTAGTAGTGGTAGAACTTGTGCTAGTGGTTGGTTTGGAAGTAGTTGAAGTCGTTGTAATTTGTGTTATTTTAGGAGTCGTGGTACTTTGTGTAATTGTTGGTTTAGTGGTTGTGGAACTTTGTGTGGGTTTAGGGGTATTTGCCTTTGTAGTACTTTGTATGGTTGGCTTAACTATGGACGTAGGTGTTGGGGTAAAATCGGGTGCGTCGAATTCTGTGTCAGTGTGTGATTCAAATGCCATACGATTAAGGATTGTAGGCATTTTCGGCAAGGGCATGTTGAAAGTGATAAAAATATTACGCAGTTCACGGGCTCTATCGGCTGTTAAAAATGGTTTTGTCGTCGAATTGAGTAGCATCGGGTTATAAAACTCGAATTGCCATTTTTGTCGTCGTAACTTTTGGTCTTCGCCACAATCGCCTAAGTGGAGTAGTTTCGTCAATACGGTGTGTTGTAGGCATTTCCCAGAATAAAGTTCAATAAATTGTCCGGTTTGCATGTCTCTTCCGAAAAGAGAACTGTGCTCGTTGCATTTGCCCAAATTTGAATCGGTTTCGTTGACGGAAAGGCATTTATTAGTGCCAAATAATCTAATTGTAAAATCTGCTGAGTATTCGAAATTTTGTAAAGGTTCGTCATCGAAGCATGATTTTAAGAATATTCCATCTTTGTTGTCGGTACTCGTTACACAATGTTTGTTATGTTTGTTTCTTTTGTTAATAAGTTTTCCCCAGAAATAAACATTATCTATGTCCTGAATTGTCTCTGTATCTGCGCTTCTAAGTTCATTGGTTGTAAATTCTAAATCTTCTAAAGAGGGTAACGGATTATTTCTAAGAAATTCCGGGTTAATATATTTTCAATTTTCCAAGTTTGAATGTTTCGATTATTACTGGAACACGGGTTTAAGATGACTCTACGTTCTTTTAACATTGGGTCTTCGATTCTACTAAGGACTCTAGTGGAAGCTGTGAGACATAGATTACTATTGATTTCTACTATAAGATGTTCAGAACTATCGATTAACCATTTAGATTTACTATATTGGCATTGTAGTAAAATAACTGTTAGATCGGGCTGAGCTGTAAAGCATAGGTCTGAATTGGTTTTTCTAATTGTTCTATTTGTTAAGTACTCGAATGATTGAATATTGGGGTCTTGTAATTTCCCATTTGAACTTTGGAATGATGGTGTAAAAACTCTAGTGGTTATATATAGTTCAGTGCCAGGTAATGTCGCTGATAGAAAATAATCATCTGGGTCTACTGGTTTAATCGACCCCCATGCGTAAATGTTATCGTACCGTTTTCTGTTTTCCTTTAAAGCTAATTCATTTAACGCTTGATCATAAGTCTGGATATTTCTACGTCGTCTAAAGTGATTAAAAAGGGGCATTCCTAAAGCTATATAAGTGTTTGGAACTCCTATTACTTTGTATGTATTATTTATAGTATTACATATGGATCCAATTTGCGTTTCGAATAAAATTTCTAATTGCCTATCTTTGTCTACTAAGCGTCCATATTTTTGGCCATCTACTTTTGTTTTTGATAGTTTACCATTACCAGCTATGATTGTTTCAGTACCACAGTTTAATTCTGGGCCTGTTTTAGGCTTATGCCAAACTATTGTGTTATGATTAAATACAAATTTTTCATCTTCTACGCTAACATTATGGTATCCAAATGGTGACATTATAGGACCATTGGGAGTTTCCTGACGCAAAGTTATTTCATGAGCTAAACAGTTTACTACGGAGTATTCACGAATTGTATTCCAACTTCCTTCTCCTTTCGGTTCTTGCACAAAGCTATAGGTCTTATCGTTTTTCAAAATTCGGTTGCCTGCACAAGTCAGACTGTTGACCATATCCCAACATTCTGATTGGCTAACTTCTCTCGTGGTGTGAAAGTGTTCTGTATCATAAGAGCCTATCCAGAAAGAACCTGTTATACGCTTCGTAAGTACCCATTCGGAACAGGAAAGTCCTGTCCAAGCTAAATTTGTTGTAAGTTTTGTCATTATTTTATATTTCGCGGGTTTTTTAGCTTGCATTGGGTAATCTTCATGTGGTTGTGAACAATATTTCGGGTCGGTTAAATCTAAAAGTCCTCTAGTACTAGGTTTACTACAATCGCACGCGGTCATGTAGATAGATTCCACGGTTAGTGAGAATAAGATTATGAGTAGACTTACATATAGGGTTGGGCTCGCCATCTGTATAAAACAGAAATATATTTTAGAATCGTCTTGTTGGACGAGTTGATTGTCGTAGGTTGTATCGTGTTGTAGTCGTAGGTGTAGGACTTCGGGGTCGGTATGACCGGAAGTTGACAGTAGGTCGTCTGATTGGTCTGGACATTGCTGTCGAATTTAGGTAGTTATTCGCGGACGTTTGATTAGGTAGAAATTTCCATTGATAGTGATTCGGTATAGCGAAACCATGTGGTAATTGATTCCGTACTCTTTCTAATTCCTTCATCATCTCCATGTTGTGTCTATGAGACCGTGTGTTGTATATGTGCGGTATATCGCCACTGGCATTTCTGAATGCTTGTACCGGCTGTCCGTACCGTCTTACAGGTTGTCTGTACGGCATTTCTCTTCTGGTAGTTTCCTGTTTCTTTATTTCTCTCTCTGTCTCTGTTTCATTCTTTGTCCTAATTTTTCCTTGATTTTGTCGCGATGTAACCGTAGGGTATGGTAATGAATGACCTTGGCGCTCCACTGTCTTTGGTGGGCGTCCTCTCCGTTTTGGTTGTTGTTGCTGTTTGTTGGTTGCTTGCTGTCCCATTGATCGCTCTGCCTCTAATGGTTTTTGTGGAGCAGGGGCAGTATTTTTCCTCGGGCGACCTCTGCGCTTTTTCTCAACTGGGACTGTTTCTACCTTACTTTCGACTTCTTGCAATTGTTCGTCTTTCGCTGGGGTATTAGAGTTATCAGTCGCAATGAACTTCTTTAATCTATTTACATGAACTACAAAACGATCTTTTCTCTTAACTTCTTTTGCTTCTATCTCATAATTTAATGGAGAAAATTGTTTTATTATTACATAAGGGCCTATCCAACGATTTTGAAATTTTCCTGTCGTTGGTGGAGATTTTAATAGTACGATATCTCCTACCTTGTAAGATTGAATTTTACTATGGGTATCATAATGTTCTTTTTGTTTTATTTGTGCCTTTAATAAATTATTTCGAGCAAATTCTAAAGACTTCTGCCACTGTTGTTTGTATATCTCGTTATGGTTTTCAGTCATTTGATAGCGTCTACTTATTACGTATTCGTTAGGCAAAATGGGTTCTCTACCATAGAAAAGATAAAAGGGTGTTTGTTTAAGAGTTGCTTGTTCCGTTGAGTTATAAGCTAATGTTACAAAAGGAAGATATGTGTCCCATTTTTCTGGTTCTTCATTGACATAGCAAGCAAGCATGTCACAGAGTGTTCTATTAAATCTTTCTACTAGTCCGTCTGTTTGTGGATGATAACTAGTTGTTTTTATTTGCTTAATCTTAAATAATTCACATATATTTTTAACTAAAATTGATAAGAAATTCGTTCCTTGATCGGTTAAAACATTTTCTGGTGCGCCGTATTTTGATATAACTTCATTTACAAAGTGTGCTGCCACAGTCGGTGCTTTCTGATTCACCATTGGTATAGTAATAGCAAATCTAGAGGCATAGTCCGACAATACGAGAATGTACTTATTACCATTTCTACTTTCTTGAACTGGTCCTACTATATCCATAGCAATCCGTTCCCAAACTCGTTCGGCGGGTTGCAATGGTTGTAGCGGAGCCTTACTTTCCCCGGTTGCTTTCCGTTTTGCGCATGTCACACAATTGTTGACGCATGATCGACAACGGTCTGCTTCCATTGGGGCCAATAGTAACGTTTTTTAATTCTGGCTATAGTTTTAGCTATTCCCAAATGTCCTGCTAGCATGTGATCATGATTCAATTCTAAAATTTCTTTAACTCTATTCTTGGGTATAACTAAACGTGTTTCTTTATAAACTAATTCTCCTGTTTCTAAAACTTGATAATTTCCTGGACTGGTTTCTGGGTTCTCTTTTAAACTTTTTATTATTTTCGTACAATATTCGTCATTTCCTTGGTCAACTATCCAATTTCCTTCTGTCCCTTCAAGAGCAGTTACCAAAACAGGAGGTACTGGTATGCGACTAAGACAATCAGCGTTTTGATTCGTCTTGCCGGCACGGTATCCTATTTCAATATTATGCTCTTGAATTTTGAGCGCCCATCTGGCAAGTCTGCCAGCTGGTTCCACCTTGCTCATTAACCATTCTAAAGGCTTATGATCAGTGAACACGGTAAATTTACGCCCATATAGATAAGGTTTGAATACTTCTATCGCGTGTATTATTGCGTATGCTTCTTTCTCAGTTGTTGACCATTTCGCCTGTCTGTCGTCTAAATGTTTCGACGTATAGGCTATGACGACCTCCTGGTCGCCGGATCCTACTTGATCCCCTGACTGAGGTGGACTTTGTATCTGGGCTAACACTGCTCCTATCCCGTATCCTGAAGCGTCCGTATGGATGATAAATTCGCGCGTAAAGTCCGGATACCTCAGAATAGGCGTGGACGTGAGACAGTGTTTGATACAATTAAAGGCGTCCCTTTGTGAGTCCCCCCATTCCCAAGCTACATTTTTTCTCGTTAGCATCGTTAAGGGATGAGCTTTGTCAGCAAAAGCTCTTATAAACTTTCGGTAATAGCTAGCTAAGCCTAAGAAGGAACTTAACTCCTTCGAATTACGGGGTTCAGGATAGTCGATAATGGCTTTGACCTTTTTCTCGTTTGGCGCAACACCTTCGGTTGATACTACATGTCCTAAATAATCTATTTTATCTTTAAAGAATTCACATTTTTTCAGTTTCAGTTTTAATCCATTTATGGCTAGCAGTCGAAATACGGTCGCGAGATGCTTGATATGATCATCTATCGATTTGCTAAATACGATAATGTCGTCCAAGTAAACTAAGGTTGATTGGTAAAGGACAGGTTTTAAAATTTTGTTCATCAATCTTTGAAAAGTGCCTGGAGCATTTGTCAATCCGAACGGCATTCGGTTAAACTCGTACTGTCCGTATTCACAAATGAAGGCTGTTTTATGCTTATCTTCTTCCTCAATTTCAATTTGCCAATAGCCACTAAATAAATCCAAAGTACTAAAGAATTTTGCTCCATGTAATGCGTCAATCGTGTCATCAATGCGTGGAAGTGGGTATCTGTCCTTAACCGTTGCCTTGTTTAACTGGCGATAATCAATACAAAATCTCATTTCGCCTCCCTTCTTTGGTACCATTACTACGGGAGCTGCGTATGGGCTCGTACTTTCTCTAATAATATGATGAGCCTCCATTTCGTCTATATGGCTTCTTACTACTATTTTTAAACTTTCAGGCGTTCTACGCAATGGTAAATTAATTGGTTTCGAGTTCTCTGTTGTAATCTTATGTTTAATGGCACATGCCATACCTAATTCGGACATTTTCTCTGCAAAAAGATTGCTATTGTCGAATAAAAGTTGTCTAACTGCTTGCAAATGTTCTTTCGGGACGTGTGGTAGATTAAACTTTTCCTCTGGTTCAATACGGATATTATATAAAGGTTGAACAGGCAATTTTAAGCTTTTAGTTTGCTCGTTATACTGATAATCAAGGCTTCTTTTTTTGGTATTAATTACTATATCAAGATTATGTAGAAAATCTATTCCCAAGATACATCCTTCGTCTAAATGTTCTAATATGTAAAAAGTATGTTTATAATCATGTTGGTTCGATAATTTTATTTCTATTTCGTATATCCCTTTAACCTTGATTACATCTCCTGATACCGTTTTAAATACAGGTTTAGTATTTCTGTTTTTGTCTACCAGTTTTTCGAAAGGTAGTTTTTTAAGTAAGCTTAAACTTATGAAACTAGCTGCGGCACCTGTATCTACTAATGCTTGTGCCTTAACATTATAAAAAGTGATAGGTATACGAATAAGTTGTGGAAAAGATTCAAGATTTATATGGTTAATGTTAATTTTTCGCTTTATTACCGGACCTAGTGCGCTGATGGCGCTGGCTGATCTTTTCTTGGAGCGTAACATTCTCTTTCTATGTGTCCTCTTTTACCGCAGTTATAACAGTCTTTATCTCTATTATAGTTAACTCGGTATGTATTGGGACGTTCTTGACCGTTACGTGGTCCTGAGTTATTATTCGGGTAATTGTTTTGTCTGGGCCTATTGTTTCGGTAACCTGCGTTCGATTGTTGTTGTGCGTTGTACGGGTGATGGCTATACGTTTGTGCCGGAGGAGGACCGTAATAGGCAGGGGCTTGTGTTTGCTGTGGGTGTTGTTGGTTAGGATATTGAACAGGATGTTGAATATAAAACTGGTTATTCCAAGGAGGTGGGTAGGGATAAGACGCTTGATTCGAACGGTAGTGTGAGTTTGGACGGTTCTCACCGCGCGGGTTATTGTATCTCCCTGACCTTGATTGTCGCTCCCTATCTGGGTTTTGTGAGTTTATATTCGAATGGCCAGTACCTTGAGGCTGCGAGAAGCTGTTGCCTCGATTTCGTGTTTGACCGTCGTTAAATCGGACCTGGCTGTTTGGTCGACTTGGCCTTCGATTCCCGGATTTGTTGGAAAAGTTGTTAACTACGCCCACAGTTGTTTCGGGTTCTTTTTCCTGTAGATCAGGAGTAGTTTTATTCGTAGTCATCAGAATTTTAACTTGTTGTCGCAAGAGTTCAATTTCGGTCTCTTTATGTGCTAGTTCTTTTGTCAAGTCGTGTTTTGTGGTTACTGCAGCTACTACGGATTTATTTGTCTTTTCTTCATGGATTTCCTTATTGATAACTATACTTTCGGCAGTAAGTGCGATATCGCAAACTTCGTCGTATCCTGGGTCTTTGGTCATACGAGGCCATAACTCTTCTTTTATTTTTGGCAATAACCCATTTAACAAGATATTTCGCTTCTTTTCATCCCTCATTTTCTTTACACTTTTGCTAAGATCTATTGTTTCGTCCGAGGGGTTATCTGACAAGCTCGCTAATTTTCCGTATACGTCATCGAACATACTGTTGATTCCGGAAATGAAAGACTTTGTTCGCTGCCCTGGTAATTGAGCTAAATTATGAAGGGTGTTCTTTAGTTTATCGATATCGGATTCATTCTGGAATCTTTCTATAATGCTCTTTTTCCATGTTTCATAATCGTTTCCATCAAAGTCTCTAATAAATTCCTCCAACCATTCAGCAGCTTCTCCTCTCAACCGTTGGGAGAAGTATCTGATTTTTTCTTCCTCATCCCACTTATTTAAAATTGCTAAAGTCTCGGCTTCTCGTAACCAACTTGTTACTAAGGGGTCTGTTTCCTTTCCACTAAATATGGGTATAGCCTGTTTGTCTTCTTTCGTAAAAAGTTGACCTAGTCCTTTAACAATCGGTTGAATGGAAATGTTTCCGCCCTGTTCTTCTCCGTCATCGCTATGAGTTGACATTTCGTTACGGTACTGGTCTAATTCGGCTTCTAAGTCGTTTGCCCTACGGGTCTGTATCTGTAACTGGTTGTTTAAACTTTCTACCGCGTCTTCTAAAACTCTGATCTTTTCTTCGTCGGTACCTGTTAATTCTCCTGACAAGGTTTTATTATATAGATCAAATGAATCAAAATTTTCTGTTGGATTGGAAGCGTTAGCTAGTTGTAGTTTCGCTAATTGATCTTTAAGGTTTTCTATATTATCTTGGTATACTTTTTCGAGTTCTGCCTGTTTACCTAAATCTAATCGGGCGGTTTCTAATTCTTTACGAGTGTTTTGATACCGGTTCTTATAATCGAGTTTGGAAACGTGGGCCCTATCTATTTCGTTTTCAAGAGTTCTTGTTTCTTTCTGTAATGTTTTAACGTTTTCTTGCTCTGTAGACAGGGATTCTTTTAAGGTTTTAACTTCTTCCGCTAATTCTTTGTTAGTTTCGGTTTCTTTAGTTAACTGGTTTTCAAGTTGGGCCTTTAAGTTTTTGAGATCAGCGTAATCGTCGTGAGCCTGTTTTAGTTCGTTTTCTTTCTCTGTCTTCTGCTCTTCTAACTCAGTTATTTGGGAACTATATTTATTTAGGGTATCTTTTAGTAGTGCTACTTCAGCTTTAGCTTTGTCACAGTTATTTTCACTGTCGCTTACTAAAGAATCGATATGCGCGTTCGCTGATGAGAGCGAGTTAGTGATATATTCAAGTTGCCTTTTTAAGGTATCTTTTTCGGTTTCGCTTTCTTTGAGAAGTGTGACAAGATTTTCGATATCTAGTTGCTTAGTTAGCCACTCTTTTCTTTCCTCACTTAATCTTTCTTCAACACGTTTTTCAACAAGCGCTTCTACTTTGGCTAATTCCTCGTTTAGTTGCGATACGGTTTCACTATGCTTTGCTTCTCGTACCAAAACTTCTCGGTGAAAAATAATTAATACTTTTGATGAAAATTCTGAATTTTTACTGTGTAAGATATCTAATTCCGCCAACAAGTTGTCAAATAATTTAAATTTTCCTTTCAATTCAATGAGATTTTCTCGTAAAACTTTTTTACTGGTGGCGATATGTTCATGTGTGATTAGGTTTTTCCCATAAGTAGGTACACCGAGATATTGTTTATAGAGGGTAAATACGTACGCAATTAAAGTATTGACTGTTTTGTTATATGCAAAAGAACGCAACGAATGGAGTTGACTTCTAGTACTAACGTCTAATTCTTGATTACGGTTTTTAGCTTCGAGTTCAATAGATGCTTCAAAAGCGGATAAAAAATCGTCTCTTACTTTCTTTTCTTCCTTGTTCAGTCGTTTTTCAAAGTTACTTTCGTAAATGGTATGATCAGTAAGTTCGTGTAATTCGAGGGACGGGTATAGTCGGGTGAGTGCTGTCACATTTGTCCCTGACGGTTTATCTGTCATTGAGTAATAAAATTTTTCCTACCTTGAAATGCGTAGTGAAGATTGGTTCTTGAAGCACTTTTATATGCGCAAGTTTAAGTTTCTCTTACTTGAAGTTTACAAAATACAATCTTTTCTAAGTCTTTAATAAAACACACCAAACATTACTTGAAAAATTAAAGCCACTCCTGGTTGGCTCGCCAAATGTAATGTTTGATTTGTGTGTGTGTTTTAAATAAAGAACAAGATCTTAAATTGTAAACGAGATTTGTATTGAAGGACTTACAAGGCAGGATACAGAAGACAGCACTGAACTTATCGGGGTTTGGGGTGAGTTTATATAAGGAGGGGTAGGTTAGGGTGTGGTCGAAGTTTCATCCCTGAGGGATAGAAACTTCGACGGGCTTCCAGGGTGGTGGTGCAATCATTGCACCATCACCCTGAATTAGGGTAAGGAATTCGGGGTTACAGGGAGAAACAGGTTTACGAAAACATCCTACGTGACTATTGTCACGTAGACCATTACAGCATCCTGGGACATATTCTGAATGATTGCTTTCACAGAATGTCCTTTAGAAAGCCATTTTTTAATGTTGTTAAGCTTTGAAAGCAAGTCATGGTGCTCGATTTTATCTTTAATGGTAATCATCTTGGCAGTTTTACTTTTTGAAGTACTTCTATCTGTATATACAAATAACAAAAGTTAGGGAGTTAGAAAGTTAATAGTAATATGAGATCAAAAGAAACCATGTTCGTTGAAAGGTAAGGCATTTTGTGAAGAATACTCAATGCACGACAATCTTGGTATCAGTGAACCACATAAATTATTTGTGATGTTGCATGCCTTAATTGTGTGTAGACAAGTTGTAGTTTTGATTATCACAATGCACCTAAAAGCTTGGTTCATGATACCCCCCATGATTTCAATGAACTAAATATACAGATAGTCTTTCTTGAATTGTAAACATAAAACCAGTTAAATGAGAATGACTTCTTTGTTTTGATTTCGAAAACAAATTCGTCTGGTTTCAAACCAACGTTGCCATCGTTGCGCAAAGGGCTTCCATTTTTAAAGATTGGTTACGTGAATATTCGAGGAAAGTTACAATTCACCAGTAAGTTCACGAGTAAATTCACTTATTTGATGTATTCGAAAAACTGATAGAGAGCTTCCAACTAAATTATCTGACGAACGAAGGACGCTAGAATGTCATACAAACTCTCAAAATGATCCTATTAACTCTTCCTTCAATAATATTGTAACAGACGTTGGGGGTCTCTGCGATTTATAAAGTAATGGCCATAAGATGGACTACGCAATTTTTCTAAAACTGATAGAGCTTCCAACTAAATTATCTGGAGAACGAAGGACGCTAGAAGGGCGTACGAAGTCTCAAAACGATCCTATTGACACCTTCTTCAAATATATGGTAACAGACCTTGGTGTTATTTTTGATTAAAAAAGTTATGGCCATTAGAAAAACTGTGATATACTCTATACTCTCATCGCTTTTTCCTTTCTCCTATGCAAAACATTAAAAAGATATTTATGGGACACATTCGTGAGAACAAGGGCTTGAAATTGGGACCAAGCACGACCTTCTGTAATCTCCCATTTAAGTTTATGCTCATTGGGAAGTTGATAGACAAGAAATCTTTGATGGAACCTACTCTATACTTGAATCGCCCCACTGCATCCCAGAGGCAAGACCAACAAATGATTTTTCTAGAGCAAGGGAAGAGAATCATAAGCTTCAAATTGGGACCAAGCACGACCTTCTGTAATCTCCCATTTAAGTTTATGCTCATTGGGAAGTTGATAGACAAGAAACTGTTGATGGAACATTCTCTATACTCTCAGCGCTATTACTTTTGCCAGAGGGCAAACACCACCAAGGTATTTATGGAACACATTAAGGAGGCCAAGAGCTTCAAATTGGGACCAAGCACGACCATTTTTAATCTAGCGTTTGGGATTAATCTTATTCGGAAATTGGTAGACAAGAAATTATGTATGGAACATATTCTATATTGTAATCTCTACATCTTTCCCCATATGCCAAACATCACTAAGATATTTATGGAGAACGCAAAAGAGATCGAGAGCTTCAAAATGGGACCAAGCACGACCTTTTTTTATGTCGCATTTAGGATGAACCACATTTGGAAGTTGATAGACAAGAAATTAATAATGGAACATGGAACATTTTTACGATTTTGTCCATTATTAAAACTTTCCCAGAAATACAAGATTTTGGTGGTAAATGACCCATAGATTACGAAAATCGACATCATTTTAATTAGAATTGGCTTCTAATGGGCGAAAAAACGAGAAAATTAATAGCCTATTTTATTTTTTCCTCTATTTTGCTGTACGAGTAATAGATCTGGTTGATATTTTCACTGTACATAGAGGACATTAAAAGTATCATTTTCTGATAAAGTTCTTTATTCTTACGTCATCGGGTTTTCAAGTTTTCTCGTTTAAGCTGTAAATTTTACCTTCTAAATCAAATAGAGGGCAAATGGTAGTAGATACCGCGAATACGAGTGCAGCACGAGAATCTGCATGAAAAACTACACTTGTAGTGTTGTTTTTGCTTCAAGTTGAAGAACGGTCTCTATGAAACAAGTAACTTTGCAATCCTTGCTGAGCATACCACGGGCTTTACATACGCACGATATTTTAGGAGCACATACATTAAACCAAAGCTTCAAATTGTGACCAAGGACGTCCTTTTCTAATGTCGCGTTCCATGTAAAACCCAGGCGGTAGTTGAAGGACGGTGTGGATGAAATATCGATCATATTGCAATCCTTGCTGCGCGTTTCACGGGCTGAACATCACCACCATATTTTCGAAACACATAAAAGGGACCCAAAGCTTTAAATTGAGACCAAGGACGTCTTCTTCTAATGTTGCGTTCCATGTAAAACCCAGTCGGTAGTTGAAGGACGGTGTGGATGAAATATCGAACATATTGCAATGCTTGCTGCGCCTACCACGAGTTTTACATACCAACCATATTTTCGAAACACATAAAAGGGACCCAAAGCTTCAAATTGAGACCAAGGACGTCTTCTTCTAATGTTGCGTTCCATGTAAAACCCAGTCGGTAGTTGAAGGACGGTGTGGATGAAATATCGAACATATTGCAATCCTTGCTGCGCCTACCACGAGTTTTACATACCAACGATATTTTGGAAGCACATACAAGAGACCAAGAGCTTCTAATTGAGACCAAGTACGTCCTCCTATCTTCTCTCCTTCTCTGTTAACCGGCGTCAGAATTTGAAGAATGGTTTCTATGAAACAAGTATTTTTGCAATCCTTGCTGCGCCTACCATGGGCTTTACATACCAACGATATTTTGGAAGGACATACAAGAGACCAAGAGCTTCAAATTGAGACCAAGTACGTCCTCCTATCTTCTTCTCTTCTCTGTAATTCGTAGTAAGAATTTGAAGAACGTTGTCTATGAAACAAGTAACATATTGCATCACCTGAATGTAGTAGAACAGCTCTAAGCTTATTTTTCTGAGGTGTTTAATGACCGGCCCAACAATTTGCGGTATGATAATGAACGCAGGAAACTTCCATGCCATGGAAAACTTTTATTTTCCCACTGCAGAGGTGGATTTTCTTAGTGATGGGCACTAAAAACTTGCCGGCCGGTCGATTTTTCACCTGCATCTAGTAGAACAGCTCTTTCTCTTAATTTTCCGAAGCATTAAATGACCGGCCCAACAATTTGCGGTATGATAATGGACGCAGGAAACTTCAAATCGACCGGTACGGTATCCAATACTGAGTAGATTCAAAAAGGAGATGGAAATCTCAAGTATTCAATAGCCTGACAGTACCCTACGTTCATTATATTCACGTACAATGATGGTACGGTCATTTCAACGCTTCAGATACGGTAAAAAGAATCTTTTCTAGCATCCACAGAAGAAAATTCGACCGGTACGGTATCCAAAACTTAGTAGATTCAAATAGGAGATGGAAATCTCAAGTATTCAATAGCCTGACAGTACCCTACGTTCATTATATTCACGTACAATGATGGTACGGTCATTTCAACGCTTCAAAAACGGTAAAAATAATCTGTTCTACCGTCCACAGAATAAAAATCGACCGGTACGGTATCCAAAACTAAGTAGATTCAAAAAGGAGATGGAAATCTCAAGTATTCAATAGCCTGACAGTACCCTACGTTCATTATATTCACGTACAATGATGGTACGGTCATTTCAACACTGCAATCCTTGCTGCGCCTACCACGAGTTTTACATACCAACGATATTTTGGAAGCACATACAAGTGACCAAGAGATTCAAATTGAGACCAAGTACGTCCTCCTATCTTCTCTCCTTCTCTGTAATTCGTCGCCAGGAGTTGAAGTACGGTGTGTATGAAACAAGTAACACTGCAATCATTGCTGCGCCTACCACGAGCTTTACATACCAACGATATTTTGGGAGCACTTACAAGAGACCAAGAGCTTCAAATTGAGACCACAACAGTCACCGCCAAATGTCCTCCTGTCCTAATCTCTCTATCAAATGCGACGTCGTCGAGTATTTTTAGTTCCTTCAAAATCTTAATAATGATTGATAATAATAATAAATAAGTAAATAAAGTGGCGCCCTAATCTCTCCTCGATTTGGAATACGGCATCAAACTAAATAAAATTGAAAAAAAACGACGAAAACGAAAAAAAAATTATGAAAAAATAACTAAACTATCCCAAATCTCTACTTGACTGTTGATCTCTCCTCGCACACACATTCCATCTCCGATTGTGTATATCATCGTGTGTCAAATACCCAAATATATATATCTATGAATTGCAGGGAAAGTTATATGTTACCTTTTTCATCGTGGAACGGGGGGGGGGGGTCGTCTGGATAAAAAAGTAATAAGCATCTATAAGAGACCTGTCAGGACAGACCTGTTGGGACGTACTTGGTCCCAATTTGAAGCTTTGGGTCTCTTTTTTATTCTCTCAAAATATCGTGGCGATGTTTAGCCCGTTGTACGCGCAGCAAAGATTGCAATATTTAGCCTATTCCATTCACTTTTAAATGAAATACTAAACTAGAAGCAGGACAGTTTTAAACTATTTTAAGAACATGAACTAAAAGCAGCATAAGCATAAGTTAGAGTATAAGAGTCAAGAGGGCAAGCATGTTACCGCTGCACATTTGGCAGTCGGGGCTAGGAACTCGGCGTTCGCCTCGTCCTTTCAAGCCCCTTTGCCAAAGTGCATCGGAAAATTTAGATTCTACTCTCTGCCTACGATGCTGAGCGATGGGAGGGATACATCAAAAGGTAAACCTCCATTGGGGCGTACGCGGGGGCGAAACGACGCCCCGCGTACAACCCCAACGTCATCGTTTCTTTAGCTGCACGCTGAATATTTGTTAGTAGCTACACCCTAAGAAGGGATGTCCGTAAATACCAAAAAATTTGTCGAGGGCCCAGTGGCAAGACAGCAAATGTCCGGTGGCAGTTTGCTACATTATACCAAGTTACATTTCGAATGTTTTAGATTCAAGATTTGAACATGTGTACGAAGCACAAAGTTCATTTTGAAAAAATTTAAAAACATTGTCAAATGTTTACGTCACTGTAAAAAAACAGAAACGGACGTTTACATCAAGGGCCCAGTTGCCAGACATGCCGTCGGATATTTACAGACATCCCTTATGTTTTCCGAGACCCTTTCAGAGTTCCGATTTGGTTTACGTCTTACTATTCCCTCAACTATTGCTGGTCCTCTATTGGAATGAATAT
Source organism: Ceriodaphnia dubia (assembly GCA_022539655.2). Lineage (NCBI taxonomy): Eukaryota > Metazoa > Arthropoda > Branchiopoda > Diplostraca > Daphniidae > Ceriodaphnia > Ceriodaphnia dubia. The sequence continues at coordinate 121,160 of JAKUCG020000192.1, read as the reverse complement.
TACAACTCGTACGGTTGTATTGCCAGTTTTACAGCTGGATTTATATTTAGAATATTGGGTAAGCGCAGCTTTGTGATTTGTAAACAATAAGAGACACAGAGACTATCGTGACAATCGAGATCGCCGAGACCAGCGAGACCATCGCGATCGCGATAGTCGCGACAACCGGGACCATAGAGAGCGCAGAGACAATCGAGAGCACCGGGATGGCCATCGGGATCATCGAGAGCGACGGAGATCCCCAGACAGGTCGCGTAGGCAAGAATGCAGCCCCAGTCCACAAAAGAGAGCACGCTGTAGTAGATCACCAAAAGGCTCTTGTAGGAAATAATAAAAAAGAAGTAAACTTTAAGTTATATTTTGTATCCTTGATTCAAAACCCATGCGTACCTGCGATGATGATGCTGATTTCCAACAAACTGCTGTCTTGTCTGTCTATTCGCTCTTGATATCATCAACCATAATAGGCATGGGATATTTAAATAAACCCTTACTTTCATGTATCGCAGTCTTACTCTGAGAATAGGTGGAGTCCTCGGTCATTTCAACACCTCAAATGTGTGAAATAGAGTCTATTCTACCACCTAATGGTAAAAAATCGACTGAGATTCAACTGATCGGTATCCAAAAATGAGAAAATTGACCTTAACCAGTGAAAAACTGACTGATCCATGGCTTGCAAGCAATTTGCGGTATGATAATGAACGCAGGAAACTTCCATGCCATGGAAAACTTTTATTTTCCCACTGCAGAGGTGGATTTTCTTAGTGATGGGCACTGAAAACTTGCCGGTCGGTCGATTTTTCACCTGCGTCTAGTATAACAGCTCTTCCTCTTAATTTTCCGAGGCATTAAATGACCGGCCCAACGATTTGCGGTATGATAATGAACGCAGGAAACTTCCATGCCATGGAAAACTTTTATTTTCCCGAACTTGGTCCCAATTTGAAGCGCTTGATCTCCTCTACGTGTTCCATAAATATCATTAGTTGGTCTTGTCTCTGAAAAAGTCTGGTACGATTGCAGTATTTTACATCAGCGATTTTTCGAGTAGCCTATCATCTTCCGAATGAGCTCAATCCTGAACGCGAGATTAGAAAAGGTCGAACTTGGTCCCAATTTGAAGCTCTTGATCTCCTCTACATGTTCTATGCATATCTTTTTAATGTTTGGCTTATGAGGAAAGAAAGGGCGATTAGAGTATGGAGTATGCTATGTTTCATCAGCATTTTCTCGTCTATCAACTTCCCAACTGCCTTCATCCAAAACGCGAGATTACAAAAGGTCGTGCTTGTATGTGTGAAGGTTGTGAATGTATGTTCATGCCTATTTTCGTTTTCGTTAATTTATTTCGAGGTAAACAATTTGATGGCGTTTGATTTTATTTAGTTACACGAAACCCAAGGGACAATTACCCGACTACAACTCGCCAGTCGTCTTGCAATCGGACAGGTGCACCATGGAGGATTTCTGCAACAAACTTCACCGGACCATCATCAAGGAATTCAAATAGTAGGCTTGTTTCTCAATTATCGATGGTGCCTTCTGTCTCACAGACGTAACATTTTTTTCTCGTTCTTTTGAATAGCGCTCTTGTCTGGGGATCTTCTGTGAAACATCAACCCCAACGAGTTGGAAAAGATCACGTCCTCAACGACGAAGATGTCGTGCAAATTGTCAAAAAGGTCTGATCTTGACATGGCAATTGGCTGGGCACAATTATGGAAATATCATTCGGGAACATGAACTGACGAAATAAACGAAAAGTCTTTAGCTTCCCCATCTGTGCTCTTTTATTTTATTGATTTGTTTTTATTCAATCATTTATAAAGAACTAAGTACAATCAATTATAAAATATACAAAACACGTCCACATCCAACAGGAGAAATCGTTTCTAGAGTTTGCCGTAGAGGAAGATTACGTCCGTTCGGGTGTTTGTCGTCCGAGTATCGCCCGACACGAATTCTTCAAGGTCAATTTTGCATTTGCTTTGCCAAAGAACAGCCGAATCAAACCGATTCTGGATAAAAAGTAATAAGCAAGACGTACATCTTTTTAAAATGACTTATTCTTTGCCTCTATATAGTAGGCCTATAATAATAATCATTGCTACAAGATAATTTTGGATTTTTAAATTAGGCTATTACTGATTTGGCCATATTTTTAAAAAAGGCTAGTCGATCTGACATCTCACGGAAGAATTTTTATCGTAGGAAATTCAATTCAATCATTTATAAAGGATTACATAAAGGATTTGGTCGGCTTATAAGTTAGAGTAAGGGGCAAGAGGGCAAGCATGTTACCGCTGCACATTTGGCAGTCGGGGCTAGGAACTCGGCGTTCGCCTCGTCCTTTCAAGCCCCTATGCCAAAGTGCATCGGAAAATTTAGATTCTACTCTCTGCCTACGATGCTGAGTGAGGGGAAGGAAAAATCAAAAGGTAAACCTCCATTGGGGCGTACGCGGGGGCGAAACGACGCCCCGCGTACAACCCCAACGTTAAATGAATCTCTCGACGGCCTTGACGGCCTCGAGCAGCTCCACAAAGTGGGCCCGGATCTCCTTGCGCTTCTCGATGGCCAGCGTCAGCCGGTCCTTCATCGATTTGAACTCGTTTTTGAGACTCACCAGACGCTCAACGTTCTTAATCGTGCTCGTCGTCAGGTTGAGGAGCCCGTGGTCGCGGCGAGAGCAGCTGGGCTGGGCGAGTGAAATCAACGCTACAGGCGTCAACATCGTGGACTGCTCCCTCGCCGACGGATTTGCTAATTGATCTGCCGACTCCGTCAGCCTTTTGCGAGGGCTATTGCTGCTGCCTAGCACTGATTCAACGACACCCTGCTGCTGCCCCGCCCGTGATCGAAATGTAATTCGGCGTCCCTCCCCCTTGAATCAATTGAACCGTAGTTGTTTCTTGTTTTTCATCATTATTATTATCAATATATAATTATAATACCATTGTTGATGGAAATTCAATATAATTTATTCAATAAGGCGTACGCGTACAACCGCGTACAACCCCAACGTTAATTTAATCGTGGTTGAAGCTTTCAAACTGTGGTAGAAGGAAAAAGTAGAATAAATTCCCAACATTGTCGTCTATTGTCGGCTCAGCCTTTTCGGCAAACTGGGAGGGCGGCCGATTCCAGCTAGTAACAACTAAAATTTAACCTTTATTCTACTGCTCTATATTATACGATTCTCATATAGTCTAAAAGAATGAGTTGTTACTTGATAGAGTTGGGTAGCTTCTTCGCAGAGAGCGCGGCCGAGTCGTGCACCAAATGCCGCGTCCGCTTCTCCCTCACGGAGCGCCGCCACCACTGCCGCAACTGCGGACACGTCTTTTGCTCCAGGTGCAGCCGCTACGAGTCGGAGATTATGCAACTGAGGATCCGTCGCCCAGTCCGCGTCTGTCAGGAATGCTACGCCGCCCTGAAGATTTCGAGCGACGGCACGTCTTAAGAGCTGACCCTGGCCGGCATTCGGCCGGCACCCCAAATCTCATTGAGGGAAGAAAGAGTAGTTTTAATGTCGTCATAGAAATGGAAAATATCACGAGAGAATAAGAGGATCCACTGGTGTTTTGTGTAGATTCCCCAAACCAATTATATAGTCTCGGACAGTCGTTTTGTAGTCCCGCTATATTGGTTTCATATCGTCTTGACGAGAGAGACGACTTGAGAGCATCTCATCGGCCGACAGTACTTTATTGACTTACAACAGCCGACATTCCAGCCCGTCTCCAGCCCCGTTGTTTCACATTAGAATTGACTTGTGTATAACTGCTGCAACTCGCATTAGTTTTTAGCGCCGTGTTGACTTGAAAAGGAAAAAAAAACTCTGTGTATACAACAAAACAATGTGTATTAGTAGATGACCCTGCTTTTTATTTGACATAAAGTTTGACGATCGAAAGAAAAACCCTTCCCGACTTATTAACTATCACAACTATTGTTTGATGGAAAAGAAACAAAAGAAAGGACAAAATTCCCATAATCTCCTGCCTTTTTGACCCCACACCCATCACCAATATCTAAAAAAAACTCGAGCGTCGTTTCTAGTGAGCGCGTGACGAGTTTCGTGTAGTTTGACTGTGTATACATTGTTGTCGTGTCCCTCGCTTCCCGTCAAGCGGGTCCCAACCATAACACCCTTTCACCTGAAGCGGATTTCCTGCAGTTCAAACGGATACTCGATAATGCCCGTCGTGGGTACTCGAACGCGCAAGATATCTTGTTGCGTGGGTAAGGAATCCGGAGCTGCAATATACGGTCTAGAGCTTCTAAATAGCTTTTTCAGGCGAATATAAACCATGAAAATAATCAGCTTTTTTGTAAACTAACAAAAAATACGAATGAATTGGTAGCTTGAATTCGTGTATCCTTGACAAAACCCTCTAGACGACAAGATGGTTTCGCAGAATAGGTGTATCTAAACGAAAATCACATTACGTTTCAGTAAACCCATGCTAGTAAGTAAATCAAACATTTGTACTTTTCTGGCTCAGGGTAAAGGGGAATGGAAGAAACCTTGATCCTCCTTCGTGGAGCATCGTTTGTATCTGTAGAGGATTCTGCTGAAGATGCTTTCACTTGTACCACCGGCAATCCGAAGGCTGCCGACGAAAGTAACATGAAAGAATTCATCCTTTTGGTTGTTGGTATATAAAACGAATAGACAATTATTTTAATTTCAGTGGTTGAAACCGAAAATAATCATAGTTTTTATTTGTACCGAAATTTACACTGCTAAAAGGTCTAAAAATCCTAGCATAGACAGTCGGTGGCAGTCTAGCAGACGACGTTGTTTGCTTTCTTAAGTTAGAAAATAAAAGGCCAAACGGTCAAGTGCTCAACCCGTTTTAAATTTTAAAAAATGAAATAAAACCATACACAAGACTGGTTGCTAGGTTGAGGAGCCCGTAGTCGCGGCGAGAGCAGCTCGGCTGGGCCACCGAATCGAAAGTCAGACACCAGCTCGGCCCGCTAAAAGTTTTTAAATTTAGAAATCAAATGACCACCAATGAAATAAGTGGAAAAATTGGAAAAAAACTCACGACTGGCTGGCCATCGTCCCGCGCCAATTTAAACCGTTATATCTGGTTTATTTTTCTTTCTTTCTCTCTAAATTACTGATGAATTATTAAGATTCATAGAATTCTTGAGGAACAAGTGCCACACTTCCCTTATTTCAGCAACTCAAATGAATCCGCATTTAAGGTCCGCTTCGGCCACGGATTGCTTATTACCCACCGTCCAAGTAGAATCCCGACCAAATAGAAAATTCCAGAGTAAGTAGTAATTAAATCTGTTTTATCTGTCCTTCTTATGGCCATAAATTTTTTCATCGGTAATACAACCAAGGTCTGTTACATTATAATTGAAGAGAAAGTTAAAAGAATCATTTGAGAATTTGTACGATCTTCTAGCGTCCTGCGTTTGTCAGATTATTGAATTGGAAGTTCTCTATCAGTTTGAAGAAAATACCATAGTCTTCATATGGCCATAAATTTTTTAATCGGTAATACAACCAAGGCCTGTTACATTATAATTGAAGACAAAATTAAAAGGATCATTTTGAGAATTTGTACGACCTTCTAGCGTCCTGCGTTCGTCAGATAATCAAGTTGGAAGCGCTCTATCAGTTTTAAGAAAATACCGTAGTCTTCATATGGCATTAACTTTTTTTATCGGTAATACAACCACAGCTTAACAAAAACGAAAAACATTTTTACAAACATATACAAACTGATATGTAGGCCTAAATATAGTTTTAAACAGCATGTATTATATCCCTAAAGAATAAAATATGGTCTCTTACCGGTCCCAACCGTATTTGCCTTTGATTTGTAAACAGATTGAGAAGAAAATGATGGATTCGCATAAATGTCTGATTGATATCAAATGAATAACAAGAAATTAAAAACATTGAGAATGTTTTCGTCACAGGCTAGGTATTCATTTTGTGAATTAACTTACGAATGGCGTCGCCAAAATCTGGAATTGCTCTCTTTACTATCTTTCTTGAACCTTAACGATTATTCAAATAATAACACCTTATTACCAAAATCAAATGTACTTTTGAGTGCTCAGTCCGAAATACTCATATTTCACACAAAATCATGATATTTGAACATTCATACACATTCTTAAAACCAAGCCGTATATCATATGATTTCCGTATGGGATGAACTAATTGGTTTTAGTTGTTCATCGAAATCGATTCCGCCTTGATGAGTTTTGTTAGTTATTTATAAGTTACCTCTACTGACTGTAATGCCGTTGTTCGGACTCGCTGAAATTGATGAAACCGGCATGACGCCAAGTACTAAGGCACATACAAATGGGGTTCCAAAATAGAGTTTCTAAAACAGATAAAAATGGTAAGATAAAAAAACAATGTTGTTTCTTCCATCTAAAATTTTTTTACTTTATCATACCCAATACATCTTATTTTATTGGCTTGGGGTATTACTTCTTCTTACGAGTAGTTTTGACACAATACGTCGTTACTGCTGTTTATCGTTTAAGAATTAGCTAATTACAGGCGTCTCGTTTCCCACATGTATATGAATCCTAGCATTTAGAAAACTGACACGAGTCAATCGCCCTTATAGTCTGATTCTGACATCATCATGAAAAAATCACGTACTCTGACAGCTATAAATTAAACTTAATTAAACTTTTATTTAAACGCAACACAAGATACACGGGTATGATGAACCCACGTTTGTCCTCGTCAGAATAGCCGGCTCCGTGGATGATGCGCATCTGCTTGATGAAGGTCGACTTTCCCGATCCTCCCGTACCTTAAAAAACAACAACAGTTTTTAAATGTCGATACACTCAAACTTTACGAGCCAATAGACGGCGAAGGATGTAGCAATAATCTTATAGGTGGACTTGTGTGTCAATCGAGAATGTGCAGGGTATTGACATCTATGAACCTATTTACACAGTTGACTATACAGGCTTCTGTTCTGCTATCCAACTTACTGCTTGGTTTGTCAATGCAAGTCTCCCAGCAAATGTCGTTGAATCTGCTCACCTATTGAGCCAAATCAATGAGAAAGGTAAATGAAACTCAAATGATGATAATGGTTTACTTGTTCTTGAAATTGAGCCCTTTGCTGTTCTCGCATGAGATGCCTCTGTATTGTTGAACGGGATGATAAATAAGTAATTATTGATGTATGTATGTATGAATCTAGTCTCTCTGCTCGTTGTTTTTTAAATTTCAAATTTCCCAAGAGTTGCAAGTTCCTTTTCCAAATTATTATAAAGCTGCTCCTAAGAAGCAAACAGAAATCATTATGTTGTAAAATTTCCGTTCTCTTGTTCGTTATTTGAGGACTCGAGTAGCTAGAAGACTGTATATAATAAATAAACAAATGTACCCGATTTTTTGCATCCTGGGACATATTCTGAATGATTGCTTTCACAGAATGTCCTTTAGAAAGCCATTTTTTAATGTGGTTAAGCTTTGAAAGCAAGTCATGGTGCTCGATTTTATCTTTAATGGTAATCATCTTCGCAGTTTTACTTTTTGAAGTACTTCTATCTGTAAATACAAATAACCAAAGTTAGAGAGTTAGAAATTAATGTTACTATGCAGCAAATATTGGGGTTGTTACGCGGGGAGTGTTTCGGCCCGCGTACGCCCCAATGGAGATTTACCTGTTTTACCGCCTTTCCCTGCACCCACCATCGTAGGCAGAGAGTAGAATCGAATAGTCCCGTTGCGCTTTGGCCAGGGGGTGAAAGGACGAGGCTTTAGCCGAGTCGTCCCCCGTCGGTCAAATGCGCCAACGGTAACATGCTTACTGATAAAAATCTCTACTTCATTCTCAGAATAATGACTTTTTATTTAGTCAGATCAGATCTGGATTATCTGACGAACGCAGAACGGTAAAAGGTCGTACAAAGTCCCAAAATGATCCTATTGACTCCCTCTTCAATTATATGGTAACAGACATTGGTGGTATTTCCGATTAACAGAAAATCTGTGATAGCCTATATTTGTTCCGACTGTAATGTTAACTTCCAAAACACTCGTGAACTGATCAATGACTAAATCACGAAGAGCAGAGTAGCAGACGCCGTTTTAAAGCAAACGATCCAATTGACCAATTCTCCTTTGGCGGCATTGGCGCCCATCTTTTGTAGAATGAAAACAATGCTCTCCATTCCGTATATGCGGGTTGCGGGACTGAAATGAAAAAAATTATCCAACGATGCAACACAGATGCAACACTACAAAATTAATGAAAGAACACACCTTCGAGACTTTGAATCTGAACCTTCTCTTTGGCTTCTCTCATGATATAAACTTCTTGTAACTGTTAACTGCTCCTAGGTTTTTCTTTCTCTACGCCAGATTTAGATGAAACCATAGGATGAAACTAAAAAGAAAAACGTATTTTAAGCCCAATTATTTTTAAAAAATCTACCTTTATTTTCATACCTGCGCAGCATAAGGAATGTTTTTGCTCCAGTTTAACGTGTCTTTTTGTTTCTTTAACGCCATTAGTCTGCAGAGCGGTTCTTTTCTCTTCTTTCAACACCTGACACAGCCGCAAATATGAGCAAAGTAACAAAAAGAATTTTAAAAAGATCATATACAAAACGTCATTCTGACTGTTCGGCAACCGATTGTTCATTCTCGATCTCAAGGGAATATCAAGCTGCAAGTTCGATAAGCTCACATTTCGCGTAATCTTCTGATAATCCCTAAGGTTTACTTAACTTTAGCCGGCTCTCTAGTTTTGCGCTCACCCTCGTCTCCTGGGAAAGGGCATCACTTAATTGTTTCCGCAAATAGGACAAAAAAAATTGAAAAATTCGTTACAATATGAGACACTTCATAAGATACATACATAAACGAGTCTCTAGGCGAAACGGCAACTTCTCTGAGCGAGAAAGGGGCCCAGGTGAGAGATGCACACTCTAATTTTTTTGGCCTTTAGTAGCGTTTTGATAAATCGTACTAAGCCTCTTCGTTCGTGCTAAGTACCCTTAGTAGCAGGGGCGAAATCAAAAGCATAGAAAATACCTGTACACCAGAAGCAAAAAATATGTACGTATTATTAAACGTTGGGGTTGTTACGCGGGGAGTGTTTCGGCCCGCGTACGCCCCAATGGAGATTTACCTGTTTTACCGCCTTTCCCTGCACCCACCATCGTAGGCAGAGAGTAGAATCGAATAGTCCCGTTGCGCTTTGGCCAGGGGGTGAAAGGACGAGGCTTTAGCCGAGTCGTCCCCCGTCGGCCAAATGCGCCAACGGTAGCATGCTTGTCAATTTTTCAGAAAAGCTATTGGAGCTTTTTCGTTGGGGTTGTTCCCCAACCATTTCAGAACTTCATCTTCCGTCTTCTCAAAGCACCTAAGTACCTTACGACGAACCCTTGCCTCGTAGCTTAAAGGGATAACCCTCGAAGAAACAAATTGGAGAAAATATAATATCTAAAAATACAAAATAATACTAGTCTGTGCTGGTCCCGACTGGCGAGCTGCTGGAAAACTGGCGTCGAATGTTAGAGAAACGAGATTTAAGATGAGAAATCAATTGCCACACAGTTCGATACTTTGAACGTACCAGAGCACAGGCCGAAAATAAGTTGCACCAACACAACCAGACAACTGGCAATTTCCCAACTGTTACATAAAAATTTTTGCAAAGTCTTGCCGAGGGTTGAGTGTTTGCGATCACTTTCTGTATTATTGGAGATTACGTCGAAACCGAAAGAGTAGAATCGAATAGTCCCGTTGCGCTTTGGCCAGGGGGTAAAAGGACGAGGCTTTAGCCGAGTCGTCCCCCGTCGGCCAAATGCGCCAACGGTAGCATGCTTGTCAATTTTTAAATCTAGTGTTACCGAGTTAACAAAAACGAAATGAACACTAATTACAGTAATTAACTAAATAATTTAAAAAAAATAGAGCCATAAATTTTAGAAGGCTGTAGCAATAATCTTATGTGTGGACTTGGGTGTGTCAATCGAGAATATTCTTTGCATCCTGGGACATATTCTGAATGATTGCTTTCACAGAATGTCCTTTAGAAAGCCATTTTTTAATGTTGTTAAGCTTTGAAAGCAAGTCATGGTGCTCGATTTTATCTTTAATGGTAATCATCTTGGCAGTTTTACTTTTTGAAGTACTTCTATCTGTATATACAAATAACAAAAGTTAGGGAGTTAGAAAGTTAATAGTAATATGAGATCAAAAGAAACCATGTTCGTTGAAAGGTAAGGCATTTTGTGAAGAATACTCAATGCACGACAATCTTGGTATCAGTGAACCACATAAATTATTTGTGATGTTGCATGCCTTAATTGTGTGTAGACAAGTTGTAGTTTTGATTATCACAATGCACCTAAAAGCTTGGTTCATGATACCCCCATGATTTCAATGAACTAAATATACAGATAGTCTTTCTTGAATTGTAAACATAAAACCAGTTAAATGAGAATGACTTCTTTGTTTTGATTTCGAAAACAAATTCGTCTGGTTTCAAACCAACGTTGCCATCGTTGCGCAAAGGGCTTCCATTTTTAAAGATTGGTTACGTGAATATTCGAGGAAAGTTACAATTCACCAGTAAGTTCACGAGTAAATTCACTTATTTGATGTATTCGAAAAACTGATAGAGAGCTTCCAACTAAATTATCTGACGAACGAAGGACGCTAGAATGTCATACAAACTCTCAAAATGATCCTATTAACTCTTCCTTCAATAATATTGTAACAGACGTTGGGGGTCTCTGCGATTTATAAAGTAATGGCCATAAGATGGACTACGCAATTTTTCTAAAACTGATAGAGCTTCCAACTAAATTATCTGGAGAACGAAGGACGCTAGAAGGGCGTACGAAGTCTCAAAACGATCCTATTGACACCTTCTTCAAATATATGGTAACAGACCTTGGTGTTATTTTTGATTAAAAAAGTTATGGCCATTAGAAAAACTGTGATATACTCTATACTCTCATCGCTTTTTCCTTTCTCCTATGCAAAACATTAAAAAGATATTTATGGGACACATTCGTGAGAACAAGGGCTTCAAATTGGGACCAAGCACGACCTTCTGTAATCTCCCATTTAAGTTTATGCTCATTGGGAAGTTGATAGACAAGAAATCTTTGATGGAACCTACTCTATACTTGAATCGCCCCACTGCATCCCAGAGGCAAGACCAACAAATGATTTTTCTAGAGCAAGGGAAGAGAATCATAAGCTTCAAATTGGGACCAAGCACGACCTTCTGTAATCTCCCATTTAAGTTTATGCTCATTGGGAAGTTGATAGACAAGAAACTGTTGATGGAACATTCTCTATACTCTCAGCGCTATTACTTTTGCCAGAGGGCAAACACCACCAAGGTATTTATGGAACACATTAAGGAGGCCAAGAGCTTCAAATTGGGACCAAGCACGACCATTTTTAATCTAGCGTTTGGGATTAATCTTATTCGGAAATTGGTAGACAAGAAATTATGTATGGAACATATTCTATATTGTAATCTCTACATCTTTCCCCATATGCCAAACATCACTAAGATATTTATGGAGAACGCAAAAGAGATCGAGAGCTTCAAAATGGGACCAAGCACGACCTTTTTTTATGTCGCATTTAGGATGAACCACATTTGGAAGTTGATAGACAAGAAATTAATAATGGAACATGGAACATTTTTACGATTTTGTCCATTATTAAAACTTTCCCAGAAATACAAGATTTTGGTGGTAAATGACCCATAGATTACGAAAATCGACATCATTTTAATTAGAATTGGCTTCTAATGGGCGAAAAAACGAGAAAATTAATAGCCTATTTTATTTTTTCCTCTATTTTGCTGTACGAGTAATAGATCTGGTTGATATTTTCACTGTACATAGAGGACATTAAAAGTATCATTTTCTGATAAAGTTCTTTATTCTTACGTCATCGGGTTTTCAAGTTTTCTCGTTTAAGCTGTAAATTTTACCTTCTAAATCAAATAGAGGGCAAATGGTAGTAGATACCGCGAATACGAGTGCAGCACGAGAATCTGCATGAAAAACTACACTTGTAGTGTTGTTTTTGCTTCAAGTTGAAGAACGGTCTCTATGAAACAAGTAACTTTGCAATCCTTGCTGAGCATACCACGGGCTTTACATACGCACGATATTTTAGGAGCACATACATTAAACCAAAGCTTCAAATTGTGACCAAGGACGTCCTTTTCTAATGTCGCGTTCCATGTAAAACCCAGGCGGTAGTTGAAGGACGGTGTGGATGAAATATCGATCATATTGCAATCCTTGCTGCGCGTTTCACGGGCTGAACATCACCACCATATTTTCGAAACACATAAAAGGGACCCAAAGCTTTAAATTGAGACCAAGGACGTCTTCTTCTAATGTTGCGTTCCATGTAAAACCCAGTCGGTAGTTGAAGGACGGTGTGGATGAAATATCGAACATATTGCAATGCTTGCTGCGCCTACCACGAGTTTTACATACCAACCATATTTTCGAAACACATAAAAGGGACCCAAAGCTTCAAATTGAGACCAAGGACGTCTTCTTCTAATGTTGCGTTCCATGTAAAACCCAGTCGGTAGTTGAAGGACGGTGTGGATGAAATATCGAACATATTGCAATCCTTGCTGCGCCTACCACGAGTTTTACATACCAACGATATTTTGGAAGCACATACAAGAGACCAAGAGCTTCTAATTGAGACCAAGTACGTCCTCCTATCTTCTCTCCTTCTCTGTTAACCGGCGTCAGAATTTGAAGAATGGTTTCTATGAAACAAGTATTTTTGCAATCCTTGCTGCGCCTACCATGGGCTTTACATACCAACGATATTTTGGAAGGACATACAAGAGACCAAGAGCTTCAAATTGAGACCAAGTACGTCCTCCTATCTTCTTCTCTTCTCTGTAATTCGTAGTAAGAATTTGAAGAACGTTGTCTATGAAACAAGTAACATATTGCATCACCTGAATGTAGTAGAACAGCTCTAAGCTTATTTTTCTGAGGTGTTTAATGACCGGCCCAACAATTTGCGGTATGATAATGAACGCAGGAAACTTCCATGCCATGGAAAACTTTTATTTTCCCACTGCAGAGGTGGATTTTCTTAGTGATGGGCACTAAAAACTTGCCGGCCGGTCGATTTTTCACCTGCATCTAGTAGAACAGCTCTTTCTCTTAATTTTCCGAAGCATTAAATGACCGGCCCAACAATTTGCGGTATGATAATGGACGCAGGAAACTTCAAATCGACCGGTACGGTATCCAATACTGAGTAGATTCAAAAAGGAGATGGAAATCTCAAGTATTCAATAGCCTGACAGTACCCTACGTTCATTATATTCACGTACAATGATGGTACGGTCATTTCAACGCTTCAGATACGGTAAAAAGAATCTTTTCTAGCATCCACAGAAGAAAATTCGACCGGTACGGTATCCAAAACTTAGTAGATTCAAATAGGAGATGGAAATCTCAAGTATTCAATAGCCTGACAGTACCCTACGTTCATTATATTCACGTACAATGATGGTACGGTCATTTCAACGCTTCAAAAACGGTAAAAAGAATCTGTTCTACCGTCCACAGAAGAAAAATCGACCGGTACGGTATCCAAAACTAAGTAGATTCAAAAAGGAGATGGAAATCTCAAGTATTCAATAGCCTGACAGTACCCTACGTTCATTATATTCACGTACAATGATGGTACGGTCATTTCAACACTGCAATCCTTGCTGCGCCTACCACGAGTTTTACATACCAACGATATTTTGGAAGCACATACAAGTGACCAAGAGATTCAAATTGAGACCAAGTACGTCCTCCTATCTTCTCTCCTTCTCTGTAATTCGTCGCCAGGAGTTGAAGTACGGTGTGTATGAAACAAGTAACACTGCAATCATTGCTGCGCCTACCACGAGCTTTACATACCAACGATATTTTGGGAGCACTTACAAGAGACCAAGAGCTTCAAATTGAGACCACAACAGTCACCGCCAAATGTCCTCCTGTCCTAATCTCTCTATCAAATGCGACGTCGTCGAGTATTTTTAGTTCCTTCAAAATCTTAATAATGATTGATAATAATAATAAATAAGTAAATAAAGTGGCGCCCTAATCTCTCCTCGATTTGGAATACGGCATCAAACTAAATAAAATTGAAAAAAAACGACGAAAACGAAAAAAAAATTATGAAAAAATAACTAAACTATCCCAAATCTCTACTTGACTGTTGATCTCTCCTCGCACACACATTCCATCTCCGATTGTGTATATCATCGTGTGTCAAATACCCAAATATATATATCTATGAATTGCAGGGAAAGTTATATGTTACCTTTTTCATCGTGGAACGGGGGGGGGGGTCGTCATCTATAAGAGACCTGTCAGGACAGACCTGTTGGGACGTACTTGGTCCCAATTTGAAGCTTTGGGTCTCTTTTTTATTCTCTCAAAATATCGTGGCGATGTTTAGCCCGTTGTACGCGCAGCAAAGATTGCAATATTTAGCCTATTCCATTCACTTTTAAATGAAATACTAAACTAGAAGCAGGACAGTTTTAAACTATTTTAAGAACATGAACTAAAAGCAGCATAAGCATAAGTTAGAGTATAAGAGTCAAGAGGGCAAGCATGTTACCGCTGCACATTTGGCAGTCGGGGCTAGGAACTCGGCGTTCGCCTCGTCCTTTCAAGCCCCTTTGCCAAAGTGCATCGGAAAATTTAGATTCTACTCTCTGCCTACGATGCTGAGCGATGGGAGGGATACATCAAAAGGTAAACCTCCATTGGGGCGTACGCGGGGGCGAAACGACGCCCCGCGTACAACCCCAACGTCATCGTTTCTTTAGCTGCACGCTGAATATTTGTTAGTAGCTACACCCTAAGAAGGGATGTCCGTAAATACCAAAAAATTTGTCGAGGGCCCAGTGGCAAGACAGCAAATGTCCGGTGGCAGTTTGCTACATTATACCAAGTTACATTTCGAATGTTTTAGATTCAAGATTTGAACATGTGTACGAAGCACAAAGTTCATTTTGAAAAAATTTAAAAACATTGTCAAATGTTTACGTCACTGTAAAAAAACAGAAACGGACGTTTACATCAAGGGCCCAGTTGCCAGACATGCCGTCGGATATTTACAGACATCCCTTATGTTTTCCGAGACCCTTTCAGAGTTCCGATTTGGTTTACGTCTTACTATTCCCTCAACTATTGCTGGTCCTCTATTGGAATGAATATTACAACTCGTACGGTTGTATTGCCAGTTTTACAGCTGGATTTATATTTAGAATATTGGGTAAGCGCAGCTTTGTGATTTGTAAACAATAAGAGACACAGAGACTATCGTGACAATCGAGATCGCCGAGACCAGCGAGACCATCGCGATCGCGATAGTCGCGACAACCGGGACCATAGAGAGCGCAGAGACAATCGAGAGCACCGGGATGGCCATCGGGATCATCGAGAGCGACGGAGATCCCCAGACAGGTCGCGTAGGCAAGAATGCAGCCCCAGTCCACAAAAGAGAGCACGCTGTAGTAGATCACCAAAAGGCTCTTGTAGGAAATAATAAAAAAGAAGTAAACTTTAAGTTATATTTTGTATCCTTGATTCAAAACCCATGCGTACCTGCGATGATGATGCTGATTTCCAACAAACTGCTGTCTTGTCTGTCTATTCGCTCTTGATATCATCAACCATAATAGGCATGGGATATTTAAATAAACCCTTACTTTCATGTATCGCAGTCTTACTCTGAGAATAGGTGGAGTCCTCGGTCATTTCAACACCTCAAATGTGTGAAATAGAGTCTATTCTACCACCTAATGGTAAAAAATCGACTGAGATTCAACTGATCGGTATCCAAAAATGAGAAAATTGACCTTAACCAGTGAAAAACTGACTGATCCATGGCTTGCAAGCAATTTGCGGTATGATAATGAACGCAGGAAACTTCCATGCCATGGAAAACTTTTATTTTCCCACTGCAGAGGTGGATTTTCTTAGTGATGGGCACTGAAAACTTGCCGGTCGGTCGATTTTTCACCTGCGTCTAGTATAACAGCTCTTCCTCTTAATTTTCCGAGGCATTAAATGACCGGCCCAACGATTTGCGGTATGATAATGAACGCAGGAAACTTCCATGCCATGGAAAACTTTTATTTTCCCGAACTTGGTCCCAATTTGAAGCGCTTGATCTCCTCTACGTGTTCCATAAATATCATTAGTTGGTCTTGTCTCTGAAAAAGTCTGGTACGATTGCAGTATTTTACATCAGCGATTTTTCGAGTAGCCTATCATCTTCCGAATGAGCTCAATCCTGAACGCGAGATTAGAAAAGGT
Organism: Ceriodaphnia dubia; assembly: GCA_022539655.2. Taxonomy (NCBI): domain Eukaryota; kingdom Metazoa; phylum Arthropoda; class Branchiopoda; order Diplostraca; family Daphniidae; genus Ceriodaphnia; species Ceriodaphnia dubia. The sequence continues at coordinate 104,792 of JAKUCG020000192.1, read as the reverse complement.
CGAACTTGGTCCCAATTTGAAGCTCTTGATCTCCTCTACATGTTCTATGCATATCTTTTTAATGTTTGGCTTATGAGGAAAGAAAGGGCGATTAGAGTATGGAGTATGCTATGTTTCATCAGCATTTTCTCGTCTATCAACTTCCCAACTGCCTTCATCCAAAACGCGAGATTACAAAAGGTCGTGCTTGTATGTGTGAAGGTTGTGAATGTATGTTCATGCCTATTTTCGTTTTCGTTAATTTATTTCGAGGTAAACAATTTGATGGCGTTTGATTTTATTTAGTTACACGAAACCCAAGGGACAATTACCCGACTACAACTCGCCAGTCGTCTTGCAATCGGACAGGTGCACCATGGAGGATTTCTGCAACAAACTTCACCGGACCATCATCAAGGAATTCAAATAGTAGGCTTGTTTCTCAATTATCGATGGTGCCTTCTGTCTCACAGACGTAACATTTTTTTCTCGTTCTTTTGAATAGCGCTCTTGTCTGGGGATCTTCTGTGAAACATCAACCCCAACGAGTTGGAAAAGATCACGTCCTCAACGACGAAGATGTCGTGCAAATTGTCAAAAAGGTCTGATCTTGACATGGCAATTGGCTGGGCACAATTATGGAAATATCATTCGGGAACATGAACTGACGAAATAAACGAAAAGTCTTTAGCTTCCCCATCTGTGCTCTTTTATTTTATTGATTTGTTTTTATTCAATCATTTATAAAGAACTAAGTACAATCAATTATAAAATATACAAAACACGTCCACATCCAACAGGAGAAATCGTTTCTAGAGTTTGCCGTAGAGGAAGATTACGTCCGTTCGGGTGTTTGTCGTCCGAGTATCGCCCGACACGAATTCTTCAAGGTCAATTTTGCATTTGCTTTGCCAAAGAACAGCCGAATCAAACCGATTCTGGATAAAAAGTAATAAGCAAGACGTACATCTTTTTAAAATGACTTATTCTTTGCCTCTATATAGTAGGCCTATAATAATAATCATTGCTACAAGATAATTTTGGATTTTTAAATTAGGCTATTACTGATTTGGCCATATTTTTAAAAAAGGCTAGTCGATCTGACATCTCACGGAAGAATTTTTATCGTAGGAAATTCAATTCAATCATTTATAAAGGATTACATAAAGGATTTGGTCGGCTTATAAGTTAGAGTAAGGGGCAAGAGGGCAAGCATGTTACCGCTGCACATTTGGCAGTCGGGGCTAGGAACTCGGCGTTCGCCTCGTCCTTTCAAGCCCCTATGCCAAAGTGCATCGGAAAATTTAGATTCTACTCTCTGCCTACGATGCTGAGTGAGGGGAAGGAAAAATCAAAAGGTAAACCTCCATTGGGGCGTACGCGGGGGCGAAACGACGCCCCGCGTACAACCCCAACGTTAAATGAATCTCTCGACGGCCTTGACGGCCTCGAGCAGCTCCACAAAGTGGGCCCGGATCTCCTTGCGCTTCTCGATGGCCAGCGTCAGCCGGTCCTTCATCGATTTGAACTCGTTTTTGAGACTCACCAGACGCTCAACGTTCTTAATCGTGCTCGTCGTCAGGTTGAGGAGCCCGTGGTCGCGGCGAGAGCAGCTGGGCTGGGCGAGTGAAATCAACGCTACAGGCGTCAACATCGTGGACTGCTCCCTCGCCGACGGATTTGCTAATTGATCTGCCGACTCCGTCAGCCTTTTGCGAGGGCTATTGCTGCTGCCTAGCACTGATTCAACGACACCCTGCTGCTGCCCCGCCCGTGATCGAAATGTAATTCGGCGTCCCTCCCCCTTGAATCAATTGAACCGTAGTTGTTTCTTGTTTTTCATCATTATTATTATCAATATATAATTATAATACCATTGTTGATGGAAATTCAATATAATTTATTCAATAAGGCGTACGCGTACAACCGCGTACAACCCCAACGTTAATTTAATCGTGGTTGAAGCTTTCAAACTGTGGTAGAAGGAAAAAGTAGAATAAATTCCCAACATTGTCGTCTATTGTCGGCTCAGCCTTTTCGGCAAACTGGGAGGGCGGCCGATTCCAGCTAGTAACAACTAAAATTTAACCTTTATTCTACTGCTCTATATTATACGATTCTCATATAGTCTAAAAGAATGAGTTGTTACTTGATAGAGTTGGGTAGCTTCTTCGCAGAGAGCGCGGCCGAGTCGTGCACCAAATGCCGCGTCCGCTTCTCCCTCACGGAGCGCCGCCACCACTGCCGCAACTGCGGACACGTCTTTTGCTCCAGGTGCAGCCGCTACGAGTCGGAGATTATGCAACTGAGGATCCGTCGCCCAGTCCGCGTCTGTCAGGAATGCTACGCCGCCCTGAAGATTTCGAGCGACGGCACGTCTTAAGAGCTGACCCTGGCCGGCATTCGGCCGGCACCCCAAATCTCATTGAGGGAAGAAAGAGTAGTTTTAATGTCGTCATAGAAATGGAAAATATCACGAGAGAATAAGAGGATCCACTGGTGTTTTGTGTAGATTCCCCAAACCAATTATATAGTCTCGGACAGTCGTTTTGTAGTCCCGCTATATTGGTTTCATATCGTCTTGACGAGAGAGACGACTTGAGAGCATCTCATCGGCCGACAGTACTTTATTGACTTACAACAGCCGACATTCCAGCCCGTCTCCAGCCCCGTTGTTTCACATTAGAATTGACTTGTGTATAACTGCTGCAACTCGCATTAGTTTTTAGCGCCGTGTTGACTTGAAAAGGAAAAAAACTCTGTGTATACAACAAAACAATGTGTATTAGTAGATGACCCTGCTTTTTATTTGACATAAAGTTTGACGATCGAAAGAAAAACCCTTCCCGACTTATTAACTATCACAACTATTGTTTGATGGAAAAGAAACAAAAGAAAGGACAAAATTCCCATAATCTCCTGCCTTTTTGACCCCACACCCATCACCAATATCTAAAAAAAACTCGAGCGTCGTTTCTAGTGAGCGCGTGACGAGTTTCGTGTAGTTTGACTGTGTATACATTGTTGTCGTGTCCCTCGCTTCCCGTCAAGCGGGTCCCAACCATAACACCCTTTCACCTGAAGCGGATTTCCTGCAGTTCAAACGGATACTCGATAATGCCCGTCGTGGGTACTCGAACGCGCAAGATATCTTGTTGCGTGGGTAAGGAATCCGGAGCTGCAATATACGGTCTAGAGCTTCTAAATAGCTTTTTCAGGCGAATATAAACCATGAAAATAATCAGCTTTTTTGTAAACTAACAAAAAATACGAATGAATTGGTAGCTTGAATTCGTGTATCCTTGACAAAACCCTCTAGACGACAAGATGGTTTCGCAGAATAGGTGTATCTAAACGAAAATCACATTACGTTTCAGTAAACCCATGCTAGTAAGTAAATCAAACATTTGTACTTTTCTGGCTCAGGGTAAAGGGGAATGGAAGAAACCTTGATCCTCCTTCGTGGAGCATCGTTTGTATCTGTAGAGGATTCTGCTGAAGATGCTTTCACTTGTACCACCGGCAATCCGAAGGCTGCCGACGAAAGTAACATGAAAGAATTCATCCTTTTGGTTGTTGGTATATAAAACGAATAGACAATTATTTTAATTTCAGTGGTTGAAACCGAAAATAATCATAGTTTTTATTTGTACCGAAATTTACACTGCTAAAAGGTCTAAAAATCCTAGCATAGACAGTCGGTGGCAGTCTAGCAGACGACGTTGTTTGCTTTCTTAAGTTAGAAAATAAAAGGCCAAACGGTCAAGTGCTCAACCCGTTTTAAATTTTAAAAAATGAAATAAAACCATACACAAGACTGGTTGCTAGGTTGAGGAGCCCGTAGTCGCGGCGAGAGCAGCTCGGCTGGGCCACCGAATCGAAAGTCAGACACCAGCTCGGCCCGCTAAAAGTTTTTAAATTTAGAAATCAAATGACCACCAATGAAATAAGTGGAAAAATTGGAAAAAAACTCACGACTGGCTGGCCATCGTCCCGCGCCAATTTAAACCGTTATATCTGGTTTATTTTTCTTTCTTTCTCTCTAAATTACTGATGAATTATTAAGATTCATAGAATTCTTGAGGAACAAGTGCCACACTTCCCTTATTTCAGCAACTCAAATGAATCCGCATTTAAGGTCCGCTTCGGCCACGGATTGCTTATTACCCACCGTCCAAGTAGAATCCCGACCAAATAGAAAATTCCAGAGTAAGTAGTAATTAAATCTGTTTTATCTGTCCTTCTTATGGCCATAAATTTTTTCATCGGTAATACAACCAAGGTCTGTTACATTATAATTGAAGAGAAAGTTAAAAGAATCATTTGAGAATTTGTACGATCTTCTAGCGTCCTGCGTTTGTCAGATTATTGAATTGGAAGTTCTCTATCAGTTTGAAGAAAATACCATAGTCTTCATATGGCCATAAATTTTTTAATCGGTAATACAACCAAGGCCTGTTACATTATAATTGAAGACAAAATTAAAAGGATCATTTTGAGAATTTGTACGACCTTCTAGCGTCCTGCGTTCGTCAGATAATCAAGTTGGAAGCGCTCTATCAGTTTTAAGAAAATACCGTAGTCTTCATATGGCATTAACTTTTTTTATCGGTAATACAACCACAGCTTAACAAAAACGAAAAACATTTTTACAAACATATACAAACTGATATGTAGGCCTAAATATAGTTTTAAACAGCATGTATTATATCCCTAAAGAATAAAATATGGTCTCTTACCGGTCCCAACCGTATTTGCCTTTGATTTGTAAACAGATTGAGAAGAAAATGATGGATTCGCATAAATGTCTGATTGATATCAAATGAATAACAAGAAATTAAAAACATTGAGAATGTTTTCGTCACAGGCTAGGTATTCATTTTGTGAATTAACTTACGAATGGCGTCGCCAAAATCTGGAATTGCTCTCTTTACTATCTTTCTTGAACCTTAACGATTATTCAAATAATAACACCTTATTACCAAAATCAAATGTACTTTTGAGTGCTCAGTCCGAAATACTCATATTTCACACAAAATCATGATATTTGAACATTCATACACATTCTTAAAACCAAGCCGTATATCATATGATTTCCGTATGGGATGAACTAATTGGTTTTAGTTGTTCATCGAAATCGATTCCGCCTTGATGAGTTTTGTTAGTTATTTATAAGTTACCTCTACTGACTGTAATGCCGTTGTTCGGACTCGCTGAAATTGATGAAACCGGCATGACGCCAAGTACTAAGGCACATACAAATGGGGTTCCAAAATAGAGTTTCTAAAACAGATAAAAATGGTAAGATAAAAAAACAATGTTGTTTCTTCCATCTAAAATTTTTTTACTTTATCATACCCAATACATCTTATTTTATTGGCTTGGGGTATTACTTCTTCTTACGAGTAGTTTTGACACAATACGTCGTTACTGCTGTTTATCGTTTAAGAATTAGCTAATTACAGGCGTCTCGTTTCCCACATGTATATGAATCCTAGCATTTAGAAAACTGACACGAGTCAATCGCCCTTATAGTCTGATTCTGACATCATCATGAAAAAATCACGTACTCTGACAGCTATAAATTAAACTTAATTAAACTTTTATTTAAACGCAACACAAGATACACGGGTATGATGAACCCACGTTTGTCCTCGTCAGAATAGCCGGCTCCGTGGATGATGCGCATCTGCTTGATGAAGGTCGACTTTCCCGATCCTCCCGTACCTTAAAAAACAACAACAGTTTTTAAATGTCGATACACTCAAACTTTACGAGCCAATAGACGGCGAAGGATGTAGCAATAATCTTATAGGTGGACTTGTGTGTCAATCGAGAATGTGCAGGGTATTGACATCTATGAACCTATTTACACAGTTGACTATACAGGCTTCTGTTCTGCTATCCAACTTACTGCTTGGTTTGTCAATGCAAGTCTCCCAGCAAATGTCGTTGAATCTGCTCACCTATTGAGCCAAATCAATGAGAAAGGTAAATGAAACTCAAATGATGATAATGGTTTACTTGTTCTTGAAATTGAGCCCTTTGCTGTTCTCGCATGAGATGCCTCTGTATTGTTGAACGGGATGATAAATAAGTAATTATTGATGTATGTATGTATGAATCTAGTCTCTCTGCTCGTTGTTTTTTAAATTTCAAATTTCCCAAGAGTTGCAAGTTCCTTTTCCAAATTATTATAAAGCTGCTCCTAAGAAGCAAACAGAAATCATTATGTTGTAAAATTTCCGTTCTCTTGTTCGTTATTTGAGGACTCGAGTAGCTAGAAGACTGTATATAATAAATAAACAAATGTACCCGATTTTTTGCATCCTGGGACATATTCTGAATGATTGCTTTCACAGAATGTCCTTTAGAAAGCCATTTTTTAATGTGGTTAAGCTTTGAAAGCAAGTCATGGTGCTCGATTTTATCTTTAATGGTAATCATCTTCGCAGTTTTACTTTTTGAAGTACTTCTATCTGTAAATACAAATAACCAAAGTTAGAGAGTTAGAAATTAATGTTACTATGCAGCAAATATTGGGGTTGTTACGCGGGGAGTGTTTCGGCCCGCGTACGCCCCAATGGAGATTTACCTGTTTTACCGCCTTTCCCTGCACCCACCATCGTAGGCAGAGAGTAGAATCGAATAGTCCCGTTGCGCTTTGGCCAGGGGGTGAAAGGACGAGGCTTTAGCCGAGTCGTCCCCCGTCGGTCAAATGCGCCAACGGTAACATGCTTACTGATAAAAATCTCTACTTCATTCTCAGAATAGACTTTTTATTTAGTCAGATCAGATCTGGATTATCTGACGAACGCAGAACGGTAAAAGGTCGTACAAAGTCCCAAAATGATCCTATTGACTCCCTCTTCAATTATATGGTAACAGACATTGGTGGTATTTCCGATTAACAGAAAATCTGTGATAGCCTATATTTGTTCCGACTGTAATGTTAACTTCCAAAACACTCGTGAACTGATCAATGACTAAATCACGAAGAGCAGAGTAGCAGACGCCGTTTTAAAGCAAACGATCCAATTGACCAATTCTCCTTTGGCGGCATTGGCGCCCATCTTTTGTAGAATGAAAACAATGCTCTCCATTCCGTATATGCGGGTTGCGGGACTGAAATGAAAAAAATTATCCAACGATGCAACACAGATGCAACACTACAAAATTAATGAAAGAACACACCTTCGAGACTTTGAATCTGAACCTTCTCTTTGGCTTCTCTCATGATATAAACTTCTTGTAACTGTTAACTGCTCCTAGGTTTTTCTTTCTCTACGCCAGATTTAGATGAAACCATAGGATGAAACTAAAAAGAAAAACGTATTTTAAGCCCAATTATTTTTAAAAAATCTACCTTTATTTTCATACCTGCGCAGCATAAGGAATGTTTTTGCTCCAGTTTAACGTGTCTTTTTGTTTCTTTAACGCCATTAGTCTGCAGAGCGGTTCTTTTCTCTTCTTTCAACACCTGACACAGCCGCAAATATGAGCAAAGTAACAAAAAGAATTTTAAAAAGATCATATACAAAACGTCATTCTGACTGTTCGGCAACCGATTGTTCATTCTCGATCTCAAGGGAATATCAAGCTGCAAGTTCGATAAGCTCACATTTCGCGTAATCTTCTGATAATCCCTAAGGTTTACTTAACTTTAGCCGGCTCTCTAGTTTTGCGCTCACCCTCGTCTCCTGGGAAAGGGCATCACTTAATTGTTTCCGCAAATAGGACAAAAAAAATTGAAAAATTCGTTACAATATGAGACACTTCATAAGATACATACATAAACGAGTCTCTAGGCGAAACGGCAACTTCTCTGAGCGAGAAAGGGGCCCAGGTGAGAGATGCACACTCTAATTTTTTTGGCCTTTAGTAGCGTTTTGATAAATCGTACTAAGCCTCTTCGTTCGTGCTAAGTACCCTTAGTAGCAGGGGCGAAATCAAAAGCATAGAAAATACCTGTACACCAGAAGCAAAAAATATGTACGTATTATTAAACGTTGGGGTTGTTACGCGGGGAGTGTTTCGGCCCGCGTACGCCCCAATGGAGATTTACCTGTTTTACCGCCTTTCCCTGCACCCACCATCGTAGGCAGAGAGTAGAATCGAATAGTCCCGTTGCGCTTTGGCCAGGGGGTGAAAGGACGAGGCTTTAGCCGAGTCGTCCCCCGTCGGCCAAATGCGCCAACGGTAGCATGCTTGTCAATTTTTCAGAAAAGCTATTGGAGCTTTTTCGTTGGGGTTGTTCCCCAACCATTTCAGAACTTCATCTTCCGTCTTCTCAAAGCACCTAAGTACCTTACGACGAACCCTTGCCTCGTAGCTTAAAGGGATAACCCTCGAAGAAACAAATTGGAGAAAATATAATATCTAAAAATACAAAATAATACTAGTCTGTGCTGGTCCCGACTGGCGAGCTGCTGGAAAACTGGCGTCGAATGTTAGAGAAACGAGATTTAAGATGAGAAATCAATTGCCACACAGTTCGATACTTTGAACGTACCAGAGCACAGGCCGAAAATAAGTTGCACCAACACAACCAGACAACTGGCAATTTCCCAACTGTTACATAAAAATTTTTGCAAAGTCTTGCCGAGGGTTGAGTGTTTGCGATCACTTTCTGTATTATTGGAGATTACGTCGAAACCGAAAGAGTAGAATCGAATAGTCCCGTTGCGCTTTGGCCAGGGGGTAAAAGGACGAGGCTTTAGCCGAGTCGTCCCCCGTCGGCCAAATGCGCCAACGGTAGCATGCTTGTCAATTTTTAAATCTAGTGTTACCGAGTTAACAAAAACGAAATGAACACTAATTACAGTAATTAACTAAATAATTTAAAAAAAATAGAGCCATAAATTTTAGAAGGCTGTAGCAATAATCTTATGTGTGGACTTGGGTGTGTCAATCGAGAATATTCTTTGCATCCTGGGACATATTCTGAATGATTGCTTTCACAGAATGTCCTTTAGAAAGCCATTTTTTAATGTTGTTAAGCTTTGAAAGCAAGTCATGGTGCTCGATTTTATCTTTAATGGTAATCATCTTGGCAGTTTTACTTTTTGAAGTACTTCTATCTGTATATACAAATAACAAAAGTTAGGGAGTTAGAAAGTTAATAGTAATATGAGATCAAAAGAAACCATGTTCGTTGAAAGGTAAGGCATTTTGTGAAGAATACTCAATGCACGACAATCTTGGTATCAGTGAACCACATAAATTATTTGTGATGTTGCATGCCTTAATTGTGTGTAGACAAGTTGTAGTTTTGATTATCACAATGCACCTAAAAGCTTGGTTCATGATACCCCCATGATTTCAATGAACTAAATATACAGATAGTCTTTCTTGAATTGTAAACATAAAACCAGTTAAATGAGAATGACTTCTTTGTTTTGATTTCGAAAACAAATTCGTCTGGTTTCAAACCAACGTTGCCATCGTTGCGCAAAGGGCTTCCATTTTTAAAGATTGGTTACGTGAATATTCGAGGAAAGTTACAATTCACCAGTAAGTTCACGAGTAAATTCACTTATTTGATGTATTCGAAAAACTGATAGAGAGCTTCCAACTAAATTATCTGACGAACGAAGGACGCTAGAATGTCATACAAACTCTCAAAATGATCCTATTAACTCTTCCTTCAATAATATTGTAACAGACGTTGGGGGTCTCTGCGATTTATAAAGTAATGGCCATAAGATGGACTACGCAATTTTTCTAAAACTGATAGAGCTTCCAACTAAATTATCTGGAGAACGAAGGACAGAAGGGCGTACGAAGTCTCAAAACGATCCTATTGACACCTTCTTCAAATATATGGTAACAGACCTTGGTGTTATTTTTGATTAAAAAAGTTATGGCCATTAGAAAAACTGTGATATACTCTATACTCTCATCGCTTTTTCCTTTCTCCTATGCAAAACATTAAAAAGATATTTATGGGACACATTCGTGAGAACAAGGGCTTCAAATTGGGACCAAGCACGACCTTCTGTAATCTCCCATTTAAGTTTATGCTCATTGGGAAGTTGATAGACAAGAAATCTTTGATGGAACCTACTCTATACTTGAATCGCCCCACTGCATCCCAGAGGCAAGACCAACAAATGATTTTTCTAGAGCAAGGGAAGAGAATCATAAGCTTCAAATTGGGACCAAGCACGACCTTCTGTAATCTCCCATTTAAGTTTATGCTCATTGGGAAGTTGATAGACAAGAAACTGTTGATGGAACATTCTCTATACTCTCAGCGCTATTACTTTTGCCAGAGGGCAAACACCACCAAGGTATTTATGGAACACATTAAGGAGGCCAAGAGCTTCAAATTGGGACCAAGCACGACCATTTTTAATCTAGCGTTTGGGATTAATCTTATTCGGAAATTGGTAGACAAGAAATTATGTATGGAACATATTCTATATTGTAATCTCTACATCTTTCCCCATATGCCAAACATCACTAAGATATTTATGGAGAACGCAAAAGAGATCGAGAGCTTCAAAATGGGACCAAGCACGACCTTTTTTTATGTCGCATTTAGGATGAACCACATTTGGAAGTTGATAGACAAGAAATTAATAATGGAACATGGAACATTTTTACGATTTTGTCCATTATTAAAACTTTCCCAGAAATACAAGATTTTGGTGGTAAATGACCCATAGATTACGAAAATCGACATCATTTTAATTAGAATTGGCTTCTAATGGGCGAAAAAACGAGAAAATTAATAGCCTATTTTATTTTTTCCTCTATTTTGCTGTACGAGTAATAGATCTGGTTGATATTTTCACTGTACATAGAGGACATTAAAAGTATCATTTTCTGATAAAGTTCTTTATTCTTACGTCATCGGGTTTTCAAGTTTTCTCGTTTAAGCTGTAAATTTTACCTTCTAAATCAAATAGAGGGCAAATGGTAGTAGATACCGCGAATACGAGTGCAGCACGAGAATCTGCATGAAAAACTACACTTGTAGTGTTGTTTTTGCTTCAAGTTGAAGAACGGTCTCTATGAAACAAGTAACTTTGCAATCCTTGCTGAGCATACCACGGGCTTTACATACGCACGATATTTTAGGAGCACATACATTAAACCAAAGCTTCAAATTGTGACCAAGGACGTCCTTTTCTAATGTCGCGTTCCATGTAAAACCCAGGCGGTAGTTGAAGGACGGTGTGGATGAAATATCGATCATATTGCAATCCTTGCTGCGCGTTTCACGGGCTGAACATCACCACCATATTTTCGAAACACATAAAAGGGACCCAAAGCTTTAAATTGAGACCAAGGACGTCTTCTTCTAATGTTGCGTTCCATGTAAAACCCAGTCGGTAGTTGAAGGACGGTGTGGATGAAATATCGAACATATTGCAATGCTTGCTGCGCCTACCACGAGTTTTACATACCAACCATATTTTCGAAACACATAAAAGGGACCCAAAGCTTCAAATTGAGACCAAGGACGTCTTCTTCTAATGTTGCGTTCCATGTAAAACCCAGTCGGTAGTTGAAGGACGGTGTGGATGAAATATCGAACATATTGCAATCCTTGCTGCGCCTACCACGAGTTTTACATACCAACGATATTTTGGAAGCACATACAAGAGACCAAGAGCTTCTAATTGAGACCAAGTACGTCCTCCTATCTTCTCTCCTTCTCTGTTAACCGGCGTCAGAATTTGAAGAATGGTTTCTATGAAACAAGTATTTTTGCAATCCTTGCTGCGCCTACCATGGGCTTTACATACCAACGATATTTTGGAAGGACATACAAGAGACCAAGAGCTTCAAATTGAGACCAAGTACGTCCTCCTATCTTCTTCTCTTCTCTGTAATTCGTAGTAAGAATTTGAAGAACGTTGTCTATGAAACAAGTAACATATTGCATCACCTGAATGTAGTAGAACAGCTCTAAGCTTATTTTTCTGAGGTGTTTAATGACCGGCCCAACAATTTGCGGTATGATAATGAACGCAGGAAACTTCCATGCCATGGAAAACTTTTATTTTCCCACTGCAGAGGTGGATTTTCTTAGTGATGGGCACTAAAAACTTGCCGGCCGGTCGATTTTTCACCTGCATCTAGTAGAACAGCTCTTTCTCTTAATTTTCCGAAGCATTAAATGACCGGCCCAACAATTTGCGGTATGATAATGGACGCAGGAAACTTCAAATCGACCGGTACGGTATCCAATACTGAGTAGATTCAAAAAGGAGATGGAAATCTCAAGTATTCAATAGCCTGACAGTACCCTACGTTCATTATATTCACGTACAATGATGGTACGGTCATTTCAACGCTTCAGATACGGTAAAAAGAATCTTTTCTAGCATCCACAGAAGAAAATTCGACCGGTACGGTATCCAAAACTTAGTAGATTCAAATAGGAGATGGAAATCTCAAGTATTCAATAGCCTGACAGTACCCTACGTTCATTATATTCACGTACAATGATGGTACGGTCATTTCAACGCTTCAAAAACGGTAAAAAGAATCTGTTCTACCGTCCACAGAAGAAAAATCGACCGGTACGGTATCCAAAACTAAGTAGATTCAAAAAGGAGATGGAAATCTCAAGTATTCAATAGCCTGACAGTACCCTACGTTCATTATATTCACGTACAATGATGGTACGGTCATTTCAACACTGCAATCCTTGCTGCGCCTACCACGAGTTTTACATACCAACGATATTTTGGAAGCACATACAAGTGACCAAGAGATTCAAATTGAGACCAAGTACGTCCTCCTATCTTCTCTCCTTCTCTGTAATTCGTCGCCAGGAGTTGAAGTACGGTGTGTATGAAACAAGTAACACTGCAATCATTGCTGCGCCTACCACGAGCTTTACATACCAACGATATTTTGGGAGCACTTACAAGAGACCAAGAGCTTCAAATTGAGACCACAACAGTCACCGCCAAATGTCCTCCTGTCCTAATCTCTCTATCAAATGCGACGTCGTCGAGTATTTTTAGTTCCTTCAAAATCTTAATAATGATTGATAATAATAATAAATAAGTAAATAAAGTGGCGCCCTAATCTCTCCTCGATTTGGAATACGGCATCAAACTAAATAAAATTGAAAAAAAACGACGAAAACGAAAAAAAAATTATGAAAAAATAACTAAACTATCCCAAATCTCTACTTGACTGTTGATCTCTCCTCGCACACACATTCCATCTCCGATTGTGTATATCATCGTGTGTCAAATACCCAAATATATATATCTATGAATTGCAGGGAAAGTTATATGTTACCTTTTTCATCGTGGAACGGGGGGGGGGGGTCGTCATCTATAAGAGACCTGTCAGGACAGACCTGTTGGGACGTACTTGGTCCCAATTTGAAGCTTTGGGTCTCTTTTTTATTCTCTCAAAATATCGTGGCGATGTTTAGCCCGTTGTACGCGCAGCAAAGATTGCAATATTTAGCCTATTCCATTCACTTTTAAATGAAATACTAAACTAGAAGCAGGACAGTTTTAAACTATTTTAAGAACATGAACTAAAAGCAGCATAAGCATAAGTTAGAGTATAAGAGTCAAGAGGGCAAGCATGTTACCGCTGCACATTTGGCAGTCGGGGCTAGGAACTCGGCGTTCGCCTCGTCCTTTCAAGCCCCTTTGCCAAAGTGCATCGGAAAATTTAGATTCTACTCTCTGCCTACGATGCTGAGCGATGGGAGGGATACATCAAAAGGTAAACCTCCATTGGGGCGTACGCGGGGCGAAACGACGCCCCGCGTACAACCCCAACGTCATCGTTTCTTTAGCTGCACGCTGAATATTTGTTAGTAGCTACACCCTAAGAAGGGATGTCCGTAAATACCAAAAAATTTGTCGAGGGCCCAGTGGCAAGACAGCAAATGTCCGGTGGCAGTTTGCTACATTATACCAAGTTACATTTCGAATGTTTTAGATTCAAGATTTGAACATGTGTACGAAGCACAAAGTTCATTTTGAAAAAATTTAAAAACATTGTCAAATGTTTACGTCACTGTAAAAAAACAGAAACGGACGTTTACATCAAGGGCCCAGTTGCCAGACATGCCGTCGGATATTTACAGACATCCCTTATGTTTTCCGAGACCCTTTCAGAGTTCCGATTTGGTTTACGTCTTACTATTCCCTCAACTATTGCTGGTCCTCTATTGGAATGAATATTACAACTCGTACGGTTGTATTGCCAGTTTTACAGCTGGATTTATATTTAGAATATTGGGTAAGCGCAGCTTTGTGATTTGTAAACAATAAGAGACACAGAGACTATCGTGACAATCGAGATCGCCGAGACCAGCGAGACCATCGCGATCGCGATAGTCGCGACAACCGGGACCATAGAGAGCGCAGAGACAATCGAGAGCACCGGGATGGCCATCGGGATCATCGAGAGCGACGGAGATCCCCAGACAGGTCGCGTAGGCAAGAATGCAGCCCCAGTCCACAAAAGAGAGCACGCTGTAGTAGATCACCAAAAGGCTCTTGTAGGAAATAATAAAAAAGAAGTAAACTTTAAGTTATATTTTGTATCCTTGATTCAAAACCCATGCGTACCTGCGATGATGATGCTGATTTCCAACAAACTGCTGTCTTGTCTGTCTATTCGCTCTTGATATCATCAACCATAATAGGCATGGGATATTTAAATAAACCCTTACTTTCATGTATCGCAGTCTTACTCTGAGAATAGGTGGAGTCCTCGGTCATTTCAACACCTCAAATGTGTGAAATAGAGTCTATTCTACCACCTAATGGTAAAAAATCGACTGAGATTCAACTGATCGGTATCCAAAAATGAGAAAATTGACCTTAACCAGTGAAAAACTGACTGATCCATGGCTTGCAAGCAATTTGCGGTATGATAATGAACGCAGGAAACTTCCATGCCATGGAAAACTTTTATTTTCCCACTGCAGAGGTGGATTTTCTTAGTGATGGGCACTGAAAACTTGCCGGTCGGTCGATTTTTCACCTGCGTCTAGTATAACAGCTCTTCCTCTTAATTTTCCGAGGCATTAAATGACCGGCCCAACGATTTGCGGTATGATAATGAACGCAGGAAACTTCCATGCCATGGAAAACTTTTATTTTCCCGAACTTGGTCCCAATTTGAAGCGCTTGATCTCCTCTACGTGTTCCATAAATATCATTAGTTGGTCTTGTCTCTGAAAAAGTCTGGTACGATTGCAGTATTTTACATCAGCGATTTTTCGAGTAGCCTATCATCTTCCGAATGAGCTCAATCCTGAACGCGAGATTAGAAAAGGTCGAACTTGGTCCCAATTTGAAGCTCTTGATCTCCTCTACATGTTCTATGCATATCTTTTTAATGTTTGGCTTATGAGGAAAGAAAGGGCGATTAGAGTATGGAGTATGCTATGTTTCATCAGCATTTTCTCGTCTATCAACTTCCCAACTGCCTTCATCCAAAACGCGAGATTACAAAAGGTCGTGCTTGTATGTGTGAAGGTTGTGAATGTATGTTCATGCCTATTTTCGTTTTCGTTAATTTATTTCGAGGTAAACAATTTGATGGCGTTTGATTTTATTTAGTTACACGAAACCCAAGGGACAATTACCCGACTACAACTCGCCAGTCGTCTTGCAATCGGACAGGTGCACCATGGAGGATTTCTGCAACAAACTTCACCGGACCATCATCAAGGAATTCAAATAGTAGGCTTGTTTCTCAATTATCGATGGTGCCTTCTGTCTCACAGACGTAACATTTTTTCTCGTTCTTTTGAATAGCGCTCTTGTCTGGGGATCTTCTGTGAAACATCAACCCCAACGAGTTGGAAAAGATCACGTCCTCAACGACGAAGATGTCGTGCAAATTGTCAAAAAGGTCTGATCTTGACATGGCAATTGGCTGGGCACAATTATGGAAATATCATTCGGGAACATGAACTGACGAAATAAACGAAAAGTCTTTAGCTTCCCCATCTGTGCTCTTTTATTTTATTGATTTGTTTTTATTCAATCATTTATAAAGAACTAAGTACAATCAATTATAAAATATACAAAACACGTCCACATCCAACAGGAGAAATCGTTTCTAGAGTTTGCCGTAGAGGAAGATTACGTCCGTTCGGGTGTTTGTCGTCCGAGTATCGCCCGACACGAATTCTTCAAGGTCAATTTTGCATTTGCTTTGCCAAAGAACAGCCGAATCAAACCGATTCTGGATAAAAAGTAATAAGCAAGACGTACATCTTTTTAAAATGACTTATTCTTTGCCTCTATATAGTAGGCCTATAATAATAATCATTGCTACAAGATAATTTTGGATTTTTAAATTAGGCTATTACTGATTTGGCCATATTTTTAAAAAAGGCTAGTCGATCTGACATCTCACGGAAGAATTTTTATCGTAGGAAATTCAATTCAATCATTTATAAAGGATTACATAAAGGATTTGGTCGGCTTATAAGTTAGAGTAAGGGGCAAGAGGGCAAGCATGTTACCGCTGCACATTTGGCAGTCGGGGCTAGGAACTCGGCGTTCGCCTCGTCCTTTCAAGCCCCTATGCCAAAGTGCATCGGAAAATTTAGATTCTACTCTCTGCCTACGATGCTGAGTGAGGGGAAGGAAAAATCAAAAGGTAAACCTCCATTGGGGCGTACGCGGGGCGAAACGACGCCCCGCGTACAACCCCAACGTTAAATGAATCTCTCGACGGCCTTGACGGCCTCGAGCAGCTCCACAAAGTGGGCCCGGATCTCCTTGCGCTTCTCGATGGCCAGCGTCAGCCGGTCCTTCATCGATTTGAACTCGTTTTTGAGACTCACCAGACGCTCAACGTTCTTAATCGTGCTCGTCGTCAGGTTGAGGAGCCCGTGGTCGCGGCGAGAGCAGCTGGGCTGGGCGAGTGAAATCAACGCTACAGGCGTCAACATCGTGGACTGCTCCCTCGCCGACGGATTTGCTAATTGATCTGCCGACTCCGTCAGCCTTTTGCGAGGGCTATTGCTGCTGCCTAGCACTGATTCAACGACACCCTGCTGCTGCCCCGCCCGTGATCGAAATGTAATTCGGCGTC
Source organism: Ceriodaphnia dubia (assembly GCA_022539655.2). Classification (NCBI taxonomy): domain Eukaryota; kingdom Metazoa; phylum Arthropoda; class Branchiopoda; order Diplostraca; family Daphniidae; genus Ceriodaphnia; species Ceriodaphnia dubia. The sequence continues at coordinate 87,761 of JAKUCG020000192.1, read as the reverse complement.
CCTCCCCCTTGAATCAATTGAACCGTAGTTGTTTCTTGTTTTTCATCATTATTATTATCAATATATAATTATAATATCATTGTTGATGGAAATTCAATATAATTTATTCAATAAGGCGTACGCGTACAACCGCGTACAACCCCAACGTTAATTTAATCGTGGTTGAAGCTTTCAAACTGCGGTAGAAGGAAAAAGTAGAATAATTTCCCAACACTGTCGTCTATTGTCGGCAAATGCTCAGCCTCTTTGTCAAACTGGGAGGGTGGCCGATTCCAGCTAGTGTCAAAATGATACTTATCAAAACAAACCACTCTCTAATAGCACATACCCGGACCATCGTTAGCAGGCAGCGTCGGAAATTCCGACCATCGTAGCACTTGAGGTAGAGTGTCCAATTATAGGCTAAGTTTTGCACTAGCACGTCTTCGCATCCTTACTTCCGGAAATCGACCAATCTACCAATAACAAAAAGGGTAGGAGAATCGTATTTGCCTGTAGCACCAAAGACACCATCAAAATCGTAAGAAGCTAAACAAGTGTATACGTGGCAATATAAACAAAAATAATCATTGCTACGAGTTAATTTTGGATTTTTTACTTGGGCTATTATCGATATTTCTAAGAAAGGCTAGTCGAGTTCAGCTGCTAAGAAAATTTTGATAATATTTCCTTATTGGAAGCTACGCTTTCATTTAAGTAGCCTAATTAGACTCCTTAACCTTATTATCCTATATATCCTACTTTTAAAACTATATACAATCAATTATAAAATATACAAAACACGTCGATACATTTTGCCTTTGCTTTGCCAAAGAACGGCCGAATCAAACCGATTCTGGATAAAAAGTAATAAGCAAGACGTATATCTTTTTAAAATGACTTATTCTTTCCCTCTATATAGTAGGCCTACGCGGCAATATAAAAAAATTTATAATCATTGCTGTACAAGATAATTTTGGATTTTTATCTTAGGCTATTTCCAATTTGGCCATGATTTCAAAGAAAGGCTAGTCGAGTTCAGCTGCTAATAAAATTGTGATCATATTTCCTGATATTTTTGCCCTTTGTATACTAGATCCGACCAATCCACATTCCACCTCTATTAGCCTAAATTATGAAAGTTATTCAAGGCCAAAATATGCGTCCTCTCGTTTCTTTTTTAGACGAAACACGTGCACACCCTAATAGGCTAACGTCTTTAATCTTCTTTCGGATTATACGAGGGATAGTACTCTTCTCATTATGTTTTCTCCTTAGCCTATTACTCGCCACTAGCCTAATGAGAAACATTTTCATAATATGTTTTGTCATCTACTATAATAAAAGAGTGTGAGGTTTACTATAACACAAGAACGTCAAGCCATAAGTTGCAAGCGATTTTTGCTTATTTCATCTTGGTCAAGAGACGTTTTTGCAACAGAACTATAGAAGAATACATCAAGTAGAAAAGTGTATTTGAAAGACCGAAGAGATAAACCATTTGGCTCGCATTGCCATCTGTAATTAAAATAGAGTTACCAGATGGGAATCTGCAAACATTTATCGGTCAGACACTGTTTGTCAACAGAAATGACGTCGGAAGTTAGCAGCGGAAGTTACTGGGTCGGGATTCGGGACTGAGGAGCGTCATCCTTATTCACACAAAATGATGGGTATTTCAGGATATACCTTCTGAATTGGGTAGACAACGACCAAATGACTGCTGTGGTTTCCTGGATACGCTGCCCACGGTGATAAGAGGTATCAAGAAGTCTTGATAAACTATGCTGATACACCAATAAAAAGACGCAATATGTATAACGAAATCAAAAGAAACACAAGAACCACAAAAAATTGCCTTTCTAGACTAGAATAAGCTACGTGATGAAAGAAACTGAATTGATTCTCTTACACAGCTGCTTTCAAGCTTTACAGCAATTGCATCAAAACTTTCTGATGCTGGAATCTCTCCTGGGGGATACGACCCAAGATGGACAACATGACGTCCTGCAGCTCAAAGAGGATCGAGTAAACTTGGATTTTTCTGAACCGTCATCATCTTCTCGATTGTTTCTTTGATCAATATAGATTATAGTTGTGTGATTTGTTTATCGGGACATCCCCGGACAGGTCGCGTAGGCAAGAGTGCAGCCGCAGACCACAAAAGAAAGCACGCTGTAGTAGATCGCCAAAAGGCTCGCATAGGCAAAAATGAAAAACAAGCTAATGTTGTAATTGAATTTTTAATTTAAAGTCGATGCGTACGTGCAAAATTTCCCGTGTTTTCGATATTTAAACTGAAAACTATATCTCAGCGATTGCTGATGATTTGATGCGCAGGAACCGCTGTTTAAGTATGGAATGAAATACGGCTGTGCAAGTAATAGTTAATGCGGCGGCTATCATTATGCTGATTTCCAAGACTGTTATCTTATGTCTGTCTACTCTTGTTCAGCTCTTATTACCATCAACCATAATAGCCATGGGATGTTTAATAAACGCCCAGTGTATCACAGTCTATCTCTGGAAATCGTTAAGCTTAAACAAAACACATATTTTTTATTCAGAAAGTTCTTGTTTTTGTTATTCTGTATGACAGAACAGGTAACCCAATCCTTAATCACGCAACAGTGTATTGTTTTTCTCTCACGCTTATCTGCCATGACGCACGAATTTTGAATCACACGAGTGATTGACAGCTTAAAATTTAGTCCAGTTCATTTACGTGAAGGCAATTACACTTGAGTGTATTTCAGTACATACGATTTTACACACATTCAGCAAACTCAATCGGACAGAGAATTCTATAGTTGCAGGTAAACTTTTACAAAAATGCTTTGCTCATACTGTAGAGGAAAACTACCGTTCTGATGTCTGATATAGTAACGTGATCTAAGAGAGCCATGCACCATGGGTCGAAAACAAGTACGAGTCTAGTGCCGATCTTTGGTACATCCTTGCCGCCCGCATGAGCTTTGACCTCGTCTTCCAGAACGTCTTTGCTGCAGTCACCATGTTTATTCGGTGGATTAGACCCGACCTCGAAGGTTTTTGGAACGAATTCAATCGACAAGGCTAGAAAGCAGCGCATATGACTGATGGACGTCTATATATTAGTATATGTAAACTTGTATAGCGTGTATATAATCACCGATAGCTTTTAAGTAATAAACAAAAGATCAAAACTAGTCGAAATCTTGACTCAGTTACAGGCTGGCAAATAATGGTTGCCAATGTGATGGCACTGACCTCCTGCATGTCGTTTAATAGATGAATCAGACGTATCAGTTCCCATATTCAGCACCACATATATATATAAGCCTTAGGCAGTCGCATCATTAGGCCATTGTAGTTCACCTTTTTCATTGTATTTAATAATTTCTACCAAGACTAGACACATTTAACTAGAGTGCCATATTATAGGTTCCAAAATATGGCTCAAACGGATAAGAGAAATTCAATAGTCTGTCAAAAGTTTTACAGAACAAATCTCATTTAATATACAAATTGCAAGAACGGTTGAGCTGTATAGGCTACACCGAGTCAAACTAAATAAGGAGTCACTCTTGGTTTCGATTTTTGATGACAAAACATTAATTTTTCGAATTAAAAAAAGAAATAAATGATGCATCATCGGTCATTCAACCCTTGTTGTTGAAAGTCTGTCAACTTAGCCAACTTTCAACAACAACAATAGTGAAACTTGTAAAATTTGAAGCAGAAAAATATTATCAGACATCATCTTTTACAACATTTCATTTAAGAAATTCAATAGCGTCCTTATTAATTAAACGCAAAAGATTTGTGAGGAAGAGGAGGCTTGGTTAGCCCCCTGTAGGTTCCAAGGAACTCTACGGCTTCTCAAGTTGGAGAGCCACGTTGGGTGCCGATTATTATAATGAAAGAGCCACTTGAAATTTATAAAAGTTCAATATTTAGCATTTTTACAAGAGGCAAGGAATATAACAAACACGGTTACTGAGCAAGGTGTAGCCTACAGAGGCGGTTGAGAGAGAAGAAAATCCGTTGAGGCATTTGATGAATGAAACCATTTTTCCGGCAAAAAGTCGAGGGACTGTGCCATCAACGCAGGTTCCTTTCATCTTGCTCTCCCACTAATCCAGCAGGATAGGAATGCCTAAATAGCATACATTCTTTTTTGTTCGAACAATCCATTCTAATGGTTAGGACTTATGTGTCTTACCTGGACGTCATGCTGCATGAAGGAATCGAGCGTTTCCCAACCAAAGCTCTTTGTCAGCTTTTTCGATCCGAAAGGACGGTCTAAGTTAAAAAAAGACTCACTACAAAGCCAAGGCAACACTTCGTTGGGTGTCATCTCTCTCGTGTAAGTTGTAACCAGCCTTGCGCAACTGCCGATACAATATCATGAAAAATCATCCTTTTAACATGTTAAAGAAAGCTTACTTGATTGGGAAAAAAGTGTCTGAAGCAGCAAGTTCATATAGTAGTTAGCAGGTCGCTCCTTGGTTCTCGAGACCAGCAAAACAAGTGTTTCTTATAGAATTCCAGCACTTATACCACGTAAGTGTGATGGTGTCATCTTTGCAAATGCCCTTTTCTGGATCAAGAACTGCATCCCAGTTTTTAACGTGACTGAAATCCCCAATAATTTTCTTTGCTGAAAAACAGATGTTGAATTATTCATGAAAAATACTACCTAAGGTTTGCTACCTCAACCTACAGCATTGCAGGACCATGAATAGGATTCTGATTCCCCATTACAATGGAAAAAGAAGCCGAGAAGTTTTAAAGTGCTCTGTCTTGTTGGGGTGATGACTCTGGAAGTGGCAGTGGAAGACTACAGCGCCTGCAGGTAAGGGAACAAGTGAAGCTTGTAGTAAAATTCGAATAAATAGAGATATAAACGCTGCTCATGAAATTGATTTTGATTTTAGAAATTGTGTGAGCCAACTAGCCAACCTGTCATCAGATTTGATAGAGCAGTTCACGACAAGATCATATTGGAACCTCATAAGGTGAAGGTAAAGGTGAAGTACGAGAGGGAACCTGGTGAAGATTTCTCAGCTTCCTGCAGACCATGCTCTCCTGTGTCGTATTTTTCATTGCCATCGAGAGTTTCATATCTGAATGTAGCCGGCCAAGGTTTTGAATCATCATCCTACAAACAAGAATCATCCATTATCATAATCTCTCATCTACACACACACACCGGGACACGAAAGAAAAGAACAGCAATTTTAATCAAGAATTTAAACTATTCCGAACCGCAGTTATTACAGCAGAGTTGAATGACAAACTTCTAAAAGTCTACCAAGCCGGCAAGCCCGAGCCGATACAGCAATACTGCGAGTCTGCGATGAACTGACGACGACTTGACGAGTCGTCTGCTGGCTTTTAACGATCGATTCTTAAATCCCGGCATCGATGTTTTAAACACAGAATTGGCGTACTAGCCACGGCCCCTTTCAAAAATAAATTATAAGCTATAAGGCTGTTTTTGGCGTTAAAATATAGCCCACACTATGACACACCGGATTGGTAAAAATTAAGATAAGATTCGTTTTACAGACACATGTTAAGGGGGAAATGTCGATGAAATATATACTAGGCTAAAAGTGTATGCTCGGTACTGAAATGAGGATAACTCTTCTTCCATTCACAAATACGATACGTGTTCTTGTTTCTAATTCTCATACTGCTACTCATACTCTTATTTATACTTTATAGTTGAAATCAATTATTACATCATCTTTAGCCTGAAAAATCAAGATTTTTAGTCTAGGCCTAGGACTTTAAATAACGGTCATCGCGTACTATTTAGTTTGCTTTCTAGCTTGTAAATTAAAGCACTCGGACAACTAAAATGTATAAACCAGCATGTTACCGCTGCACATTTGGCAGTCGGGGCTAGGAACTCGGCTATCGCCTCGTCCTTTCAAGCCCCTATGCCAAAGTGCATCGGAAAATTTAGATTCTACTCTCTGCCTACGATGCTGAGCGATGGAAGGGATACATCAAAAGGTAAACCTCCATTGGGGCGTACGCGGGGGCGAAACGACGCCCCGCGTACAACCCCAACGTTAAATGAATCCTAAAAAAGACGTTTTGCTCCCACATATATTCATTTGATAAATAGAAGTACTTGGAGTTTGAGCCTTTAAAACATTATCAATAATTAGATTGATGGAAATAATATATTCGTTGATTTAGTGTACGCATGAGAAAGACCGATTATTTTAATGCATCGATCAGTTATGGAAAAGCTCGTTTTTGACATGACCTGTTTAGACTCTCAGTGAAGAACCACATCAGTAAAAAATTAGGTCTTGCATTTGTTGTGTTTATTCTGGTGCCTATAGTCATTCTCTATCGGGGCATCAAAGTTTTGTTCGGATACGTAGCTGACGTAATTTCTTAGTTATCAATACGCTGATAACGAATTACAGTTAGGCGTCTGTATAGGACACCTACTGGTGTCAAAGAATATCAGATATAACGAAGGCATTATGCGTACGCGATACAGAAATTGACAATAGTTCGGTCAGTTTATTTGTTTACAAGTAGCCTATCAGTATCAAAAGGTCTACGAGTCTTAATCTAATAGTTTAAAAAGAAACTTTTTTTTAAATTACAACGTTTTAATCGACTAAAAGATTGATGGAAAACAAGCTTTATTTATTGCTAAACAGTAGGTTCGTTTTTTAATTCTAAGCTTATATTTAGAAAGTTTGCTTGGAAATCATGTTTGCTTCTTTATTAGCCTACACAATTGATCCTGTAGCCACAATAAATCTTTTCTAAACAGAAGGAAACAGCTATTTTACATAGCCTTCGACCATCAGTTGTCTCGCGTCGCTGAGGATGTCGCTCTTGTGTTTCCACGGTCCGTCGCTGCGCGACTCGTCTCGCAGATCCCAAACGCCCGACGATGTCGCCTCTTCAGAGGTGAGCATCCCACCGGATCCGCTGCTGCCGCCTGGGCCGCCGTATCCGCCGGCCGAGAGGCTGCTCTTGCACTCGGCCAAATTCTTCATGACGCTCGAGATGAACGGCCAGGCTTTCTTCAAGAAGGGCGGCACCGATTCCGAGTTGGGATTCTCAAAGAGTTCCAGGAGGTCGTCGACGTGCTGGTCGACTTTCAGCGATTCGGCCGCCAGTTTGGCCTGCTCGTAGGCCAGCAGCTCGGGAGGCACAGTCATGGGTGGTAATTTCTTGGAGACTTGGCCCATCTTCATTTTGGGTTTCAGGGCCAGCAGATTAGAGAGGTGGTGGTGGCTGCTGCTGCAGCTTCCCTTCGGACTGCTCCCTGCTGCACCGTGACTTCCGCTACTTCCGGCTTCCGGTTCAGAGACGACCGATCGGAGGATTTCGTCGTATCTCGATCCGGCGCTTCCGTGCGTGAACATGGAATTGACGGACGAGCAGCTCTTGATAGAAGCGCCTGATTCGCCATTGCCTCCTCGGCTCGATTTGCCAGACGAGGAGCTGGCCCGTAAGTAATCGATGAGTAAGCAGTAAATGGCGTGATTGAGCCACAATTGACTGGGCTGTCCGCTGGCCGAGGCGGCCAGTCGCAACAGAGTCGTCAGTTGCGTCTCGTCGGCAATGTGGCCCAGTCTCAGTCCGTTTTGGGAGGCGCCGATGAGCCGGGCGAGGACTTGCTTGCAGGTGAGCAGAAAAGTCTCTTCGTGAGCGCCGGAAGCGCCGATGACCAAAAGGAAGGAAATGAGATTTTTGGCCACTCGGGCGGCCCCACTCGACGAGCAGATGGGCTGGCCGCAAGACGACGGCATCGAGCGATTCCCGCTAGTTCCGTCCTTGTCTTCGACGCCTGCCGAGTCCATGTCGTCGTCCATCATGGCGGCACGGCGCATGGCGACGCCCGGATCCATAGCGAATCCGCCACCTGGACCAAAATGGAACCAATTGATTTCCATTCGTCTTGACTGGGCAAAATAAGGAGCGTCTATACCTTTTTGTTTGGAATGGGCCAGGATGAATCTGGCCTTGTTGCTGCCACTGAGGACGCCGCCGCTGGGCCACGAGACGCCGTAGTGCGGCTGTTGCATCAATTTCTTTTGCAATTTACGCCGGTAGATGCGCGAGGCGGCCGATCCGCCGCCGCTTTTGGGCTCGCCGGCTGCTGCGCCGTCGCGCGACAGTAAGGACTCGCTCTGCATGAAATCCCAGCGCTGGTCGCGAGCCTTGGCCTCTTTGCCCGTCGACGCCGAGGCCGTTCTGTCCAGACAGCAGCAACAAAACAAGAGGAGCCAATTGACGAACGGCAAGTCGAGATGCGAAAGGGCCAGCGGGCTGCTGTTGTTGCGGTTCTCCAGTACAGACAACTGCTCGTTCAAAACGGCCAGGATCGGGTCCAGTAAGTGAATGCCGGACGAGAGCTGGATGGCCTTGAATCCCATAAAGAGCAGCGTCACAAACACCCTGTCATAAAAAGAAATTCAATTAAAAATCGGTTTGCTGGAACTAAGACGATTTGCCCGTCTCTTACCTGTCTTTGGGGATGAGACAAGTGGACGGGTCGGACGACAACGTCTTTCTCAACATGTCGGCCAGGAAATTGGGCATCCAGCGATAAGTGTCGTCCGATTGAGAAAGGAGAGCGGCCGTCGAGAGCTGCGACGCCGGGCACGAAGTGACGTAGAGATGCTGGAAGAGCTGCTCGGCCGTCCTTCTCTCGATTTTGATCTGTTTCTTCAGAGCCGTCGAGGCCAGCAAAACGTTGACCAAACTCTGGGCGATAAAATGGAGTTTGTGAGACGAAGCGCAGGTGATGGCCATCGACTCGCCTTCCTTCTCTTCACTCGGTTGCTCTTCATTGGGATCCATTTCCGCCAGACAGCGTCGCAGTCTCCGCAGAGCGCTCCACAAAGAGTTTTGCTGCCGTTGCAGTTTCAGGCATTCCTAATTGAACGGGGGAGGATATAAAACGACATTGACTGGGCACAAAAGACGTCAGAAAAGTACCTCGTAAGCGTCGACGATTTTGGCGTCCTCGTCGCCGTTGCCGCCAGATTGGCCGGCATTGACTTGCGACTGTAAATAGTGGTCGATGTGGTGGGTCGACGAGCCCGACGCCTCTTTGTGCTAATGGGTCAACAAAGGCCTCAATAGACTACGCAGTCGGTCGCCGGCCAAATTGTAGTGGCACTGACTGTGATCGGCCAGCACTTCCAATGTGGCAATGTTTTCCTGCGTTCCAAATCGAACGATCAAATTAAAAGTTTCAATTGAAAACTTGAGAGAAACAAAAAAGACTTACGACAATCTCTTCTTTGGTGAGAACGGCAATGCCGTCGACCGACTGGATGGCCGGCATCAAAGCATTGGGCAAAATGAGCGAATGTCTGAGTAGGAACCGACAGACGTTTTGCAGCTGGAGGCGCTCAATCCCTGGCGTCCAGTCACCGTCAGTCGGAGGAAGCGGCAGACGAGCGGAGGTTGAAGGTCGTGCAAGACCACAGGCCGTCGATGAATATCGCAGCTGACGGCCAGTCGGACCAGATCCGTATCTAATAGAGTAAAATCAATAATAATAATAATAAGATGAGCCAAAATTCCAAATGATGGACGGGCACATACCATTAGCATTGCGTTCCGTCCGGTTCCAGACGTCGACCGTGATCGAGACCCAATCGGGACAGGTCGGGATGTAAACGTCCGTCAACAAAATGGGAGCACCGAAATCCAAGACGACAAACTTCCTGCCACCGGAATGGAGCCGCTCCATGACGACGACCAGCGGAGGATTGACGGCCAGCAAATGCTGCCAACGGTGACTAGTTGCGTGCGACTATTTCAAAGGACAAATTGAATTTTTCCAATTAAAAATGGCAACACTGCAATAGAGTACCTCTTTGTGGGAGACGAGTTTCGAGGCCTCCACAAGCCCATTAAGCGCCACGGCCGTAAATTGAGAACTGCCCGTGTCGGCTTTCTCCAGTCGGACACCGTCGCTGGCCGAGACGAGAGCAAAAGGAAGAGGCTCGACGTCCAGCAGGTCGCAGGATCGTTTCAGCGACAACGTCTCCAGGTAGTTGTAGCTCTTGTCTTTGTCGCAGGGACTCGACGGGACGGGTTGACGAGTTGGTTGAGCGCCGCAAAACTGGCGGCAATGTTGCTCCGGAAGGGCTTCGACGAGCTTGGCTGCTGTTGCTGCGGCCCGTCTTCAGAGAGACTAAACATGGGCTCCGTTTCAAAGGGACGGCCATAAAAGCCGTAACGGCTTTGTAAAAGTTGCTGGAGCGGCTCTCTCCTGCGGTGCAGCTCGGAAATGATTTTATTGCTGCTGCAATAAGTGACGTCGACAAACTTGTGCGTCGAGGCCGTCTCCAAATCGAGCCAATAGAGTTTGGCCGCTGTAGATCCGCCCGGCTCCATCAAGTTGAGTCTCAGTCGGCCGTCCGACGTCACCACAGCGTCTCTCATCGGTCCTCGCGACAACAACCCCGTCGCCAGGCCAAATGGCGAATGGCTTGAGGACGAAGAGGCCTTGTCCAGCTGTTGAGGCATGACCGAGTTGGTAAATGGAGAGCCCATATTGTGCATGAGCTTGTTCAAGAGACCTGCTTGATGAATCGGCAACAATATTAATGATGAAATCAGTTTCAGCTGGCCAAAGACTTAGTCAATTTACCCGTAGCTTTGCCCAGTTTCTCGTTGGCGTCCATCGACGACGATATGTACATTTCCTCGTCGAGCGAGTCGTCCCCAAAGGAAAAAAAGAGACCGGGATTGGCACTCGACTCGGCGTTGGCACTGCTGGATCCAAGGCTGTTCAATTAGAAATTGAACCGCTGGAACGCCTCTATTTAGCGCCTGCGCTCTTTGTCTGGCACCGTCGCCGTGCTGTTGTTGTTGGTTCCGTTCGTCAGCGGAGTTGGCTGTTGTTGTTGGGGCGGCGGAGGCTGCTGGACGACGACCGTAGGAGAAACTGAATTTCTTCTTTTTGGCTGAAATCCAAGCCAGTCGAATCGAAGCCAGAACTGGATGGAGTGGCAGGTGCCGGATGCAAATCCGCAGGCGTGAACATGTTGTTGATCGAGATTGACGTGCCATCAGGGAAATCCTCGCTCAAGAGGACTGAGGGGTCCCCCCTAATCGGTTGATAAATGTTGCGGTAAACCGCTTATCCAAGGTGGCATTTTTGAAACGGGTGATCTCTTTTGAAGTCCAGGGACAGGATGGAACACCGTCTAGGGAACAGTGATAAGCCTGTGGTGGCAGGGTGAGAAACTCGTTTGTGATCCGTTTCACCATGCTGATGTGGGTGGTCCGTTTCTTCCGAGATCCACAAAAAGGATTTCAACGCCAAGTTTCACTTGGCCTGATTCGCCGGAATCGGCGATGCATTTGACAATTTCTCCACGGTACCAGAAACCGTCGTGCTTGTCCTCGGCTTCGTCAAATGAGTCGACTTTGGCAACACAAGCCATGCCCGCTTGTGGATAAGAAATGGCTTCCACTTCGGAAGTTTCATCTAAAACAAAATGCAAAATGCAAATTTCAAATAAGGGAAAGCAATATTTTAGATTATTTACAAGTATTACTTCTATAAAAGGTTTCCAATTTCTCTATGAACAGGAGAAAAAGTGTCGATTTGTCAACCAGTTGGCAGCAGAAACTTTTGGGGTTTAAAGCCCACACTACTTGGACATCTTGTTGGGTACCTTCAATTGCCACCTAGGTTAAATGAAAAAGGATGTAGTACTTGCTTCATTGGAACATTACACAGCTAGTCGTACCTGGGGTGGGAATTTCTGGAATCGACCTTCTTTCAAAACAGCCCCCGTTGGTTGCAACTGCTGTTGCTCTTCTGACTGAGTGGATGGTCCAGCAGAAATATTTGCATCTTCCGTGCTGGCAACACTTCTTTGGAAACTTTCTGGCTTTTGGGATACCTGGGCATCGGAGCCTGAGATTTTTGAAAAGTTAGTGTGAGGTAGTCATTAATTTTACAGCATCGAGCTTGGCCGTTGCACTGGTAGACCAAGAAATAAGGCCAAACTAGACAACAATTGAGAGAGATGGACATGTTACCAAGTTCATCAGAAGGTTCAATTCGATCGTTATTCTCTTCCAAGTTATGCTCCATGGAGAACTTTACAATCCGCCTTGCTGCTTCGAACTAGCCAAGTAGTAAACACTGCCTTGATTTGAATTAATGCGAACTCCCTCCCCCCCAAAAAAAAATGTTCAAACTATCTATCAGACGCCAACGAAAGAGAGATAACTGGAAACTAGAAAGATCTTTTGTGCTCTTGACTGTCTTAACTGTCACGAGGTTTTCTTAAGAGTTAATTCCTTTAGTTAGTCACTTAGTCTGCCGTCTGCTGTGAACGTTTCCGGCTTTCCGCAATCCGCAAATTATAAAAATTTCAAAGTTACGTGACAACCCTCTGGCGCCCAGCCACAATAACAATACAAACATATGGACTTTTTCTCTTTTTTCACAAACAAATACATTGTAGAACAGAAAAAATATTCAACCCATAAAACTTGATTATTGTATTCAACCAAACAGTAACAGAAATTCTTGATAACACCTGAATTTGAATAAAAAGAAATACGACGGCCGGGCTATTTTAAGTAAAACATACTGAATGGTCACCGTGAGGAACACTTGTCTTTACGAATGTACGAAAAAAAATTAAGAAAAAAAGCGAAGAGAACAAGGGAAGAAATTATACGGGAAGTCTTTTGGATGATGAATGAAGCGTCTTAGACTTTTTTCTAGTACTTTCTATTTAACGGCTTTGATCGTTTTGCCTTGTTGACGAATCCCCGCTCGGACGCCTTCGTTTTTCTTGAATAACGGCTTGGAGTTGGAGCTACCGGCTCAAACTGAGGCGGCGAAGGGGAGGCCACGAAGTGTTGAGCAGGTAAGTCTCTAGAATTGAATGAAATGAATTAGTATTTGTTGTTACTCTTAGTGACTTAGCTAAAAATTAAAAAAAAGAAGACTTACATAACTGGATCCATTTGTTGGTCCATGTTGTCCGCTGTAAGTAATTGACGCAATATGCTGCCTGTCTGATTAAAACTCTGATCCATGAATGGACGAGCTCGATTCAGACGAAAGACATCTTCGTCTGAATCCATCTCTATCGGCTCCTCCGATGGATTTTGAGTGTAACTTAAAAATAACACAAAAAACATTAAAATAGGAAAATTAGGCGAAAAAAAAGGATATTATTACCTGTTTTGACTCTGTGGAGGTAAATATGTTGGCGCCGGCGGCGGAACTTCGGCGGTTGTCGGCGGCGGCGGAACTTCGGCGGATGTCGGCGGATGTTCTGTCCGTTGCTGTCCGGGATTAATGTTGATGTTGATGTTGATGTCGACCAATAGTTGTCTCAGGCCTCGAGATATAATTTGACCCATTTTCCAAATCTTGTTTGTTGTTTTGTTTGTTGGGAATAGTTAGTTACAATCGACTGCCAGGAATCCAGCTGTGAATTGATGAGGAATCCTGGATTCCTCATCTTTAAATAGGCCCTTAGCCAGTCGTTTGATGAGCGTTCAAAAAAACGCAAATCAATCGTGATTTCTCTTGAAAAAATCTGGGCCCGTGTTAAAGGTACCCCTAAAAGGTTTTAAGTCCCAGGCGGCTTGAACTTTTTCCCAGCAAAGAAAATACGCTTGGGAATAGCGTAGGACATTCGTCGTTGATAAAAGAAAATCAATTTTGTTTATATTTAAGCTTTATATTTCTCCCGTATTGTTGGCAATGTCGAATTTAAAAAATGAGAGGGGGGGGGCGGCAGACGACGTAAGCCTGACAAATCTAATTGAAACCTCGTGACGGTTAAGACAGTCTAGAGCACAAAAGATCTTTCTAGTTACCAGTTCTCTCTCTTACGTTGGCGTCTGACAGATAGTTTGAACATTTTTGGGGGGGGAGGGAGTTCGCATTTATTCAAATCAAGGCAGTGTTTACTACTTGGCTAGTTCGAAGCAGCTAGGTGGATTGCCAAATTCGACATGGAGCATAGCTTGGAAGATAATAACGATCGAATTGAACCCCCTGATGAACTTGGTAACATTTCCATCTCTCTCAATTGTTGTCTAGTTTGGCCTTATTTCTTGGTCTACCAGTTCAACGGCAAAGCTTGATACTGTAAATTTGTTGACTACCCCACACGTAACTTTTCATATATTTCAGATTCTGATGCCCAGTTATCACAAGAGCCAGAAAGTTTCCATAGAAGTGTTGCCAGCACGGAAGATGCAAATATTTCTCCTGGACCATCCACTCAGTTGCAACCAACTGGGGCTGTTGTGAAAGAAGCTCGAATCCAGAAATTCCCACCCCAGGTACGACTAGCTGTGTAATGTTCCAATGAAGCAAAGTACTACATCCCTTTTCATTTAACCTAGGTGGCAATTGAAGGTACCCAACAGGATGTCCAAGTAGTGTGGGCTTTAAACCCCAAAAGTTTCTGCTGCCAACTGGTTGACAAATCGACACTTTTTCTCCTGTTCATGAAGAAATTGGAAACCTTTTATAGAAGTAATACTTGTAAATAATCTAAAATATTGGTTTCCCTTATTTGAAATTTGCATTTTGCATTTTGTTTTAGATGAAACTTCCGAAGTGGAAGCCATTTCTTATCCACAAGCGGGCATGGCTTGTGTTGCCAAAGTCGACTCATTTGACGCAGCCGAGGACAAGCACGACGGTTTCTGGTACCGTGGAAAAATTGTCAAATGCACCGCCGAATTCCGGCGAGTTGACTGATGGGTCCCAAACCATCCAAGCAATGGAGTACTCCGCCGTCGTCCACTGCAACAACAATGTCGTGCCAGCCAGAACAGACACGATTCTTCCTCTTGATTTGTTGGTAATTTGTAATTTGACTTCATCTTTTTCTTCTTTCCTTCGTCATTTATTAGTTCCTCTTCATCTTGAAACCCATTTTCCGCCTTCCATTCATCATCTAACCTCATTCAACCCTCTCGTGCTGAGTTTTTGATCCTACCTTTCATGCCTTTTATCGTGCCTTCTCATTGTTTGATGATCGTGGCGACCAGAATCTCTATTCATTTCTTACCTGTGCATGATTAGCCCACCGCCTCTCTCTCTCTCCCACCCTCTCTCTGCCGTTGCCTGGCCAATTTGGATTCATTTGAAGGCTCTTTTACCTCCATCCCCCCTCCTTCTCTCGCTCTCATCCCGTCTACTTGTCATAGATAAAACGATAATGGCATTTATAATAGGATGACACGGGGAGTGCACTTGTATCAAGTCATTTGATCCGCTCGATTAAGAAGGCTATAGGATTAACATGATGGCTTCTTTTAATCTTATTACAGCGCCCCCCTGACTGGACCGAGAATCAATTGTACGATGATGCTGCTATGAGACGGAAATCGCCTGACCCGTCTCGGCCGTCCTGACTCAAATCATCATCTGAGCTGTACGTTTACTATTAGTTACATTTTGACTGTTCCTCCTGTAACTGATGAACTGGCATCGGCCCGCTCGAAGCCCAGATTTGCGTCGCCGAATCCCTTTTGAAACAGAGCGTTCAGGGACTGGACGAAACGTGGTCGATTCGAATCATCGAGCGTCACGCGGCCACTTGTCCCTTAGTCAAAGGGTACTACACGTCCAACGTGCCCGTGGCCGTCTCGATGGCCAGCCGGCCGTCTTCCAACAGGATGCCGCTCTTGTTTCCGAGACGATCCATTTGCCACGTCGACGTCGGTCGGTCTGGTGGTGCCATGGAACATCAGCGGCACTCTGAAAGTAATTTCCCATTTATCAAACGTTTTCTGCCCGTTCCAGCCTCTTAACTGTTTTCATTCTTCCAACAGCGCTAAGTGTCCAGCACATTGTCCGCGTCGCCGAAGGAACAGCTGATGAACTGCAACTGGCCGACGGCGGTCCGTTGAGACTGGACGAAGATTCCCAGCTGGCCGTTCCGTTTCTCCTGCCGGACGACGGATACTCTTGTGACGTCATGCGGGGCATCCCGACCGGATTGATGGAAGTTCTTGGTCCGCCCCAGCAGGCCGGCCTTTTTCGTCTGACTCCGCCATCGACTTCGTCCGGTTTATGGACCATTTACACGGGAGAAGGCGGATCGACTCCGGTGGTTGTTCCAGCACCGCCCAGGGCTCCATCTGCCGCTGGAGAAGCCTACGCTCCTCCTCCGCCCCAACAGCAGCCGGAATTGCAATTGTTGCAATTGCGCAAGGCCAGCGATTCCATCGGTTTGAGCATCGTAGCCGCGAGAGGGACCGGCCAGCAACAGCTGGGCATTTACATCAAATCGGTGGTGAAAGGCGAATCGGCCGATTTGGACGGGCGATTGCAGGCCGGCGACCAGCTCCTCTCTGTGGACGGATACAGCCTTGTGGGCATCACCCAAGACCGGGCGGCCGAGATTCTCATGAGGACGGGCCATACCGTCCGTCTGGAAGTGGCCAAACAGGCGGCCATGTTCCACGGATTGGCCACTTTACTGAGTCAGCCGTCGCCGACGTCGACCGTCTCTCGATCGACGCTTTCCCTCAACAAGATGGACCCCGTCCAGCAACAGAGAAGACCTCCTCTACCTGGCCAGCAACAACAACAATTCCAGGAGAGATTGGTCGACTGGGATCGCCCGCCGACCGCCCACCGGATGAATTCCAACAGCAGTCCCAGTCTGGCCGAACAGCAACAAGGCCGTCCTCCTCAACCGAATGCTGGACCACTCCGTCACGCCAATTCTCGATCGGTTCCAGCACTACACGAACAGCAGCCGCCAATAGCCGGCCAAGACTACCAGACGGAACAGCAACAACAATACCACGCCCAGCAACAACAACAGAGAGCCATGGCCAATCAGAGGGCCATGTCCGCCCAGCTGTTGCCTCAGCAACGCTACCCCAACGGGCCACAACAGCAAGAACCTACCAGTCCGACCAGAACAACCGCCCAGCAACAACAGACGACTCGGTCGAGGTCTGTCCAGAATTTGAGCGAACAACAAAGAGGATCGACTCTTCGTGCCCGTCACCCGTCGGACGAGCGTCAGTACCAGAACATTTCCCTCTACCAACAACAACAGATGGCCGGACAATGTCCTAGACCTCAATTTGCCCAGCAACCGCCTCCTCCACCACAACAACAACAACAACAGCCGAGAGGGTTGTTGAGTCTGGTGAACCGGACGGCGGCTGTGCCGGCCCATTTGCGTCATCCGTCCATGTCGCAACAGTAGCAAAGCAGCGAGTCCCCACCGCCTCCGCCAGTATCGACCCATCCGTACGTCCTCGGGCAGCAGACGGGCAATCCGTGGGAAAGGAAAGAAAAGGAGCGCGAAGTGGCCATGAGGCGGCAGGAAGCTGCCATTCAGTGGATGGAGGAACAAATCGACGAGCTGGAATCGACGGCCAACCGGACGCCGAAACAAGAAGAACAGCTGAGAGCCTTGAAACTGGAAATGGAATTCCGCAAACGGGCCATGGAAGCGGCCGAAGAAGAAGACGTTATTATTCTCTTAATTGACTTAAATGTTTAATTTTAATTAAATTATCTAATTTGAATGAATAGGAGGAAGAGGGAGAAGGAGCGGCCGATCGCCGTGGAATGTTGCGACTCGTCCAGGAAGATTTGGAACGGGCCAGACAATGGCGTCTGGAGAAACAACAGCAAACGGTCGTCGTCCAGCAGCCTCCGCCGCCCCAACAACAACAGCCAGCTCCGCCGACGAACGGGACCAACAACAACAACACGGCGACGGTGCCAGACAAAGAGCGCAGGCGCAAAATAGAGGCGTTCCAGCGGAAGCAGCGAGAGCTGGAAGCGACCCAAGCGACCGAAGAGCACATCATCCGAGAGCTCAGTGACGTAAAGAAGAAGAGGTCCATCGCCACCAGCAAATCCAACAACAACAACAACAGCAATGGAGGCCGGCACCTGGGAATATTCCAGCACCTCCTGTCGTCGCCTCCAATCAGCAACGACTCGACAATCTCATCCATCAGTCATCGTCGGTGGAAACGGCCCAACTGGCCGTCACTACATCAACAACAACATCGTCGGCAACTACCAAAAGAGTTTCCTTCTTCCAGGAAACGACCGAAAAGACTTCTCGCGAAGACATTGACGTACAATTCCAAATTCCTTTATTAAATTAAAATTTCATTCATTAATTTGATTAAATTATAAAACAGGCTTTTATTATGGAAGCCGAGAGCATGCTGGCCAACACGCCGCCCAAATCCGTCCTGGCCGGCGGCGGTGGTAGTACCAACAGCAACAACATGCAACAGGATCAGCTGCTGTTGACGGGCAGCACTCCGGGCGTCATCGGCGCCCAGGAAGTCTACCGCGATCCGCGATTGAGGCGACTGGCCGAGCAGCAACAGCAGCAAAAGACGCAGCTGAAACCGGGCCCGGAGAAACTGACTTTCCAGGAGAAGATGCGCATGTTTGCGCTGGAAAGTGGAGAGCCGGCCACGCCCAAGGACAAGTCGAAAATCTCCAAAGCCCAGTAAGTGGCGCATTCGCTGTAAGGAACATTTCTCTTGCCACTGTTTAGAGCTCTGTCCATCATCTAATCCATATTTCACTTTTTTCGACCAGGAGGGAGATTGAGCTCAAGCCGAGCCCCATCAGCAAAACGAGCAACTAAAGAATCCTCTCAAAGATTAAAAAAAAAAGTATTCGATTCCATCCAGATGGGCAACTTCATGAATGATAGCATATCCTTTCGTTCGGGGAATAAATTCCGATCGGAGAAAGCGCGATGCATACCAATTGGTTGGTCGCCGTATATTTTTATAGACTTTCGCCATGGCTACGCTGCTTCTATTTGGTCGTGAGGGCGGCCATGTTTGATTTCGTCTGCTAGACAAGTTCTCTCGGTTCGTTATCGCTTCCTCATAACTTTTTTTTCCCTCATCGAATCAAAGACTGCAGTGTCCAAACTGCTTTGATTTCTTGACGCCGGACGACAGGCCTGCTCCAAAATGGTTGTGAAATTCTACATCTCGATGATTTCGGGGAATAAAGAGGTAAGAAATACGTCAATATGAGAGTCAATATTCAATTTGAACTGACAAGTTTTTTTTCTTGCATAACCCTAACGACTCGACCTTTGTGTGATTTTCAGATGAAGAAGAAACAGATGAAAGCCCAGCTCATTATGGAGAGCAAGGGAGTGGAATTCAAGGTGATTGACATAGCAGACCCCGGCAGTGAAGACGAGAGGAGTTTCATGCAGAAGAACGCCTCAGCCAAAAATAATGCCAGGAATCCGGTCCCACCTCAGTTCTTCAATGATGAAGAGTACTGCGGGGTGAGTTGATGCAGAAGAGGTGACTCGATCTTTGTCGTCTGGTTTTTAATCCCTGTTTTGTCGCCTCAGGATTACGAGGGCTTTGATGAAGCCAATGAAAATGATTGTCTGGAGGAGTTTTTGAAGCTTCCTCGTGGTTCTCTGCCTCAAGTACCTGTCATCAATCACAGTCTTTCCAATTTCAGCAGTAGAGATGCAAGTCCTTCTCTTCCTAAATTTTGTAAATTGTATTGTGACTCTTAATTTTGTGTGATACAGGTCTCGTTGGAGAAAGAGGTTGTGGTTCCCCAACTCAATGGAGCCCCTAGTCCAAGACAGACTCCCGAGAATGATGAGCAAGGGAATGGAGTGGTCGAGGAAGTGCAGGATGACACGGGAGATGATGCTGCAGGAGATGCAGGAGCTGATGACGGAGGTGAGTTTAATTTGGACTGGCACAGAGCCAGGCTGGTGTTGTCAAGTCTCTCTCAATCTGCTGCTGGTGCTTGTTCTATATCTCTGTTTGGTGGTTGGCGGCAGGAAGCTGCCCGTCAGTGGATGGAGGAGCAGATCGACGAGCTGGAATCGACGGCCAACCGGACGCCGAAACAAGAAGAGCAGCTGAGAGCCTTGAAACTGGAAATGGAATTCCGCAAACGGGCCATGGAAGCGGCCTTTCCCTTTTGAAGAATCTTTTCAGAGGGTAAGCATATATTTTAATATCCTATTGTAGTACAACAAATAACTTTCCAATGATACATGTTTCAGAACCTGATGAAACTTGCTAGGAATATTTATGTTTAGTCATCTAGTCTATCTAAAAATTGCTTCTGCTATGATGAGAAATAAATTGTCCCCCTTCAATGTCATAGAATTTCATGCCAGACTATGGATCTGCATCTGTGGGAGGACCATCAACCAATCCATATCAACACATGCACAAACATGTCCACCTTCATCAGCACAGGGGTAACCACGGAAGAGAGGAAAGAATTGATCAACAACATGGTACTTCCCTCCATCCTTATTTGTACCCAAACCAACCTAGTTTTTTTTTCGATTAATAGTTTATTCATGAGAAACAATCGAGAGGTATGCCGGTACCAATTTTTATCTAAGCTTGGTTCGTTGTCATTATAAACTTTTTAATTATTTTAATAGCTTTGGGGTGCAACAGAAGTAGCAGTTCCACCTCCTCCCCCGCCTCCCCCTGGTGGTGATGTCATCAACCTGGCTGCTATTCCTCCTCCTGGAAGCCCCGTTCAGCAGGAGCCGATGATTAAAACCGAGCAGGATGCGAATGAATTTTCACCCGGTGACCGGTCCGTCTCCGCCTAAAGATCCGAGGTTGCAATCTAATGCTCGACACGGAGCGGTAAATGTTGTTCAGCACCGCAGCGATTCAGCACCCCCAGGAATATCCGATTCATTGCAGTCACGTCAAGCGAGACCTTCTAAATGGGACATGACTACTCCTTCCGAGTCCAGCTCAGTTCCTCGAGTTCCAGAAGACTTGAACGAGCAATCCCGCCCGAGCAGCAGTGCGTCTGACCTTGGAAATTGCTTAGTTTCAACTCAGCTTGATCTTAAATTGGAACCAACCGACGAGATGAATGCAGTTCAATCGAACGAGAGTAACCAAGAAACTCCTACTGATTGCACTGCGCTCCAAGACTCTGAACCGCAAGTTGTGACTAACGGCAACAAAGTTCCGCCGCTTGCTAATGGTTGTTGTTGCTATACAATGTCGACTGAGAAAACCAAAGATAAAGCTTCAGAAAGTGGCTTCATCGATTGCATCACTCTGTCCGATTCGTCCGATTCCGACTCGGAAACGTCACAATTTGAGCTAAATGCTGCTGCTGCTGGATCCAATTCGATGAGGAAAAAAGGCGGTCGTTCTTCCTTAGAGACTCCTTCTCGGACCAGGCAACAATCTCCTTTGACACCGTTTTCATTGATAGTCTCGCTGCCCTTACAGTCTCTGAATTGTTCTACTCCAGTTGTTTCCGAAGGTTGGAATTTTTTTAAATTGATCTTTTATGTTTGTGGTAAATTTACTAATCTATTTTTTTGGCCTTTAGACAAGATTACAAGGAAGCCAGAGTCTTCAAGTCCGCCTTCAAAGAGATCGAGAGAGGTTGAATCGACTCCCAGCACCTCTTTCTCGTCAATCGAGTCCGTGCCCACTCAGTCTCGGCTTCGTTTTCCCACTCCAGTTCCACCCGGAACTCGAAGGTTCGTTCTTTTGAAATTGATTTTATTTACACCTTTTTTAATTGTTTG
This sequence comes from Ceriodaphnia dubia, assembly GCA_022539655.2. Taxonomy (NCBI): domain Eukaryota; kingdom Metazoa; phylum Arthropoda; class Branchiopoda; order Diplostraca; family Daphniidae; genus Ceriodaphnia; species Ceriodaphnia dubia. The sequence continues at coordinate 66,219 of JAKUCG020000192.1, read as the reverse complement.
GATTGAATAGGTTACATGCCAAACAAGTCCTTGAGCTCCACACCACAAATTTCAAGACAAAAAGAAGATGATGAACCGAGACCCAGCACGTCACAGCCAATCAATGTGAGGCCGAAAAAGTCTCTATTCTCCACTCCAACCGGCAGAGAAGGTACGAAAGAATTGACCTTAAATAAAATCGTTGCGCCAATCGATGTTGACTTTGAATCATTTGAATTTTCAGGTTGTGGTTTCAAGTGCCATTCAGAGCCACCAAAGAGATCCAAAGATGCAGAGCCGATTCCTGGCACTTGGTCGCAAAACTGTGGGCCCTTTCAATATACCGGGATCGATCCCCGCCCATCCTGCCGTTCGTCAGGTACCAAATTTAGCAATTGAAATTCCTTTTTTGTGTGAATATTAATCAAACAATCTCTCAAATAGAAAGCCGGAGCTTAGAGTTTGATGGAAGTCCCAGGACCGAGAGGAGGCCCTTTATATTTCGATATCAACGAATGGCATTTCTACAGAGACATGAAGTGCGTTGACGTGCAATTCCTCTCGACGAACAACTCTGTCAAAATTTGCAATAACAGCATGAGGTGTCAGGCGAAACCGGGCGCTGTCCACAACCACGAAAAGCTCCCTCGCGAATCGATCGAGTATTCCATGCTTCGATGGGCCTGCATTCTCAGACTGAGAGTCATTCGCCATCACGGGACGGATAGCAACTGGCAGTCGGCCAATGTTGTCTTGTCCTCCTGGCCGCACAAGCTCCCGTTCGACGCCGGCTTTCTCCAGTCGAGATTCCAATGCTCGCTCAAGAGATACCGCAAAGGGATCGAGAATAACGAAGGATTCGTACACGACTATTTGACACGCTTCGGGGAAGCCCAGCTTGACCGTTTCCGCCAGATTTTCCATCAGTCTGCTCCAGCAGGCCCGGAAGAAGGTCAGTTTGAAACAAGAACTCAACATCAATAGTCTATTGTTAACTTTTCTTTTCCTATTAGGTTCGATCCCGCCAATGAAGAGATCTCGTTTAGATAGAGGAATCTCCGTCTCAAAAGGGTTCTAATCCTTCGTTGTTTTCGTCTCCTGCGCCGCCGTCCGATTGCCACCAGGAAGCTTCTAGCGATCTGAATGACCGCGGCTCTTTTAAAATTGGATACACTGGAAACGTCTTTCAATGACGTGTCCCGACGAGATGCTCGTCGGAGCCCGTCTGGAATCGGATATCACCTCTCTGCGGCAATTCAAAGAGGCCGTCCTCGGATTCAAATTCAAATTCATGGAGAGTCTGGAGAGCGATGAAATGAAATAATCGGCGAGAACATCAACAAGGCCGAAGATCACTGGCTCTTTGGGCCGAAAAGATTGGAAAACTGGCTATATCAGCTACAAGCAGTCAGAGATGGAGCTGTACCGCAAGATGTCCCAGTTGGAAGGCGTCGCCAAAGTCGCCGAATTGGCCGGCCACGCGGCCAGCAACAAAGATGCCAATTGTTTTGTCGTTGACAAAGCCCGCGGAAAGAGATTTAGTTGCTGTTATTCCGTTGACGAAAATGGCAAACGCGTCAAGAAGAAGAATCTAAAAGAATTGCCCAGTCATGTCCAGCCATCGAATCAGCGCGCTGAATCTAGTCCGACTCCTGGAACATCTGCGAGTTCAGCTTCACCCAGTACCATGCAGCCAGCAGAGAGGATCGCCGAAAAGTTTTCTAGACGCTGGGAGATGATGGGCAGGAAGAATGGGAAAGAACTTTTTTGCCGTCCCCTTCAAGAAATCTGCCGGACCGGACCGGACCGGACCAAACATTCTATCGCTTCATTTTCGGCGCTCAAGATGGAGTCGATCAAAAACACTGAGAAGACGATTTTGTTGATCGGAGCTGTCGATTCTGGCAAGACGCTTCTTCTCAACGCCATCATCAATTACGTCTTTGGCGTCGAGTTCGACGATCCATTTCGTTTCCAGCTGTTGCCCGTCGAGGGCGAGCGTATTCACGTCTACGACATTCATCACGTCGCTGGGGTGATCCCGTGTCCCTTTTTCTCTAACCATCGTCGACACGCCCGACTTCGACGACAGCAACGCGGAGCAGCTCACTGACGCCGTCCACCTGTTTTTTGCAAGATAAAACGGGCATCCAACAACTGGACGTGGTCGGTTTTTGTGTTGTTGTCCAATCCGATTCACCGCCACAGCTGACGCCTACACAACGGCACGCCGTCGACACAATTTTTTCTCTTTGGGGCAAGGACGTCGAAGACAACATTAGTTTCCTCTTGTCGAAATCTTTTGACGGAAAAACACCGTCCGTTCTCAGCGCCATCGCCGCGGCCGGCCTTCCCTGTCCTATCGACGTCGAGACGCAAAAACCGATCCATTTCAGTTTCGACAGTTCAGACTACGTGAACTCTTCTCGTTGGCAGATGGAGAGGAAGAATTAAGACAGTTTTTTCGCTCATTTGACAGCGAAGAAGCCAACGACTTTGGAAGAGCGCGAATGGCTGAAAGCGACGACGTGGAGAAACTCTAGCCATCTATCAATGCCGCCCTGGAAAAGCTGAAGGATCTTAAGGACACGAAACGGGCCATCAACAACTGCCAGGCCGAACTCGACGCCATCAAAGCGGAGGAAATTGCAGAACTAAAAGTTCCGCAAGAAGTGGAGCTCGGGCCCGAAGAGTACGTGACCAATTTGCCGTATTATGTTTGTATTGTTATTGGGGTTGGGCGCCAGAAGGTTGTCACATGACTTTGAAATTTCTATAATTTGCGGATTGCGGAAAGCCGGAAACGTTCACAGCAGACGACAGAATATCTAATTGAAACCTCGTGACGGTTAAGAGTTAAGACAGTCAAGAGCACAAAAGATCTTTCTAGTTACCAGTTCTCTCTCTTACGTTGGCGTCTGACAGATAGTTTGAACATTTTTTGGGGGGGAGGGAGTTAGCATTTTTTCAAGGCAGTGTTTACTACTTGGCTAGTTCGAAGCAGCAAGGCGGATTGTAAAGTTCTCCATGGAGCATAACTTGGAAGAGAATAACGATCGAATTGAACCCCTTGAAGAACTTGGTAACATGTCCATCTCTCTCAATTGTTGTCTAGTTTGGCCTTATTTCTTGGTCTACCAGTGCAACGGCCAAGCTCGATGCTGTAAAATTAATGACTACCTCACACTAACTTTGCAAAAATCTCAGGCTCCGATGCCCAGCTATCCCAAAAGCCAGAAAGTTTCCATAGAAGTGTTGCCAGCACGGAAGATGCAAATATCTCTGCTGGAACATCTACTCAGTCAGATGAGCAACAGCAGTTGCAACCAACGGGGGCTGTTTTGAAAGAAGTTCGATTCCAGAAATTCGCACCCCAGGTACGACTAGCTGTGTAATGTTCCAATGAAGCAAAGTACTACATCCCTTTTCATTTAACCTAGGTGGCAATTGAAGGTACCCAACAAGATGTCCAAGTAGTGTGGGCTTTAAACCCCAAAAGTTTCTGCTGCCAACTGGTTGACAAATCGACACTTTTTCTCCTGTTCATAGAGAAATTGGAAACCTTTTATAGAAGTAATACTTGTAAATAATCTAAAATATTGCTTTCCCTTATTTGAAATTTGCATTTTGCATTTTGTTTTAGATGAAACTTCCGAAGTGGAAGCCATTTCTTATCCACAAGCGGGCATGGCTTGTGTTGCCAAAGTCGACTCATTTGACGCAGCCGAGGACAAGCACGACGGTTTCTGGTACCGTGGAGAAATTGTCAAATGCATCGCCGATTCCGGCGAATCAGGCCAAGTGAAACTTGTTGAAATCCTTTTTGTGGATCTCGGATTGGAAGAAACGGACCACCCACATCAGCATGGTGAAACGGATCACAAACGAGTTTCTCACCCTGCCACCACAGGCTTATCACTGTTCCCTAGACGGTGTTCCATCCTGTCCCTGGACTTCAAAAGAGATCACCCGTTTCAAAAATGCCACCTTGGATAAGCGGTTTACCGCAACATTTATCAACCGATTAGGGGGGGGGGGGGCCCAAACAGCCGTACGAAATTCTCAGTCGTTTTGAGCAAGGATTTCCCTGATGGCACGTCAATCTCGATCAACCACATGTTCACGCCTGTGGATTTGCATCCGGCACCTGCCACTCCATCCAGTTCTGGCTTCGATTCGATTGGCTTGGATTTCAGCCAAAAAGAAGAAATTCAGTTTCACCTACGGTCGTCGTCCAGCAGCCTCCGCCACCCCAACAACAACAGCCAGCTCCGCCGACGAACGGAACCAACGACAACAACACGGCGACGGTACCAGACCAAGAGCGCAGGCGCAAAATAGAGGCGTTCCAGCGGTTCAATTTCTAATTGAACAGCCTTGGATCCAGCAGTGGCAACGCCGAGTCGAGTGCCAATCCCGGTCTCTTTTTTTCCTTTGGGGACGACCCGCTCGACGAGGAAATGTACATATCGTCGTCGATGGACGCCAACGAGAAACTGGGCAAAGCTACGGGTAAATTGACTAAGATCTTTGTCTAGCTGAAACTGATTTCATCATTAACATTGTTGCCGATCCATCAAGCAGGTCTCTTGAACAAGCTCATGCACAATATGGGCTCTCCATTTACCAACTCGGTCATGCCTCAACAGCTGGACAAGGCCTCTTCTTCATCCAGCCATTCGCCATTTGGGCCGGCGACGTTTACGTCACCCAAAGCGTCGGACCAGCCCGAAGTCACGTTGAATCAGCCGACGTTGATCCAGTTGAAGGATTGCGGCGTCGGCAGCGGATACCAAGTGGCCATACTGACGCCTACCTGGGATGCCGGACATTTACTGGCCATCCTCTCACCGGAACAAGTTCAGACACAAGAAGTCACCGGCTCGCACCACCACAACACGCATTGCACCACCACAAGTGTTGACGGTGGAGGAATACCGCAAAATCATCCAGGAATTCCTCGACAATCCAGAGCCTCCACTGATCATCTTCACGCAGAGCGGTCCTGGTATTTTGGCTGTTAGCAATTCACCTCTCAACAGTCCGCAGCACCCGGCCGTCACTCTCACGACGGGCGGAGGAAGTTCTGCTGCTCGCATGAAATCCCTTTATTTCTTGAAAAAAAGAGCAGAACCCGTCGATAAGGAAGAACCACGCAGATCGCTTCTCTTTGGCGATTTAGCTCCTCATCCGCTGGAACAAGTTCTGACTTTTCTCGATGAAGTATACGCGAGATATTTATTAATCCGAAAAATTCAGATAAAAGAAAGAGGGTTATTGACTTTTTAGGTGGTGGCGCCCGTGCTGGACCAAACTTCTAAAGGAAGGAAAGAAAACAACAGTTTTCAGTTGCCCTGGCCACCGGCCGTTTCGATGGAATTGGAGCGTCAAGCACGAAACATTCGCGGTACAGTCAATCGCGCACGAGGCCTGCTCGATGGCAAAACCGTGTTGTACTGGCCTTGGACAGGCGTTGTCAAGTAAATACTTGCAGTAAACATTGGCAGTCAACTTGTATAAGCCATTTTAATTCTCCTGAAGGGATGAGTTGCCCAGCCGGATGGAAATGGAAAGTTGTGTCCAACAGTGGACGCAACAGCTGACACCTTTACTAGAAGCGGAAGAGCGCGGAATTAGCGAGCGCTCCTCACTTAACGACGAAGTGGTTTATTGGCGCAATCGCAGCCAAGACTTGGAAAACATTTTCGAACAGCTGAAGGAAGGAGTGGTCCGTCAAATGGCCGCCACTTTGGAAGAGATTGGCAGCGCTCAGTCTGCCACTTTCAAAATGCTTTTGCGCCGGGTTATTGCCGCATTAGCCGAAGCCCAGGAGATCTCCCTTCACCTTAAGCCCATCGTTAAACCTCTTGAAAATCTAGAGACGGCCGATGTCACGGAAATGACTCAACCGTTGCGCGTTTTACTCCACACCGCATCTCTCGTTTGGTGCACCTGCGCTTACTTTCGTCAAGTGAGTTCTATTTAAATTATCTTTTTTGGTTCATTGGAAAAATGTTTTTTTCTGGTTCGTCAACAGCCAATCAAACTAGCCTACTTGCTCCGCCAAGTCGGAAACGCTTTGATTGAACGGTGCCGCATCTTTCTCGACTCGCGCTCAATTTTCACCTGGGAAATTGAAGAAGCCATGGAAAAGACTGCGGCCGCTCGCAGCATCTTCGGCCACTTCCGCCAGTTCTACAACGAAGAGAGAGAGAATATTCAATGCCTAACCCAAAGACTCCGTGAAGGTGGCCGTTGTACTTTGTCGCTGAGCAGGTCGGAAGCCAAGGAGCTGTGGAATCCGCCGATGCAGATCGTTTTCGAAAAAGTCTCCATTTTTGAAAAGCGGCTCGTTACCATCGTCAAAATCTTCCAGTTGATTCAAGAGTTTTCGAGACTCAGTCGAGTCGAATTGAGCGCCATGGGCGGACGCAGTTTGACTGCCCAGGTTCAGAACATCTGTACGCAATTTTGCGATATTAAAGCGCCGGTCGTTAGCGGCCAATTCGGTGATTGTATGGACCCTGACAATCATCAGTTCGAGACTGTAGCCATCGAATTCCAGCAGTCGGTTCAAAGCCTCGAAGATAAAATGACTTCGATCGTCAGTAACGCTCTCAGCGATGCGACAACACCGCTAAACGCTTACCGCGTTATCCAGTTGCTGGGCAGTTTCCTCGAACGTCCTGCAATGTCGCAAAAAGTCCGGGAAAGTTATCCTCGTCTTGTAGGGCTTGCCTTACAGGAAGTTTCCACCTGTTCTGATTATCTCAAGGGTCTACCCACTGCGCTGGAAACTCCGGATTTAGTTTCTACCGTCCGGCAGATTCAACAGATCAGCAAACGGGCCCGTAGTCATTTGACAGCTTGTAATAGTTTAGGAATAGAGGGCGACGTTCAAGGGATGAAAACACTTGAAGAGAAGCACAAACACCTGGAAGATGCCGCCCAGGTGAAGATGAATCAACATCTCGAATTGTGGACGAACCGGATGAATCACATCGCCATTCAACGGCCACTTTTCATTGTCGGAGCGGAGAACGGGCGCGTTCGAAGCGGAGCAGAAGATACCATGGCCCGGATGGTTACTGAATGTCGCCAGTTGCAGCAAATACTGGACGCCCCGACGTTGCCACCCAGCTGGGAAACATGGACGGCCATTTACGGCTCCCTCAAGATCAAGATGAAGTTGGTCGACATCATCGTCAGCTGTTGCAGCAGCACAGAGTCTTCGCTGACTCCATCGACTCGAAGTCTACTGGAACCTCGTTTGCTGGCCATCAAAACCGATATCGTCGAAAAGACTCGAAACGAAGGATGGACTTGGAGCTCTCAGGATTCGGCCGTGACGGAAGCGCTGCGGGTGATGGCCGAAGCGACATTGCGACTCCACCAGGCTATGAAGAAATTCTCTTCGACCGCCGAAACCGTCCAGCATATCGCCAATGGCTGGTCCAAGGCTCCTATAGTCGAATTCCAGGAAGGAATGTTGCCATCTGGAGAGCAACTCACGGAATTGCTTCATAAGAAATACAGCGAGTACGCTGCCATTTCCAAGAAGATAAGTGTCATCGTTGGCGAAACTCAACAGATGATGCCCGATTTGCAACCATCCGACTGGGTCACCTATTTGGAAATGATCGATAATTCGATCCTGGAAGGTCTCCTTAAAGCCATCACCAACACTTATAGCCATTTCATTGAAATGAGCCACAAAGGCAACTTGTACGAGCTCCAGTTGAACATCAATACCGAATGTGTCAGTTTCCAACCGCCACTGGACTCGAATGGTGAAGTTCAAGCAATGGGCATCATGCAGCAATTCGCTCTTTTAATGACGGGCGTTGCCAAAGTGGCCAGCTCGATGGTTCCGCTCAGCAAAGAAATTCACTTTCAGACAAGTGTCGACACCAATGCGTCAGTTATGAATCTCCAGCAAGATCTGAACAATACCGTTTCCAACGCCGTCGAGAACTTGTCGAATGCCGTCCAGACGCTGGAACAGTATTCTTTCCTTTGGAACACTGACCCCAATGTTTACCTGCACAACTTTTTGCATCATACCTGTTTGTTGGGCGAGTATGTCCACGATAACGCTCCTCAGAATCCGGCTACGTTGCAACACTTTAAGCAACAATTGGTCCAACTGACGGAATGGAAGGTCACTATCCGCCAGTGCATCAAAGACTTGGAGAAAGTGGGGAAAAACTGCAAGCTGAAGCTCAACGTCAAACCATCCGTTCTGGTATTTACGCATTTATAAATAGAAAGCGTTTTTGGATGTTGAATAAATTCTTTTTTTGACAGAGTATCACAAATATCATGCGATCGTGGAGAGTTCTCTTGCTGGAACACGTCACCAACTACGTCATGGACAGCGTCGTCGATCTGGAGACGTTCTTGCAAGAGGCCGAAGAAGGTCTGGTCTGGCGAACGGGCGAAAACGAACATGGCGACGCTCACAGCAACGGACGCGATGCTCTGCTAAGAATGATGGGCCATCTTGCCGAAGTTCGTTCCAGACAATCGGGAACGGAAGCCCTTTTTGCTCCACTTCAAGAGGTTCAAACAACAATTGAGCTCTTGACATTGACTAATCTCGTTCGTAAATTGTTTGTAGGCCGCGACTTTGTATGTTGAAAGAATCGGAGAACGAGCTGTCTGAAGAGATCCTTTTAAAGTTGAAACATTTGCCAGAACGATGGGAAGACATCAAAGAGTCGGCTTGTGTCGCTAAACAGCAAGTCGCTTCGTTGCAGGCCAACGAAATCGCCGCCGTCCGGAAGAAGTTGGGCTCTTTCGAATTGCGGCAACTCCAGTTCAGAGACAAATTCCAATTGTGGGATTATTCGTACGTCATTAGATAGGGCGTCGATAACTGGAAAACGACGCACTGGAAAGAGATTGACGTTGAGCGGATGGAAATTGAATGCAAACATTTCGCTAAAAACATTCGCGGTCTCGATAAGGAAATGAGGGCCTGGGATGCATACGTCGGTCTCGACGCATCTGTTAGGGATCTCCTTACTTCACTCAAGGTACATCTTTTACTATTATTTTTTTTATTGCACCATTAATAACGAACATTTTCTTAGGCCATTTCTGAATTGCAAAATCCTGCCGTGCGAGAACGGCACTGGATTCAACTTATCGAAGCTACGAAACGCAAGACTTTCCTCAGGTAAAAACATTGAAATCTTTGTGCTTAATTGGATAAAACACATTTTCTGATATGAATTAGGGACAACTTTACAGTCAGTCTAGTGACGGGCAGCGATACTACATTAGCAGATTTGTTAGCTTTGGACCTGCATCGATACGAAGACGAAGTGCGGTCGGTAGTCGACAGAGCCGTTCGAGAAGTGTAGAGGCCACCTGGGCGACGCTCGAACTGGGTAAAGAGGAACACGCTAGAACGGGATTGACTTTGCTGAAAGCTTCAGATGAACTCATCGCCACTCTGGAAGACAATCAAGTTTGTTGATTAGTTCATATTAACGACCAGAAATGTTAAATTCAAGTTGTTTATTCGATTTAAAAGGTCCAGTTGTAGACTTTGGCGAGCTCCAAGTACGTTGCCCACTTGATGGGCGATGTCTTGGACTGGCAACGCCGTTTGGGTCTTGCAGATCAGGTCTTGGCCTTGTGGTGCGAGGTTCAGCTATCCTGGTCTCATTTGGAGTCTATCTTTGCTGGATCGGGCACGGATGACATTCGTCAACAATTACCCGAAGATTCAAATCGTTTCGATGAGACGAATGCCAGTTTCAAAGAGTTGCTTAGCCAGTTGCTGCTCAAACCGAATGTCATCAGCGTTGCTACTCGCCCCAACGTCCTGGACGACTTGCACCGTATCGACGTGCAACTGCAACTTTGCGAGAAGGCACTGGCACAATATCTCGAATCGAAACGTGTCGATTTCCCGCGCTTCTATTTCGTTTCTACGGCCGATTTACTCAATATTCTCTCCAACGGCAATAGTCCGCAGTTGATTCAAAGGTTCGTTAAATCTGAGCAAATTTACCTCGATCGATTGTACCTAAAATGCTTTTTCCTATTCGACAGGCATTTGACGAAGCTGTTTGACGCGGTAGCGTAGCGTAGATGGTGAATATGTTGCACTTTGCAAGCCGATTCAGTGCGTCGGACAGGTAGAAGGCTGGCTTAACGCGCTGGCCGACGCCATGCGCGACTCGTTACGGGCTCTACTGCACGACGCCGTGGGTATTCTTGAAGAGAAGACGAAAGATGCCTGGATTTGGGATTTCCCCGCCCAAGTGACTCTGACTGCATCGCAAATTGCCTGGAACGCCGAAGTGAGTGCCGCCTTTCAGCGGCTCGAAGAAGGATACAAAAACTCGATGAAAGACTTACACAGGAAACAGGTTTCTATAATTAATTTTTAAGTTTTTTAAAGGTTCGATTTCTTCAATTTCTTTTTTTGATATAGATTGTACAACTAAACACACTAGTCGGTTGTTGGGTGGGGATCTTACTCCAAACGATAGATAGACAGAAGGTTAAGACACTCTGTACTATCGACGTCCACTCACGAGACGTAGTGGCCCGGCTGGTTCAGCACAAAGTTGAGAGTAGTCAAGCTTTTGCTTGGCAGTCGCAGCTTCGTCACAGGTGTTAACTTTATTTACCTATCAATCTAAAACAATTTTGACCAAACTTGTCATTTATCAGGTGGAATTACACAGAAAAGGACTGCTTTGTCAACATTTGCGACGCCCAATTTCGTTACTGGTAAAACCGAAATTGATTGAGATATATTTAATTGTTTAACTATACTAAGTCCTCTCAGTTGTTGCCGTCCAAATCCGTTCGATTCTCGACGCCCTTCGCCAACATAGGGAACGCTTTTTCATGATGGAAGAGGAAATAGCGCTTAAGCCCCCCGTACGTCTCAATTGATATTGTAAACAGGATTGTGACAACTCTTACTAAATCATTTGATCTCTAAACAGGTCGGCATGTTTGTGAGGATGAATCCTGGCTACGCCGGAAGAACAGAACTTCCGGAAGAACAGAACTTCCGGAAGAACAGAACTTCCGGAGAACTTGAAATCACTTTTCAGACCTTGCGCTATGATCGTCCCGGATTCTGATCTCATTTGTGAAATCATGTTGGTCGCCGAGGGTTTCCTAGAAGCCCGTACTCTCGCCCGCAAGTTGGTCACTCTCTACTACTCGCTGTGCTGTCGCCTGTTGTCGAAACAACAGGATCTTATCCAGATTTTATTTTCTCAGTCACTGAGAGTGATGGCGTAACCAATGTTGATGTCATTATTTGAATACTATACGTATTCTCTATTATAGTAAAAATGAAATTAAATATACGGTATGCTACTTGGTTTCTTTGGGACATGCGAGATTTCTTTGTGTCTTTCACAGTGAAAATAGAAAATTCTTCGTCGATTTCTCCGCTACCAGCCGCATCGACAGCGGTGACGAACACGCGGATGGGGACGGACATGAGACAAATGAAGGAAAGCTGTCTACCTTTAATTATTTAGGGGAAAACATTTCAAATCGCTACTCGTATCGGATAACGCAGGAAAAGCGCCACTCCGTCATCAGTGTTTCTAGATGGAATTGTCCATTAAAATCTCGACTCGACGCCTTACATCCAATACCACGTATTGAAGCAGATAAAATGAACAATAACAATGGGCCTATACAACCTGTTCAATATATTTCGTTTTTCTGCAATACCGGAAGGAGTATTTTTATCTTGGGATTATAATTGATTCTACCTTACGATGTGACCGATTGTTAGGCTGTGAAATCCGAATCTTGGAAAAGAGAGACAGCAATTGTACGAACTGTACACTCTGTGAAGAGACTATATGTGGTGCGACTCTCGATATTTTTTCTAGAATAGCATAGGCGATTCTAGAATCATATCCCCGCGTATATTAAAAACCCTTCTCTGGACCAGCGAAAAAAAACAGTCCACTAGTATAACTCACTAAGCAACTTTGAGCCGAGGGGTTGGCAACTCTCCGGTAGGGTGTAAGAACTTATGAGATTCCAAAAATATTCCAGAATCTTTCTTCCCTTATAGGCTCTTATGGGGATTCTGGGCAAAATGTAAAAGGATTCTGAGAGATGCAAAACCCTCCCGTAGAGCCCTAAGTTTACCCTACATTGGATTAAAGAAAAATATATTGAATCAGCCATTAATCTGCCAATTAGCAAAAAAATTCCGAACGAATTATTAAATAAATATGATTAGCAAATGATATTTGAATGAATAAACGCATTATGACTGTTCCTATCTCAATCAACGTAGTGCCTACGCTCCTCAAACGACTTCACCAAGTAAAACGACCGAAAGTCGTTGTTTCTCGGAAATGATTACAAGTCCCAGGTGGCCCTTTTTTGGTGTCCGAAAGCGGTATTCACATGGGACTTGCAATAAATTTGGGGACACCTTTTACACAGGGCTCGTTTTTTTTCCGAGAAACAACGATATTCGGTCGTATGACATTCCTCGTATGATTGAATATCGACGACAATGATTCGTTTATTACTTGCCCTATAAAAGGAGGAGCCCTACGACACGGATCTCAGTCATTCTGAGGTGACAAACCAAGGAACATCAGGACCTAACATCAAATCAACTCTAAAACCAACAAGGTAAGGATCTGTTTAATAATTTTAAACTATTTGGGTTATTTGAATAAATAATTTTTGTTTCCACAGATCATGTCTCAATCGCCACAGCAGTCGATCGACAATAGGAGGCCACCTATTAGCCCTGTGACAAGAAATAACGGTGGAGCTCATCAAGAATACACCACGTATCAACAAGGTAAGGAACTACCGATATTAAAAACTTGAATTTGTATTTTAAATTAATATTTAAATGATTTCAAGTATTCCAATCACCACAGCGGTCGATCGACAATAGGAGGCCTCCTATTAGTCCTGTGACGGGAAATAACGGGGAATCTCATCGAGACAACACCACGTATCGCCAAGGTAAGGAACTAGCCAAAATGAAAACTTGATTTTGAATTTTTAATTAATATTTAAATGATTTGCAAGTATCCCAATCACCACAGCGGTCGATGGACAATAGGAGGCCTCCTACTAGTCCTGTGAAAAGAAATAACGGTGGAGCTCATCAAGAATACACCACGCATCAACAAGGTAAGGAACTACCGATATTTAAAACTTGAATTTGTATTTTAAATTAATATTTAAATGATTTCAAGTATCCCAATCACCACAGCGGTTGATCGACAATACGAGGCCCCCTTTTAGTCCTGTGACGGGAAATAACGGGGAATCTCATCGAGACAACACCACGTATCGCCAAGGTAAGGAACTAGCCAAAATGAAAACTTGATTTTGAATTTTTAATTAATATTTAAATGATTTGCAAGTATCCCAATCACCACAGCGGTCGATGGACAATAGGAGGCCTCCTACTAGTCCTGTGAAAAGAAATAACGGTGGAGCTCATCAAGAATACACCACGCATCAACAAGGTAAGGAACTACCGATATTTAAAACTTGAATTTGTATTTTAAATTAATATTTAAATGATTTCAAGTATCCCAATCACCACAGCGGTTGATCGACAATAGGAGGCCTCCTATTAGCCCTGTGACGGGAAATAACGGGGAATCTCATCGAGACAACACCGCGCATCAACAATGTAAGTAACTACCAATAATTAAAACTTGAATTTGAATCTTTAATTAATATTTAAATGATTTTCAAGTATCCCAATCGCCACGGCAGTCGATCGACAATCGGAGACCTCCTATTAGCCCGGCCGCGGTAAATCATCAAGGTAAATTTTGATCACCCGTCATTCATATATTGTTATTTTTTGTTATTGTTATTGTTATTGTTATTTATTGTTATTGTTATTGTTATTTATAGTTATTATTATTTATTGTTATATATTGTATATTGAGCTTCTTGTTCTATTCCAAACAGGCAAAAGAAAGGGAAATATGGGGCCTCCGGAGAGCGTCCCGGCTAAAAAGAAAAAAAACAGGCAGTCTGAGGCTTCGAAAGCAAAACATCAGGCTAAATATAAATCTTATCGGGAGCAAAACCAGGACAGAAAAAGGCTTAAAGGAATGACATCGCCGCAAAGCTGTTCAACTTGTTCCTGGATCGATTCCCCGAGCCCTTCATCAACAGAAGACGATGTCACGGACGACATCTCACCGGACGTGAACGCTACTTCGGCTAGTACTGCCCCTAGTCATGCACCGGGCTCTCTGCATGATCAAACTACAGCAGCCAGCTATCTTCAATCGTTCGATCCTTCCTCACCGGGTCTCTCAGGTTTGCCTTTAACAATTAATTTATTTTCTTTGTTATCATATAACTATTTTCAGTTGAAATTCCAGGTCACCCTTCAAACCAAACTGGAGATATTATACTGGGATCAACGAGCGGCCATGCACAAAGCGCAATGCAACAAAGTATACAAGGTAAAAATACCTTTGGAACCATTATGTACTTTTCAAATTTTAAAACTTTGGATATAAATTTTTTATTCTAGATGAAGATCAATTTGATCCTACAAACGAGTTGCAACAATTTCATTTGATGGTTGACCAGCATTTTAGTAACTACGATTTGCCTAATACTGGCTTGGATCTTAACTTGTATGACCTGGAAGATCCAATTTCAAACTTTATCCGAGAAGTTGCAGTTAGATCAGAGACAAGTGAGCTTGGATTAGAGCGTGTAGAACAAGCCCCGCTAGCGCAAAGTCCACAGAATGAGAGTAGTCCTCCTACTCCCGGGGCAAATTTGGAGACAAACGATCAGGAAACTGGAGCACAACTCCATGCGCCACTAAACGAGGAAACTGGATTTATTCAAGAAGCACCACCAGAGAAAAATCCACAGAATGAGAACAGGCCTCATACTCCCGGGACGACGATGGTGACGGATATTCAAGAGGGTGATGGACATCGCGAGCAGCCACGAGAAGTCGAAAAAGAATCTGGATTACAGCATGTAGAAGAAGCCCCGCTAGCGCAAAATCCACAGAATGAGAGCAGGCCTCCTACTCCAGGGGCAGCTATGGAGACGAACGATCAGGAAACTGGTGCACAACTCCATGCGCCACTAAACGAAGAAACTGGATTTATTCAAGAAGCACAATCAGAGAAAAATCCACAGAATGTGAGCAGGCCTCCTACTCCAGGGGCATATTTGGAGACAAACGATCAGGAAACTGGAGCACAACTCAATGCGCCACTAAACGAGGAAACTGGATTTATTCAAGAAGCACAATCAGAGAAAAATCCACAGAATGTGAGCAGGCCTCCTACTCCAGGGGCATATTTGGAGACAAACGATCAGGAAACTGGAGCACAAATCAATGAGCCACTAAACGAGGAAACTGGATTTATTCAAGAAGCAAAATCAACGCGGCCATCGAGAGGTAAAATCATTTTCAGCCAAACCATTAGAACTAAATTAAGGTTTAAATCTATTATTTCTAGGAAATAAAAGAAAAAGCGGTTCTGTACATTCGAGCTCGTCCCTTAGCTCCAAGCAAGCCTTAAAAGAGAGAAGACGCACTGCTGCAAAAAACAAACTGAACAAAGAAGAGCAAGAAAAAATGAACATGGCAGGAAGAGCCGATCGTAAATATCCATATAATAGGCTAATTTCGATGCACATACGGGAAAAAGATAACGTTCCCGTAGTTCTAATGGAATGGACCCAAACAAAAGCATACGAGACTGTGGATACACTGTTACTTGATGTTCCAGAGCAGGATATTGAGAGATTGGCAAGGAAATCTGGAATTAATCTGAAGAATTTGAAGCATAAGTGAGAAAGAAATCAGACAGATAATTCAGAAATGCAGGATATATTGCTGGATAATATTTGAATAACTCGGTTCTCATTGTTCCATTTGCCACTTGTATGTTGTATTGTTATGTTTCACTGCACGGAAAATTAAAAGCAAAAGCTAGTCTTTAAAGTTGAACAAATCTCTGCTTCGAATTCGGCTTTGGAGATTATAGTCTCTGCTTCGGATCGGCTTTTGAGATGATACACTCTGTCTGAAATGTTGAATTATCTATCAATTGGCTTTAAAAGTGAACAAATCTCTGCTTCGTATTCGGCTTTGGAGATTATAGTCTCTGCTTCGGATCGGCTTTTGAGATGATACACTCTGTCTAAAATGTTGAATTATCTATCAATTGGCTTTAAAAGTGAACAAATCTCTGCTTCGTATTCGGCTTTGGAGATTATAGTCTCTGCTTCGGATCGGCTTTTGAGATGATACACTCTGTCTAAAATGTTGAATTATCTATCAATTGACTTTAAAGGTGAACAAATCTCTGCTTCGTATTCGGCTTTGGAGATTATAGTCTCTGCTTCGGATCGGCTTTTGAGATGATACACTCTGTCTGAAATGTTGAATTATCTATCAATTGGCTTTAAAAGTGAACAAATTTCTGCTTCGTATTCGGCTTTGGAGATTATAGTCTCTGCTTCGGATCGGCTTTTGAGATGATACACTCTGTCTAAAATGTTGAATTGGCTTTAATCAATTGGCTTTAAAGGTGAACAAATCTCTGCTTCGTATTCGGCTTTGGAGATTATAGTCTCTGCTTCGGATCGGCTTTTGAGATGATACACTCTGTCTGAAATGTTGAATTATCTATCAATTGACTTTAAAGGTGAACAAATCTCTGCTTCGAATTCGGCTTTGGAGATTATAGTCTCTGCTTCGGATCGGCTTTTGAGATGATACACTCTGTCTGAAATGTTGAATTATCTATCAATTGACTTTAAAGGTGAACAAATCTCTGCTTCGAATTCGGCTTTGGAGATTATAGTCTCTGCTTCGGATCGGCTTTTGAGATGATACACTCTGTCTGAAATGTTGAATTATCTATCAATTGGCTTTAAAAGTGAACAAATCTCTGCTTCGTATTCGGCTTTGGAGATTATAGTCTCTGCTTCGGATCGGCTTTTGAGATGATACACTCTGTCTGAAATGTTGAATTATCTATCAATTGGCTTTAAAAGTGAACAAATCTCTGCTTCGTATTCGGCTTTGGAGATTATAGTCTCTGCTTCGGATCGGCTTTTGAGATGATACACTCTGTCTAAAATGTTGAATTATCTATCAATTGACTTTAAAGGTGAACAAATCTCTGCTTCGTATTCGGCTTTGGAGATTATAGTCTCTGCTTCGGATCGGCTTTTGAGATGATACACTCTGTCTGAAATGTTGAATTATCTATCAATTGGCTTTAAAAGTGAACAAATTTCTGCTTCGTATTCGGCTTTGGAGATTATAGTCTCTGCTTCGGATCGGCTTTTGAGATGATACACTCTGTCTAAAATGTTGAATTATCTATCAATTGGCTTTAAAAGTGAACAAATTTCTGCTTCGTATTCGGCTTTGGAGATTATAGTCTCTGCTTCGGATCGGCTTTTGAGATGATACACTCTGTCTAAAATGTTGAATTATCTATCAATTGACTTTAAAGGTGAACAAATCTCTGCTTCGAATTCGGCTTTGGAGATTATAGTCTCTGCTTCGGATCGGCTTTTGAGATGATACACTCTGTCTAAAATGTTGAATTGGCTTTAATCAATTGGCTTTAAAGGTGAACAAATCTCTGCTTCGAATTCGGCTTTGGAGATTATAGTCTCTGCTTCGGATCGGCTTTTGAGATGATACACTCTGTCTGAAATGTTGGATCTTGAGTTGAAATTCACAGATTGGAAATGAAAAAAATCATAGCTAGTCTTCGTATCTATAAGCGTTGATGATTATAAATTCAATTGTATTTATGTGACAAATTAAATAATGTAAATACGACTTCCAAACATTGCGTTTAATTGTGTTCAAAAGAAAATAAAGGAAGATTTTAGTATGAGAGAGTATTTAGAAGCCTGCAAGCACTAGCTTTTAATCTTCTCATCGTAAAACGAAATTTTCAAAAAGAGATTTGAATTATTGTTTAAATTATTAAATATTATATGTAATCAGAATATTATAAATAAATACACAACTCGTCGTACGATTAATATGTAAGCCAGCATATACTTACGTTGCCGCGGTGTGTAGGCCTACCCTTTCCGGCACTTTTTACCGGCACTTTTGGAATTGCTCGTTACGGCACCAATGTATCCGTTTCGGCACCCAATGTTCCCCTTCCGGCACCAATATTAGAATTTGTTGAAATTGGCTTGGGGACGGAGATCGTGGAATTCTATTTAGACCCATTCTCAAATTTGCTTTGAGCATTGACGACTTCGGCGTCCCCCTTCGATTACCAGATAAGCTGTCATATTAATGATTTTTTTAATGCTGTCGACTACAGTAGGACAATACTGTCGAAGGTTAACAAGGACTGAAAGAAGTTGAGGAATGTTTTCCGGATTCTGGAAGGAAATTGTAAGCGTAAGAAAAAGAGTATATAGGCATAAGAGGCGTAAGCGTAAAAAAATATAGGCTAATTTTGTAAATGTTAATTCAATTCCTCTAACTCTTTTTACTAACTCTTTCCAATAAGAGGATTAATCGTAATGTTAATATTTGTTTCTACATCGAGTAGCCTATGGTCCTTTTTAAAAGATTTCCATCACCGTTGAATGGTTCATCACCGTCAGATTATCAGGGCGAATGTCATCAATAGGGTTGGAACTCAGCAACCGTGGTTACCCCCACATAGCAAATGGATGTTTTTTTTGGCCAAAAAGCGATCTTAAAGAAGCATTTAAGACAACATTTGCCTTAAAGGTATCTTAAAAGCTGTATTTAAGACAAAAAGTTGTCATTGGTGCTATCAGGGCCGCACATTGTATAAATTTATGTTGAGTGCCGAAACGGGTAGTTTGTCGGCCGAAACGGACACTTCTTTATATTATTAAGATATAGGGTAATTGCATTGGTTGCCGAAACGGGCATTTTCAAAAGTGCCGGAAAATAGTGCCGGAAAGGGTAACAACCGTTGCCGCATTTGGCCGTCGGGCCACGCATCGGATAAAGCTTCAACTTTAGCGCCCTGCTGGCCAATGCTCAAGGACTATTCGATTTTACTTCCTGTCTGCCATAGTTCGTGCAGGAAAAAACGATTGGACTGATAAAACCTCCATTGTTATTTCCACGGGACGAGTAGATCCTATCCCAACGTTACATTATTCGTAATGTAAAGACTAACTTATTTTCAAGTCGTATTTATGTTGATATTTCTGATCTGAATCTATCTCAGTTCATGGCAATCAATTTACCCTACTTTTACGGTCCACCTTTTACGGTCCAAAACAAACTTTTCAATAGAGATTATCGATTGTTTTTAAGATGAGATTTCCAACCACAAGTCCTTTTTCACAAGTTAGTACATGTGCTATTTAAAAAAAAATGGACGTTTCCGCTTGAATCAATCAACTCATACAAAAACTCCTTTGTTCCTTTATGTAAAGTGGTAAACGTGTTTGTTGTACGAAAAAATAATCTAGAGTAGGATATATATTTGAAATAAAACTAGCTGTACTGAAATAAAAACATTAAAACTCGGTAACTATATGTTTATGCCTTTATATTCTTTGTAGCTTATCAGATAATACGGAATCAATTAAGGTCAGTCCTTTCAAAACAACATGAACAGATATGAGCACGACACGATTCGGTATAATTTACAGGAGACGAAATGGGATGAAGGGATGTTCATCTTCATTATCCTGCTGAAACTGTTGGACGCCTTCGTGATAGTGAGATAGCTCCAATAGAGTATTTTCCTCTTCTTCTTCTTCGAATCTCGCAAAGTCTTCGAGTCTAGCAAATAATAGTATATTGATGTATAATAATTTCATTTTCCATTTCAAAACACAGATAAAAGACAAATTGGGATTACCTGTGTTGCTCGTCAGCTGCAAATTGTTGATTGGCGTTCCAATCTCCTACATCTGCATCACTGAAACAAGAAAAGAAAATAGAATTGGAAAAACATTATTCGACAAATAACATTTTCTACTGAATAGATGATATTGGGACTTGGTATGGGGGGAGTAAGGGTGAAAGCGAAGCGGCTGGGGTGCCGCGTTGTAGGGGTGTCCCCCTCGCCACCCCAGGGAGTGCTTGTTCGGAGTATACTCAGTCGTGGTACTTATCTTGATACAAGGCAGAAGGGGGGAGCGTTAGTACCATGAAGGGGGTATACTACGACAAACACTCATTGGGGCGGCGAGGGGGGAACCCTTACAACGCGGCACCCCAGCCGCTTCGCTTTCCCCTTTACTCCCCACCATACAAGGGCCAATATCATCTATACAAGGTTTTTTACTTACTGTGTCGAAAAAACATCAGGGACATCATCGTCGTTGTAGTATGGAGATGGAGTTCTTGCCTTGGGAATAGGTAGAGGAACGGTGGTGTCACTATCGACATCATCTTCTTCACTAAGGTATAAAATGAAAATTTAATTAGACATGTGAAAAATACAGTTCAATAATCTTCACTTGCCTCTCACTCGACAACGTGATGGTCGAGACGCGGTCGATGGAGACGTCGCTCCTACGTTCATCCTCACTATAAAAAAAAGAGAGAAAATTTAACAATAAACGATAGCGACTAAAGAAATAGAAAACTAATGACTCGCAAGCCATATCTTCGTCACTCGACAGGGTTATAGTAGAACAGGTGGGAGATCTTGGTGATGATGGGTTGATGAGGATGCTACAAGAAGGTAGCTCGGAATAGGAAGACATGTTGACTGTAGGGCGGGCTGACCTGGAATGAAACTGACAAGGCAAGCGTCCGACTTTTAAAGGGTACGCCAAAGCATCCCAGCGGACTTGAACCAAAATGGCGATTCTGGAAACTTGGTCAGCTATTATCAAAATCATGTCCCATCATCTACTAGTGTGAAACTTTGAAACATGCAGCGCTTAATATCAAATCCTACGATGAGGGTGAAATCTTGAGAGTGCTTCACAGCAAGAAAATCAACATTGCACCGTATTTCAATTTTGAATTTTTTAGAAAAGGAAAATAAATTGGTAATAATAACAAGAGTACATTTATTACCGAAACATGGGCAAGTATGACAGAGAAGGGAATTCGATCAGAATTTTTTCGTCAATTTGTTTCACTCTCTGAATCAAACGTAGTTGGCTAGACTCCGTTCGAAACGGGTTACATTGAACAAGGGTTAGCTTTTTCAGGGATTTTTTGGTTTTCAAGAAAACCAGAATGAATGTCTCTATGTGTATGTTATTACATTGCCGCAATGCAAGATTTTCAAGTTTTTTAAACTGATGTTTTTTGTAGGCTAATGTCAAACAGCGATCGGTGAGACAGTCACAATGGGAAAGCATTATCGATGAAAGGTTGGGACTCGACAATATTTCCGCCAACTGGCGCTCACCCCACGACAAGTGATGTGGATTATCTATGCAACGAAAAAATGTAAGGTAAGGAAATGAAAGAGATACGTTATCGTCTAAGTTGGAGACCAATTCGACCCTTTCCACAATAAAATACATAAGGTATGAACAGTTTGATCGTATGTAGGCCAGGTCAACAAAGGAAACACCGGACATTTTTAGGTTAAGGATAGTTCTTCCGAATTTGCCCAGTACTGATTTGACACCCTCAAAAGTTATGTTGATATCACCTTCCAGGCGACCAAAGCCATCATCAGGATTAAATGGCTGTCCAAGCAAGATCATTGGATCATTCATTTGTAAAAGATCTGCATCTTTCACATTAGACCTCAATTGGTGGTTGGCAATTTGAAGTGTTTCAATAAACAAATTCTGGCTCATGAAGTGAATTATCCCGTTTCGTTCAAAATGTGCTGAAACGAGAATCGTAGAGGGTCTTTTGAGAGTTCCGTTGGCAAAGGCCGGTATCTCAAATTCGCTATCCAACACTTTCAATTTTGATGGCGAGAAGTTTTGTAGAAGCATACAAAGTTTGTCTTTGCTGATTTCCGTATAGCGAAGGAAAAGAACTTGCAAACACTTGAGACCGATGAACAAGTGTTCCAATCCGACATGGGAAACGGTAGTTTTCGATACACTTAGAGCTCTATTGATAAACAAATAATGGGCATTTTGTAAATGTCTGCAATTTTACAATGGATAAAGCTCGCGTCACTTACTGGAGGTTCGAACAGTGCTTGGCCAAGATAAACATACAGCTATCGTTGGCGGAAGAGACTGAAATATCCAATACTCGCAAATGCTGGAATCTCGAAAACGTTAGGAAATCACCCAAATAGGAGTCGGATTGATGGCCAGATCCAGAAAACAAGAGCACAGTGAGTAACTAAAAAGGGAAATTTAGAAAAAAATAGAGTACGAAACAGCAATGGAGGAAATGCATAGATATAGGAGTTACCGGGCATTGCAAAGAAGCCACTTTTACAATTTCAGCTCCATTCTTAAATGTGTGGCGATGCGACTGAGTCAAATTTAGATAATGAATTGACTCTGTAAAAATCACTTTGGCCAGTTGACTGTCGAGCTTGCCAATATCAATTAGGCATTTACGGGCAAAGGACGCCAAACATGCGGCTATTTAAACGAAAACTGAGATTCGATGTTTAATTTTTTCCCAATGAACAGGCACTTACGTAAATCACGGATAGAAGTCACATTGGGATCCCTGTGACAATACAGTAGGATATTTTCCTTGACAACATTAGATGCAAGGGAAAATAGCGTTGGAACTTGGTCGGTGCATCGTTCCATCATGGATATCACCTAACCAACCACTCAAGTACCCACAGTTTCAGGTCCAAGGACAGAGTAAGTCAAATTTGCGATGCTGCATAGACAAAATGCAGTGGCCAACTGACAATCTACTGGAAAAATAGGAGTCTCATAAGAAAAAAAGGAGTCGTCCTTTATTACACAAGCATTCGAGAATTCAATAGAAACGACAATGTCGGACCAACGATTTGAATTTTCTGAAACTTGCAGTTCTGGTGACGATAAATCGACGAATGTCAATCGTCGTATATCGGTCCCTATCACACAAGGTCACCCTACCGAAATGAGTCACTCGTATTTGCGACAGAGAAAGAACATTTACCGAAATCAGCTCTTGTCACAAAACAAGGTAAAAACTAGTAGTTTGAGATATCCTCCGTGTTCTAGACAATACCACGTTTGAGTTTTGTAGATGTTACATTAATTAACTGCTTGATTGGTTACAGATGGCTGAAAGCTGCAAGATAGTGCGTACTTCAAGGCGCATTGTGGAAAATACAATTGCCTACAAGATATCTAGATTGGTACCAACTGACAGTTATTGGGTCACCGAATTGGAATTGAAACAAAGTCTCACAAAAGAAAAAATTAAGGAGATGCAAGAAGAGAAGAGTTTTACCAATCACGACCGCGTCAGGATAGTGCGTACTGCAAAAAGAATGAAAGACGGTATGATTTGCTACAAATTTTGTTTGTTCATGCCGACTTACACTTGGCTCAGCCAATCGGAATTGGAACAAGAATTTACAAGAAATCAAGTGAAGGAGATGCTAGGCGAGTGGGAGCTGGAGGAACGTGTCACGGAAGAGATACAGTATTTGGCATCGAAACCGGATGCGTGAAAAGAAGAAGAAAAAAAGCAGTAATCAAATTACACATTGAAAAGTTGTTTTTGGTTTCAAAATAAAGTTAAATGATTGAAGAAGAATACAGAAATGTGATTATACTCTGAATTTGCGTCATTTATTCACTTGGTTGACGAAATAATTTCAGGTTTCTCCAACGTATGACTTAACTCGAGAAACCGCACCAATAAATAATTCTAGGGATTTGCAGCGTTGTCAATCGTGGTGCAGTCGATGCTAAATCAACGCAATGGGCACGTAGTGGTTTCCTATAAAAGTGGACTGCATTCCCCTAGATCCCTCATTGGACGAGCAACCGCGTCAAAAGTAAGACGTTACTCAACATCGGACCGAGGACCAATATAAAGGTATTGAAAAACAGATCTGTTTAATTTTGTGTGTACCTACATAATACTGTATTGCATCTATTGAAAACCTTTTAGCCGCTAGTGATGAACGTTGGCCATGTAGAGCGTTTGCATGCATTTATTTACATATAGCTTAATTAAACCTTTATTATTGTATTTTCTGGTAGGAAAAATCAAATATGGACCAAACAGAGATTGATGATGCAACTACTATTGCAGTCAAGTCTATCGTGGCAATCACAACGACAACAGAAACGAATGAAGGGGGCCTAATTTACGAAGACGAAAAGAAAAAAGACGATCAGAATAAAGAAGAAACGGAAGAAGACGATCAGAGTGAAGAAGAAACGAAGGACGAATGTCAGAATGAAGAAAAGAAGAAAGAAGACGTTGAACATTCTCCTCCCAAGAAACGGGTGAAAAACGACGTAACTAAAAGGAATTTGATGTTTTCGTATTAAAGTAATTTGAACAAAACATATTTTTTACTACTGCAAATTAGAAAACGCTGAAGAAAAAGCTTGAAAAATGTATGCAAAATGCGATGGAAAACAACAAGAAAGGTGACTTTGAGCAGGCATTGGACGATTTTGAAGAAGCGAGGAGATGCTGGGAGGATATCTCGGATGTTACTTTTAAAGACCGTGCATTCAAACTAGACTTTAATATAGCAATCGAACTAGAAAAAGTATTTATAAAAGAAACTGTGAAATTATGAAATGGAGTTGATCATTCGTTGTTTTCAGTATCAACAGTTTGAAAAAGCCCTGGAATCCATTAATAGGGCATTTTCGAAGCACGATGAAAAGTACAAGCGTGAAATACTTAACATGCGAGGAAGAATTTACTCTGCTCTTGGAGAATACGAGAAAGCCATTAATGATTACAGGGAATCTTACGAGCTGGTCCATGATCCCGATACTACTGAACCGGATCCCGGTGCGGCTACTGTAACAATACATCAATTCATTCGAAAATAATTAAATGTTTTCTTCCATAGTGACGTTTGACCTTTTGTTGAGAAACAAGGCATATAAGAAGTACAAGCGGGAGCGTTACCGGTTTTACGATGTATTGGAGATCGACACATCGGCTAAGGAAACCAAAATTACGAAGGCGATACAAAAGAAAAGAAGTTTACTGAAAGGTAAAACGCATTTCCCTTATAATGTAAAAACTGGTATACAAGTCTCTTAAATGCAACTTGTTATAATTTAGAAGACGATTCTGACGAGGAAAAAGTCGTAGCATTGGCAGAGAGAGTACTCTTGGACAAGGACCTGAAACGTGCGTACGACGAGGGTAGCAAACGCGTCATTTTTAAAGAATACTGCACTCACAAATTGTTTTACAAGAAACGTCCTTTTTAATTGAATCATGAGTCTCGTTTCTTCATTAGACACGTGAGTTGTCTCGATTATGTACAAGGAATAAAAGGTTTTCATTAATAAAGACTTTGGAAAATATATTTTGGATGTTGATCGCCCATTTCATTTTCAACATTGTAGGCTAATGATCAAAAATTTAAAAAAATTCCATTATAGACTACCGCAAAAAAAGTTCTTCATTTTTATCATTTAAGAAGACTTGTGATATAAAATGAAACATGAAAAGAGTTTGAATTCTTGAATCAATTCATATTTTATATTTCTACGGCTGAATAGTGTCGGAATAATGTTTCAATTCTGCTAGAATTAAAAATTTACAATGTACAGGATTTTGATTTGAACAAAGAGAGCATTTATTTAATAACGAAAACAATGTTTTAATCCCATCAAGTCTGTCGCTGTAACCGATTCCAGGATTGACGTCGACAGGACGTTTGAAGGCAATACGTTGTAGCATCGTCGGATTTCATCTCCAATAAAAGGGGAGCACGAATCACTTTGCGGCTCACTCCAGTACGACTCGAGCTAGAGCAGACACTTGAAGCAAAAAGGTAAGCCATTCTTTTATTCTTTTCTTTTTCAATGTTTAGACTCATTTTGTGTGGTGCAGTGTATTTATTTTGAAACTTTTAATTGCTTAGACATAGATTGACTTGATCACCATGGGTTCGAGAGTACCAACAGGCACAAGAGAGGGGCATATTCCGTCGAATTTATCATCTCCCTCAATGGACAGTCAACCAAATGCGCCATTTGGAATCGACAAGTTACCATCAAGTCCGCGTAGAGAAAACTTTGGAGTGGAAAGTGTTACTCCAAGTTCGTCAACAAACAGCATGGGGCCACCGCAAAATCCACCAATCATCAAGAAGAAAAGCAAGAAAAAGAGAAACCAATACAAAGAAAGCCAAGTGAGAAGAACTCTGGTTGAATCGGCGACTACATCAGCCAGCCATCGAAACCCATCACAGACATTCACCATCACGGAGTTGGAGGAGCCCAGAACGGAAAACGTGTTGAGACTGAGATCGCCGAGACACCATATCTATCCACTCGGATCTTCACCAGTGTATCAAACACCGATCTCGCAGAGCAATCAGAGCCCCTCATTGTGGCAGGAACCCTGGCAATATGGCCAAGGATTTCTTTGCATTTCCAGCCCCAATCAGCAGCCTGCACCCTTGCCATACGCAAGTCCGATACATCAGTCGAGATTCATGCAGATCACCACACCGCCTTCTAGCCCTTTTCATGTGCCGGCTAGTGGTCCAATCTACGAGGGACAACAAAGTACGCCCAGCCACTCCCCAGCGCATTATTCTCCGTACCCTAATCAGACGCAACGAGGATTACCATATCACCCAATCTATCCACTGATGGCGAGTCCCAATCAACAGCCTGCACCCGTGCCATACGAAAGTCCAATACATCAGCAGAGTTTCTTGCAGATCATCACACCGCCTTCTAGCCCTTTTCATGCGCCGGCTAGTAGTCCAAACTACGAGGGACAACATAATACGTCCGGCCATTTCCAATCAAATCCATTGGAGTACCAGATTCTAATTGAACCACAGTTCAGCAGTTCCCAACTCCAACATGAAAATCTAGAAAGTGTAGTTGACAATGCACTTGGCTATCCAGCTCTTCAAAATGCACTGACTGAAATAGTAAATCCTGCACCATTACATCAATTTCAACCAAGGTTTTTAGGTAAGAAAACACTTGTTTTGTATAAATGAAATAAATCCTAATCTCTG
This sequence comes from Ceriodaphnia dubia, assembly GCA_022539655.2. Classification (NCBI taxonomy): domain Eukaryota; kingdom Metazoa; phylum Arthropoda; class Branchiopoda; order Diplostraca; family Daphniidae; genus Ceriodaphnia; species Ceriodaphnia dubia. Next base: position 39,139 of record JAKUCG020000192.1, on the reverse strand, counting down.
TGTAATTTTTAGATTTTCATGTTCCGGACAACATGAACCAGGCTATGGGGCAACAACAGCAGCAGCAACAGCAGTGGAAGCAGCAACAGCAGTGGCAGCAGCAACAGCAAGGGCAGCAGCAGCAGCAGTTTCTTCAACAAAATCAAAGTCAACAGAACGGTAAGCAAGCAAATAAAATAATTCATTTCACGAATCTCATTACTTATATTTATTTAGAATTCAATTTGCTGCCTGACCAAAACCTTCAAGTTCCTGGTCCATATGGTGAGCCGACCTACAAGAACGTGCATCATCAGAATAGTTTGAATTATGAAGAGGTATCGAATTTCGAAGATGAAGAGTACGACGATCTGGATCCTTCAGAATTTCAATCATACGAGCCCTTGTTTACGTCGCCTGCAGGCACAACCGACCAAGTTTCTAACAATGAGGCAACAGAGCCTGTTCAAGGAACATCGTCCAATCAAGGAGGTAAACGAAAAATTTGGAACTTGCATTATTGACATTTGTATTGTTGACATTTGTATTGTATCTACGTAATCAACGCTATTCTTTATGGATTTCATAGTAGCCAATACAACAAAAAATAAGGGGAAAGCCTGGGCGAAAAAGGTTCCAGCGGAAAAAACCTTGCCATCCAAAACGGCACCACCAAAAGAAAAAGCAACACAGAAGAAACGACCTCAACAAGGGCAACGGAAGAGGCGTAGAGAAAACGAGAACGAGGGTGTTGAAAGCGACGATTCAGGTAGATTAATCTTTTGTAAATAGTATTCAATTATTTATTTAAACTAATATTTTTCAGAAACAAGTAATACGAGTAGAAACTCTCATACTTCGAGGGCTAGCTCTCAGGCGCGCCACAGTACTTTGGCCCAAAAAAGGCAGGATGAAATTGATCAACAGGAAATGGATGTTGCTGGTAATCCTGATCGCTGTTACCCCTACCACAAAACAGTTAACGCTAAAAGACGACGAAGAGATGGTGTCATATGCTACAAAAATGGTTGGTCGGAGACAGAAGCATGGCATGTTGATTACGAGCTGAAAGAGTCTATACCCGCATCTAGATTACTCGCCGCAGATAGGAGATTTCATTGTAGACGTTAAGATTTTACGTTTCAAGAGAGAAAGGTATTCAGTGGAGGCGGTGTTAATTCAGAATATGTGTTTCATGTAATACAGAGTTATTTTGATTGATGCTGACGACTTTTTCGGTTATTTTTTATTTGACGACTTCACAAAAAACACAATTTAAAAGTGTATAGACAATTAATAAGCAAAGACATGTTACCGTGGACGCATTTGGCCGTCGGGCGACCCCTCGGCTCTCGCCTCGGGCTTTCACGCCCTGGCCAAAGCGTCCCCGGAAATCTTTGATTCTCCTTCCTGCCTACGATGGTTAGTGCGGGGAGGGAAAAATAGAAATGTAAACCTCCATTGGAGTTACCCCATGCGAAACACGCATGGGGCCCCTAACTCCAACGCTAAATGGTCAACAGACTGCGATATGATAGGCTTAACCATCAGCATTACGTCCTGAGGTTTTAGAAGCTTTGACATTGCTAAGGTATTGGCCTGATTTTTTTCGGAAGCAGAGTCAATGAAAAGTTGGGAAAATTGTGTATTGTTTTGGAAGGGATGCATGACTGAATAGATTTAACAAGACAATAGACCTTTCCATATTGAAATTGTGAATGCGTCTCGCTGGTGGACTTAAAGTACGGTTTCGTGGGTACGAATCAACTGGTCCAGCATCTTTAGTTTTTAGGTAGAAACTCTAAATTAACATTTGTTGAGGTCTAAAACGAGAAATCGGCAAAATGTTTTTTGACAAAAAATCGCATCTAGCAGAAATGGGGCTGGTGATGTTGCGTAAAACTCTGAAAAAAATTTGCCCATTAAGTGAACAGTTTTGTTCAGCCACCGCGTCCAAAACATTTTATTCGGTTTTTTCAATTTCAAATAAAACCGTAAAAGTGCCAAAAAGTCTGATCCAGAAAGTCATAAATTGATGATCCATTACTTTTACTTTGATAAAATTGATACCTGGATCGGGATTTTTATTTCAAGTGCTTAAAATTGAAAAATAAAAAAGTGAACACAAATGTTTTGGACGCGGTGGCTGAACATTTGTTTTTAGAGAGAAACACGCACGAAAAGAAACCTGCAAAAGTGAAGGTACACTCTCATTCCTTTTAGGTCCTCGAAGATAGTGTAGGGTCGCTTCGGAGTATCTTTCGAAGCACTGGAATACTTCTAACGCTTCGGTGTATATAGTTTGAACGTCGGGCATGTACTCCGAATTCGAAGACCTCGCCCGCTTCGAAATCGTTCGAATATCCTCTACTGTCTTGATAGCCTCTCGAGCATCCACTTCGAAGACATGTCACGTAATCGAAGCGTTCGAAACATGGTATTCGAAGTAAATAGCCCCCGGACCATTTAGTTCCAGATCCAAACGCCAAGCCGGCGTCGTCTGCCACAGCGGAGTGTCGAGGCTGTCGACTGTGAACTTGTGAAGTGCTCGCTGTGACATAGTCCAACAGGTTTCTTGCTCTTAATTATGAAAGAACTTCACCATCTATCTGTCTCGTTTCCATCTCTTCACACTTTAGTAAGTTTTTAATTCAATCTGTGTCCTAATTGTGGTACGTGTTGAGAGTTTCCCACTTTCATGTTTGTAATAGGTGTAAGATTTGTAACTACATGAGGCATAGGCTAAGTAAACTCAACTGCACATTTTTTTCATATCTTAGAGCATTATTCTGTTTGGTTTTAACAGGTGTCTCCCTTCTTTGATGAAAGAGATACAACTGCAGCTGCATGTGAGGATTAGACAGCGAGTACATGATCTCAACAACGGGGACTAAACATCAATATGGTCTCAGTTTCTGGGTAATGCCTTGAGAATGATTTACCCTTAATTATATTATCACAATCTGTTTGATTTCTGTTATTGCAGGATTTTCAGTTGACTTGTATGCTGTGAGAAACTAGTTTGAACCCAACTGGGGCCAACTTTTGCTACAAAAAGGAACAAATCAACTTGTGGCTGGACTCTCATCTTAAACAGACTTCTAATTAACCAAGGTATGTACTTGTTTAAAATGCTTGGCTATAATTTAATTCATTCAACACTTTTTGGTTTCATTATTAAGAAGATGGCTAACTGGAACCAGTTGCCATAATTTGTTGGTACGTTAGCCTACAGCTTCATACATTCTAGGGAAAGCTAAAGCACTTATTGTTTTTAAATTAATCTTCTTATACTGTGAAAATTTGGTCTGATCAGCTAGATACATTTGTTCATATTATTATTGAATGTGTATCTTCTATTTTAGGTTGTGAAAGGACAGAAGACCAAAACATTGCATCGGAGGACACACTGTGCTGTCCGAGAAAAGGTAGTACAACTTTGAAAGTTTTGCAATTACATATTCTTTAATCATGTCTTTGTTTATTCTAGGCCGTATCTGAATAAAAGGGTTTGAAACCATTAAGGATAAATTTAACTTAAACTTGAAGTTCAAAGACTACTATTCACTATATTTCAGACTCAGGTAGCTTGTCGTGTTGCTTGTTTGGTAAAATAACATTATTTTAAACTTTATGTTGTCTGGCAGGCATTTCAGATATGATGGTTACGAGAATGTGCCTGGCGACCATCTCCGAGATCGGCATAAAGTCACATAGAACATATATAGAAACCTAAATCTTTTTCCTTCTGTTATGTTGTTTATTTTTGTATGAAGCACCTTATGCTAGTCAGTGTAGTCAGGCACTATGTCTTCGATCCAACTTTTCCCCCAACTGTTATGTTTTGTATAATGTTTTGTATAATACGCTCACAATATGTCAAATAGAATGCATCATTCTTCAGATAAACCTTTTTTGTTACCGTATTCATGCGTGAATTCCAATTTAAAAAAATGGATTGAACTATTCAAAAATTCAATAATTCCTGGGAAATTTTGGGCTAGCTGCGGCTCGAAGACCCCTCTTCGTAGATGTACTGCGAAGGACTTCGAACACGGGCCTTCAAACGTACCTCTTCGAGCTTCGACGAATTATCCCTTCGAATTAGTGGCACTCATCATTTTGCTACGAGTTCGAAGCAGCTTCGAGGACCCAAAGGGAATGAGAGTGTATGAATTAGACTCTGTTTGTCTATTACTTAAACAGGCAGTCCGAGTTGGTGTGATGTGACTTTTATGTTAGTAAAAACTATAAGAAAGTATGATTAGATAAAAATGAAATTGAAACAAGCATCAGATAGCCCGGGACTTTATCTTTCATTTGCCTGACTAGCAATATTTTACGACTTAATGTTACTGAGCTAAAAAAATATTAGCATGTCGCTATATTCTGCCGACTTTTCTGGCCGTGGCCGAGTCAAAAGCGAGTCGCCCTCTTTGAGCAGTGGGGTTACGGTCGACTCGATGATGGCAATAATGTCGCCCAAATATAGTGATTTCGTATTTTTTTTTTATCTCTGTAACCGTTGTTCGTAAAATATTGCAAGTTGGGCGTATGAAAGATGAGATTTTGGACTATCTGACGCTTATTTTATTGGTGATTTTAACCCATCCTGAAATGTTATTTACTCGAGTCGAAAATTTTTATTTGTGGAAAACCCTATCTGAAATCAAGTGATTTTCTCCTAAACTATAAAGCATTGCGGTTTAATTTATACGATGTGTATCATTCTGGCGAACCATAAAGGTTATCTATTTGTTAATTTTAACCATTATAAAGAACACCCACGAAAAGATACATCACACGAATCCTGCTATTTTGGCCTCCTCGCGGTCTGCTTGTTAAAATTAGACCAGGACAAGTTGAATTGAGAAACGCGGCTAGACTGTATGCAGCAAACACGTAACTTGGTTTCGTAATTTGCAGAGTAGTATTGCTGTTTTGATCCAGTCAGAAATTCAAAAAGAATCGAAAATTAGACAAAAACACAAAGTATTTGCTTCCAAAAGAAAAAAAAAGAATTCCGAGAAGTCTCCCTTCCTCACAAATTTCTGGGAAAGAGTAAAGAGGAAGAAGGGGTCCAGAAAAATGCGTCGTCGATTCGTCGTTTCGCTTAATCCCTTCCCATAATAGCCTCGGCCTCGACGATCACCTTTCATTCCACTCGCGACTCTTGAGCAGCGAGCATTACTTCCTCCGTACGAAAGACAAACTCTAAAAGGTAATCGATTCAGTCTTAATTTTATCTTTCGGTTAGTTGGGTTTCGCCGGCCCCTTCATGCGACATTTATGCATTTTTGGCTTTTTTGGCCCATTGCATTTGCCTAGCATGCTTGTTTGGCTGGTTAGTTGGGTTTCGCCGGCTCCTTTCATGCGAAATTTATGCATTTTTGGCTTTTTTGGCCCATTGCATTTGCCTAGCATGCTTGTTTGGCTGGTTAGTTGGGTTTCACCGGCTCCTTTCATGCGAAATTTATGCATTTTTGGCTTTTTTGGCCCATTGCATTTGCCTAGCATGCTTGTTTGGCTGGTTAGTTGGGTTTCACCGGCTCCTTCATGCGACATTTATGCATTTTTGGCTTTTTTGGCCCATTGCATTTGCCTAGCATGCTTGTTTGGCTGGTTAGTTGGGTTTCAAAGGCTCCTTCATGCGACATTTATGCATTTTTGGCTTTTTTGGCCCATTGCATTTACCTAGCATGCTTGTTTGGCTGGTTAGTTGGGTTTCACCGGCTCCTTCATGCGACATTTATGCATTTTTGGCTTTTTTGGCCCATTGCATTTGCCTAGCATGCTTGTTTGGCTGGTTAGTTGGGTTTCGCCGGCCCCTTCATGCGACATTTATGCATTTTTGGCTTTTTTGGCCCATTGCATTTACCTAGCATGCTTGTTTGGCTGGTTAGTTGGGTTTCACCGGCTCCTTCATGCGACATTTATGCATTTTTGGCTTTTTTGGCCCATTGCATTTGCCTAGCATGCTTGTTTGGCTGTATGTGTAAAATCGAAGTTTTTTTAAGCCTACAAAGTATTCGATCGTTTCTGACTTTAATGGATTTATTTTCACGAGTTGCTAAACTTCTAACATACATTATGCTCTCCAAATAATGGTTTCATTGAATTCGACAGAAAAAAAAGGAATGGCGGGAAAGAGAAAGATAGGCATCGACTCGGCCCTACCTGGAACATCATCCAATTCAGAAGCAACGTCGGCAAAGTTGTACAAGGATGGTGGTGACATTCAAGCGGATCCAGCAAGAGGGATTGACGAAAGACAAGTAAGATTTTTCCACTGTTCTTCGAAAGATGACATAATAACTATTCTTCTGCAGGAGCTACTGAAAAAAAAGGTATTAGATAATTGGGATATGGGCAATGACCTTCACAGTAAACAACTTTTTAAAGAGGCAAAAAAGACGTACGCGAAAGCGCTGAAATGTCTTGAAGAAATTACTGATGGAAAGTTTAAGAATTACTATTTTTGGGTCATAAATTTCAACATTGCCTTGGAACTGCATAAGGTGAACGCGGTTACAATTTAATCGGCATTTTATATATAATTTTTTTATTTTTTGCAGCTCAACGAGAATCAAGAAGCCCTCAAATTTTGTAACATTGCTTGTGCTTCGAAATATTGTAATGAGAAGAAATCCGTTCTTAATTTGAGAGGATCGATTCACAGCATTCTTGGGCAATTTATAGAAGCTGTAAAAGACTTCAGAGCATCTTATGACATACAAAAAGATATTGGTATGGAAATCGTGAATTCATTTTTCCTCAATTCCTTTACATGGTTCTAGCGTTTCTAAAATTGTTGTTATGTTTCCTCAGCTACAATGGACAGTTTGAATAGAAACAAATCGTTTGTGAAATTTCAATCTTCGCGCTTTAAATTTTACCATGCCCTGCGGATTAACCAAAATTCCACACCAGAACAGATCAAAACGGCTATTGCTAAACTCAAAATTAACATGGAAAATGGTGAGTTGTTTCCAATTACAAGAGTTGAACATTGTTAGAAAATGTAAAATGACGAAATATTTAACCTGTAGGCAAAGTAGGTCCGCGTGACATCAAACGATTGACGAAACTAATACACCAAGCAGAATTAATTCTCCTGGACCCGAACTTGAAAAAGGAATACGACCGTGGAACTGGAATCATGGATGTGAAGGAATTTTCTAAGCATCCAGAATTTTATCTCTTTTCACCGATTTAGAGAGTAAAGTAATACCGTTCAGTTCTTATAAAATGGGTTTCTTCGATGAAAATAAACGAGTTTGATCCGGACATTTCATTTTCCATTGCCAATATGTCTGCTGTCGATTACCTATACATCGTGCGTCATTTATTTTTTTTTAATTTTTAGTGCTACAACTAATAGAGACTAGCAAGGCAGTAAAACCAAACACAATGTATTTTTAAGAGGAACAAGGAAAATCAGGTGTGCTTCCCTGTGTTTGTTAGCGCTAATTTTTTGGGCCAAGTAGCGGGACCGGAAAGTCCCAGATCAAATTCGCCATATTTTTACTTAAGATATCCAATCAAAGATACTGACGGTGGCTTAAAATGTCAGTGTAGTGCTATTCGCGACTCTGGAGTTGTGCCTTCACTAGTATATCTTTTTGAGTACTCGAAGCGTATTCTAACTCGATGTAAAATGCAGAATGCATCAAGCTCGAATAGAATCTCGTCCGAATACCGATACTCGAACGCTTAGTACAGGGCTTTGAATGGATCTTTCGTAGCCTATCGAGTGTGCGTATTCCAACAGATCCAAAATGTTTTACGGGATGAGACTAGAACCGTAGCCCGCACCAGATCCATATATTCCCGACTTGAATGACGACCCGCTAGATTTTAAATTATAAATTGAATCATTAACAATACATGTTCGTATAAAGCATTGTATTACAAAGGGCAGAATGCTGGTCAAATGAATTTTAAAACACTATTTAGGCAAGAAAACGTCAGCACAATAAAGGTTGATGCACATGAGCCTTTTCATAGTTTCAATGCCATGTTCGTATAAAGCATTGTATTACAAAGGGCAGAATGCTGGTCAAATGAATTTTAAAACACTATTTAGGCAAGAAAACGTAAGCACAATAAAGGTTGATGCACATGAGCCTTTTCATAGTTTCAATGCCACAGGGCCAAGTCTCCATCGTAAAACGTTTGAAACCTCTTGGCCAAACCTAGGTTGTTCTGAAACCTAGAGGGGTACACAACATGGTCAGTTACTGGAACCATTAGATGGATATTGTTGTACTTTGTCCATCTTTCAATAGAATGCAAAAATATGACTTCGCCAACTGAAAAACGACATTGAACGGAGAGTACTCTAGAAACTCGTCACACTAAACCAAAAGCTAAAGGGGTTTTCAATTAGTTAACGAAATGTGGTTGCTCTAGACATTGATGTAGTCTTACCTGAGCGTGATCGTGCTGCTTGGCTTGTAACGCTAATTAGATATTCTCGCTCGCGGACGCTTTCTGAAAAAAATCCGTCGAAGAATCGACATCGTCCATGTACCTAGAGCACACTGCGGCAATAATGTGTCCCGAGATATCCTTTGGATTATATACAAGGAATAAAAAGCTTTTCATTCATAAAGGTATTTGTAAAATATGAAGCCAGTTGCTTGATCGCCCATTAAATTTTCAACATCGTAATGATAAAAAATGAACAAAGTCTATTGTAGACTATAATGAAAGATGAAGGAGTCTGAATTCTTGAATAAATTCATATTGTATTTTGCCACGGCTGGATTACAAAATAACATTGTAACAAATCGACACGACATAACTGATTACTTTATTATGGCGAGCTATACATTTCTTTGCATGTGAGGAAGAGGACGCAGACCTTCAAGGCGAGCGAGATCAAATTTTTTTACGGAATCAAATTTAATTATTAATAAAGCTTCGTGTAGAAATGAAACTACTTACCTGAATCAAACCTTTTCGTTTTCCCAGCGCTGGCTTGTCACTCTGCAAGAGAGATAAAACTTCCCCAATGGTTAAATCAAAATAAATAATTTTCAATGATTGAGCTACAACAATTGGGAGTGAAAATGGGAGACACCTTTGTCGTCGCACGACAGAACGTTGGTATCACACGACTTTTAGGCTCGTGGGTAAGGAGAACGTTTATTTGACGTCAAGTCTTTTTCAGTAACGGATGCTCGACGTTGTAGCGTCGAACAGATTCCATCCCATATAAAGGGGAGCGCAAATCGCCTTGCGGTTCATTCAAGATCGACGAGGGCTGGAGAACGGACAAAAAGGTAGGTGTTTTCTTGTAATTTTTTTTACATTTTCGCTGTCTTGTTGTGTTTCAAAGTATTCATTTTGAAACGTAAATTTTTAAGTCGTAGATTTACTTGATTGAAATGGCATCCAGCGGACTGGCGACAGAAAAAGGAAAGGGACAGAGAGTGCGGCAGCCGTCAAATTTATCATCATCAACAATGGAGATCCATCCAATTGCATTCTTTGAAATTGACGACGTTCCATCAAGTCCGCAGCGAGCACAAACGGGATCGGAGAGTGTAACTCCTCATCGTCCAGCAGCGTCGACAAGCAGCATGGGACCTCCAGAAAATCCACCGACTCTACAGAAGAAGACAAAAAAGAAGAGGAAACGAAGCGACCAGAACCCAGCGAGCAGAAGAACCATATTGGAAACGGCTGGTACATTGCCCATCCGTTACAGCAACCAAAGCCCAACACAGACAATCACCGTCACACAGATGGAGAGGACCGGAACAGGAGAGGTTTTGAGACTGAGGAGTCCCCAACATCGAATCCAGCCGATGGGCTATGAGAGCCCTTTTTTGACGCGAGAATACTCACCCAATGAAAGAACGCATAACTTCCAAGGTTATCATTTAATTTCCAGTCCCATTCATTACCATCCAGCCTCCTTGCCGTACAACAGTCCGCACCATCATTCGGAACCGATGATGATCTTCACACCAGCTCATAGTCCAAGTTATTCACCTGCTGCGAGTCCAAACTACGAAGGACATTTCCAGCCAAATCCTTCACTTTTCAACACACAACCGTACCAACAGGAAGTACAACCGCAGTTACAACGTGAACAAGGATTCCAACAGATGTCGAGCACCTTTCAGCAGCACTTGGCATCGGTGCCGTACGCCAGTCCACGGCATCAACAAAGACCAATGTCTTTCTTATCACCAACTCCTAGCCCAATGCATTCACCGGCTGCTGGACATAATAACGATGCATACTTGAATATGTTAAACTATTTCCCGGACTCTGGCCAGCAACAGAGCTACAACCAGCATCAGTCTTATCAAAATCCGAATGGACAAGCCCAGAACCAAGGGGAAATCGCGAACTTTGAAAATCCACAGAATCCAGATTTGGATCCGTTGGTTCAGAATCCAACTCTCATGAATGCAATGGTTCAAGTTGGAACACCAGGACATCAATTTGAACCAATGTCTTTAGGTAAGAAAATGAGTGTTTTATTTCAATGAAGTAAATCCTAATCTCTGTGTAATTTCTAGATTTTCATGTTCCGGACAACATAGATCAGTTTTTTGAACAACAGCAGCAGGAGCAGCAGCAACAGCAGGAGCAGCAGCAACAACAACATCAGCAGGAGCAACAGCAGCAATATTATCAACAGAATCAACATCAACAGAACGGTAAGCCAGCAAATCAGATAATTCATTTCACAAAATTCATTATTTATATTTATTTAGAATTGAATTTTCTGCCTGATCAAAACCTGCAAGTTCCAGATCCATCCGGCGAGGTGACCTACAGAAACGTGGCTCAAAGAAATGTGCAAATGCATGAGGTTACAACTTACGATGACGACGTTTACGAAGATCTCAATAATGAAGAACTGCAAGAAGTCCAGCGCGAGTTAAATGCAGCCACAACTGACCCACTAAATAACGAGGAGGCAACAGAGCCTCTTCAAGGAACATCGTCGAATCAAGGAGGTATGCAAAACATTTTAAACTTGTATTACTGACATTTGTATCTTACTTAATCAACGCTATTGTTTGTGGAATTTTCTTCATAGGAACCAATACCAATAGAAATAAGGGGAAAGCGTTGAAAATGTCAGCGGGAAAAACCTTGCCAACTGCTACAAAATCGGCACCACCAAAAGCAAAAGCACCAAAGGAGAAACGACCGCAACAAGAACAACGGAAGAGGCTTAGAGAAGACGAGGACGTTCAAAGCGACGATTCAGGTAGATTAATCTTTGTAAATAGTTTTCAAACAAACGTAAATACGATCCGGAATTTAAACCAATTTCATATTTTTTCAGAAACAAGTAATACGAGTAGAAACTCTCATACCTCGAGGGCTAGCTCTCAGGCGCGTCACAATACTTTGGCCCAAAAAAGGCAGGATAAAATTGATCAACAGGAAATGGATGTTGCTGGCAATCCTGATCGCTGTTACCCCTACCTTAGTATAGTTAACGCTAAAAGAAGACTAAGAGATGGTGCCATATGCTACAAAATTGATTGGTCACAGGTACAAGCATGGCATGTTGATTATGAGCTAAAAGAGTCGATACCCGCTTCTACGTTACGCGCAGCGCAAAGAGAATTTGGTTGTAATCGTTAAAATATCAAGTTTCATTGGAGAATGAAATGTTAATTCAGAATATGTTTTTCATGGAATACAGATTTGTTTTCTTTGATGTTGAAAAAATCTGTAGTTTTTGGTTTATTTGAGGGCTTCGGTTTTTGCAAGATACAAATAATTTAATGGCTCTTTAGTATTCAACATTAAAACTGTATAGACAATTTGATAAGCAAAGACATGTTACCGTGTACGCATTTGGCCGTCGGGCGATGCCTCGGCTCTCGCCTCGGCCTTTCGCGCCCTGGCCAAAGCGTCCCCGGAAATTTTCGATTCTACTCTCTGCCTACGATGATGAGTGCTGGGAGGGAAAGATCAACAGGTAAACCTCCATTGGAATATCCCCATGCGAAACACGCATGGGGCCCCTAATCCCAACGCTAAATGGTCAACATTCTGCTATATGATAGGATTTGATAAGATTTGACTTGGGTATAGGATATACTGTTTCAAAAAATCTCAATACATTAGGGGATTGTAATCCGAATAAGTGTTTCTTTTGAGGTTCCGAACACCGAAAAACTTCACTGCAAAACACACGCGAAAAATTTGGGTTCTATAGTAGAAATTCCTTATGACAAAATATTTTGGTTAAAAAGCCCTGCTTGCGTGTTCCCATTTACTAAAAGAGTAATAATTCCCCTTTCAAATAGATTTATTCAGTAAACGGAACAAATCAAAACGGTACATTAGTTGAAGTTCCTAACTAACAGAACCATAATAACTGTTTTGTATTAGAGGAACTTTCAGCACACTAATAAAAAGAAACTTGGAATAATGTTGCTGCACATCCATTTATTGATTTCCTTGATGGACGAAATTCGAGTTTGTTGAGTTCCTTGACTTGGTGATGACTTTTACTTGAAAATGTGGCCCAAAGGAAACTAAAGGGAACAAAACAATAATAAATAATGGATGAACTGTAAACAAGAAATATGGAAAAAGCAAAAAGTAAAAATGTTCCCATACACAACAGTTTTTACCAAAGTTAATGTGAAGGCTTTGCCTGTTCGGTCAAAGGATGGTTTTCGAAAGGAAGGTTTTCTTAACTTGATAGTAATTTGTTTGAAATGATGTGTATTGTGTGTATCACCTCACTCTGCAATGAAAAACCCATAGATTTATTCACCAATGGTGCTCTTACAACGGAGGCTCGGCCGTTTTCCTCACCGTAGGTAAATCTGTGCTGGTATTGCATATACTTCATGACTAAGTCAGCTGATAGTTCAAAATCTTTTTTTCTATCTACCATCATCTGAAGAGAATGTAGTGGCACTAGAATTGGTCACATTGAACCTTGAAAAATTAATTTTGAGATGCAAACTATCGACCCTCATATGCCAAACGAAGTAACCTTATGTTTGGAGCTGACATACAAAATCTTATAAAATGTTGTTAATTAATAATTTTATCTTCCAAAAGAAAAATGAAAAAATTCCGAGAAGTCTCCCTTCCCCACAAATTTCTGGGAAAGAGTAAAGAGGAATAAAACGTAATGTGTCGTCGATTCGTCGTTTCGCTTAATCCCTTCCCATAAAAGCCTCGGCCTCGACGATCGCCTTTCATTCCACTCGCGACTATTGAGCAGTGAGCATTATTCCTCCGTGCGAAAGAAAAACTCAATAAGGTATTTGATTCAGTCTAGTCAGTCGAGTTGCTAAACTTCTACATACATAATTCTATCAAAATAATGGTTTCATTGAATTCGACAGAAAAAAGGAATGGCGCAAAAGAGAAAGATAGGCAACGACTCGGCCCTACCTGGAACATCATCCAATTCAGAAGCAACGTCGGCAAAGTTGTACAAGGATGGTGGTGACATTCAAGCGGATCCAGCAAGAGGGAATGGCGAAAAACAAGTAAGATTTTTCCACTGCTCCTCGAAAGATGACGTAATAACTATTCTTCTGCAGGAGCTTCTGAAAAAAAATGTTTTAGTTTATTGGGATATGGGCAATGACCTTCACAGTAAAAAACTTTTTAAAGAAGCAAAAAAGACGTACGCGAAAGCGCTGAAATGCCTTGAAGAAATTACGGATGGAAAGTTTAAGAATTACTATTTTTGGGTCATGAATTTCAATATTGCCCTGGAACTGAAAGAGGTGAGCGCGGTTTCAAATGGATAGAAATTTTAACTTCACGTTTTTTATTTTTTGCAGCTCAAGGAGTTTCAAGAAGCTCTCCAATTTTGTAACAATTCTTATTCCTCAAATTGTCATTATCGTGAGAACGACGTTCTCAACTTGAGAGGAGTTATTTATAGCTTTCTTGGACAATATCAAGATGCTGTAAAAGACTTTCGAAAATCTTTTTCTTTGGTATCTAAGATAGGTATGGAAACAACATTTTTATTTTTCCCCCAAAATTCATTTACATTTATCTAGACTGGTTCCTAAATGTTTTGTTTTTATTCCACAGATACATTGGACAGTCTAAATAGAAACCTTTCATTTTTGAAATTTCAAAGTTCACGCTTCAAGTTTTACCAGGAACTCAGATTGAACAAGAATTGCACCCCAGAACAGATAAGGAACGCCATTGATAAGCTTAGAGCTAGCCTGGGAAATGGTAAGAAGACAAAAATTTCAAGGTAGAATAAATGACAAAAGATCTCTTTTGTAGGCAAAAGGGTTGAGCGTAATACTGATAGATTGACGAAATTGGCATGCCAGGCTGAAGTGGTACTCTTGAACCAAGAATTGAAAGCCGAGTACGACAAGGGAACTGGAGTCATGAATATTGAAGAATATTGTGCTCACAAAGAATTTTACCAGTTTCAACCCTTTTAGGTAGAAAAGTGATGTCGTTTCTTCTTCAGCCTTTTTAAGCTGGTTTTAAAAATTGAAATAAACAAGTTGAACCGTTTTATTTATCATTTATTTATCACGACCGAATATGTCGGTCGGTTATTTAGATATCGTTCTGATAAATGTTGCAACTTTTAGTTAAACCAAGAAATTCAGGTGTGCGTTCATGTGATTGTTAGTGCTAAACTTTTGGGCCAAGTAGAGGGGTCGAAAAGTACCAGATGAAATGCGCGAATGTTTTACTTATAATATCCGATCAGAGACACTGACGGGGACTCAAAAATGTCGGTATAGTGCTACTCTCGACTCTGGGGCAGTGCCTACACTCGTAATTATTTTTGGGTACTCGAAGCATACTCGAACTCGATTTAAAATGCAGAATGCATCGAGTTCGAGTCGAAATGCGTCGAAGCTCGAATAGGGTTACTCGAGTCTCGTCAAAATACCGATACTCGAACGCTTAGTACAGGGCTCTGAATGGATCCTTTGTAGCCTGTCGAGTATGGGTATTTGAACAGATCCAAAACAGCTCTGACTTATATCAGTTTTCTCATCGGCTTTATTTCCCTGATGCATCGAAGGCTTCGATGCGTAAAAGAAACTAACTAAAAACTCGTAGATGGTCTACAAAACTTTGAATAATTCAGTTCACCGAATTCGAATATGATAATCAAATTAGAGGGGGGGGGATCATCGAACGATTAAAAGAACCTTGAGGTATTCGAAGGCTCCATCAAAGAGCCTATCTACGTACTTGGAGTACCTGAAAAGAATGAGAGTTTACATCTTCCTACGTACAAATGATGAAGATACAACTCGCCGTCTTCGTAGATCTAATCAGAAGATGATTAGCTTAATGAATTTCCATCTTTTGTGAAGCTCATGTATTCACTTGCAAATGTCCTTTTTAATCGAATCATGAGTCTTGTTTCTTTATCAGACACGTAATTTTTCTTGATTATGTACAAGGAATAAAAGCTTTTCATTCATTAGCCTTTGAAAAATACGTTGCCTGTTGATGATCGCCCATTACATATTCAACATTGCTGGATAATGATAAAAATAAGTCTACTGTAGACTACCATGAAAAAATGTCTTCATTAATATCATCTAAGAAGACTAGTATTACAAAATGAAACATGAAAGAGTTTGAATTTTTTAATCAATTCATATTGTATATTACCACGACTGGATTACAAAATAACATTGTAAGAAATCGACACTACATAACTGATTATTATTATGATGGCGAGCTAGACATTTCTTTTCCGGTGAGGTAGAGGACGCAGACCTTCAAGGCGAGCAGGATCTAATTTTTTACGGAATCAAATTTAATTATTAAAAGAGGTTTATGGGTAGCAATGAAACTGCTTGCCTGGATCCAAACGTTTTCGTTTTCCCAGCGCTGGCTTGTCACTCTGCAAAGAAGATGAAACTTCACCCATGGTTAGACCTAAATAGTTAATTTTCAGTGATTGAGCTACAACATTGGTAATGAAAATGGGAGACACCTTTGTCGTCGCTGGCTGGACCTTGTTCTTCTTTCATTCGATGAGATTCGGTTTCTCGAAGCAGCGCACTTTCAGCTTCTCGCAACAAGTTGCAGTTGTCTGTGTACAAGCAAAAAATAAAGATTTATTTTACGTTTGGAACATAAAAAACCATGGCACTTGATATTACCACCACTGTTCATTCCAAGGACGGCCAATTTAAATTCTTCGACTGCAGCTTTGAAATTCTTCATTTCCATATAGATCTTTCCACGCAATTTATACACTTTATGCATATCATTGGACGTAAAAGAATTGGCCGATTCACAGTCAGACAGAGCTTGTTCGTATTTGCCGAGCTGATTGAAAAGTAAATTTCAGAAAATGAACTTCAACTCTTTTTTTTTTTGAAAATGATTGTAGGACAAAAAGAACCTTTCTATAAGTTTCCGCCCGAGAAATATATAAATTTCGATTATGTGCTACTCGAACCAGGTCGGAAAATATTTTTAAAGCTGCTTGGTAGTTTCCCCCAGTGAAAGCCTTACAGGCTTCTTGAAATTTGACAGTATTTTCACTTTTCTCCAATTCTGACTACGGAATTCGGATTTTGAAAGTAAATTGAAAGAGGAAAGTATTTGACGAATATCAGACTAGTGTTTCCTACCTCGAGAAAACGCACATTGTCATCAACCGATGCAATCCATTT
The DNA here is from genome assembly GCA_022539655.2 of Ceriodaphnia dubia. Classification (NCBI taxonomy): domain Eukaryota; kingdom Metazoa; phylum Arthropoda; class Branchiopoda; order Diplostraca; family Daphniidae; genus Ceriodaphnia; species Ceriodaphnia dubia. Next base: position 22,514 of record JAKUCG020000192.1, on the reverse strand, counting down.
GGAAACCATTTCCTTTTTTTCAGAATCCAGCAGGTGGCCAGCATTTGTTTCCCTGTCAGCGTCCAGGTAATATTTTCTCGCCAACTGGACTCGTCTTTGGAATGGAGAGTATTGCAAATATTCGGACAACAGGGAAGCGAGCTAAGGGAGAATGAAAAATGGTGAATCTTCACTGAAAATGAAAGGCAAACACGAAACAATGGGACGTACCTGAATTCCATGACATGATGCCTGTAAAGACGACTTAATTTCACCTACAACGGATTTGAGCTCGGAAATGTATTTGAGCGATTTATGCATGGAATCGGAGGAAGATGCATTATTGTTGAGAAACATGAAAGCAATTCCAGCGTAAAGGTGGCCAAGTATATCTTTTGGATTCGCTCGAATCATTTCCTTGGCATCTGCCAATGTTTCCCGATACTTTCGTGATTTTATGAAGGCAACAACACGGTGCTGGTAGATGAATCCGATTTCTTTCATCAATTCAGCATCATCGGTCAAAGAAAGGCTGAATTCTATTGCCTGTGAATAACTTTTGATTGCCAACGCGAAATCGCCGTGCTTAAAGTGGGAATCGCCAATTTCAACATTCTTCGAAACTCTGGATCTGAAGAACAGCCAGTTTAGATTCAGTTAGTAAAATTAATGTGGATGCCCTAAAGTATATGCAAACAAAAAGGAAAAAAACAGAAAACCATACCTGTAGTCTATATGAGACTCTTCTGCCGTATCTTGTCCATTCTGTTTCTCCATGATGGCTCCTTCTTCGCCTACGGTTTGATTACGAATGAAAGCAGTCCGGGTGTTGTCGAGGGGTATATTCGAGTTCCCTGTAACACTGTTTGGAAATGAACGTTGACCAGTGGTTTTATCGCAATTCAGAATCCTTTCACTATAGTTTTAATGAAAATTAAACAGAATTTTCAAAAGTCAAAAAGAATCAAAGCATCACTTTGGTGAATTGTGGAACGCGCTGAACCAAAGTTAACTGTTGATCCCATAACGATTTAAACTAACGATTTGTGGTCCAGTAATGAAGGAATGATGCCATAGGCTCTTAGACAAGGAAAACGTTTACAGGACGAAACTATTTTACCTAACCCATCCCAACAAGTCTTTTTCTGTAATGGATGCAAGGATCGACGTTGTTGCGTCGTACAGATTCAATCCCATATAAAAGACAGCACAAATCGCTTTGCGGTTCACTCAAGAACGACGAGAGCTGGAGAACGGACGTCAGACAAAAGGTATGTGTTTTTTCTCGTATTTTTTTTACATGTTCGCTTTCTTGTTGTATTGCAAATTATTCATTTTGAATTGTAAATATTTAAGTCGTAGATTTACTTGATTGAAATGGCTTCCAGAGGACTGGCACCTGAAAAAGGAGAGGAGCAGAGAGTTCGACAGCCGTCGAACTTAACATCGTCAACTATGGAGATCCATCCAATTGCATTCTTTGACATTGAAGACGTACCATCAAGTCCGCAACGAGCACACTCGGGATCGGAGAGTGTAACTCCTCATCGTTCAACAGCGTCGACTAGCAGGATGGGACCTCCCGAAATTCCACCGACTCTACAGAAGAAGACAAAAAAGAAGAGGAAACAAAGTGACCAGAGCCCAGCGAGCAGAAGAACCTTGTTGGAAACGACTGGTACATTGCCCATCCATTACGGCAACCAAAGCCCAACACAGACCATCACCGTCACACAGACGGAGAGAACTGGAACAGGAGAGGTTTTGAGACTGAGGTCGTCGTTACCGCCGAGTCCCCAACATCGAATCCTGCCAATGGGCTATGCAAGCCCTTTTCAGACGAGAGAATACTCACCGAATGAAAGATCGTATGAGCGCCAAGGTTATCATTTAATTTCCAGTCCCATTCATCACCGTCCAGCATCCTTGCCGTACAACAGTCCACAACATCAGCCGGTACCGATGATGTTCTTTACACCAGCTCATAGTCCAAGTTATTCACCTGCTGCGAGTCCAAACTACGAAGGGCATTTCCAGTCAAATCCTTCACTTTTCAACACACAACTGTACCAACAGGAAGTACAGCAGCAGTTACAACGTGAACAAGGATTCCAACAGATGTCGAGCTCCTTTCAGCAGCACTCGGCTCCGGTTCCGTACGCCAGTCCCCAGCATCAACAAAGACCAATTCATTTCGTATCACCAACTCCTAGCCAAATGCATTCGCCGGCTGCTGGACATAATAACGATGCATACTTGAATATGTTAAACTATTTCCCGGACTCTGGCCAGCAACAGAGCTACAACCAGCATCAGTCTTATCAAAATCCGAATGGACAAGCCCAGGACCAAGGGGGAATCGCGAACTTTGAAAATCCACAGAATCTAGGTTTGGATACGTTGGATCAGAATCAAACTCTACTGAATGCAACGGATCAAGTTAGAACACAAGCACATCAATTTGAACCAATGTCTTTAGGTAAGAAAATGAGTGTTTTATTGAAAAAAATAAATCCTAATCTCTGTGTAATTTTTAGATTTTCATGTTCCGGACAACATAGATCAGTTTTTTGAACAACAGCAGCATGGACAACAACAGCAGCAACAACAGCAGTGGCAGCAGCAACAGCAAGGGCAGCAGCAGCAGCAGTTTCTTCAACAAAATCAAAGTCAACAGAACGGTAAGCCAGCAAATCAATTAAATCATTTCACAAATCTCATTACTTAAATTTATTTAGAATCGAATTTGCCGCCTGATCAAAACCTGCCTGATCAAGTTCCAGGTCCATCTGGTGAGGCGACCGACAGAAACGTGGCTCAGAGAAATGTGCAAATGCATGAGGTAACAACTTACGATGACGACATTTACGAAGATCTCAATAATGAAGAACTGCAAGATGTCCAGCGCGAGTTCTATGCATCAACAACTGACACAATTTCTAACGAGGAGGAAACTGAGCCTGTTCAGGGTACATCGTTCGATCAAGGAGGTATACATAACATTTTAATCTTATATTATGGACATTTTGTATCTTACTTCATCAATCTTTATTAATCAGCTATATTTTTTATGTTTCCTAGCAACCAATACCAAAAAGGATAGAGGAAAAGCCTTGAGAGTTTCAGAGGGCAAGACCTTGCCAACTGCCAAAAAATCGGCACCACCAACAGAGGAAACACAGAAGAAGAGTAGAACTCCACAAAGAAAACGGAAGAGCCGTGGAGAAAACGAGGAAGAGGAGGTTCAAAGTGACGATTCAGGTAGATTAATCTTTTGTAAATAGTATTCAATTAATCGTCAATACGATCCGATATTCAAACTAATTTTAATATTTTTTTCAGAAACAAGTAATATGAGTAGAAACTCTCATACCTCGAGGGCTAGCTCTGAGGCGCGCCACAAAACTATGGCCCAAAAAAAACAGGATGAACAGGATCAAAAAGATATGGATGTTGCTGGTAATCCTGATCGCTGTTACCCCTACCTAAAAATAGTTAACGCTAAAAGACGACTAAGAGATGGTGCCATATGCTACAAAATTGATTGGTCGCGGACAGAAGCATGGCATGTTGATTACGAGCTGAAAGAGTCTATACCCGGATCTAGATTACTCGCCGCAGCTAGGAGATTTAATTGTAGACGTTAAGATTTTACGTTTCAGGAGAGAAAGGTATTCAGTGGAGGCGGTGTTAATTCAGAATATGTGTTTCATGTAATTCAGAGTTATTTTGAACGAAGCTGACGACTTTTTCGGTTATTGTTTATTTGACGACTTCACAAAAAACACAATTTAAAACTGTATAGACAATTAATAAGCAAAGACATGTTACCGTGGACGCATTTGGCCGTCGGGCGACCCCTCGGCTCTCGCCTCGGGCTTTCACGCCCTGGCCAAAGCGTCCCCGGAAATTTTCGATTCTCCTTCATGCCTACGATGGTGAGTGCGGGGAGGGAAAGAACCAAATGTAAACCTCCATTGGGATATCCCCATGCGAAACACGCATGGGGCCCCTAATCCCAACGCTAAATGGTCAACAGGCTGCGATATGATAGTCTTAAACGGGTCGGCGGTATAGGATATAGGATACACTGTTACAAAACAACCCAATACTTAAGGATTTTGTTACCCATATCGTCAGTTTTGAGGTTCCAAACACCGAAAACCTTGAGGTCTAAACACACGCGAAACACTTGGGTTCTATAGTAAAAATTCCTTAGGGTTTTATGACAAACTGTTTTGGTTCAAAAGCCCTGCTTGCGTGTTCCAAAATACTAGAAGCGTAATAATTACCCTTTCAAATAGACTTATTTAACAAAGTAAAGGGTACAAATCAAAACGTTGCATTAGTTCACCATAATAACTGTTTTGTATTAGAGGAACTTTTAGCACAATAATAAAAAGAAACTTGGAGTAATGTTGCTGCACATCCATTTATGGATTTCCTTCATCGACGAAATTCGAGTTTGTTGAGTTCCTTGACGTGGTGATGACTTTTACTTGAAAATGTGGCCCAAGGGAAACTAAAAGGCATAAAACAATAATAATTAATGGATGAAATGTAAACAAGAAATATGGAAACAGCGAACAATAAAAATGTTCACATAAACAAAAGCTTTTACCAAAGTTAATATAAAGGCTTCTCCTATTTGGGCAAAGGATGGTGGCCTGACCCACCCGAGCACAACTTTGGCGGCAGAAGTCCGGTGCGTTTTTCCAAATTCCATAAATTATCGGGAGGAGGGTAATGTATCAAAAGGGGGTGGGTGACGTACGTGCAAAAAAGATTTTGAGTTAATCACCGGTTATAAAAACGGAACACTATTTGTTTGTATGGAACTAATTTTACGAACAAATATGAATTTAGTTGTTAACAGATAATGGTCACCCTGACCGACAAGCCATTCTTTTCAGTTGTAACACGAGACGTTTGTTTATAAACTTGCTCCGATGTTAAATTTATTTGGTAAAATGCTATGTGGACGAGCTGGCACTAGACTTGGGCACCGACGCTCATATTCCAAACGAAATATTTATGATTGGTGCCAGCATTACAAAATCTTAGAAGATTTCGTTGATCAATAATGTTACTAATAATATAACATCATAAACTCCTGAAGTAATATCATGCTCAGTATGAGTTCTTTCAGTGATAAGCATATTTTATCCTTTTGCTTCGTTTTGCGTTTAATTTAGCCTATTATTTAATAAATCAATCGGAAACCCGGTATTGTCTTTCTTTATTAACCCAATAGAAAAATCTACATGCGCCTTTCATACCGCGTACTGCATGGCGTAAAATAAAGAACTCAGATGTTTGAACAAGATTTGGATGCTTGTAGATGAAACTCACCGTTTTTACTTTTAGCATAGATAGTGAACACCCAAAAGGACAATTCTGTGAATATAAATTATGAGAATTAGCAAGTAAATTTGTTTCTTAAAAACTTGGTGATTCGAAGGAACACCATGACACAACATTGGCTATCCATCTTCACTTTCGAGCAAAGGATACGAGCCACTATAGACTCCTATAATCCATTTTGTGGACAAATTGCATGACTGGTAGAGCCAGTTATTTGCGGATGTTGCACTACAATGGAAATAAAAATGCTTCTAAAAGGGTATGGAAATTGGGAAAACCTAGCTAAAGATCTCCATTGCCATAATGCAGTACTTGCATGAAAACGAAACGGAAACTGATAATTAACTGGTCCCGTTTTTACGTTATTTCCCTGTTGCCTTTTCCGTTAAAATACAGCCAAAAACTTCAAATAATGAAGTAAAATTCGGTTAACGATTCGTCAGCATAATTGATATTGGCAAAGTTCTAGTTTAACTCACTATTTTTGATCGTTTTGAATTTGGCACCAATCGACACAGGAGAAAAAAATAACAAGTCGATTGATGCAAGAAATCCCCCTAAATATTGATAGATACCTCTAAATTTTTAGATGAGAAGTGAATATTTAACGAAGTTCTCGTATTTTTGGAGTTCGAAATTTACATGAGTGAAACAACGTTTAAAATGAATAGATTCAACAAGACGGAAGAGATTTCCATATTGAAATGTGCTCCTTGTGAATGCGTCTCGCTTGCGGTTTCGTAGCAGTTGCAATGGGTCCAGCATCATTAGTTATTTGCAATTGTGAAGGTATGGATGAGACGAAAAAAAATGTGTCTACTACTTACTATCCAAATAATTCTGACTTTGGACAGTAGAATTGAACAACGGATAGATTGTATGAAGCAGTATTGCTGTTTTAATCCCATCAAATATTCAACAGGAATCGAAATTTAGATAAAAACACAAAGTATTTGCTTCCAAAAGGAAAAGGAAAGAATTCCGAGAAGTGTGACTTTCGACGCACATTTCTGGGAAAGACTTAAATAGAAGAAAAGGCCCAGAAAACGCGTCGTCGTTTCGTCGTTTCGCTCAATTCCTTTCTATAAAAGTCTCGGCCTCGACGATCGCCTTTCATTCTACACGCGACTCTTGAGCAGTGAGCATTACTTCCTCCGTGCGAAAGACAAACTAAAAAAGGTATTCGATTCAGTCTTTCTTTTATCTCTTTGGCTAGTTTGGTTCCACCGGCCCCTTCATGCGACATTTATGCATTTTTGGCTTTTTGGCCCCTTGCATATGCCTAGCATGCTTGTTTGGCTGATTAGTTTGGTTCCACCGGCTCCTTTCATGCGACCTTTATGCATTTTTGGCTTTTTTGGCCCATTGCATATGCCTAGCATGCTTGTTTGGCTGATTAGTTTGGTTCCACCGGCTCCTTTCATGCGACCTTTATGCATTTTTGGCTTTTTTGGCCCATTGCATATGCCTAGCATGCTTGTTTGGCTGATTAGTTTGGTTCCACCGGCTCCTTTCATGCGACCTTTATGCATTTTTGGCTTTTTTGGCCCATTGCATATGCCTAGCATGCTTGTTTGGCTGATTAGTTTGGTTCCACCGGCTCCTTTCATGCGACATTTATGCATTTTTGGCTTTTTTGGCCCATTGCATATGCCTAGCATGCTTGTTTGGCTGATTAGTTTGGTTCCACCGGCTCCTTTCATGCGACATTTATGCATTTTTGGCTTTTTTGGCCCATTGCATATGCCTAGCATGCTTGTTTGGCTGATTAGTTTGGTTCCACCGGCTCCTTTCATGCGACATTTATGCATTTTTGGCTTTTTTGGCCCATTGCATATGCCTAGCATGCTTGTTTGGCTGATTAGTTTGGTTCCACCGGCTCCTTTCATGCGACCTTTATGCATTTTTGGCTTTTTTGGCCCATTGCATATGCCTAGCATGCTTGTTTGGCATTAGTTTGGTTCCACCGGCTCCTTTCATGCGACATTTATGCATTTTTGGCTTTTTTGGCCCATTGCATATGACTAGCATGCTTGTTTGGCTGATTAGTTTGGTTCCACCGGCTCCTTTCATGCGACCTTTATGCATTTTTGGCTTTTTTGGCCCATTGCATATGCCTAGCATGCTTGTTTGGCTGATTAGTTTGGTTCCACCGGCTCCTTTCATGCGACCTTTATGCATTTTTGGCTTTTTTGGCCCATTGCATATAACTAGCATTCTTGTTTGGCTGATTAGTTTGGTTCCACCGGCTCCTTTCATGCGACATTTATGCATTTTTGGCTTTTTGGCCCATTGCATATGCCTAGCATGCTTGTTTGGCTGTATGTGTAAATTCGAAGGTTTTTGAAGCCTACAAAGTATTCGATTGTTTCTGACTTGAATTGATTTGTTTTCACGAGTAACTCTTACATACATTATGCTATCAAAATAATTATTTCATTGAAATCGACAGAAAAAAGGAATGGCGGAAAAGAGAAAGATGGGCAACGACTCGACCCTACCTGGAACATCATCCAATTCAGAGGCAACGTCGGCAAAGTTGTACAAGGATGGTGGTGGCATTCAAGAGGATACAGCAAAAAAGAATGATGAAAGACAAGTAAGAATTTTCCATTATGGGTCGAAGGATGGCGTAAAAATTTCCCTGCAGAAGCTGTTGAAAGAAAGGGTGATAAGTTATTGGAAGGAGGGCAATGACCTTCACGCCAGTAAATGTTTTAAAGATGCAAAAATGATGTACGCGAAAGCGATGAAATGCATTGAAGAAATTACTGATGTAAACTTTAAGAATCGCTATTTTTGGGTCATTTTCAATATTGCCCTGGAACTGAAAGAGGTGAACGCGGTTACATATGAATCGAAATTTTTAAATTCACAAACTTACATTTTTTGCAGCAAAACGAGCTTCAAGAAGCCCTCAGTTATTGTAACATTGCTTGTGCTTCGAAATATTGTTCTAAAAAGAAAGAGGTTTTCAATTTGAGAGGATTGATTCACAGCAGTCTTGGGCAATATGGAGATGCTGTAAAAGACTTCAGAGCATCTTTATATATACAAACTGACTTGGGTATGGAAATTATGAATTTATCTTTTCCAAAATTCGGTTTCATGTATCTATTGTTTCTAAAATTGTTGTTGTTGTCATGTTTCCTCAGATACAATGGAAAGTTTGAAAAGAAACCAAACGTTGGTGAAAATTCAATCTTCGCGCTTCAAATTCTACAATGCCCTCCGGATTACCAAGAATTGCACACCAGGACAGATTAAAAAGGCTATTGCTAAACTCAGGGCTAACCTGGAAAATGGTGAGTAATTTCCAATTATACAAGTGTTGAACATTGGGAGAAAATGTAAAATGACGAAACATTTACCCTGTAGGCGAGATAAACCCGGGTCAAATTAAACAATTGACGAAATTAGTATCCAAAGCAGAATTGGTTCTCCTGGACCCGAACTTGAAAATGGAATACGACCGTGGAACTGGAATCATGGATGTGAAGGAATATTATAAGCACCCAGAATTTTACTACTTTCCACCGATTTAGTTAGTAAAGTAATACCGTTCAGTTCTTATAAAATGAGTTTCTTTGATGAAAATAAACGAGTTTGATCCAGACATTTCATTTTCCATTAACAAATATGTCTGTAGGTTACGTAGATATTGTGCTAGATACCTTTTTCAATATTAGTGCTATAACTAATAGAGACTAGCAAGGCAGTAAAGCCAAACAGAAGATCATTGTTAGAAAAAGTTGACGATATTCGAGAGAAAAAACCCTCGAAAACTCGACATACCAGAACAAGGGTATTAAACCCTAAAATACTGAATATTTTGTTGATATCGATTCTTACTTGAAATTCTTGTTTCTCGAGGGTTAAAATGCCTCGCAAGGTTTATTTCATCTCCAATTACGAGAAAAACATTTGCCCTCGAGATAATTGGTTTCTGCAACCAGAAGCTGTATAAGGTTAATGGCTGCCTTATTTACTGCCCATTCACACGGCATAGGCTACTACAAAATAATGAAACAAATACTGAACATTATGTTGTTTATTAAGAAAACCTCGCCGCTCATTAACATATTTACTATTTTATTGCTTACTGCGAGTCAGTCTTTCACTCGTTTCATTTCCTTTAATCTTCAAGAGACCCACATCTTCCAACTCCTGCAAATTCGAAATTATGTAGCAAAACATAAAATAGATGCCATTGAAAATTAACACAACAATTCACTCTTCTAAAATTTATTTACTGTAGATGATGGGGAATTAGGGACAACCAGCCGGTCGATGCCATATTACAAGTGTCACTGTTGAAGCCACAAACGATGCCATGTGAGAAATTTGATTTTTGATCATTATTGTTGTCACTATTTGCCGCTCCTTTGAAAATCGAAAATTAAAAAACCTGAACTTGACGAAAACGTTTTTTACTCTCGATTAACATGGGTATTTTCTTCCCCTCTCGGTTTTCAAAGGTTAGATGCCCTCGAAAAATGATACCCTTTTTAACAGTGCGTAGATCTTATCGGGACATGGTGCACTTGATGAATTTCCATCCGTTGCGCAGCTCATTTAATATTCAATTGCTCTAACTGAATTCATTTGTGACAACGTGACAGAAATAAAAAAGGTTTAAACATCTTTAACACTTTTATTAAAACCTGTTCCAATCGACATTCTAGAGTACATATTGTAAACAGTTCTGTATGATACAGGTATGGAACTTTTAAAATACAGGGAATGATGACAAATTAAAGCCCAAATTTCTAGATTACACGTGAATCGTCTGTCTTCACACTCACCGTCTTCTCACGTCTTTTCTGGAAGTGTGATTTGCCAGTTATTTGTTAACCAATCTGGAATTAATTCGAGCCAAATGAAAGTTGTGGTTGAATATTTCCCTTTTTCGAGTTCGTCGACTTGAGCAATGCTTCTCTGGCATCGAACAGCAAAATTGCATGTTCTAAGCGTGAAAATTAATCAAGGTTAGATCCTCATTTACTGGCAATATGTAAACTTTAAATATACCCATGTCGTCCATTTTTAGAATCAATGATTCAAATTGTTCGACAGCCTCTTTAAACTTTTTCATTTCCATAAGGATTTGTCCCCGCAATTTGTAAACGGTCCAGTCTTGATTACCGGCCAGGGTGCTAGCCGAGTTGCAGTCGTTTAGAGCTTCTTCCAATCTGCCCAACTACAGGTGCAGTATCAATTTAAAAAATTGACAATAACTGAACTGATCGTGATAAAAGTTTTCATCAGTCTATAGGACCTTTAAAAGAGTTTTGGAGCGACCCATATAGTAGTCCCGAACGGCTACCGCTTTAGTGAGTGACGAAAATAGTTCAAGAGCCTTTTCATAGTTTCCATTCCGCAGGGCCAAGTCTGCATCGTTAAACGCTAAACATCTCTTGACCAATCCTAGGCTGTTCTGAAACATCGAGGCGTACACAACATTATACGATGGCATGTCCTTTCAACTTTATAATAGTTAAACTGTAGAAAATACCTGAAGCTCTTGCAGGCAACGTTCAGCTACTGGAACCAGTTGATGGATATTGTTATACTTTGTCAACGTTTTCTGAATACCGAGTGCTGCATCTTTCAATAGAGCGCAAAAATAAGAGCTCGCCAATTGAAAACCGTCATTGAACGGTGAGTACTCTAGAAACTCGTCACACAAACTCAAAAGCTAAAAGGGGTTTTCAATTAGTCAACGAAATGTGGTTTCTCTAGACATAGATAAACTCTTACCTGAGCGTGATCGTGCTGCTTGGCTTGTAACGCTAATTTAGTATTCTCGACGACGAGACAAAGTTGAGCAAAGTAACTGGTCGCTTTCTGCATAAACTGCGTCGACGAATCTACATCGTCCATGTACCTAGCGCACAATGCGGCAATCATGTGTCCCGAGATATCCTTTGGATTCAACCAAATCTTTTTCATTGCGTCTTCGAAAGCTTCTCGATGTTTTCCAACTCTTAGCAGTGAGTTAGCCCGTTTCTGAAGAAATAAGCCAATATCCTTGTGGCAACGTTCACCAGGGCAGATTTCACTACACAGCAGAGCCTGCGTATAACTCTCGATTGCTAAATTGAAATTTCCATAATTGTGGTGAATGTCTCCGATAACCACGTTTCTACTCGCAAGATTACTGCAGTAATGAAAGAGACATATCTCGTTAACAATGACTCGATTCGATTGGCTGGCAACACTATTAGACTTACTTGTATGTGGATCGTTTCTTTTGATCAGCATCTGGCACACCAGCATCAATGCTAGACATTTTCGTTTCCGCGATGCTGGGTGTTTGGACCTCTCGTCGCATCCACTCTCGACACTGGAATGAGCCAACGACTGACCGTTCAAGCCCCCTTTTACATTTCTGCCCCTGTCGTCTACCTTACGATTTACTCGAACGTCCTGTCGGCGACGAAAGGCTTATACACAATCGCTTGAGCAACGTTTTGCTATCGTTTCCCAATCGTTTTCTAAACACCCTCGCCCTATTTAAAGGAACAATTAATCGAGTACTCGAGTCAATTCGAGTCGAGCAGTCGTACGAGTAGGTCGCCATCGTCAAATCGAAACCAACATGCCACAACGAAAGCATCCAGAAACTCTCGCCAAGTTGTGTGCCAAACTGATATTCTCAAAGATTGATTTTTTTTGCCTTGCCAGCAAAACTGAGCCCGACTGGAACATTCAATGCGTGCGTAAGTAAAATTCAACTGGTAATCTTATTGAATGGAAATCATTTTAAAATGTTTATAGCTAGTGAATTATTAGAAGAATGGACTAGTGCCCTGTACAGAAAAGAACGATTGACACCAGAAATCGCAGACATTCTACTGAGTTGCAGAATCAAGGTCCTAAATCTTTCGAGACTCAACGGCCCACTCACTGACAAAGATGTTGATGTGCTTCGGGTAGCTTCGGAAAGATGCCACGTAAATAACGGATACAAAATGCTGTTTTTTCTCTAATTTTGACGACCATTCTATTGATATGTCCAAAAACAGGAACTGAACACTTTAAAATTTGAAGGTTCATCGCAATCCGTCCAGGTGAAACGATTCGCCAAGTTTCTGGCCAATTTCAAGAAATTACAACATCTCGATTTGTATTACTCGGCTGTCGGAGACGACTGTCTACAGATTTTGGGCGAGAACTGTAAACAATTGAGGTTTGTATATCAATGCGTTCAACCCATAACTGTTTCAATGATAATGATAATTCAATGTATCGTTTTTTCAGACATTTGACCCTCACTGGGTGTCCCATAACTGACCGGGGACTCGAGCTTTTGCGGGTTGAAACTAGCGGAGCCGTTGGCTGTCAGGCTATCGAGTACCTTTCTATTTGCGGGACTGCCGTCACAATTGAAGGAGTAAAGGAGTTTCTCCGCTTGACCAAGACTGTCCGAGTACTAAAGTGGTTCGACACAGTCGAAGCTCTGGCTCAGCTCGCCCTAGATGACCACCTGGACAGGAGTTTTCATCCAATTCCCCTCAGTGAATTGAACTACATTCCGGGGGAAAGACATCCATTTATCCACAATCATTTTTCTTTAGCCGTATCCATGTGCGACCCACAAATGTTGAGGAAAATCAACATTTCGTGCACTCGGCAAATAACTGAACAAGACATTCTATCCCTAAGAGTTCTCGTCAATCTCACAGACTTGCATGTTGGTCTCGATAGTCCGTCGTCGGTTACATTTTCCAATGGAATAGCACCCCTTGTTGAAGTAGTAGGAAAAACCCTTGTCAATCTTAGCATTTCAGGATTCGAGGCCGTCAATTTGTCAAACCTTGTTCGGTTTTGCCCAGAACTTAGCCATTTGTCTTTGGTATTCAATCGTTACGTGCACGACGAATTGATCGAGTCTCGTTCAAATCTCGAAATGAAAAACTTATCGATGTTTTTTTTCGCCGCCAAAAACGAAGAACGCAGTATGGACTCGTTTTTGACCAAAGCTCAGCTTGCAAAAATTTTGGCGTCTCCCGCGCTGAAAAAAGCTTCAATATTTCATTGTCTCAATTTGACCGATACTGTTTTGAGAAAAGCTGTCGAATCCACTCAATTCGCCAATCTAGTTTATCTACAGATTTCACATTGTCCATCGGTGACCAAGAGGGGTATCGATCTTTTACAAAACGACCAGAATTGCCTTGCCGTATTATGTGTCAATGATTGCCCTAAAATTGACTTACGATCGTTTCGAGCAGATTGGGAAAAGGCAGCCAAAGACGAAAACTGGGACATTCAATTCTTTTTTTTTAACAACTAGTTTGATTTAAAGGCTGTCGCTGCACTACCTTTTGTTAACTACTAGTATTGTCTATTTGATTCATGTCAATTAATATTTCGACAATCTTAAACTTGGTAATTTCGTGTATTAATAAACGGAAATTCTTACGCAAATTCTCGCGTCTTGAAGTTTTTGAGTCAATGGTCCAGATGATACGATTCAAGGCAAAATCTGAGGAAAGTGTATGTTACCAATAAAAAAAGCGATGGTGAAATGAAACTTGTATTAAAGACAAAAAATACCACAGCTAGCAGTGGTTACGTTATAGGGAAAACATATAACTATGTTTTTGGTTTTAAAAAACCAAGCTACTATTTTCAGGACAATTGACTATTGGGAACAAGAGCTTATCACCCAGGCACTCACCTCACAGATGTTAGTAGGATTAAAGATTTATCAAAGCCAAAGCTGCTTTAGAAACTTGACAGAATGGAATTAAATACTAAGCAAGTAACAAGGATATATATCTCCCATGTTGATTTTATGGGTCATTTGTGTGAAAGATACATAGTCAATATAGCCAAACAATATATATCAGTTATATTGTAAGTGTTAGAAGATGTCTACGTAGTTCTTTATATTTCTACAACATATACTTCACATAAGAAATTGTAATTCGTAAGTGTTATGCCGATTATGAACGTTTCAAATGCCTCCCAAGTGAAAACCCTTAGTGCTATAATAATTTTACATAGCTATATCACAACCTTAATAAAAAAACGGAATAAACGTTTAAAAAGTTTGACCTCCATGGGTATCGAACCTTGGTCCTCCGGATTGGGGCAGCAGACCACGTTGTCCTCTTTTGATTTTGCTTCATTTTTTTTTTACAAAAACCCTTCGTGCTAAAATATTTTTAAATATCTGTATCGCAACCCTAATGAATAGAAAACGGAATAAACGTTTAAAAAAGTTTGACCTCCGTGGGTATCGAACCTTGGTCCTCCAGATTGGGGCAGCAGATCATGTTTCATCTACGTGCTTTTCATTTTGCTTCATTTTTTTTAAACCCATAGTGCTAAAATAATTTTAAACAGATAATTATACATCGCAATCTTAATAGAAAAAACGGAGTAAACGTTAAAAAAGGTTTGACCTCAATGGGTATCGAACCTTGGTCCTCCGGTTTGAGGCAGCAGACATTTTGTCTTCTACGTGCTTTTGAATTTGCATCCATATATTTTTAAACAAAACACTTAGTGCTAACATAATTTTAAATAGATATATCGCAAGCTTAATGAATAGAAAACGGAATAAACGTTTAAAAAGTTTGACCTCCATGGGTATCGAACCTTGGTCCTCCGGTTTGAGGCAGCAGACATTTTGTCTTCTACGTGCTTTTGAATTTGCATCCATATATTTTTAAACAAAAACACTTAGGGCTACGATAAATTTAAAGAGATATATCGCAAGCTTAATGAATGAAAAACGTAATAAACGCTTTGAAAAAGGTTTGTCCTCCATGGGTAAAGAACCTTGGTCCTCCAGATTCGGGCAGCAGACCATAGTGTCCTCTACGTGCTTTTGATTTTGCTTCTTTTTTCTTACAAGTAAATTATATTTAAATGAATTGAAAATTTGACACCATTTACGATTAACTACTCATGCATTTGTTAACTACAGTCAGAATTGGGAGATTAAGTGCTCTTTTTGTGTGTACTTATAAGGTTTTTTTGCCTACTTAAATGTAACTGTTAATACGGTATACGTAATGGTACTCTCTTTACTTTATTGAGTATTCCGAAGCTAATACTTGAAGCGCTCTTACGTCATCCAAACTTATAAAGTGTTCATAAGTTCACCATGCTGGATTTCGTCAAAGAAAAACCCAAGGCTCATTTACATCTTGGTTGGGGCCAAATTCAGTAGCTAAAACGTCTTTGACAAATGGAACGTGTATTTTGATTAATCTGTGATGTATAATTACGTTTGTAGCATTAGAAAAAAAAATTGTAAAGTTATTCGATTAAAAAGTTGTCCACTCATTTTTTGTGGAATGACCGCAAACTTTGGAGACGTTCAAAATCTGATTGGAAACCAAATTATAGTATAGTTGGCAAAAAAATACAACAAAGGTAACAAGAGTTTTTCTCACTTGGCTCAAGCTTGATTCGTTTTTTGCGTGTGATCGCAGGTTTCTCTGGTTCAGGCCTTTGAAAGTCAGCGGTTTCATCTTGAAAGAATACAAAGAGTGGGTAAGGATTTACAAAAAAAAAGACGCGTAAGTTTGATTCGAACCGATGGGAATTTGTTGCTGAACAATAACGTCATTTTCCACAGGGGTTGATTGGAGCAACGATTCTCTGGCATCAGTCAACAATTTGACATTTTCTTAAAATAAAAAAAATCTTGGGATATTTCTTCAGTCTTATTAGGTAAATGTTTAATGTACCTTCGTTGTTCATTTGTAGCATCAATGATTCAAATTGCTCGACAGCCTCTTTAAACTTTTTCATGTCCATGAGGATTTGTCCCCGCAATTTGCAAACGGTCCAGTCTTGATGGCGACGCAACATGCTCGCCGTGTTACAGTCAATTAGAGCTTCTTCTAATCTACCCATCTAAATGTGGTAGAGTATTGCAAAATAAATAACTGACGAAAATGAAAATAAAATAGTGTACTCTATGACCTGCATCAGAGTTTTAGAGCGACCGAGATAGTAGTCAGGAACGGCTACGACTTTAATGATTTGAGAAAATAGTTCGAGGGCCTTTTCATTGTCCCTTTTCCGTAGGGCAATGTTGGCTTCAAAAAATGTGGCAAGTCTCTTTCCTATTTCAAAGTTGTTCTGAAAATAAGATCAATACATAACCTCTTTTAGAATACAAGAACTCATAAGAAGATAGCAAACTAATAACCTGAAGTTCTAGTAGGCTATTGTCCACGAGTGAAGGCAATTTATTGATCGGGTCGAATTTGATGGGGTCCGTGTTGATGTCGAGAGCGACACTATCCGTGGCTAGGGCAAGATATCTTTTTCTAGCGAATTGGACCGATGTATTAAATGGACAAAACTCTAGAAATTCGTCACAGTAGCTTAAAAGCTAATCAGATTTCCAATTAGTAAAAGGTATGCAATTGCTTTATATAGACATTGATAAGGTAATAGTCTTACCTGAGCATAATCATTCGACTGGGCTTGTAATGCCGCTTTTATTTTCTCAACCACGACACTTAATTGAGCAATGTAAATGGACGATTTTAAGAACGATTCGTTCGAGGCATCGACATTTTCTATGTACATGAAACAGATTGAGGCGAAAATGTGGCCCACAATATCCTTTGGGTGGATTCGAATCTTTTCCTGTGCGTCCTCGAGAGCTTCTGGATACTTTCCAAACTTTATTCGCGACGTGGCCCGTTTTTGAAGAAATAATCCAGCTTTTTTGTCAAGGGCATTTTGATCATTACTCAACGAATTGCATTTCAGAGCCTGCGTGTAGCTATCGATCGCTAAACAATAGTTTTCAAGCTTGTGGTGGATGTCTCCGATATCCATGTTCCGAATAGCAAGATCACTGCAAAGGACAGGCGTTTAACTCGATAGGTCTCTGTTACAGAACTTGACACTTACCTGTAGACGGCAGAATTTCCATCTGCTTGTCTTGCTGTATCTCTGATAGACAGCATGTTGGCTATTGGACCTCTTGCTTCTTCAACGATCGTCTTCAAACTGACCGTAGTATGAGACTGACCCCATAGCCGCTCTTCCTTATATATCTGTGCTTCGCCTCCAGTCGTCGAGCCTTCGTTTTAGTATCAAGTGCGCCTGCACTTTTGCCATCTTTCGCCGATGGGGGTACGCGGCCGAGGATGGGCGTGGCTTCATTGGGTGCAGTATAAAAACAACGGACGCACTCGCATTTCTTTTCAGTTTAACCAACATCCTTGGTCTAGAATCGCTGCTTTTCATTCACTCTCAACTAGAATGCGTCGTTCCAAAGAAGGTAAATCATTTTGTATTTCTAGAGTGTCCTCGTGGATTCATTTTTAATTTTTCCTTGTATAGTGAAATTGGGGAAAAAGAATGCCAACGATTCTACGGGGTCTAATGGCAACGAAGAGGTAAACTTAATCATAACTACCAAAAACTTATTGCATGGATTGTATACGAGTATAATCTTTTTACTTCCACAAATATAGGTTAATGTATCATTAAATGTAATGCCAATCACCGTTGCTCACATTTTGAACTCTACCGACGGCAAGATCGTGATCAAGGGAACTGAGGCGAAAATGGTAAGGCAATAAGTTTATCAACATAAAATCTGTGGCATCACTTACTTTGGTATTTTTACCATGTACAGATAACCATTGTGGGCACTGTAGAAAAATTAGAGACTGGTTTCAACAAAAAAACGTATGAGATTCGTGATGATTTCGGTACAGCCCAAGTCGACCAATGGAGCACAGGGGAAGAGGTATCATTTTTTAAAGCAAAATGCTATGATTTTTAGAGGAAGAAAGACAAATGTTTCATTCTTATGAACATCCAAATAGAATCCGAACACTCGAGTAAAGAAGGGCGACTTTTGCCGCGTTGTGGGAACCCTACAAAGATGCGACGAGGAGAATAAAGTGCTGGCCATCACAATTCAACCGCTGACCAGCGTCAATGAGCTTACGACCCATTTGCTGGAAACTGATTGGAACCGGAAGAAACTAACCCAGCTAAGAAAGAGGGTACCTTTGAACTTGTTTTTCCAAATATACAAGTCTTAACACAATCTTTTATCGTTTGAAAACCAAAAAGGCACAAGCCAAATCGTTGACTGGCGTTTCTGTAAAAAAGGAACCATTCAAGTACACTGGAGACCCGAATAGCAACGGTTTCGATAGTTTTCAAACCATGATTTACAATAGCATCAAGGTATGTTGATATGGACTCTTCTTGAAACCGTCTAAAAATAAATATTACATATAAAATGCTTTCATCCTTTTCATCTCCAAGTCGTCGAAAGAGGCACAAGGAAAGAATAGATTGGAAATCAACAAGGAATTGAAGAACAGAATGAATGCGAAGGATGTCGAGTATGTTTTTCTATTGACCAAGCTAAACGAAGGCAAATTACACTAATTTTTGTTTTAGTTTTACTTTAGAATTCCTGTGTTCCAATGGCCACATCTACTCAACAATTGATGAAGATCATTTCAAAGTAACTGATGAATAAGTTTGAAAATTTTCCATCATTAACATCACAAAATAGCCAATAGGTCTTTGACGATGATGAGGCATAATGTTGAAAATAAAATACATTCATTTTCCTTGAAACATGTTACGATCTCTTCATTTTACAAAACCTCTATGATAATGATGTACGAGAAACTTGTTAAGAACGGCGTTTCTATTTGGTCGCATAACCATAAAATCTCTAATTTTCTTTATTTGAACCCAATTAAAAGATAAATTTTCCTTGTTTAAAACATTTTATTCATCAACAAAGGTTTAGTATTCACATATTGGAAGCATTAAATTGAATTACAACTTCCATCCTACTATTTTGCTGTCTGGCACAATTGGAGATAAACATTTGAGATTCTCGACTAGCAAAGGGATGACAATCGATGATGGTGATGTTTCTAAGGGATTTTTTGGATGGTGACAAAAATACTCGAGCAAATATATCTTTAGATACAGAATGACAAAGATGCAATCTCAAACTTTCTAATTTTTTAAATTGGTGACAGCTGAAAGCATCAATCAAGCATCTATCGTTTAAACTACGACAACGGGATATTGATATTGATTTCAGGGATGGATTTGACAATAGCGCCGTCAATTCTGGAACACCCAATGAAAAATCGAAATTATTATGGCATTCAATTTCTTCCAGATAGGGGAACAATGGATAATTTTTGTTGGTAAGGACATGAGAAGAATTTAACGACAAGATCAATGTTCTGAGTTTGGGACAGGCCGAGTGAACGAGATCAAAGTCTACAAAATCTAAACTATATAATTTAAGTCTCTCCAAGTTGTGCCCAAATTTCGATAACACGGACTTGACCCCTGAAAATGTAATTCTGTCGCCTCGGCGATCAAACGATGTATGACGTTTCTGCCTTACGTAGTTCATTGGATGAAAATTTAAATTCACGAGATCGTTATCTCCTACTCCTCGTTCATTTACGTTGTGGGAAACGTAAATGTTTGAGGCGAAATGAAGTCGACTTTCTAGATGAATAAATCCTCTTGTCATAAAAGTCGCTGAAATGAGAACTGAGGCAGGTTTGATGACGCTGCTTGTGTTCCAAGAGCTTGGAAACTTGAATTCGCTATCAACAACTGCAAGCTTTGGAGCGCTGATTGAGAGAAGCATTTGGAGCCCATCTTGAGTGATTTTCGTGTAGCGAATAAACAGTATTTCCAAACGATCCAGACCAAAAAGAACGTGGCTAGCGCCAACACTGGAAACGTTGGTGAAAGAAACATTCAGGGCCCTAAAAGTTTGTTTTTAAATTCAAAACAACATTTTAAAAAAATTTAACGTATAAAAATAGACAAAAAATGTAATGAAAATTCGATGCACTACCTGAGCTGGCGACATGACGTTGTTAAAAGAGCCATGCAATTGTTATTTGCCGTAGAATGCGATATGTCTAGCACCTCTAAGTAACGAAACTTAGAAATCGAAGAAAAATTCCCCAAATTTAAAAGACGTGGCAATCCCATTCCACTAAATAGGATCGTAGACAATCGCTAAATAAAATATATAACAATAAAACGATAAGCAAACGAATAAACACAGTTATTTATAGATGACGCGGAACGGGATTTACCTCTATAATAGTATGCATTACTTACCGGGCATTGGGAAGCGCCAATTTTAAGGATTTTCTTTCCGACGGAAAATGTCTTGGAATGGGCATTTGTCCAATCCAACACACGAGTAGTGTATGTTAAAATGAGCTGGGCATTGCGGCTATCTATTTTCCCTTGTTGAAACAACCATAGACGTATTTTCGCGGCCACAGTCTCAGCTAGATGAATAATTCAATTTTATTAGTATCTATTATATATACTCAAATATCACAAAGCGATAAGGGAAATTGCTTACGCAAATCACGAAGTGATGAAACTTTTTTGTTACTGTGACAGTACAATTCAAAGTTTAGTTTTACACGATCTAGTGCCAGTTCGAAAAGGGTAGGAACAACTTGATTTGGCGACATTCTCTTTCCTGAAACATGAACCACACCTGTCTTTAAGTCCTTTACTATACAACAATTTACAAGAATAATGTTTAACTTACCAGACTAGTTGAACAGAAACGACGCACAGCGCAAGAGATCACACAAATAACTAGTTTTTTTATCAGTCTCTTTCGAAGCTTTTATAGTAGGTGCAGTGTTGTACAAAGGGAGTTGACGTTATTAAGACGTCATCTCAAAAGACAATCGTTTTCTGAGAAGAACCATCCTCTTTGAGGACGATTTTCCAACGTCGATTGCTTCACAAAGAAAGAGGAGAATAAGAATTGATATTTTACGATTGACGTAGCCGCCGCGTTTAGTTTAAAAAATTTGGTATCTATGAAAAAGAATAAATGCCAAAGCTGTATGACGGAACACGTATATTTCATGTTGAAAACAAAAGTTCTAGATTCCAATTTTGCTGCTTGACAAGGCGTTTCAAATCATCTTCATTTTCTGGAGAGTTCAATTGGCGACAGTGCATGAGACGTACGCTTCTAATGGAGTTTGACTCGGCCAGGAATACTGAACGGAAAACAAAGTCGGACAATCGATGGCATGTTCTGATATCCAGATTCTCGATATTTTTAAATTGGTGGGCTCGAAAACAATCTATAACAATCGTGTCTACAAAAGACTGACATTTGGATAGACGAATATCTTTTAAATGAGGGGACAAAAGTATTTCGAATAGAGAACCAGAGTCTATGTCGGACGAACGTAGTCCTCTGTAAATAAAAGTTTCGCATCGCGAAATAGCTGTTGTACGAGAATCACCGGTGAACCCGCGTGAATGAATGTACGACACGTTACGATCCAATGCAAAGTACGACAGTTGCGGGCAATATTGAAGTACAAGGGAAATGTCTACAGAGTCTAGGCCGACGATTTGCAACGTCTTGATTTTGCTGCCGAATCGTACCAAAAAGGGAACAACTCCTCGGGCGAATGTAACTAAAGCTTGCTGGTCAATTGACGCCGGAGCGTTTACAACTGCGTCATTTCGGCGATCACAAAGTCCAAAACGAGCCATCGGATCAACCATCGTTGAAAGATCGTGATTGTTTAACGAGTCTTCGAAACTCTGGCTCTCTAACTGGATGTCGGCAGTGAAATGAAGGGACCTTTTAAAATAGGCGACGCCGTCCCCTCTACACAAGAATGACGTCAATGCGGTCAACGGAAGATGAACTGAATTCATCGCCGATGGGGACGAATTTTGGTTCTCAATATCCGTTAATTGTTCGTGATCGAGATACTTGAGCTCTGGTAGATTATCGATGGCCGTTTGGATTCCGGAAAGGGTGACTTGCGTGTGACGAACAAAAAGGGAAACTAAACGTTTGCAGCCTGCTGACACAAAGTTGTCTGCCTCGATACAGAGATAACGAATACCGGAATCAGAGACGGGACAAAGCGATACACTAAGAGCCCTAATAGGGGGTAAAATATACATGATTAGTGGTGATGTACTTTGCGATTTCAACTCAATCGGATTTACTCTAGTTTTGAACAGTAGGTTCCCAGACATTTTAGGCACTCATCATTTGCTGATGACTCGGACACATCCAATACTTTTAAGCACCGGAAATGAATAAATATGCCGGGATCGTCCAGTTTTGAAATAGTGTGCCGATGATTCGATCCTGAATATAA